>CM056949.1:33863232-34603276 GCA_029856935.1 Cyclocarya paliurus
AACCTGTGGAATGACTTCTTTGGCATAATGGGGTTAGGGTGGGCAATGCCCAGGAGGGTGGTAGACCTTTTTGCAAGTTGGAGATGTTGATATGGCAATCCGCAAATTACACTTGCGTGGAAGATGGCTCCCATATGTCTTTTGTGTTGCATTTGGAAGGAAAGGAATTGTCGGTATTTTGAAGATCGAGAAAGGATAATGTATGAACTTACACGCCTCATTTTCAACACTTTGTTCCTTTTGATTATAAAAAAACTTAATGGATTAAGCTTTCAAAATTTCCTTGTATCTACAACTATTTCTTAACTAGGTGCCATCTCTTGTATACTTCCCATGCACTTGGTACTTGGCCTTTGCCTATTCTTTACTATCAATAAAATTTTTGTTTACCTATTAAAAATTGATCCATATAAGCTAGTACCTGAGTGATGGGGAAAGATTGTGTTTGGTTCTGCCTCTTTTTGTTTGCTTTTGCCAATAATGGTTTTTCCGACTGCTATTTTACAGCAATGACCAATGTGGTCCGAAATTGTTTTATGCAAATGCGGTCATTTACTGATATACTCTATCTTTGCATTGTGATCAATTTAATTGTATTACTTTTAAAATATGATGGAATTAACTTTTCCCTTTTTATTCTTGAAATCTGCAGCATATAGGTGATTTTAATTTCCCAAGGTTAGCTGATTTTGGAGCCGCTATATCTGGTGCAAACAAATTGCAGTGCCAGCAAGTGCTTGAAGAGCTAGATGTATGTAAAAATTGACACATCTTTGTTTTGGTGATTGATCTTTAGAAGCTATATATTTAGAAATGATCCCAAAACGCAACTTTTTTATATTGCAAAAGATGTGAGCCTTCATACCATCAGCTGTCTAGCATCTGAAATACGCATATATATATATATATATATTTCAGATTGCTACATATAAACTGTTTTTGAAACCCTGACTTATTTGCTGCTCAGGTGTATAAACGTTTAAAACTTACGCTTGAATTGGTGAAGAAAGAAATGGAAATAAGCAAGATCCAGGTACTTAATACCATTTTTTACGTGTTACTTATCTATATTTAAGTTTTTAATCATAGTTCGATTCTGATTGAATCTTTTCCTCTCTTGGGCTGTGCATAGGAATCAATTGCAAAAGCAATTGAAGAAAAGATAAGTGGTGAGCAGCGCCGCTACTTGTTGAATGAACAGCTTAAGGCCATAAAAAAGGTATTTGACCTTGCTGCCATTTATGTATACATGCACATAGTATGAAGCTTATTTGTTATTCGTGTTATCCTATCGTTCCTGTATTTTAAGGTGTGTCTATATCGTATCTTTAATTTACATGAATGTAGGAATTGGGCTTGGAGACAGATGACAAAACAGCACTTTCTGGTTAGTTCTGTTCCTTTCTCTGGCTTAGAAACAGTAGTAAGATGCTTACCTAACAAAAATTCCCACTTGGTATTTTGCACAGAAGGTTCATTGGTAACTGAAAGCTGTGTTTTTATTGGCTCTCAAGCAATCCTTTTCACCTAATTGTTTGATTCTACTTGTTATGAACTATATATTGAATCAAGGGGCATCCACAGCAAGATGTAGCTCATCCCTACTTTAAGTAAACTCATCTTGAACATCCAGTGTGTAGCAAGATGTTTTGTTGCTGTCGGAAGTGCCACTTCTATTATATAGGAATTGGTAGTGGATGATATATATACTCCATGAATATTGAAATGTATATCCTATAAGTCTGATGAACATCTGTGCTGTCTTTGACAGAAAAAGAGAAATGATATTGTGGTCCATTTTATAACTAATAATTTCATCATTTGATTTTGGCATCACTCTGAAACTGTATTGCAGCAAAGTTTAGAGAAAGGCTTGAACCAAACAGGGAGAAATGTCCCCCACACGTTTTGCAAGTTATAGAAGAAGAGCTTACAAAGCTGCAGCTGTTAGAAGCCAGTTCAAGTGAATTTAATGTAACGCGTAACTATCTGGATTGGTTGACTGCTCTTCCATGGGGAAATTATAGGTCTGTTTACTCCTGCAACAAAGTCATCATTAACTTTTACAAAAAATGTTTTGGTGCCAAAGTTCTCATGCTCATATCTATGCCATGGCTGATGTGAGAATTCAGTAGCTTCTTGTCATTAGTTTCAACCCCATTGAGATATTTTGTTTTATCCCTGATTTTATAACATAATCTATGCAGAGTACTAGAATAATCATTTTATTTTGCCCTTGCAAAATGCAGTGATGAGAACTTTGATGTCCTTCGGGCACATAAAATTCTTGATGAAGATCATTATGGATTATCTGATGTGAAGGAAAGGATATTGGAATTCATAGCTGTTGGAAAACTCAGGGGATCCTCACAAGGTTGATATAGTTCGCTTCTTTTATGATTGCTTTCCTAAAAAAAAAAAATTCGGTTCTTTTATGATTGTGTAATAGATTTAAATGTTTTACATGTCTACCGTTGCCATATTTCCTGAGCATTTTGAGCCCTCAAAACCTTGCCATATGATGCTTCTCACTATGTAATTGGCATGTTCAAAATAACGAAACAACAGTGGCATGATTACTTGGTCTTATCGGCCAGATAACTATCATTTGGGAGGTTATAAGGTGATTTATTTAGATCATATTTGGATGAAGCAAATAAAAAAGAGCATGAATAAATCTATGTTAATTTGTGAGGTCAGTCTTGGGCACTAGGCAATTATTTTGTTGAGGTTCCTTAATTTGTCAGTCCTACTCCATTGCTTAAGCATCAAGTACACTAGATTCTACAGGCTGGCTGTATCTTCCTTTATTTTCAGATGCTGATCTCTACATTGATTTGAATGTACTCCTTTTAATTTTGTGTCTATTTGTTGCATATTTCTGCGAAACAACAGTAGCACATCATTCTTGATTTATTTCCCCAATGCATCGCAGGAAAAATAATCTGTCTCTCTGGGCCGCCTGGGGTGGGAAAAACCAGCATAGGTCGTTCAATTGCCCGTGCGTTAAACCGCAAGTTCTTCCGGTTTTCTGTTGGAGGATTATCTGATGTTGCTGAAATCAAGGTAGCGTTACGATTATTAATATTGAAACGAAAATAAATATGCAGTTATACAGAGAAATTATGTGAATACTTGTAACATCTTTGACTCAAACTTATTTCCAGGGGCATCGTCGAACCTATATTGGTGCTATGCCAGGAAAGATGGTTCAGTGCCTAAAACATGTAGGAACAGCTAACCCTCTTGTTCTGATTGATGAGATTGACAAGGTAAATTTATCGCCAGTTGCTTTGTTTGACCTTAAAGTGGATTAGAAGTAGTTTTGTTTTCTGGTTTTCTTATATACTACAGAATGAGTTTTTGACCTTTTGTTAGCACATGGATGCTCTATTCTGATTACAACCATATTATTTTGTATGAAAAGCTTATTTGCAACAGTAGATTTTTACATATAATTTTTAATATATGCTTATACATTTTAATATATATATTCATGTTTTCTGTGATAACGGAATGAGTTTAATCTCATAGATGATGCGTTTTATGGCAGTTGGGAAGGGGACATTCTGGTGATCCAGCAAGTGCAATGTTGGAGCTTCTTGATCCTGAGCAAAATGCTAATTTTCTAGACCACTATCTTGATGTTCCAATTGACCTATCCAAGGTCAGTAATTGTGGCAATATGGAGACATTTGTGGATTACAGCATGTTCTGTGTTATTCTATCAAATGCTATTTCATTGTTAGATGGACTTGGTGGAAGGGTCTGGGGCGGCTGTATTATTGTAGTTTCCATTGTTGTTATTCTCTACCTATGGAATGTGGTGTCATACAGAATGCACACATAGGTGCTTTTACACACTTTTGGGTTATTATTTTCTTGATATATAAACACACTTGGGGGAGAGAGAGAGAGAGAGAGTACACACTTTGTTATCATGCATACAACAAATGAGCTGAGGATAGATGAGGGAACATGTGGTATATTTGTGACATGTTGGAATATGTTCCTCTAGGCGTATCTTGAGTTTACTTGCTGCATGATAAATAGGGTTTCTGACTATCTTACCACGATGCCTCATGTTGCAGGTTCTGTTTGTCTGCACAGCAAATGTTGTGGAAATGATACCTAATCCTCTCTTGGATAGGATGGAGGTCATTGCTATTGCTGGATATATTACTGATGAGAAAATGCACATTGCAAGAGACTATTTGGAGAAGACTACACGGGAAGCGTGTGGAATCAAACCTGATCAGGTGTTGATCATTGTCTCCCTCTGTACTGCCTGCACGTATTATTATCGTTAAAAATAATGGGGGATGCATGCGTGACATTTTTTAATTGTAAAGGAGAATGTCTTAATTTTTTCCAGGTTGAAGTGACCGATGCAGCTCTTCTTGCCCTGATAGAAAATTACTGCCGAGAAGCAGGAGTTCGGAATCTGCAGAAGCACATAGAAAAGATTTACCGCAAGGTTTGTTAAGCTGGGGAATTTTATGATAGTGCAATGACCAATATAGTGATGATGGCCCATAATAGCACAGGATTCATGATTTAAACATCAATTTTCAATAATTTTCTCAAAATTCAAAATGAGATGACTATTTTGAATAACTCTAATGGCATATGCTGTGTAATAGCGTATGCTAATAATATAAGGGAACCTATTGCATAGAGTAGGGGTATGTGGCCTCAAATTCTACTGAGATTGTCTGAAGCATATAATTTTCTCTTTGGATTGGCAGATAGCTCTCCGGCTTGTTAGACAAGGAGAGTCGAATGAGCCGGCAATTGCTGGAGCTCAGGCTGTGGAATCTGAGGAAGCTCAAGTGGAACGGGCCGAGGGATCGAGTGAAGTGGTTGGAAGCGAGGCTAGATCTGATCCTGTAGAGGATAACAGCGATGAACAAGCTACTGAAACCTTTGTAGAAGCCGGAACAGTGCCAATTGATGTCCTAGATGATCAATCGCAGTGCCCTGCTGATCCACCTTCGGATTCAAAGGTATCAAAGAAATTATAAACTTTGGGAAATAGGTATCACTAGGAATTACCGATCAAAAGGTATCAATAGGAGTTGCATTTTAAGTAGATTGTGATCTGAAGGCAGAAAAAAAGTCTCGTCTGATGAAAAGCTGTATTGCCACCTGAAATTGTTTTAGGATTAAATACTTGTATAGTCCATGTGGTTTGCCTTTTGGACAAATTGGTTCCTATGTTCTAATTTTGAGCCTGTTATGCTTTCAACTTAGATCATTTTAGTATTTCAGTTGGCAAATTGTTAATAATCTATTTGAAATGTGACGTCCTCACCAATGATTGGGTGCCCTGTATCCTTGTGTTAAAAACAATAAAACATTTAAAAAAGGAGAATTTTGGAAAAAGAAACTAGAAAAGGAAAAAAACCCCTAGAGTGACCCAAGTGACCCCTGGGCGTCACCCTAGCATTGACTAGGGCGACCTAGCCTTTTTTTTTTTATAAATTTTTTTTTACTTGTGAGTCGTGGCATGTCACATGTGAAAGGACACGTGTTAATTTGGCATTTTAACGAATTGTTAACAGTTTACTAATGAAAAGACTAAATGATCAAAATTAAAAGTTAAAAAAATTTAGTTTAAAGTCACTGAAACTATTTTAAAATTTAACCTATGTTTTCATTATTTATGGAGTTCATGGCTAGAAAACTTTACAGACCTCCCCTACCCTCCCATTCATAAGAGAGCAGTAGTTATCACCAGAAGCATGTGAAAGCAGTGAGTTAAGTCCTGTACAACTTGAATTGGTGAACAACCGAATCCTTGGGACCTTCTTCAACCCCAACTGTGAAAGGTTTTAATAACTAAATAAAAATGATAGCAACTGTGTCGTTTTTGGCCTCATTGTTTAAATTCATTTGCACTCTGCTGCTATGGTTCAATACCCCTATTAAGCTAGCTTCATCTTGGATTCACCTTGTCCAACCAATTTTTCTTTTGGTCAAAGATGTTTGATCATTGTTTTTTTTGGGCAATCTCTTCATAGGATGTGACAGAAACAAAGAAGATGGAGGAACATGAAGCAACTATAACTAGTGAGAAAGTTTTGGTTGATTCATCAAACCTGACTGATTTTGTTGGGAAACCTGTTTTCCATGCTGAGCGCATCTATGGTCGGACTCCAGTTGGAGTTGTGATGGGTCTTGCTTGGACTGCCATGGGAGGCTCCACTCTTTATATAGAGACCACTCAAGTTGAGCAAGGAGAGGGGAAAGGGGCCATCCACATCACTGGCCAACTTGGGGATGTTATGAAAGAAAGTGCCCAAATTGCCCACACAGTTGCCAGAGCAATATTGCTTGAGAAAGAGCCAGAGAACCCCTTTTTTGCAAATTCCAAGCTTCATCTACATGTTCCTTCAGGGGCCACCCCCAAGGATGGGCCTAGTGCTGGCTGCACCATGATCACATCCTTCCTGTCTCTTGCAATGAAGAAGCCTGTCAAGAAGGATCTAGCAATGACTGGCGAAGTTACTCTAATGGGGAAGATTCTTCCAATTGGTGGGGTAAGAGAAAGAAACCTCCGTATCTATAGGATGTCTTCTGTCTTTGACATTATGCCATCCTAAATGAGTTCTTTAGTCACAATTTTTTTTCCTTTGGATTATATATTACAACATTTCCTTAGATTGCTGAACATCTAATCAAATGAAAATAATTGTAACATTAAATTGTAAAAGTCTGGACTTACAGGTTCTTTCCCGGCTTGATTTTTCATCATTCCATGATTTATCCTGGATTGACAAGCTGCATTGTCTATATTTTGTAATGTATTGTGGTTTACACATTTTTGTTCATCTGAGCTCACAAAACTATCATTCTTGTTGAGAAATCAGGTAAAAGAGAAAACTATAGCAGCAAGAAGGAGCGAAGTAAGGACCATCATATTCCCTTCAGCTAACAGAAGGGATTTCGACGAGCTTGCAGCTAATGTGAAAGAAGGCCTTGAGGTTCACTTTGTCGATGATTACAGTCAGATATTCGATTTGGCTCTTGGTTATGACCAGGATGAAGGAAAATAAGCTGTTCACCCCCCATTTCTTGAAATGCAACTCCATTTTTCTGGGATGCTGGCGAGTTATTTTTTGTGACCCAAGCTAAGAGCCTACCCCAGATTTGTACTATAACTTTTTTCGTCCGATCGTCTCATCAGGAGATAGATTTATTCATTGCTTGGTGTGACATGATGCACCATTATTTACTTATTTTCCTTTATAATTACTCAGAATCAGCCATTTGTAAGAAGTAAATATTATCTGAGGTGTTATTTGGTGGCGGCAGAAAAAGTAGGTTAATGACAGATCGATCTACTCTCATTTTTCCTGAATATTTTATCTTGTAAACTTCAGGACTCGTTTCTTGGGGAAATGGGATTATAGCATTGAGTGAATAACATTACAGAACAAAACTGATGTTGAAACAGCTGAAATACCTCTATTCTTGCATTAGGGGGGGAATAAAACCCCTTTCGTTGATCTTATCCAAGAATTGTTGTCTTATTTACCACAATGTTTGTGTTCGTTGTCTTCTGTCCACAATGGTAGATCATGTCATCAGGATTAATGTGTATGTTGCAGCCATTATATTTTAAGCCTGTCTGGGCTCTGCTTTCGGAACAATATCTCCTTACATCTATTTCAGTTTGGAACTGATTCTTTATAAATGGCCCATCTTTCATCATCTGAACTTGAAGAAAAGTAGAAGGCTTTTCCATGAGTAGGTAGCTTCTCAAAATAGACACATGTTCTTTAATAGAACAATATTAATTAATTAATATTGCTTAATTCCTACTCGTCAAAATCATCATCTTATATATTGATCTTATCCTTAATCCAAATATGGATATATATGGTCCACGTACATACGAATATCAGCCTCTTCAACATACAAACAAGCACGATCTGCAGTAGTACTTTACACTTCCACGTTACAATTAAATATATGATCATATTATAATATATATTTAATTATTTTTAATTTCTACGTTTACCATAATGTAAAGTTATACGATTTGAAAGCGGCCTCCAACTCACTCATGTGTTTGCATTTTAATCTCATGTCGATCTGAATTATTGATTAAACAATTAGAATTAAAAGTGTTGATCGATGACGTTTATTTCACCCAGAGTTCAGTGTCGATGATATCACCAATCACTAGCAAATATATATGATCTATTATTTATGAAAAATTTCCATACCCTAATCACTTAATTAATAGAAATTAATAGTGATTTATATATAGCAATGAAGTAGTCTTCTTAATTTGCATATCTAAGAAATTGTTTGATGAATATTTATAATTATATGGGTTTACATGAGGAATCACACAATAAAAATATTGCATCCAACAAATTAATGTGATACAAATATTTTTAATTATCATAATATTACTGATCAATACTTTTACGAGCTCTAACATTTTATTGCTTTTAGCTTTGTAATTAATTTCCAGTGTTCACTAAATAGCTCATGCAAATGATAGGAATCCAAAATTCTGAGAATGAAGAAATTATTAATTTGTTTAAAATATAGATATTATATCCAATCACCATAATATTAGATAGAAATTGAGGCTTTGGAGGTTTTATAAAAGAGTAATGCTACTCGTCATCCCGACTTCTATCATCTTATGATGTAATATTAGATGATTGTAGATTATTTATTATATTTAACTTGTAAACCTATCATTTAATAGCACATCATGGGATGATAGGAGGATGGTGGAAGTTGGAATGATGAATAGATTTTCTCTTTATAAAATCATGTATGCTTAATCGGTGGGGGTGTACAAACCTTACACACTCTAAGACTGTATAAATTATTTTTCTAATTTTCTCTATCTAATCTAAAATGTTTCCATCTTTCAATGTCAAAATAATATAAAACATTATAACTAATTGGTGGGGTGAGCGGGGGAAAGATTTGAAAGAGTTTTTTATTTAAAAATCAAATACGAGTTTAAAAAGGACGTAAAAAACTAATTTTTAAAACTAAAAATTCAAAAACAAAGGGTTAGAAACAATATTGCATCTTTATCCTAAAAGAAAATCTAACAAACTATTTTAAAAAAAATTTATTTTTTAGTGACAAAAAAGTAATCAACTTTAAACAACCAAATTCATCATCTCATTTTCTCTTTCTAAACCAACAAGTCTATCTTATTTTCTCTTTCTCAACTGACAAATCTAACAACCCTAAATAATTTCGGAAAAATTAAAGAAACTCAACATGAATTGGACCCTAAATCCTAATGTTCATGAGGTCACGTAAAAAATAGTCCCTTTACATGATGCGACTCATGAATACAGAATAAAGCCTTCATTTTTTTTTTTTTGTATTTTATTTATATTGTGTGTGTGTTCTTTCTTTAACATTCCGACTCTGTTTCGCTCTGTTTTTTAACTTTTCGCAGGCGGGCTGTTCCAAGAGTCAGTCTATATTTTATATATACATATCCCGAAACTGAAGCAACCCAAAAGAATGGAATTTGTGTTTCGGTTATTCTCTGAGATAGTTCACTTGTAAAACAAAATAAAACATAAGAAATCAAAACACAGTCATGGCTCATGATGGGCGTTTCTCGTTGAATGAACAGAGGCATTGTGAGTTCTCCGCTTCTGAGCAGTTTCAGTCTTTGAATGACAATAGAAGCATATCAGCTTGGGAGGTTCAAATCTCAGAACCCACAAACATGAGGTTGAGTCGACAAACACCAACAAACACAGAGAATAAGGTGTCTCGAAGCTCCTTTTCATTCTTTGTTTTTCATTTTCTGGGATTTGTTTGTATCTCCGGCCCGACTGATTTGTTTTGTTCTCTCTTTTCTTAATTTCCTACGTTCTCTTCTTTCTTTTTGTGTTGTTTATTGCGTTTCTGCATGGGGTCCGAACAGTCATGTCTGTTGTTGCATTGGTGGTCTCGTTAATTTTCTGTTTGAGTTTTTGGAAGGATTTATTTACGTACATTGCATCATTGTAGAGGCTTTTTTTTTTTTTTTTTAAAAAAAAATATGTCAAACTTTTGGAAACAAATGGAAAAGAAATATCGAGCGGGATCAAAGATTCTGTCCGTGTTTAGTGTCATATATTTTGAAAAAAAATTATTCAAATATTTGAAAAAAAGAAAACGAAAAAGAAAAAAGAAACAACTTAAAATCCAAACATCATGTTTTGTTTTTCATAGGAAAATAAAAACAAAACAAATAAAAGAAACAGACCAAAGAAAAGCCATGGCTAATAGCGGGCGTACTTTCTCGTGGAATCATGATCAGATGTATTGTGAGGTATCTACTTCTGAGCAGTACTTTCAGAAGGTATCTACTAATAAAATATATAGAAAACTCTTTTAGGTTTAAAGATGTTGGGATTAAAGTTGACTTCTTTTTGAAATATTAAAAAAAAATGGAAAACCAAGAATTTTATAGCAATTAAATTAATATAAATAATAACTACTTTTCCTCTATTTGGGGTTAGATCTTCGAACTCTAAGATCTCGTTTGTTTCATAATTAATTTTTCTAAATTTATATCATCTCATCTTATTTTATTAAATAAAATTACTCCCACATATCAAATAATATATAACGACAATCACTTTATCATGCATGATCATCTCCACGTTACAAACACTCTCCTCCAAATGTATGTAACACTTGGAGAAAATATTTGATGACGTTTAGAACAATAAAGATCAGTGTCGATCAATGATATCACCTATCACTATGAAGATATATATATATATATATATATATATATATATATAATTGTCAAAGACCCTAATTAAGATATATATATATATATAAATATAACAATATTAATTAATATTGCTTAATTCCTACTCGTCAAAATCATCATCTTATATATTGATCTTATCCTTAATCCAAATATGGATATATATGGTCCACGTACGATCTGTAGTACTTTACACTTCCACGTTACAATTAAATATATGATCATATTATAATATATATTAAATTATTTTTAATTTTTACGTTTCCCATCAAGTAAAGTTATACGATTTGAAAGCAGCCTCCAACTCATGTGTTTGCATTTTAATCTCATGTCTGAATTATGCATTAAACATTAATTATAATTAAAAGTGTTGATCGATGACGTTTATTTCACCCAGACTTCAGTGTCGATGATATCACCAATCACTAGCTAATATATATATGACATGATCTATTATTGATGAAAAATTTCCATACCCTAGTCACTTAATCATTAATAGCAATTAATAGTGACTTATAACAATGGAATAGTCTTCTTAAGTTGCATATATATATATATATATATATATATATATATATATATATTTATATATTTATATATTTATATATTTATATATATATATATTTATATATATATATATATTTATATATATATATATTTATATATATATATATATTTATATATATCTAAGAAATTGTTTGATGAATATTTAAAATTATATGGGTTTACATGAGGAATCACTAAAAAAAAATTGCATCCAACAAATGAATGTGATACAAATATTTTTAATTATCATAATATTACTGATCAATAATTTTACGAGCTCTAACATTTTATTACTTTTACCTTTGTAATTAATTTCCAATGTTCACTAAATAGCTCGTGCAAATTATAGGAATCCAAAATTCTGAGAATGAAAGAAATTATTAATTTGTTTAAAATATAGATATTATTTCCGATCACCATAATATTCGATAGAAATTGAGGTTATGGAGAGGTTTTATAAAATCATGTATGCTTAATCGTTCTTGTCCTGTATAAATCTTGCACACTCTAAAATTATATAAATTATTTCTCTAATTTTCTCCATTTCATCTAAAATGTTTCCATCTTTCAATGTCAAAATAATATAAAACATTATAACTAATTGGTGGGGGTGGGCGGGGAAAGGATTTGAAAGAGTTTTTTTTATTTAAAAATAAAAAAAATACGAGTTTAAAAAGGACGTAAATAACTAATTTTTAAAAGTAAAAATTCAAAAACAAAGGGTTAGAAACAATATTGCATCTTTATCCAAAAAGAAAATCTAACAAACCATTTAAAAAAAAAATTATTTTTTAGTGACAAAAAAAAATCAACTTTAAACACCCAAATTCATCATCTCATTTTCTCTTTCTCAACCAACAAGTCTATCTTATTTTCTCTTTCTCAAATGACAAATCTAACAACCCTAAATAATTTCGGAAAAAATAAAGAAACTCAACATGAATTGGACCCTAAATCCTAATGTTCATGAGGTCACGTAAAAAATAGTCCCTTTCCATGATGCGACTCATGAATACAGAATATCTTCATTTTTTGTATTTTTATTTTTTGTATTTTATTTATATTGTGCGTGTGTTCTTTCTTTAACATTCCGACTCTGTTTCGCTCTGTTTTTAACTTTTCGCGGGCGGGCTGTTCCAAGAGTCAATCTATATTTTATATATACATATCCCGAAACTGAAGCAACCCAAAAGAAGGGAATTTGTGTTTCGGTTATTCTCTGAGATAGTTCACTTGTAAAACAAAATAAAACATAAGAAATCAAAACACAGTCATGGCTCATGATGGGCGTTTCTCGTTGAATGAACAGATTCATGTGAGTTCTCTGCTTCTGAGCAGTTTCAGTCTTTGAATGACAATAGAAGCATACCAGCTTGGGAGGTTCAAATCTCAGAACCCACTAACGAGAGGTTGAGTCGACAAACACCAACAGACACAGAGAATAAGGTGTCTCGAAGCTCCTTTTCATTCTTTGTTTTTCATTTTCTGGGATTTGTTTGTATCTCCGGCCGGACTGATTTGTTTTGTTCTCTCTTTTCTTTTCCTACGTTCTCTTCTTTCTTTTTGTGTTGTTTATTGCGTTTCTGCATGGGGTCCGAACAGTCATGTCTGTTGTTGCATTGGTGGTCTCGTTAATTTTCTGTTTGAGGTTTTGGAAGGATTTATTTACGTACATTGCATCATTGTAGAGGTTTTTTTTTTTTTTAATATGTCAAACTTTTGGAAGCAAATGGAAAAGAAATATCGAGCGGGATCAAAGATTCTGTCCGTGTTTAGTGTCATATATTTTGAAAAAAAATTATTCAAATATTTGAAAAAAAAACGAAAAAGAAAAAAGAAACAACTTAAAATCCAAACATCATGTTTTGTTTTTCATTGGAAAATAAAAACAAATAAAAGAAACAGACCAAAAAAAAGCCATGGCTAATAGTGGGCGTACTTTCGCGTGGAATGACCAGATGTATTATGGGGTATCTACTTCTGAGCAGTACTTTCAGAAGGTGAGGTTCCAGTCTATCATGAATAACGATGGAAGCAAAGCTTCGGAGGTTCAAATCTCAGAAACCGCAAATGAGAGGCTGAGACAAACACCAGTAGATCACACCGAAAAAGAGGTGTCTTGAAGCTTTTTTTCATTCTTTATTTCTCGTTTTCTGCAATATATTTTGTTCTTTTTTTTTTTTTTTTTCCGACGTTGCTTATGGATGATTTTAGGGCGTCTTGATCATCATGAATTTATTGGGTTTCTGTATGAGTGCAGATTGTCAAATCTGTGGTAGCATTGCTGGTACTGTTGTTTTTAGGTTTGAGGGTTTTGGTCGTTTTATGCATGTTGCTTTGGCATGTGCATGGGGCTTTGGTGGTTTTAGTTATGGTAGTTGCATCTCTCTCTCTCTCCAATCTCTCTGTTCAGAATACATGTTTTTTCCCCATTATTTCACTAAAATTGAAAAATGGAGATAGGTCAAACTATTAAAAGCAACGAGTGGGGATCAAAGCAACTGGCGGTAGTTGCGTGACTGTACATGTTTTTACTATTCTCGGGGTTGAAGAATTTTCGGATATGCATGTATGATTAGTGAAAAGTTTGAATAAAAAGTATTTTGAGATTTTTTTTTTCTTTTTATCGAGATTTGCAACAGTTGTTATAGTAGCTAAGTTTTAAAAGTTTTTTTTTTTTTAAAATTTTATCGTTAATCAAATTATTCAAAAGGTTGGTATAAAATTTTTGTGTGGTTTTATTTTTAGTTTTTGTAAAATTATTTTAGATTTTTTGAAATCAATATAAAAGATTAGATGAAAAGCTTGTTTCTTTTTCTTATAAAATATATAGAAAACTCTTTTAGGTTTAAAGATGTTGGGATTTGACTTCTTTTTGAAATATTAAAAAAAAATGGAAAACCAAGAATAATACCTATACTATTCCACTCTTGGGGTTAGATCTTCGCACTCCATGGTCCATCAGGGTTACCTCCAGTAAACCTACCCCAACAGGATTCAATCCCGTTTCTATTTGCTTCTCTTATATATGTAAAATTCAGTCATTTTTCGGATCAAATCATGAACATTCTAATTCACGCATGCATGCTTTCGTGCAAGTATTTTCCTTTCCTTGGTACAAGAAAGTGATCATTGTCGAGGAAAGAACTTATAAATTATTATTCGTTGGGTCAATAATTTCCATTTATGACAAGTCATTTGCCGTTTTAATTATAGATTAATGAGTTGTGCCCCCAGAGCTATCTATATGATCTGTGTCTTTTTTTATGAGTTTTTATTCTAACACGGTTTCTTACAAAAATAGATATAAAAGTTCATGATTAATTCCATTTTCTTCGTGTGAAAGCTGCTCTCGATCAGTACCGCGTGATCAGTCTGATTTAGAATTACAGAATTTATTGGTTCAGTGTTTTTTGGATTCTAAATGTCAAGCTCTAGCTCCATTTATGACACATGCATTGTCAAAAATCGACCTTAAATTCAAATTGAAATACTTGCAAAAGACAAAATATCTAATCCTCTCCATCCCCAAATTGATTATATCAAGCAATTGTCTTTTCGTGCACTTTCAAGTTATTGATCATATTCCAGTTATTGATCAATAATTTTTCTTTCAGCGTTAAGCAATACGTGCTACTTGTCCTGACTTTTTCCACGGTTTTGATAGTGCATGAATTGATTAACCATTGATTATTTTCATTTTTGTGGTATTTATTATTCATTTATTTCTTTTTTTCCCCTTATATAATATGCCAACACCTCGATATAACATATAGGCTATTGAATTGAGAGAAACTCTTCTGAAGTTACGTCCCATCGGTTTGACATTGACGGAGATAGACTCTCTCTTAGACTTAGTGGAGAGGAAGATTTTCCATGCAAACAATAGTTCCAGATGTGATGCAGTTCAGGGCCGGGTTGAAGCCAAGGCTAGCAATGATGCTGAGAAGTTGAAGGCCTCAAACTTCTGTGCATCATTTCTTAGAATTGGCTCATGGGAGGTGATATCCCAAAATCTGAAAGCTGCAATAAATAAAAGAACAAGCAGTTTCTAATTAATGCATGTGGTTGTAATATATGTGCAGGAAGTTTCTAAACGTGAAGGTGCTTTGGTGGCAAAGTGTTACTATGCAAAGAGAAAACTTGTGTGGGAAATCATGAAGGATGGCTTGAAGAGCAAGATTGAAATACAATGGTCTGATATTCTAGCAATTAGAGCTTCGATCGTGGAAGGTCAGCCGGGAATTCTTGAAATCGAGGTTAGTTCCATCGTTGGTTTTCAATAAGATTGAGATTTATTGAAGTATGATGTTTAAATTCTTTCTTGTTTAGTGTTATCAACTTTCTTTTTCAGCTTAATACTCCACCTATGTTCTACCAAGAGACTGATCCAATGCCAAGAAAACATACAACTTGGAAAACTACTTCAGACTTCACTGATGGTCAAGCCTTAATTCACAGGTTCTATATTTTCATTCTTTTTTGCTTTTGAATGTGTCAAACTACCAAGTTTTAGTTATTTGTCACAGTTTTTTACTTCAATAGCTGTGAATATCTCATTTTTTTACTATTTATATAACTTATATATGAATCTTATGGGTACTAGAACTAATGAACTTCGTTGTTGACATGCTATCCTCAGGAGGCACTATATTGAGTTTCCTCCTAGAAACCTTGACAAACACTTGAATAAGCTCCTGCAAAGTGACAGCCGGATGTCGATGCTGAGCACAAGACCATTTCCTAGTCTACCTTCTCCTTACTTCCACTCAGGTTTCAACAATGAGACAAGAGAGTTTTCCCTGGATTACAATGGAGATGGGTTAAACATCAACTCTAGCTATCAGTTGCCTTATTTCTCAAGTACCCCTGCTCCATTGGCTCTGGTGCAACAAGTTCAGGCTTATGAACAAACCAATCAACCATACTTTCCTGCAAATGATTCAACAGGTAATGAGTTGTGTTTCTTCCTATTCTTAATTATGTTAAGGTCTTGGCAACTAAAAACAATATTCTTAACTTTCTTTTATTTTCTTCAAATGTTGTGTGAAGGGATGATTGTGGATTTCGCTCCTCCACTAGATGAGAATGTTAGCAACCTAGTAGAAGAAAATTCAAGGATGGCAACCTGGAACCAAGGGATGATCTATTCTAAAGATCTTCTAGGAAGAGATCAGATACCAGGGCCATTTTCTAGAGCAATAGAAAACCAAGTGAGAGATCAGATTCAACAACCATTTTCAATGGCTATAGAAAACCAAGGTAGAGTCCAGATTCAAGACCCATTTTCAATGGCTATAGAAAACCAAGTTAGAGATCAAAGTGATCAAGACCCATTTTCCCTAGCTATTAGAAACCAAGGTAGAGATCATATTCAAGACCAATTTTCAATAGCTATAGAAAACCACATGAGACATCAGATTCAAGAGCCATTTACTATTCCTATGCCAACCCAAGTGAATCCAACCATATCTTATCAAAACTACAATATGCCAGCTCCTTATGCTCAGCAAGGAGGGCTTCTTTTCTCAGATATTGATACATTGAATAACGTTATAAACAAATTCAATGCTGGTGACCTAGAGCGCCAACGCAATACTGGTGACCTACAGCGCCAATGCATTGATCAGAAAAGGTACATAGCAATGGAAAAGTCATTTTTAAGAGAAGGATACAATAGATGATTTTGAGGATGTGGGTCATAGAATAGCAGAAGAATGATGAACAAGCACTGTGTTGGAATACCTCTGAGGATATGGGTAGTGAAGATAGTGCAGGAGAAATGATGAATGAGAGATTGATACCTCATGAAGACTACAAGCAAGCCTCAGAAACCTCAATACAAGCAGGATAAGACATCAAAATTCATCATAAAGTTCCATATCCCCTTACAATAATCTTGTAAAACATCAAATCAGCCTAAAAGTTTGGATTTTGTTGATGCAATTTGTATTTAGACTGTAAGAGCAATTTGTCATTCTTCGTATATCATTGTTGCAAGGTTTGGGCATATTAACTAAAATTAATAAATGGACAATGAAGCTAAAAATTTGACCCTAACCCATATTTCTCTGTGAGTCAAGGAAAGTACAGCAATAAAGGGCATAATAAACACCACATTAAGCACAAAGGTATCATTCGCCACACTGCTGCGAGTTGAGCGCTATTATACCTCCTAATCCAGTGCACTAGTAGTTCCACCACACTCTTAGGCATTACCCAACTCAGCCCAGTTCTACTAAGGATACCAGCCCATAACTCTCCAGACACCTTACAATGTAAAAGCAAATGATCTATCGATTCCTCATTCCTTTTACACATGTAGCACCACTTCGTGACCACCATACCGCACTTCCTTAGATTATCAACCATCAAAATCTTCCCAAGTGCAGCTATCCAAGTAAAAAAAAATGCAACTTTAGACGGCACTAAAACCTTTTAAATGCTCTTCCACGAAAAGAATGTGGGTTGTTGGATTGTCAAGGCCTTATAAAAAGATTTAACAGAAAACTTTTTCTCCCTGTGGGAATCCACAAGATACGATCACCCCCATTGCCTCCTAATTTTGTTGAATACAAGTAACTATAAAAATCTGCCAGCTCCTCAAGTTCCCAATCCTAATCATTTCTAGTAAAAGTGACATTACAAGTTACTATCCCATTTGCACGACTTAGCAATTCTGAAATTACAGCTTGCTGATTGCCAGCCAAGTTAAGTACAACTGGAAAAACAGTGGAAATAGGGCTCTCCCCACTCCAAACATCAAACCAAAAGCAGGTTCTTGCTCCATCCCCCACCTCAAACTTAATATGTTTTTCAAAAGTGTTCCACCCATTTCTAATAAATTTCCATAGGCTTACTTCATAAGACCCCCTAACCTCCTTAGCACCATCCCCCCATGCACTACCATACTTGTGATCAATAACCTCTCTCCACAATGAATTCCTTTCCATTTGATACCTCCACAACCACTTTCCTAATAGTGACTTGTTAAAAATGCACAAATTTCGCACGCCTAAACCACCATTCACAATCGGATAGCTCACTCTTTGCCAACTCACAAGGTGAAATTTAATTTCCTTCCCCATGCCACTCCACAAGAAAGCAATAAACAACTTTTCAATCTGATTTCCCACATCCACCGGTAATGGGAAGAGAGAGATAGTACGTGGGAAGATTGGGGAGGGTGTTTTTGATAAGTGTTAATTTCCCCCTTTTTGATAGATATGACCGCCTCCACCCCGATAATCTTTTCTCAATCTTCTCCACCACACCATCCCAAATACTCTTTGCTTTGAATAACACCCCCAAGAGAAGTCCAAGATATTTGATGGCAAGAGAGGCAATTTTACAGCCCAACAACTTTGCTAGAAAAGTAATATTACTCACATCCCCTACTGGTACCAACTCCGACTTCCCTAAGTTCACCTTGAGTCCCAAAACAGCTTCAAGGCACAACAAAACTACCATTAGAGCTTGAATCTGGTCACTAACAGCATCACAAAAAATGAGCGTATCATCTGCGAATAGTAAGTGAGAAATGGAACTGACACTATTACTATTATTGCCCATCAAAAAACCAGCAAGAAATCCCTCCCTTACAGCAGCCTCCACCATGTGACTCAATGCCTCCATTACTATAACAAAAAGAAAAGGGGATAGCGGATCCCCTTATCGCAAACTCCTCAAAGTCTGAAAAAAAAACCACAAGATTTTTCATTCATTGACTAAAACTGAAAATCGAGCGGTCGAAACACAATGTTTAACCCATTCGCACCACCTATCTCCAAACCACATTTTTAAGCATATAAAAGAGAAAGTCCCAACACACATGGTCATAAGCTTTTTCCATGTCTAGCTTGCAAAGGACCCCTGGAATGCCTTCTTTTAACGAGTTGTCCAAATACTCATTTGCTATCAAAACTGAATCCAAGATTTGCCGACCCCTAACGGAAGCATTTTGAGATTTGGAAATGAGTTTGTCCATCACCAAACTCATATGATTAGCTAACACATTTGATATGATTTTGTAGATCCCACCTACCAAATTAATAGGCCAGAAGTCTTTCAATTCATAGGACCAACTATCTTCGGGATAAAAGCAATGAAAGTAACGTTTAATGACTTCTCAAACTTAAGACTAGAATGAAAAGTATGGATAATCTGCATCACTTCCTCCTTCACTATATCCCAACACTCTAGAAAGAAAGCCATAGAAAAACCATTTGGGCCCGAGACTTTGTCTTTGTACCTCCTCTTCATCAAACTGCCTTTCCAACCAACTTGCTACATCCGAATCCAACTCGTCAAAAATTAAACCATCAAGTTTGGGATGCCATTCTTCTTTTTCAACAAGGAGATCCTCGTAATACTACATTATATGGTCTTGAATCTCTTCAGGAGAATGTAACACATTTGAACCAGAATGGAGAACTTCAATAGCGTTATTGCGCCCATGAGAATTAGCCACCTTGTGAAAGAACTTAGTGCATTTATCCCCCTTCTTCAACCAAAGCACCCTTGATTTTTGCCTCAAAGATATTTCTTCCATCAACAAAACTTTCTCAATTTCGGTCACCACCACATTCTTCCTTAACAAGGAATCCTCATTAACGTCCCCTTCCTCCAATGCATGCAACTCATCCCAAAGAATATTTTTCTACGCTTCTGTGTGTCTAAATACTTCTTCATTCCACTTCTTTAAATCGGCCTCAAGGGCTTTAAGTTTACCCGCCACTATGAATCTAGGGGTACCATCAAAATAATAATCATCCCACCAAGCCCTTACCTTCTCCACAAATCCTTCAACTTCCAGCCATATATTCTCAAATTTGAAAGGACGCTTACCCCCATGAATGCCACCACAATCAAGCAAAATTAGAAAATGATCGGAACATACGCGTGGCAACCTTTTCTGACATAGATCTGGAAAGTGTGTCTCCCACAAAGAAGAGACTAGAAATCTATCTAGCCTTGACCACTCTCGACTATTGGACCAAGCATAGCGCCCCCCCAACCACCAAAGGAAGATTCACAAGATTCAAATAAAAAATTAGCTTTGAGAGGTTTTCCATTGCTCTTGTCGATGTAGATGCCTCCGCCCTCTCACTAGGGAACCGAACAATGTTGATATCTCCACAAAAAACCCAAGGTAAATCCCATAAAGAATACAGACCTACCAATTCCTTCCACAAAGAGCTTCTATCACTATCCACATTGGGCCCATACACGCCCGCAAAATCCCACCTCTACCCATCCTCAATATTTTTAAAAGTTACAGCCATTGAAAAAGACTCGATACAATCCTCTATCATCTCCACCACTCTCTTATCCCACATCACCAACACACCTCCCGAAGCCCCTGACGAAGCTAACACCACCCCACAAAGGAGCAACCCCACAAACTACAGATTATGTTTCAGTCAATATCGCTCAACTTAGTCTCTTGTAAGCAAATAATGTCAATTTTCTAGCTGCTGAGAATGGATCTAATGCGAAGATATTTATTCACGTCATTGATCCCTCTTACATTTCAAGACAGTATTTTAGGCTTCATTAACGGAAGTATAGTCCCTCCCTTTTACTATGTCTCTCCCCGAAGCTCCCTCTCTATTGTCATAGTTAATAGAGCATTGCAGTCGTTTCAACTCTCTCTCTCCTTTCTAACAGCTGACTTCATGGCCGTGGAGCAACTAGCTTCAATGGTTATTAGGAGAGCCATGAATTGTTTTTCATAGCCATCATAGGATAGTTCCACCCAACCTTGAATCTCCTCCACTTTTTTTAACACTCATTCTAAGCCTTTAGGTGCAATTTGAGGGGGAAGCATCTGTAAGGGTGACGGATTACCCATCTTCTTCTCATCGTTATCTGCTGCAACTACCTCAATCTGTAGGTCAGAATCTACCTCCTCTTTCTCGAATTTTGCATGAATATCTGCATACACCTGTTGTCTGCTGCCCTCAAAATTCAAAATATGCTTCAACAGACTAGTATCCTCATCCACCAGACTTATCTCCTTACCCACATGAGCCAACAAGACTTTTTTTCCCATGGAAATTTTCACAATTTCCCCTTCCTCAATTGTCGGTGCCTGAGGCACCTCCTCTAACCCTTTCAAAGCTTCCTCAGAAGCTGTTGAGACTTTTTGTGCCTTGGATGGAGCCGTTGGCTTGAGAATCAACGCCAAAATAGTCTCGGGAGAGTTGGCCAAGACAATTGAGGTATCAGGGTTTACGACTGCCTTGCCTCTTCTCGCAGACATCTCCTTTGACCTCAGCGTGGTTGTCTGTGCGCCAGCGACCTCCTTCGAAATGGTTTGTGCAGTTACTGCGACGTCGTGGGCGAAATAGACTACATAAATCATGCCTCCAAGCTTCGATGGTACTACCTCCGGTGACGGGACCTCCATCGGTGCTTCTATGACCTTTGGTAAGGTCGTCTAAGGCTTCGTCAGATGGGCCATACCTCTGGCTAGTCTAATTCAGGCCTCTCCTTGGGCTGAAGCCCACCACCAAGGCTAAATTGGATCAGAGCCTGACCCTTCCCTTTAGGCCCATTACCCATGCCCAACATCTCCAGCCCTTTTTTCATTTGGTCTGATACCCAATCACAACCCAAGCCCAAGCCCACCTCACCTTTACCCTCAACGCACCGTATTAGGCTTAACACTTTATCGGATAAATCATCCAACGAGTCTTCATAGCACTCAACTCCTTCAAAAGCCTTACCTATTTCTACCCAGCAACCCCCCTGCCATCTCCCCCTCGGCCTTGGACTATCGAAAAGGGTGCGTCTCCTGCCTTTTGTAGGTCTGCCATAGCAGGTTTCTGTGCGGCTCGAGGTATCTCCAAGACCTCCTTGTACGACCGCGATGACGAGGTTACTGTTGATGTCGTTGATGGTGAATTTCTCCCCTGGCCACCTTCTTTGCTCATATCCATCAACGTCATCGCGAGCTTCCTCCACCCCATTCCATCCCTATCCCAAGAAATGAAAATGAAATTCCGACGACCTCCCCCACCATACTCCACCAAAGCCTGTAGGAACCACGAGAGTTTGAACGACACGGGGCAACGAATCCTCTATCACCTTCCCGATGAGCAGTGTAATACCCTTTGCTTCCAAACTTTAGATATTCCTCCAATGCTCTTGCCACCCATCGGGTAGTGTCTAACCACAATCTCAAATTTTTCACACCTTTCTACCCTTTCTCCATAATGAACACATTACACCTGTCTCTTCTCACCTCAAACACCTTCGACTCGATAGCTAAATAACTAAAGGAAGACATTTCCTTTCAACGGTACTAGATATCCCTCCATCAAGAGCCCACAACCACCATCGACAACGTGGGTTTACATAACAGTTAGTAGTGTACGGAGAGAAGAGTATGCTTGTAGTTTCTTAAAAAAATACCTGCAACATTTTATAAGTTGTAAAAAATGACAAAAACAATAAAAGAATCAGGAACAGATTCCATGATCATGGAGAACGTGTTTCTGCCATACCACAAGGGATCTGTATCTCCACTTGATAATTATGATATCCTAAGACGGTTGTTGACTCCACTTTGGAGATCATTGCAAGACTCACAAAGGAGACATGTTCAAATCCCGGAGTTCCAACAACCTTGGGCTTACAGATTGAATCTCAAATCTTCAGGAAAAAGGCAAAGCTATGCTAATCAAACTATCTCAATTGGTTGCCTAGAAACTTAAAAATAAAAAACAATCTTAATTGGTTTAGGACACCCAAGTATCTTTCAATTTTTTTTTTTGTGCCGTAAGTTTTGGTTAATGGTCAGAAAAGTTTCATTTGAAAATTTCGAAAAAAATACATCTTAGCATGGTATTTTCTACTTCAACATTGTAGCCCATATAGCATTAATGGCTTTTCATTAGCATAGTCAAAATGAGCAAGCAACTAACTAGAAGATATGCTCAAGCACAAGCTTGTGGTGTAAACAAAATTACAATTGTCTATCTATCTTGTACTATAACTAATTTAGGCAGTAAATACAGTTGTTCTTTCAACAAACATTCACAATACTTGCTACAATTATTAACTACATGAATCAAGTTTACAGCACTCAACAAGCTGCTTGAGTATACACTTAACCAGTTGACAAATTCATTTATGTTCAAGTTAGGTCCTAATATTTTCATTTTTATTCCATAACTGGTGCGTATTCAGTTTTACATTTTTGAAAACCGAATATGCACCGATTACCCTCCTAAACCAGTACGTTCGGTTTTAAAGGTTCCGGTCTGGTTTGGTCCCTTTTTCAGTTTTAATAGTATTAGTATTATGGCATAACATGTAATTAATATACTAATATACATTAGTACACTAATGTATACTAATTAATTAAAGTGAAATGTAATTAATATACCAATGTATATTAGTAATACTAATGTATTATATATTTATCAAAATGAATATGTTGAGAATTTATTAGGCCATAAAATGTTGTTAATATATATTTTTTATATTTAAAGCATATGATCAAATAAATTTTCACATTTAAGATTAAGATTTTATGTTATAAATTATAATAACATTATCTTATATATAATTATAATTTATATTATTATATATATTATATATAAAAATTATATATAATATTAAATTAATTAATTTAAAATATATAATATAGTGAACCGGTCCAGTTCGGTCCTAAAAAGTATATAACTAGACCAGTACCGGCTGGTTTTGGAACTAAGGAAACGGGTCCCAGACTGGACCGGTCTAGGCCGATTTTTCGATTATTTTACACCCCTAGTGAAAAGTGTTGTAAAGAGTGTTGTGTGTGTATATGCATATAATCATGATCAAACTTGGGATGTTAATTAGTTCTGCTAGCAGCCAAAAAGAATTATTATTTTTTTTCTTTTTTTATAAAAAAATTATTTCAATGCTTAATTGATAAATCAGTCAGATCGAAGCCATATATATATATTATATTATGTCAGCCGTTACTTTAGATAGACATGAAATTAATTAATTTGCTTTTCATTAACTCCGGCTTTGTAGGAGCTTTGTTTCTAGTTATTGCTATCTATTTCATTTCAAATTATTTCAATTATCCGCTACCTTTATTTATTTGTTGGCCGAAGCTTAATTAAATATTAATTCTATTCTTCACCTCAAACGACAAGATCGAGATTATATATATATATCTATATATATAATAATTAATAATAATATGCCTTACAAAAGAAAAGTAACAAAAAAAAAGTGAAAATTCACTAAAATTTAGTCATTTTTATTCAAAATTACTAGAGCTTTTTAAGTTTTCCTATTAATGCATCATTCTTTTTGTTTATCAACTCGTGCCTTTTGAACTTGAGATGGTTAATTTAGATATATAAAAAAAACCATAAATTATGACTCTTGAGGATTGGGTACGTGTGTGTATATATATATATAGTTTTGGCATAGTACTATATATATAAAGATTAATTTATTGGTCTCTCTCTTAATTAAATTTTGTGACATTTCTCTTTATCATTACTACTGTTGTGATCAAATGACTGGTGTTGTGTTGGGTCATGAGTCGGATTCAGTTTAAATTTTTTTTAAATAAAATATTATATAAATATACATATAATATATACAATTAATATTTTTAATTCATGTTTGAATATGGGATCAGGTACTTCGATCCACATGTGTTTGTAAAATTTTTGCATTTTATGAAAAGGAAACTCCCATGTATTTTGATGGAGTTACTCGAATATGTGAATTTTTTTAATAGTTTTTCATGATTTTGTAATATTGTTTTCTTAATTTGTTTTAATTTGACATGCATGCATACAACTAGATATAAGTAAAATATATCCAATGCATCGTATCGGCCGGTTAATATCCTAAGCCGAATATTAAAGATAATTGAATACTTTCATTTTTTCATCTTTTTTCATGGTACGTAAAACTTATCAAATTAGGTGAGTTAACTAGAATATGACCCGATTATAACAACCAGGTTAATTTTGAATGATATAAATTAATCTAAATCTAATTATAAAATTCTATTATGTTAAATGTAAACCATTTATACCGACCGTGTCTTCTTTTCAAGCTCTTCATATTGAGAAGTACAATAATCATAAAGAGGTCACACAAAATTAAATTTATAAACTGATACGGTTTCATATATATGTATAATATAGTAGATCTACTTTACAATAAAAGTATATTTATAATCTAATGTATTATATATATACATACTACATAACTATTCCAAGAAAATCGGTTTTTTTTCGACGTTTGAAATTCGCCGCAATAGGTGCTTAAATTGCCGCAAATAACTATTCCTAGAGATTTGTAAATCGCTGTACATTCATTGCATTTGTTTGTTCACTTAGGTTTTAAACTAGCGAATACCAAACTTTGCCGTAAATACTATAAAAATCATTGCAAATAAGTATATCCAACGAATTTGAAAGGCAACGAATCTTTTAATATATTAATCTACCACATGAAAAAGTTAAGTATTTATATATATATATACACAAACACATACACTACTCACATGCATGCATACGTATAATGAAAAATGATAAACACAATATATTTCACAATCATATTTTAAAATAAGGAATATTATTGTAAAATACCATATATAAGTAACACCAATTTACAAAAATATCCTCATTTTACATCATGTGTTGTGAAAAGTAGGGGTGTAATCAGTCTGATCTGATTTGGACAAAATTTAGGACTGAACTAGTATGCACCAATTTTGCATTTTCAAAAATCGAATATACACCGGTTACCCTCCTAAACCGGTACCTCTAGTTTTACCGATTTCGGTTCTGATTTTTTAGTTTTAATAGTATTAGTATTAGGACATAAAATGTAATTAATATACTAATATACATTAGTATGCTAATGTATATTAATTAATTAATTAAAGTGAAATGTAATTAATATACTAATGTATTATGTATTTATCAAAAGGAATATATTTAGAATTTATTAGGCCATAAAATGTTGCTAATATATATATATATTTCATATTTAAAGCATATGATCAAATAAATTTTCTTGTTTAAGATTAAGATTTTGTGTTATAAATTATAATAACATTATCTTATATATAATTATAATTTATATTATTATATATATTATATATAATATTAAACAAATTAATTTAAAATATATAATATAGTAAACCGGTTCGGTCCTGTTCTAAAAAGCATAGAACCGGAACCAGACCAATACCGACTGATTTTGGAACTAAGGGAACTAGTCTCAGACCAGACTGGTCTGGGCCGGTTTTTCGATTTCTCGATTAATTTTTACACCCCTATTGAAAAGTCTTGTAAAGAGTGTTGTGTGTATATATGCATATAATCATGATTAAACTTGGGACGTTTAATTAGTTCTACCAGCAGCTAAAAAGAATTATTTTTCCTTTTTTCTTTTATAAAAAAATTATTTCAATACTTAATTGATAGGTTAGTATTTTACCTCAGATTGAAGCCATATATATATAATGTCAGCCTTTACTTTGGATAGATGTACGATTAATTAATTTGCATTTTATTAACTCAGGCTTTATAGGAGCTTTTCTTCTAATTATTGCTATCTATTTCATTTCAAATTATTTCAATTATCCACTACCTTTATTTATTTATTTGTTGGCCGAAACTTAATTGAAAATTGATCTTATTCTTCACCTCAAACCACAAGTTCGTATATCCTAAGCCGGTATCAAAGATGATTGAGTACTTTCATTTGTTCATCTTTTTTCATTATACGTAAAACTTATCGAGTTAAGTAAGTTAACCAGAATATGATCTGATTATAACAACCGGGTTAATTTTGAACGATATAAATTAATCTAAATCTAATTATATCTAACACTAATTCTATTCTGTGAAATGTATATCATTTATACTGGCCGTGTCCTTTTTTTCAAGCTCTTCATATTGAGATTTGTTATAATATAAAGAGATTACACAAAAGTAAATTTATAAACTGATACAATTATATATATGTATAATACAGTAGATTTACTTTACAATAAAAATATATTTACAATCTAATATATTATATATATAATAGATAACTATTCCAAGAAAATCGATTTTTCCTGAAGATTGAAATTCGTTGCAATAGGTGCTTAAATCGCCGCAAATAATTATTTCTTGTGATTTATAAATTGCTGCACAACCATTGCATTTGTTTGTTTACTTAGGTTTTAAATCAGCGAATACCAAAAATGTCGGAAATGCTAACTTTTTGCGGCATTTCTTTTCGCCACAAATAACAGAAAAATGCTGCAAATGGCCATTCGGTTTGCCTATTAAATTGTTGGAAAAACCCATTTGCAGCGAATTGTAATCACCTCAAATAGTAAAAAATTTGCCGAAAATAACCTTTTCCAACAAATATTTATTTCGATGCTAAAAGTTTATGGGAATCCCATAAAGATATTTCCATCGATTATGGAATCGTCACTAGTATCTTTTGCCTTTTCCATTGAAAAGTTTCGATGCTAAAAACTTATTTACGATGTACGTTAATCATCGTAAATAAGATTTTTCAGTGCTCATAATCGTCGAGATTTCTTTTTCCCAGCAATATAGCATTATATAATTGAGAAAACGGTTTTGCAGTGGTACTATTCATCGCAAATACTGTAAACATTGCTGCAAATAAGTATTTCCAATGAATTTGAAAGGTAACAAATCTTTTAATATTAATATACAACATGAAAAAGTTAAATATTTTGATATATCTATACATATATACAAACACAGACACATGCATACTCACATGCATGCATACGTACAATGAAAAATGATAAACACACAATAATTTTTATAACATATTTCACAATCATATTTTAAAATGAGGAATATTATTGTAAAATACCATATAAAAATAACACCACTTTACAAAAATATACTCATTTTACATCATATGATGTGAAAAGTAGGGATGTAACCAGATTAGTCTGATTTTAGACAAAATTTAGGACCACACCGGTATGCACCGGTTTTACATTTTCAAAAACCGAATACATACCGGTTATCCTTCTAAACCGGTACGTCCGATTTTTTGGATTTCATAGTATTAGTAATATGGCATAAAATGTAATTAATATACTAATATACATTAGTATGCTAATGTATACTAATTAATTAAAGTGAAATGTAATTAATATACTAATGTATATTAGTATTACAAATGTATTATGTATTTTTTAAAAGGAATATATTGAGAATTTATTAGGCCATAAAATATTTTTAATATATATATTTCATATTTAAATCATATGATTAAATAAATTTTCATGTTTAAGATTAAAATTTTATGTTATAAATTATAATAACATTATCTTAGATGTAATTATAATTTATATTATTATATATATAAATTATATATATTATTAAACAAATTAATTTAAAAAATATAATATAGTGAACCTGCCCGGTCTTGTCCTAAAAGTATAGAACTAGAACCAGACCGATACCGACTGGTTTTGGAACTAAGGGAATAGATCTCGGACCGGATCGGTCTTGGCCGGTTTTTCGATAAATTTTTACACCTCTTGTGAAAAGTATTGTAAATAGTATTGTGTGTGTATATGCATATAATCATGATGAAACTTAGGGCGTTTAATTAATTCTGCTGGCAACCAAAAAGAATTATTTTTTCCTTTTTTTTTTTATAAAAAAAATTATTATAATGCTTAATTGATAGATCAGTATTTTACCTCAAAACGAAGCCATATATGTATTTTGTCAGCCGTTACTTTGGATAGACATACAATTAATTAATTTACATTTCATTAACTCCGACTTTGTATGAGCTTTTCTTCTAATTATTGCAATATATTTCATTTCAAATTATTTCAATTATCCGTTACCTTTATTTATTTATTTGTTGGCCGAAGCATAATTGAATATTGATATTATTCCTTACTTCAAACCACAAGATCGAGATTATATATCCTAAGCCGGAGAATAAAGATGGTTGAGTACTTTCATTTGTTACTTTTTTTTCTTGGTATGTAAAACTTATCGAGTTAGGTGAGCTGACCAGAATATGACCCGATTCTAACAACTGGGTTAGTTTTGACTGATATAAATTAATCTAAATCTAATTATATATAACACTAATTCTATTATGTGAAATGTAAACCATTTATACCAGTCGTGCCCTTTTTTTCAAGCTCTTAATATTGAGAAGTAGAGGTGTAACCGGTCCGGTCCGGTTTTTGACAAAATCTTGGACCGAACCGGTATGACCGGTTTTGTATTTTTCAAAACCGATTACGTCCCGATTACCCTCCTAAACTGGTACTTCCGGTTTTACCAATTTTCGGTCCGGTCCGGTCCGATTTTTCGAATTTTTTAAAATGTAAATTTGACATATTAGTAATTTAGTATGGTTACATTAGTATAAATGATAGTTAATTTTTTTAAAATTTGTAATACATTTAATATAATATTAGTATAGTTATATATTAGTATTAGTTATAGTGATTTAGTATAACTATATTAATATAAGTAATAAGTATAACTATAGTCTATATTAAACTATTAGTATTAGTTAATAGTTATAGACTTATATATTAGTATAGCTATATAATATATTAGACTATATAGTAGTATTAATATTAGACTATTAGTATAGTTATATATTAGTATTAGATATAAACTTTTAGTGATTTTTTTTTTTTTAATAAAGAGTTAGGGTCACCTGTCCAAGAGTGACCCCTCCCCAATTTTATTAATAACCCTCACTTGTGACGGAGGAAAACCGTGGTTACAAAACAAGCATCTGGGGTACAAAATAAACCCAGCATGCAAAAAAGGAACAAGCTAGCTAGAAAGATAAAGACCACAAAAACCCCAACCAAAAAAAACCCAAACTTAACTAAAGCGAATCGAAGGCAAACCAGAGTAATCCATGCGGATAAGACCACGCAACGCTCGGGGAGTCTCCTTCAATTGCGAACAAATCAAATCACTACCAGAAGCCCCATGTTTGGCTAGCCAATCTGCAACTTTATTAGCCTCCCGAAAAACATGATGAATCGAGCACGTCATAGAGTTCATTATGTCCATTATCTCCTCCCAGAAATCCTCCAAGTACCACACCCCACATCTTTTACTTCTCCACCAGGAAATAACCATCATAGAATCAAGTTCAATATCTACATAATTTAAAGATAATGATTTACAAACCTGGAGCCCATGAAGAAGAGCTAACAGCTCAGCCCGATTATAGAACCTGTACCAATGGACAAGGAAAAAACATGAATTAGTTGACCATGATTATTTCTAATAACTCCACCTATACCTGAGGCACCCGGATTACTCAAACTACTGCCATCTGTGTTCAGCTTAACCCATCCCACCGAAGGCCGTTGCCAAGCAACAACTTTGCAATGCCGGGTTGGGGGTAAAATTGGCCGGACATTCAAATCCTCAAGAACCTGTAAATCAAAGCTAGATAGGTGAGAACTAGCATGAATATCACGACAAATAATACTAATCCACCGATGAACAGAATGAATGATGTCAGAGGCAGATTCAAAGCGACCCTCCATGCGCGCCAAACATCGTCGCCGCCAAATTCGCCAAGTGATAATCACCGGAAGAATTTCCACAAGAATGCCAACTTGAGACGATAGTTTTGCACGGCGAAACCAAATCTTCACCGAATCTTTCCAATCGTGGCCAATCGGGATCCCAAGGTTAGCCCCAAAATAACGCCAAACGGTTTTCGCAATATCACCTGCAAAAAGAACATGATTTTGGTCCTCATAGTGACCGTTAGCACAACAATCACAACGGGAGGTAATAGGAATACCAATATGTCTAAGGTGATGATCGACGCTAAGAGCCATAAACCAAGCTTTCCACATGTGGGTAGACATTTTAAGAGGAAGACTCTTATGCCACATCCAAGAATGCTCCTCAATAGTATCACCCCTAATACGGACACAATCCCAAGCCGACTTAGTGGAGAACAAACCATTATCATTATTGGTCCAAATCAACACATCAATACCCGGTTTAGCCTTACCCAAATCCGCTAAAATACCATCAAAGTGAATCGGCCCCACTAATTGAAGAATAAAGTCCATATCCTAATTATTATTTAATTTGCAATCCTTCACCTGAAGATGAGGAGGACCCATAATAGGCATATCATTAACTAACAGGCCGCTGTCCCGCCAGTTATCATACCAGAAAGAAACCAAACCATCTTTAAGGCGCCACTTAGACTTATCCAAGACCAAAGGGAGCGAATTAGCAATCATTTTCCAAAACCTCATACCTTTCATTGAATCAACTAGGGCCCAAGGTTTAGAACCCACATACTTACTCTTAAAAAAATTTGCCCATAAAGAATTACCTTGAATGAGATTCCATGCAAATCTAGCATGAAGCGCTTTTTGCATATCATCAAGATTTCTAAGAGCCAAACCACCTTCCTCCACTAGATGACAGATAGAATTCCAGGCCACCCATTTTCTTACCTTTTCCATTATGCTCCCCCCAGAAGAAAGTACTCATCATACGATGAATAGCATTAATAGTGGATTGCGGGACTTGAAGAACAGCAAAGAGATGGAGAGCCATACTAGAGAGTACATGATGAAGAAAGACACCATATCTTCCAGATGTACCTGTTTAAGACGACCCAAAATAATAGGCACTCCAAGATATTTGAAAGGGAATGATCCTTCTAAAAATCCAGTCTTCTGTAATAATAAGCTTTTACGCGTTGAAGAGATATGTTTTGAGCAATAAATGGCAGATTTAGATTGATTGATACATTGACCCGACCATCGCTCATACTTATGAAGCACAGATAATATCTCCCATAGAGCTTTAGAGCTACCATTAGAAAAAAGCACAACATCATCAGCATACATAAGATGAGAAATAATGGGTGTACCTCGGGCCTGAGAGAATTGACCAAATTTCTGAGTCTGTACACTTTGCTTGATCAATCTTGAGAGAATTTCTTGAAGGATAATAAAAAGATAGGGAGAAAGGGGATCACCCTGTCGCAATCCCCGGCCACTTTGAAAAAAACCTTTAATAGTGCCATTCATCATAATCGAAAACCAAGGAGTCGAGATGCATGTTTTGATAAGAGCACAAAAATCAGAGGAAAACCCAAAACAGCGAAGAACCTCCAGAAGAAAGAGCCAATCCACTCTATCATAAGCTTTAGCCATATCCAGTTTAATCATGATATTACCACCATGTGCCTTCTTGTTAATGGAGTGGACCATTTCCTGGGTGATACTAATATTCTCAAAGATGCTTCGCCCTGGAATGAAAGCACCTTGTTCCCATGATATCATTTGTGAGAGGAGACCTGTCAAACGATTAACAATGATTTTGGAGCAAATTTTATAGAAAACCGAGCAGAGGCTTATAGGCCTAAACTTATCAAATCCAGAAGGTGTATCAACCTTTGGGATTAATACAAGAAAAGATGCAGTAAAAAATCTTGGAAGCTGCTTAGAATTAAAAAATTCAGTAATGGCTTCCAAGACATCCTCTTTCACAATATCCCAACAACTTTTGAAAAAACCCGAACCAAAACCATCAGGTCCCGGGGAGCTATTAGACGGAATAGAGGATAGAGCAGAGAAAGCTTCATTCATAGAGGGTACTGCACATAACATCGAATTATCAGAATCAGAAATAATAGGAGAGATAAGAGCTGATAAATCAGGTAACAAACTAGCCGGTGTGCCCTGCAGAAAATTAGAAAAGAAATCCACAGCCCCCTGATGAATACTCTCCAGCGAATTAAACACCATACCATTCGAAGATTTCATTTCCACCACTCTTTTACGATGTTTATTAGCAAGGCAGGCATGGAAGAACTTCGTGTTACGATCACCATCCATGTGCCATTTTAATTTAGACATTTGAGCCAATCTAGTATCTTCACGACGGACCCAATCCTCTAGTTCCGCCGAAGAAATTAAAAGCTCCCTCTCAGTATCATCAAGCTCTTCAATATGCTTCTCAGGAGAGGTAATGTGCATATTAGTAAAATCGAAGACCTTTTTGTTCCATTCACGCAAGGCGACCTTAGTGTTCTTCAATTTAAAAACCAATTTAGTAAGACCCTGACCACCAACAGGAATAGACCACACTTGTCGGACACACAACAAAAAATGCGAATGATCCACCCACATTTGTTGAAAACGAAAAGGGGAAGGGCCATAAGAAAATGGATCCATCTTGAATTCAATAACCATAGGAGAGTGATCAGACATGGTGCGAGGAAGATAAGAGCAAACTGCATGAGAGAAATAATCGAGCATAGAGAAATCCATAAAAACCCGATCTAACCTGCCTAAGACCTAGCAAGCCCCAATTGTCCATTACACCAAGAAAATTTATTACCCTTAGACCTCATTTCAACCAAACCACCTTGATGGATCCAGGTATTAAAATCCTCCATCGCCACATTAGAACGAGGTGCACCACCTCTCCGTTCCGAATTGTTCTTGATAATATTAAAATCCCCAGCAAAAAGACAAGGTTCGGGACCCATAGCCTAGGAACTAAGATCCTCCCATAAATTTTTCCTCTCATACATACTGCACTTAGCATATATAATATTACACAAAAATTTATAGGACCCCATGTTAACACGAAGAGAAATAAACTGCAAATTAGTCCGCATCACTTGAATATCAAGAGTTTTGTCCCAAAATATCCAGATTTTGCCACCATCCTCTATATTCGAAACAAAAGAATCAAAATTTAAATAATGTTGTAAATGGATGGCTTTGTCCAGAGCTTGAAATGGTTCCAAAACCGCAACCAGCTTAGGCTTAAACTGACAAACTAAATTCTTCAGTCTACGACGAGAGGTACCGATACCACGGGCATTCCAAACAATAATGTGGCTCATAAAGACAAAGGAGTGGGACGGGTAATAACCCGACTTGAGCTTCGAACTTTCTCAAATTTTTTCTTTTGATATTTTTTCTTGTTCGATTTACCTGCAGAATCGGAATGGTAGTCCTTGAATTGAGAGAGCACGTCTGGAAAGATATCAGTGTCAGGCTCAGAAACAATTTCTTCCAGAATATACTCCTGATTTTCCTGTAGTCTACCGACTGCTTGACTAATATTATCTTCGCCCAGGTTAGTATTAGGAGCTGCCTCTAGCATCGGAATAAATGGTTCTGCAACATTAAAAGAAAACTCTTTAGTATGGTTGGAAATATTACCTGCCTCCTCACTTGGCGCTAGCATTCCTCCTTCACCAAAATCCGTGTGATTAACCCCCTGGGCAGGGGATGAGGAGACGGTTAAAAGTTGAACCGTAGCTTGATCATCAGGCTCTGTTTCAGGAAGCTGCTCACGAGAAAAATTCCCTGCATCTTCGCTTGGCACAAGCACCCCTCCATCATCATGTATTTCGACCTCCGTAAGAACAACCCCCTGTGCAGGAGATAAAGCAGAGTTGGAAGTTTGTTCCGGAATAACAACCTGATCCGCAGACTCTGTTTCAGGAGTATCCACGGATTTGGTCATCCCACCACCCTGAGTCTGACCATCACGATTACCACCATTTATTGGATCAACCTTCTTACCACCACGGTTGAGATCCTTTCTAGCCCGACAAGTCTTCAGATTATGACCCTGAACTCTGCATTTTCCACAGTACGCGGGCAACATTTCATAATGCACCTCTTGTTTCCCACTAGTAGGCAAACCTGGAGCACCAATCCAGAAATAGGTAATCGGCTCCTTGGCTGCGTCCATCTCCAAGCAGAGTCTCGCTCCATCAGTCCGGGTAGCACAACGCATGGGGTTGTCCCTCCAAATAAACCGGCCTATAGGAGCAGTGAATATCCGAAAAAAAGACTCTTGATAATAGTTGGGAGGTAATCCTGGGAGCAAAATCCACACGGGAACATTAGAAGGTTCATGCTCTTCATTGAATTCTGGAGACCAATGAAAAGCACGGTATGCCACTCCATTTACTTCACAGGATTCACGGGAAAGGGCTTTCACAAAGTCGGCTTCCGTAGCCATTCGAATAAAAACATTACGCGGTAATTTCATTGAGGAAACCACCGGAGTAGATGACAGTCCCCGACGGCTAGAAATAAAAGCACGTATCGCATCCAGGGAAGGCCTTTGTCGAAGGAACTTGATCACGATGGAGAAACGGAATGGTTCCGCAGATCGACTGATTTCTTCTTTGGAGAACTGAAAAAAAATCTCGCCGTCCATAATTTTGGGAGCATGAGGGGCTACAAAAATATCAGGAAGAGGCTGAGGGACCGGAGCAGCCATTTCAGCAAAGGTTTGACGACCAGAAGCATGGCCATCCACGGTTGCCATGCAGCCTGAAGCAACCCAGGGGCCAAATGGAGAAGAAAAACAGTAAAAACACCAGAAACCCTAGCAGAGCACGTAAGGGGTAGTTTCGTCCGCCTTTTTAGTGATTTAGTATAACTATATTAATTATAAGTATAACTATACTCTATATTAGACTATTAGTATAACATTATCTTATATATAATTATATTAATAATAATATGTATTATAAATTATAAATTATATATCAACTTATATGTATTAATATATATATATATATATATTTTGTATAATTTTAATTTTTAATAAAATTTATATATAAAATATTAGTTTTTATATATATATTTATCAACCGATCTGGTCCGAAAAATCCTAAAACCGAAACTGGACTTGTTTCAACCGGTTTATACATTTTAGAAACCGGTTCCGGACCGGACCGGTTGGGTCCGGTTCGGTTCGGACCGGTTTTCTGATTTTTCGGGTTAAATTTACACCTCTAGTAAGAAGTGTTATAATCATAAAAAGATCACACAAAAGTAAATTTATATACTGATATGATTTCATATATATATATATGTATAATATAGTACATCTACTTTTATAATAAAAGTATATTTAAATTCTACTATATTATATATATATATATATATATACATAACTATTCCAAGAAAATTGACTTTTTCGGCCTTTGAAATTCGCCGTAACAGGAGCTTAAATCGTCGCAAATAACTACTCCGAGCAATTTATAAATTGCTGCACATTCATTGCATTTGTTTGTTCACTTAGGTTTTAAACCAACTAATACTAAAATCTCCGTAAATATTAACTTTTTCGGGCATTTCTTTTCGCTGCAAATACCAAATAAAACGTCGCAAATGGCCTTTCGATTTTCCTATTAAATCGTTAGGAAAACAAATTTTCGACGAATTGTAATCACCGCGTATAGTAAAAAATTCACCGAAACTAACCTTCCAACGAATATGTATTTCGACGCTAAAAGCCTATGGGAACCATAAAAACATTTCCATTGATTACGAAATCATCGCATGTATCTTTTGTCTTTTTCATAAAAAAGTTTCAACGATAAAAGCTTATTTGCAATGCACCTTAATCGTTGTAAATAAGATTTTCTCACTCTCATAATCGCCGTGAAAGACTTCTTTTTCTAGCAATATAGCATTATATTGTTGAGAAATGGGTTTGGAGCTGGTAATGTTCGTCGTAAATATTGTAAAAATTGCATGCCTCAAATAAGTATTTCTAATGAATTTGAAATGCAACAAATCTTTTAATTTATTAATGTACCATATGAAAAGGTTAAATATTTTGAGATTTCTATATACATATACACACAAACACATACATACTCACATGCATGCATACATACAATGAAAAATACACAATACTTTTCACAACGTATTTCACAATTATATTTTAAAATGAGGAATATTATTGTAAAATATCATATAAAAGTATTACCACTTTACAAAAATATCCTCATTTTGCATCATGTATTGTGAAAAGTTGGGTTGTAACTGGTCTAGTCCGATTTTGGACAAAATTTAAGACTGAACTAGTATGTATCAATTTTACATGTTCGAAAACCGAATACACCGGTTACTCTCCTAAACCGGTACCTTTGGTTTTACCCATTCCAGTTCGATTTTTTGGTTTTAATAATATTAGTATTGGGGCATAAAATATAATTAATATACTAATATACATTAGTATACTAATTAATTAAAGTGAAATGTAATTAATATACTAATGTATATTAGTATTACAAATGTATTTTGTATTTCTCAAAAGGAATATGTTGAGAATTTATTAGGCCATAAAATGTTTTTAATATATATATTTTATATTTAAAGGATATGATCAAATAAATTTTCATGTTTAAGATTAATATTTTATGTTATAAATTATAATAACATTATCTTAGATATAATTATAATTTATATTATTATATATATAAATTATATATATTATTAAACAAATTAATTTAAAATATATAATATAGTGAGCCGGTCCGGTCCGGTCATTTCCTAAAAGCATAGAACCTGAACCAGCCCGATACCAACTGGTTTTGGAACTAAGGTAACGGGTCCCGGATCGGACTGGTCTAGGCCGATTTTTCTATTAATTTTTACACCCATTGTGAAAAGTATTGTAAAGAGTGTTGTGTATGTATATGCATATAATCATGATCAAACTTGGGACGTTTAATTAATTCTGCTTGCAGCAAAAAATATTTACTTATTCTTTTTTTTTTTTATAAAAAAAATTCTTTCAATGCTTAAATGATAGATCAGTATTTTACCTCAGAACGAAGCCATATATATATTATTATATCATCCCTTACTTTGGATAGACGTACAATTAATTAATTTACATTTCATTAACTTCGATTGTGTAAGAGCTTTTCTTCTAATTATTGCTATCTATTTCATTTCAAATTATGTCAATCATCCTCTACCTTTATTTATTTGTTGGCCGAAATTTACTTGAATATTGATCTTCTTCTTCACCTCAAACCACAAGATCGAGATTATATATCCTAAGTTGGATATTAAAGATGATTGAATACTTTTATTTGTTAATCTTTTTTCATGATACATAAAACTTATTGACTTAGGTGAGCTGACTAGAATATGACCTGATTATAACAACCCGGTTTATTTTGAATGATATAAATTAATCTAAATCTAATTATATATAACACTAATTCTATTATGTGAAATGTAAACCATTTATACCGGCTGTGTTCTTTTTTTCAAGCTTTTCATATTGAGAAGTGTTATAATCATAAAGAGATCACACAAAAGTAAATTTATAAACTGATATGATTTCATATATATGTATAATACAGTACATCTACTTTACAAGAAAAGTATATTTACATTCTAATGTATTATATATATAATACATAACTATTCCAAGAAAATTGATTTTTCCCGGCCATTGAAAGTCGTCGTAATAGGTGCTTAAATCGTGGCAAATAAATATTTCCAACAATTTATAAATTGCTGCACATCTGTTGCATTCATTTGTTCACTTAGGTTTTAGATCAATGAATACCAAAATCGCTGTAAATATTAATTTTTTTCGATGTTTCTTTTCTCCACAAATACCAAATAAAACACCAAAAATGACCATTCGGTTTGCCTATTAAATCGTTAGGAAATCCCATTTGCGGTGAATTGTAATCACCTTGGTATTTGCGTGTGTGCTTGTGTTGTTTATGTATTTACCAAAGTGTCCAAGGCCTTGGTGTTGTACTCCTTCTAGGGGATTAATGAATATATGAAAATGCTTCAGTCATAAATGTCTTGAGAAGCACTAGCTAAAAATCCATCAAGTGTAAACTGATTCAATAATTATGAACAATTACCTTCATATAGTTAATGCTAGCTAGTTTCTCTTGAGTTCAAGCCTACCCATGCATAGTAAGTAATCTTAAGTTGCATGACTATTAATCCAATACATACTACGTCTTGACAAGTCAATTTTTTGGCAATATTGTATCTTGTAAAGCAAATGATGTTAAACTCTTTTACTAATGCCATTCTTTTAAGTTGAAACAAGCTTGGGCTCAATATCTCACCATCACTCAACCTTATGACTTAAATTAATATATGTGACAAAGTCCTAGTCCAGCATTTCAGTTTCTTCACCTACCAATAAGAATTTCAAAAATTTGTCATTTGTATTTAGAGTCTAGATTGTAAGAGGAATTTGTCATTCTTCGTGTATCGTCGTTGCAATGTCTGGGCATATTAACTAAAAAATTTTAATATTTTATGGTGAATGGAAATAAAATTAATAAATGGATAATGAAGCTGAAGATTTGACCTTAATCCATATTTCTTCGTGAGTCGAGGAAAGTACAACAACAAAAAGTGATTTCTGATGCAATCTATAGTTGAAAGCGGCAATAGGTCAAATGCATGCATTGGACTATGACTACTCCGAAACATTAGATGGAACTTTCCATAACCATTCTTCGTATTCTTAAAAAGAGAAGAGCGAGGTAAGACGCAAAACTGTATACTGCTGGTAAGACGGTGGAGCATAGGCTACACGCACCACCACATATACTGCTCATGGACTGACTTTCTTCAATGCAATTATTGTAACACCACTTCAGGAAAATATCCTCATTTTACATCTTATGTTTGTGAAAATTAGGGGTGTAACAGGTCTTGTCCGATTTTGGACAAAATTTAAGACCGAACCGGTATACACCGATTTTACATTTTCAAAATTGAATACGCATCGGTTACCCTCCTAAACCGATACTTTCAATTTTACCCGTTTCGGCCAATTTATCGGTTTTAATAGTATTAGTATTATGGCATAAAATGTTATTAATATACTAATATACATTAGTATGCTAATGTATACTAATTAATTAAAGTGAAATGTAATTAATATACTAATGTATATTAGTATTACAAATGTATTATGTATTTTTCAAAAAGAATATGTTGAGAATTTATTAGGCCATAAAATGTTTTTAATATATATATTTTATATTTAAAGCATATGATTAAATAAATTTTCATGTTTAAAATTAAGATTTTTTGTTGTAAATTATAATAGCATTATCTTAGATGTAATTATAATTTATATTATTATATATATAAATTATATATATTATTAAACAAATTAATTTAAAAAATATAATATAGTGAACCGGTCCGGTACTGTCCTAAAAGCATAGAACTGGAACCAGACCGATACCAGCTGGTTTTGGAACTAAGGGAACAGGTTCCGGACCGGATCGGTCTCGGCTGATTTTTCGATTTCTTGATTAATTTTTACTCCCCTTGTGAAAATTGTTGTAAATAGTGTTGTGTGTATATATGCATATAATCATGATGATACTTGGGGCATTTAATTAATTCTGCCGGTAGCCAAAAAGAATTATTTTTTCTTTTTTTTTTTTTATAAAAAAATTATTACAATGCTTAATTAATAGATCAGTATTTTACCTCAGAATGAAGCCATATATATATATTGTCAGCCATTACTTTGGATTGACGTACAATTAATTAATTTTCATTTCATTAACTCCGGCTTTGTAGAAGCTTTTCTTCTAATTATTGCAATATATTTCCTTTCAAATTATTTCAATTATCCGTTACCTTTATTAATTAATTAATTTATTTGTTGCCCGAAACTTAATTGAATATTGATCTTATTCTTCATCTCAAACCACAAGATCGAGATTATATATCCTAAGCCGGATATTAAATATGATTGAGTACTTTCATTTGTTAATCTTTTTTATGGTATGTAAAACTTATTGAGTTGGGTGAGCTAACGAGAATATGACCCGATTCTAACAATCGGGTTAGTTTTGACTGATATAAATTAATCTAAATCTAATTATATATCATACTAATTCTATTATGTGAAATGTAAACCATTTACACCGGCCGTGCCTTTTTTTTCAAGCTCTTAATATTGAAACAAAAGTAAATTTATAAACTGATATGATTTCATATATATGTAAAATACAGTAGATCTACTTTATAATAAAAGTATATTTACATTCCACTGTATTATATATATAATACATAACTATTCCAAGAAAATTGACTTTTTCCGGCCTTTGAAATTCGTCGTAATAGGTGCTTAAATCATCGCAAATAACTATTCCCAGCGATTTATAAATTTCTGTACATCCATTGCATTTGTTTGTTCACTTAGGTTTTAAACCAACGAATACTAAAATCTCCGTAAATTTCTGGAGTTTCTTTTCGCCGCAAATGGCCATTTGATTTTCCTATCAAATCGTTAGGAAAACACAATTTCAGCGAACTGAAATCGCCGCATATAGTAAAAAATTCGCCGAAAATAACATTCCAACGAATATGTATTTCGACGCTAAAAGCTTATAGGAGTCATAAAGACATTTCCATTGATTACGGGATCTTCACAAGTATCTTTTGCCTTTTCCATCGAAAAGTTTCGACGATAAAAGCTTATTTGTAAAGCACGTTAATCGTCGTAAATAAGATTTTCCCGCGCTCATAGTCGTCGCAAAAGACTTCTTTTTCCCAGCAATATAGCATTATATTGTTGAGAAAATAGTTTTGCGCCGGTAATGTTCGTCATAAATATTGTAAAAATTGCCGCAAATAAGTATTTCCAACAAATTTGAAATGCAACAAATCTTTTAATATATTAATATATCACATGAAAAAGTTAAATATTTTGATATATCTATATACATATACACACAAGCACATACATACTCACATGCATGCATACATACAATGAAAAATGATAAACACACAATACTTTTCACAATATATTTTATAATCATATTTTAAAATGAGAAATATTATTGTAAAATACCATATAAAAGTAACACTACTTTACAAAAATATCCTCTTTTTACATCATGTGTTGTTAAAAGTAGGGTTGTAACCGGTCTAGTCCAATTTTGGACAAAATTTAGGACTGAACTGATATGCATCAGTTTTACATTTTCGAAAACCGAATATACACTGATTACCCTCCTAAACCGGTACCTTCAGTTTTACCGTTCCAATCTGATTTTTCGGTTTTAATAGTATTAGTATTAGGACATAAAATGTAAATAATATACTAATGTACATTAGTATACTAATGTATATTAGTATTACAAATGTATTATTTATTTATCAAAAAGAATATGTTGAGAATTTATTAGGCCATAAAATGTTTTTAATATTTATTTTATATTGGATATGATCAAATAAATTTTCATGTTTAAGATTAAGATTTTATGTTATAAATTATAATAACATTATCTTAAATATTATAATTGAGTTATTTAAAATATTCTTTATTTAAATAGTGATAGGAATCTTCCATGTAAAATACACATTACTTTAAAACACAAAGCCAGCTTTATAAATTATGTAGTATCTTTTAAAAACACGTCATCGGGGTCTGGCACGCGTAACGGAGCTATTAGGCACTAGAGAGGGGAGTGAGCAGGCTGACGCATCTGACGTAATTGCTTACGTCAGAAGAAAGGAAGGAGCAGGGTGTTATAATCTACCCTCCTTAAAATAAATTCCGTCCTCGGAATTTGCTTAAGGTTCTAAGGATTTGTGCAGTGTCCTAAGAATTTGCCCATCCTTACTGGGGGGTAGGAATGGGTCGTCGCGTGATCTGCACGCGTCTTTGTGCACGTCTAGCATCTTGATTGATTCTTGTACGTAGCTTTGCCTTCACGTTTCGTCGGTCCTCCGTCAGCATGCTTAAGGCCAGCTCAAATTGCTTGAGCCCATCCATCACGTCGTGCTCATACCTTCCGTTCCATGGCTCTTGCTGGCAACTCGAAGTCGCCATCACGTTTTCCCATCTTGTTCCTAGCTTTGCTCGTGGTCGTTCATGCGTTTCTTAACTATTACGGTCTCTCTTAGCGTTTCTAGTACGTTCCTTAATTAGCTAACGGCTAATCTTACATGTCCTAACATACATCATTCATTCCTAACATTACGTCATTCATTCCTTAACCTCTAACCATGCTTAGTCTCTGATACCTCTTACAGTCTATGCACCTAACATCATGACTTCTTTCTAGTTGTCAATCTGACATGCATGCATTGGTAAAATCATACATTTGAAAATATCATGACATTAAAGTAAAATATCTTCTTATACTTACTGCAGGACGAGACATGCCTTGAGAAGCCGTCAGTCTAGGTTTTCCTTCATATGAGTTTTTCTTTTCAAAAGTTCTCTTTCTTTGGAAAAAGGTTTTCCTCCCTTTAGAAAAGATTTTCCTCTTTTATTTTTGAAAAGAAATTCTATAGAGTCTAGCATAACCTGGGTTTTGCTCTGATACCAACATGTAACGCCCGTCCTCGTGGTGGGTATTTTTACAAAATATTTTAGAAAATACGTCGGAATTACCGTCCGTTTTAAAACACTATTACAGTTCTTCCCAGGGTGCAAGACTCTACGTTATAAAATAAAAAGTGCTTCTATAATAAAAGAGTTTTGGAGTGGGAAATAAAATCTTTAAATAAAAAGGCCTTTCTTACATTTAAAACCATCATGCCTAGACTTCCGTGCTCTTCTCCTTTTTGGCCGTGTCCCTCCTGAGCGTACTGCTCATTCAGTTCCTATGGGGGGAGGGGCACACATAAAAACTAAAATGAGTCGAATACTCAGTAAGCATTACTTCATACCGTTAAAATATAAAAACATAGGTTTTCAATCATGCATTCATCATTCCATACATACTATACGTACATGCATACGTGCTTTGGTTTGGAAACATCACTGACGGGGTTTTTTTTCTTCTTTAAAAACTGGTTTTCTTTTCTTAAAACGTTTCCCCCGTCAGTGCCTACATTTCTTAAAGAGTGTCGTGCATTCTTACGTTACTTTTTCTTTTCGTAAACGTCAGTAGACGGGGGTTTTCGTATTTAAAACGTGTTTTTCTTTTAGTAAAACTTTCCCCCGTTACTGCCTTCATTTCTTGAAGAGTGCAATGCATTCATACATTCTTTTCTTATCACTTTCATAGGCCAGTGCACACTGTTACGCCCCGTGTGTTGGGGTTAGCGGCCTTTCGGGCCAATGGATTCGCCCATGGCCACGGGTTGGAATCCCTTTCCGTCAGGGATGCAGCACTGGGTGCACTACCAGATACTACCGCCCGGCAATGCAATCTGCCCCATTCATTCATTTGGGTACCCCGTTCATTCATTTCATGTGGCTGTTACGTATTTTCATACATTTATGCACGCTCATGCCTTTCTTTCGTTCTTTCTTACGTTCATTCATTCATGGCGACTCTAGAGAGCCACAGCTTTCATTCATTTCATGTGCATAAGCATGACTTTCCTTTCTTTTCATTTCATTCGTGCTTTCATGGAAAAACGTCTTTTCGTGAGAAAACATTCTTTTTGTGAGAAAATGTTCGTTTGGGGTGAGAGCCCGAAAACATCTATCCGTGCATCGTCTTTTAGTTAAAAATACATACAATAGATACCACGTATAGTCATCCATTCACATGCATACACTTAATACTTTTGGGTGCGTGAAAAGGGGCTGCCAAAGGAGGCCGTACATACTTATACTTTAAATGCGTTACTTTTCGTTCTTCTTTTCGTAAACACGTCTGCCCTTGAGAAGGGAGACCATTTCTTTTCTTAGCTTTCGTAAGGAAAAACGTTTCTTTTTCTTTTTCATATATTTAGAAAACTCTAGAAGAGTATGAATGTAACACTTACCTGGACTCCATGCTACTTTCATACCATACAGTCCGCTCATACCGTACAGTCCATTCATGCGTGTCAGATGGCAACCTACACGCATACATAACTTTAACGTTATTCTCTATCTAGTGCATAAGCAACTGACTAGAAATAGAGCTATGCTTTACTTAGAGAACACTCTCCTTCTATACCGTGCTCCTTTCACGTTTCTTACTATGATAAAAACCCTTAGAGACCCATTACGATCTCTACTTCCTTTAACCTTGACGTTCTACTCCGAGTGCTTAGCTACTAGGATGAACCCATGTTCATCTTAGGAATAAGACACTGGGACCTTTGTCCTGTTCTTCTTACTAACCACATTCCGACGCACGACTTAGACCAACCAAGTCATGCATCCCATTCTTAGACAGTACTTTCATCATTACCCTCACGTATCTTAGCTCACTCTACTCCTCATGATCACCTGTACACATCACACGGCTCTAAGCCAACCCTGAGGCTTAGGTACCGTGTCATTATACATAGGACAGATTACCCATTATTTACGGTAAATCCATCCGGCACATGTGTCTAACCAGACAACACACGTACCTTACCCTTTTTATCACTTAAGATCATCATTTAATACATTGGTCACGGACTCGTATGGCAAACGCTATACTCCGTTACCAACCTTCTCATACCCGGCTAGCACGACTCTTTGTGCTACCCGACCCTCATGACAGTTTATCCCAACTGTTGATATGTTGGGACTCTGTTCATAACCACACTTTACGTCACGCCATATAGCTCAAGACTGTTCCTAAGCTACACCGTGACCTTGTCACATCACCTCACATACGTCTTAGGTCATCACAGCACAACTCCATGATGGACCACGTCACTTCATGACGTTGCCCAATCATGCTTCCGCTGCACTGCTCTGATATTTCTTAGCCACTTCGCACTTATTCCCGACCATAAGCCAATCACATGGCGACACCCGTCGCCTTGGGCTACAGCCATACTTCGCAGTCATTTCCCTACACTGTTCCATAGTTCCCAACACCATATACCAAGTTCTTCCCCTAAAAATTACGCAACCATCCTTATCCTTGCGACATGCTATACGGTGTATCGCTGCACCTCAGGGAGTACACTCCATATATACTCCCTTCACAACACTACGTCACATCACCGCTATGGCCTACAAGCCATACGGTGCATCGTCTCACAACATGGAATACACTCCTCGTGTACTCCATTCACAGAACTACGCCATGTCACCGTTATGACATACACGCCATACGGTGCAACACTTACCACATAGAGTATATTCTGCGTATACTCTACTCACAAAACCATGCCACATCACCACTATGGCACATATGCCATATGGTGCAACGTCTCACAACATGGAGTATACCTCGCGTATACTCCATTAACAGAACTACGCCACATCACCATTATGGCACATACGCCATATGACGCATCGTCTCACAATATAGAGTACACTCCTCGTGTACTCCATTCACAACACTACGCCACGTTACCAATACGGCACACACGCCATATGGTGCAACGTCTCACCACATGGAGTATACCTCGCGTATACTCCATTCACAGAACTACGCCACATCACCATTATGGCACATACGCTATATGGTGCAACGTCTCACCACATGGAGTATACCTCGCGTATACTCCATTAACAGAACTACGCCACATCACCATTATGGCATACACGCCATACGGTGCATCGTCTCACTACATGGAGTGTACTCCGCGTATACTCCATTCACCGAACTACGCCATATCACCACTATGGCACTCACGCCATATGGTGTATCGCTCTACCACATAGAGTACACTCCACGTGTACTCCCTTCATAAGACTACTCCACATCACCGCTATGGCATACAAGCCATACGGTGTATCGATCCACTATATAGAGTATACTCCACGTATACTCCATTTACGGCGCTCCGCCATATCACTAATACGGCACACATGCCGTATTGTGCATCGTTTTCCAACATGGAGTACACTCCACGTGTACTCCATTTACAACACTTCACCACGTCACCGCTATGGCATACACGCCATACGGTGTATCATCTCGCCACATAGAGTATATCTCGCGTATACTCCACTCACAGAACCACGCCACGTCACTACTACCGCACGTGCACTACAACTACACATCACAGCACAGTCCACAACACTACACAGCACAGACCACAACACCAACAACACAGTCCCCAATACTACACCGCACACTTCCCAACTACGCCCAGCACTTCACATCACCATCATACTACATAGCAGTCCTATAATACTAGCAGCACAGTTCACAACCTAGTCAACTAGTTAGCATCTAACATAAATAGCGAGGGATAGAGAATTATACCATCGACGGGATAACCCGTGCGTCGCTCGTTGACCATCACAACGAATACGCCGGAGGAGCGTACGGGGTGGCTACATCGCGTACAGTGACTGTTTAAGTGTTTGGATAGCTAGGTGTGGTCTTGGAAGGGTCTACGGTGACCTTGATGATGATGACAATGAGCGTAACATGGCGGATCTAGCCATGTATAGTGGCGGTCAGTCACGCGCAGTGACTGTCCATCACGTGTAGTGATTACCCACCACATAAAGTGGTGGTTTAGGCTAGGGCTAGGCTAGGGGAGGTTGCTAGTGGAGCCATGGAGGCTCGGTGGTGGTCGGCACGGCGGTCTACAGTGGCCGGCCGTGCACTGTGAGGGAGGAGAAGCCGTGCGAGAGTGCGAGAGAGTGTGGGGTCGTGGGTGGTAGATTAGGGTCATGGGTGGTACCATTGGGTTCGTGGTGGCCTAAGGATGCCGGCTAGGGTTGTCATTCGCCGTGGGTGGCGGCGGACGGCTGCGGATCGGGGCAAACCCGTGCGCCACTACGGGAGACATCGGGAGGTGGAAGAGAGGCCTATTGGCCGTGGGTTTGTTGGAGGAGGAAGGGGGAGACCTCAGGAGTCTCGTGGTGGTAGCCGGTGGTCAAGACGGCCGCGCACGGAGGCGCTAAGGGCTCGCACAGTGAACCCGTACGTGGAGGAGCCTAGGCTCGTGCATGGTGGCTACCGGCGGGGAGAGGGAGGCCGAGATCAAAGGGGGAGGCCAGTCGGTGGCTAGGGAAGCTACCCTAGTGATGGTGGCGCCGGAGGACAGCGCACGACGGCGGATCGGCTCCAAGACCCGTTCGGGCTTGCACCACCGAGGCAGGAGGAGGGCCGAGCGTGGGGAGCAGGGCTGGTGCTGGGAGATTCGCCGGAGGGAGGCGGTGCCGGTGGTAGGGGTCGTGTGGCACACCGGCGCACGCCAGCGCCAGTGTTGGGATCCCATCAAAAACCGCCCTAGGACAAGGTCCTAGACAAGCTCCTAGCCATGCATGGACAACAAAGATCGGACCACTTTAATGATCAAGGCTAGTCAAGGCCAGCCAAGGGCCAAGACATATCACGGGCCACATTGGCCATGCAAGACCATATCATTTATTTATCTTTATTTATTTTATTTTATTATATTTCAAGGGACCTATTGGGGGTTTCCACTTTGTAATCTCTATAAATAGGACCCTTAGGCATTTCATTTTACATCTTTTGGCAAATTCCCTAAGTGGGTAGACTATTGTTCTTGAGATCACTTTTCGGTGCTTAGCACTTGAGCTACTTGGGTGAAATTCGTGAATCCCTAGTAGAGGATCATCACCTTGAAATTCGTGAATAGGTGTGATTCAATCTATCTTATTTCATCATCGTGAAATTCGTGAATCGATGGTGAATTATCTATCAATCTTATGAGTATTATTTTTGTTTCATTCTATTTGTCAATCTCTTGTCTATGTTTTCCATTCTATATTCAAAAATCTAAAAATACATTGTTCTTATCTTTTCTAGTTGTTCTTATGTTTTCCATCTTGTTCATCTTTACTTGTTGCAAATCAAAGATATCCTAAGTCTCAATCTTAGTATTCTTTGGTTTCACAAAATATTCATAAAAACCATAAAGAGAGTCTTCATAGTCAATTGTTGAGTCCATTCATCCCTTGTTCATAACTTTTCCATTGTTCATACATTGTCTTGCATCCTTCCATATCACAAACACAATCCATTCACCCATTTGATCTTTCTCACTCATATATTTTGGCCATCACATTGTTTGTCCCATTTTCCATATTCATCATCTCCATAAAACCCTAGCCGAAATATTATATTTCTCATAAGCTCCACTTCCCAAAATTAGCCTTCCCTCACCCACACTTAACCTAGCCGAAACTTCCCTTGTCCACCCACCTTTCCATAATTGCCACTTACCATAATTAGCCACCATCATACACCTTAGCCCTAGTCGAACCCTTGTTTTCCACAAACCCTAGCCATCCCTCAAGAGTCCCACTGGGCAACTTCCTTAACTTAGGGAAAGTTGACTCATTCCAATCAATCTCACAAATCCTACCAATCCCAAAACCATTCCTAAACTTTAGGAACCCTAATCACCCCATATCTATCTTTCATTCAATCTTACATTGACCTAGCCAAATCCCACATTTTCCATATTGGCCACTTACCCAAATTAGCTTTCTTCCACATTCCATATAATCCTAGCCAAACACATATTCCCTCTTCATTCAAATTCAAATTCGGTCACTTTTGCCTTATTTGAATTTGACCTAGCCGTCCACCAATCTTTCCATACTAGTGTTTCCATAACTTGGAAACCCTAGTTGACCAAATCACACCACATAGCCGGCCACCACACTATCCAAAATCAAATCCCAAGATTTTAGGAAACTTTCCTAAACTCTTTCAACCTCCCAAGTTTGGCCAACCCTAGCCGCCCATCACCATCTTCCAAACCCTAGACCTTTCTTCCATCATCCAACCCTAAACCTAAACCCCAAAGTGACACCTACCCATATTTGATCCTACAATCAATGGATCACAATAACCACTCCCATATTCGGCTAACCCTAGCCCCCTTATCCAACTTAACCATAGACTCCCACGAGGTAATTCCTACCACTTAGGAATCCTTATCCCATCTTCCAATTAATCCAAATTCGAAATCCATCCCTCGCCTTAGTCAAACACCAACTTCTCAATAACTCTTATGCCTCTTACCATTTAGAATCAACCCTAGCCACCTTACCCATCATCCCAAACCTATTTTCCAAATCTATATCCCTTGATTTAAGGAATTGCCAACCCATTGTCAATCCCTTAAACCTCTCCATCCCTACAATATCTCTATCCAACCAAGACTTACCTTAGTAGCCAAAACCGAATCCCAATCCCTCCAATCACTCAACTTCCCTAGAATCACTCCATTCCTAGAATCTCTCAAGTCAACCAAAGACTTCCCACCTTTTGCCATATTCAAATCATACCCTTCTTATCTTACCATAATCAAATCCCATCTTCCATATCCAATCCCTCAAATCACTCATTCCCTAGAATCATTCAAATCAATCAAAGACTATCATCCAATCTTGCCATATTCAAATCCCATCTTCCATCTCCAAATCCCTAAACTCAAGGAACAACCATCGACCCATTCAAACACAACTAATCATCATCTTTAACCTAATCCCCATCTTTCCCAAAGTGACTCATCAATCAAGGAGTCCTAGTCTCATCCAACCACATCCTTCCATCCCTAGCATCTCATCCTACACACCAAACCCTAGCCGCCCAACACTCTTGCCCTAATTCCAAACCCTAATCCATCTTACAACTCAAACCCTAGCCACCTCATCCAAACCCTAAACCTATCTTCCATCTCCCAAACCCTAATCCCACTCATCCACATCTCTTCCAAACCCTAGCAACTCATCTTACACTCCAACCCTAGTCCAACTCTTCCAATCTCGAAATTCCCCATAGCCACCATCCAAACCCTAGCCTATCTTCACCATACCAACCCTAATCTTCATCCAAGTTGTCCCAACATCAAGGGCAACCTTCTAGCCATTCCACATTGCATCAAACACACCAAAACCATCACTTAGATCACCCAAACTCATCATCATCTCCATTTTTTCCATCACTAAACACCACATCTTCACCAACCTAAGAACCCATTATTACCATCATTCGTGCAAGGCCAAGCAATAAGGCTTGACACTCGGTCACCATCATCACCAAAGCGAGCTCATGGACTTAGTGTTTAGGGACAAGACCGGGGTCCCTAACAGCCAGGCTGGGGGCTGAGGCGTTCGGGCGTGAGAGGGAGTGTTAGGGACCCCGATCTTGTCCCTAAACATTAAGTCCTCGAGCTCGCCTTAGTGATGATGGTGACCGAGTGTCAAGCCTTCTTGCTTGGTCTTGCACGTATAATGGCAATGATGGGTTCCTAGGTTGATGAAGGTATAGTGTTTAGTGATGAAAATGATGATGATGATGATGAGTTCGGGTGATCTAAGTGGCGAATATGCGTGTTTGATGCAATGTGGAACGGCTTATGGGTTGCCCTTGATGTTGGACCCTTTTGGATGATGTTTAGGGTTGAGATGATGAAGTTAGGCTAGGGTTTGAATGGTGGCTAAGGGGAATTTCGAGATTTGGAAGAGTTGGCTTAGGGTTGGAGTGTAGGATGAGATGCTAGGGTCGGAAGGATGTGGTTGGATGAGGCTAGGACTCCTTGATTGATGAGTCACTTTGGGAAAGATGGGAATTAGGTTAAGGATGAAGATGAGTTGTGTTTGAATGGGTCTAGGGTTGTTCCTTGAGTGTAGGGATTTGGAGATGGAAGATGGGATTTGAATATGGTAAGATAGGATGATAGTCTTTTGGTTGGTTTGAATGGTTCTAGGGAATGAGTGGTTGAGGGGTTAGATTTGGAAGATAAGATTTGATTATGGTAAGATATGGAAGGTATGATTTGAATATGGCAAAAGGAGGGAAGTCCTTGGTTGACTTGAGGGATTCTAGGAATGGAGTGATTCTAGGGGAGTTGAGTGATTGGAGGGATTGGGATTCGGTTTTGGCTATTTAGGTAAGTCTTGGGTGACTAGAGATATTGTAGGGATGGAGAGATTTAAGGGATTGATAATGGGTTGGCAATTCCTTAAATCAAGGGATATGGATTTGGAAAATAGGTTTGGGATGATGGGTAAGGTGGCTAGGGTTGATCCTAAATGGTAAGAGGCATGGGAGTTGTTGGGAAGTTGGTGTTTGACTAAGGCAAGGGATGGATTTCGAATTTGGATTAATTGGAAGATGGGCTAAGGATTCCTAAGTGGTAGGAATTACCTTGTGGGAGTTTAGGGTTAAGTTGGATGAAGGGTGGCTAGGGTTAGGATTCCTCAAGTTTAGGAGATGGTTTTGGGATTGGTAGGATTTGTGGGATTGATTGGAATGAGTCAACTTTCCCTAATTTGAGGAATTTGCCTAGTGGGACTCTTGAAGGGTGGCTAGGGTTTGTGGAAGACAAGGGTTTTGGCTAGGGCTTTGTTGGATGGATGGAGGCTAGTTTTGGTAAGTGGCTAATATGGTAAGATGGGGAAATAAGGGAGGTTTCGGCTAGGTCAAATGAGGGTGAGGGAAGGCTAATTTTGGGAAGTGGAGCTTATGAGAGATATAGTGTTTTGGCTAGGGTTTTATGGAGATGATGAATATGGAAAGTGGGGCAAACAATGTGATGGCCGAAATTTATGAGTGGGAAAGATCAAATGGGTGAGTGGATGGTGTTTGTGATATGGAGGGATGCAAGACTATGTATGAACAATGGAAAAGTTATGGACAAGGGATGAATGGACTCAACAATTGAATATGAAGACTCTCTTTGTGGTTTTTATGGATATTTTGTGAAACCAAAGAATACTAAGATTGAGACTTAGGATATCTTTGATTTGCATGAAAATAATGATGAATAAGATGGAAAACATAAGAACAAAGATAGACAATGGAATGGAATATAACAATACTCAAAAGAAAGATAGATAAATCACCATTGATTCACGAATTGCACAATGATGAAATAGGATAGATTGAATCACCACCTATTCACGAATTGCAAGGTGATGATCCTCTACTAGGGATTCACGAATTGCACCCAAGTAGCCCAAGTGCTAAGCACCGAAAAGTGTTCTTCAAGAACACCCCCAAACCGTTCCACAAGGAAAAATGTCAAATGATCCAAGATGTAAAACTAGAGGCTAAGGGTCCTATTTATAGAGTTACAAAGTGGAAACCCTAATAGGTCCCTTGAAATATAATTAATTAAATAAATAAAGATAATAAGATAATGTGGCCTTGGATGGCCCCTTGATGGCCCATGGCTAGGTTGGCCCTTGGTGGCCTTGGCTAGCCCATGGCATGGGCCATGGGCATGCTTGGCATGTGGCTAGCATGGCCTAGGCAATGAGCTGGGCGTGGGCTGCCTGATGGTGCCGCCCACTGGTGCATGGCTGACATGGTCTAGGCAAGGGCTGGCTGCTGATGGTGCTGCTGTGGTGCACGTTGGCATGGGCCAGGCTGGTGGCTGGCATGACTGCTGATGCGTGGCTGGCATGGCCCAGGTGTGGGCTGGGCGCTGGCATGGCTGGCATGCATGTGGTCTGGGCGCTGGTGCTGCTGGTGGCCTGGCTGGCATGGCTGTCTGGCTGCATGTGGGCTGCTGGTCTACTGATGCATGGGCGCACTGGCCTGCGGCTGGGCATGCTAGGCAGGGCGCATGGCTGTGCATGCTGGCCTGTTGTGCGCTGGCAAGGGCACGCAGGCGTGCGCGCGCGGGGTGTGCGCGTGCTGTGCTGCGCGCAGGCTGGTGCTGCGCATGGCTGGCATGCTGTGCGTCGTGCCTGTGCGTGCTGGGCCTGTCTTGACATGGCCCTGGCTTGCTGATGGCCAGACCATGTGCTGCTGGTGCTGGCCTAGCATGGCCCGGGCAGGGGCCTGGGCGGGGGCATGGAGTGCGGCGCATGGGCGTGTGCAGGGCCATGCAGTGCAAGGGCTTGCACTGGGGTGCAAGCATGGGCGTGCGCACAGGCGTGGGGCGCAGGGGCGCTCGGATGGGCATGCAGCGCAGGGGCGCACGCATGGGCGCATGCATGGGCATGCGGTGCTGCCGTGCACGCCTGGGCGCACGCAAGGCCATGCGGCGCTGGGGCTTGCGCAGGGATGCAAGCATGAGCGTGCGTAGGGCCACGCGGTGCAGGGGCGCACACTGGGGCATGCGCATGGGCGTGCGCATGCTGAGCCGTGCGTTGGGCTGTGCACGGTCATTAGCCACACCATGGGCTGTCAAGGGCATGTCATGGCTGGGGCCATGGCATGCATGCGGCATGTCTGTGGTGCTGTCAGGTGGTTGCCATGGCTGGGGCCATGGCCTATCTGTGGGGCTGTCCTGGGCGCACCATGGCTGGGGCCATGGCATGCCTGTGGTGCTGATGGCCTGCTGGTGCGGCTGGCCAGGCTGATGGGCGCTGGGGCTGCCTGCTGGGCATGCTGATGGGCGAGCCATGGCATGTCAGTGACAGTGTCATGGCATGGCCCGTGGGGCTGTCAAGGCATGTCAGCAGCAATGTCAAGGGGCTGTCAAGGCTGAACCATGGCACGGTCAAGATGGAAAATGTGAGCCATGTTCTAATTGACCCGTGCCATTCATACAATCTTCCTAAGGCATACACTAGACCCTTAGGGAAGTCCTCCAAAGTTGGCCTTGACCCCGGGAGTGGCCCGAGCTTTGTGGTCCATGCATGCCTAGGACCTTGTCCTAGGGCGGTTTTAGATGGGGTTTTTGATGGGGTCCTGACAGGGAGGCCGCGTACGTCGCAAGCTGAGAGGGAGAGAGGAGAGAGAGAGAGGGCTGGGGGAAAAGTGAGGGAGAAAGAGAGAGGGTCTGGGGTTTTATCCTAAAACCCGACATCTGGGGGTCTATAAAATGGTCCACGATGACCCTTAAATACTGATTTGAAAATGCGTAAAAGCTAACTTATTTAAAAGCACTGAGAGGAATTAAGATAGAATATTATTTAAAATAATATTCCTTCATCATTTATAAAATGATGAAATCTTACTTAAAATATTTAAAAGAGTAAAACTATTAAATAAATAAAGATTCCATCATTATTTAAATCACCTAATATTTTAAATAACTGGAATCATTTATATAAAATGATTCCCTACAATTATAATATTTTTGGAGCTCTTCAAAAATATTATAATTGAGTTATTTAAAATATTCTTTATTTAAATAGTGATAGGAATCTTCCATGTAAAATACACATTACTTTAAAACACAAAACTAGCTTTATAAATTACGTAGTATCTTTTAAAAACACGCCATCGGGGTCTGGCACGAGTAACGGGGCTATTAGGCACTAGAGAGGGGAGTGAGCAGGCTGACGCATCTGACGTAATTGCTTACGTCAGAAGAAAAGAAGGAGCAGGGTGTTACAATATATCCTAAGCCGGATATTAAAGATGATTGAGTACTTTTATTTGTTAATATTTTTCATAGTATGTAAAACTTATCGACTTAGGTGAGCTGACCAGAATATGACCCGATTATAACAACTAGGTTGATTTTGAATGATATAAATTAATATAAATCTAATTATATATAACACTAATTCTATTCTGTGAAATGTAAACCATTTATACTGGTTGTGTCCTTTTTTTCAAGCTCTTCATATTGAGAAGTATTATAATCATAAAGAGATCACACAAAAGTAAATTTATAAACTGATACAATTTCATATATATGTATAATATAGTAGATCTACTTCACAAGAAAAGTATATTTACATTCTAATATATTATATATATAATGCATAACTATTCCAAGAAAATCGATTTTTTTCGGCAATTGAAAGTTGCCGTAATAGGTGCTTAAATCATCGCAAATAACTATTCCTAGCGATTTATAAATTGCTGCACATCCGTTGCATTTATTTGTTCACTTAGGTTTTAAATAAAAAAATACCAAAATCGCTGTGAATATTAACTTTTTCTGACGTTTCTTTTCGTCATAAATACCAAATAAAGCACTGCAAATGACCATTCAGTTTGCCTATTAAATCGTTAAGAAAATCCATTTACGGCGAATTGTAATCACCACATATAGTAAAAAATTTGCTGAAAATATTCTTCCAACGAATATGTATTTTGATGCTAAAGGCTTATGGAAACCATAAAGACATTTCTATCGATTATGGAATCATCGCAAGTATCTTTTACCTTTTCTATCAAAAAGTTTCGACGATAAAAACTTATTTGTGACACACGTTAATCGTCGTAAATAAGATTTTCTAGTGCTTATAATCATTGCAAAAGATTTCTTTTTCCCAGCAATATAGCATTATATAATATATTGTTGAGAAAACGGTTTTGCACTGGTAATGTTCGTCACAAATATTATAAAAATTACCGCAAATAAATATTTCTAACGAATTTCAAATTGAACAAATCTTTTAGTATATTAATATACCACATGAAAAAGTTAAATATTTTGATATATATATACATAAAGACATACACTACTCACATGCATGCATACGTATAATGACAAATGATAAACACACAATACATTTCATAACGTATTTCACAATCATATTTTAAAATAAGGAATATTACTGAAAAATATCATATAAAAGTAATACCATTTTACAAAAATATCCTCATTTTAGATCATGTGTTGTGAAAAGTATGGGTGTAATTGATCCGGTCCGATTTTGGACAATATTTAGTACCGAACCGGTATGCACCGGTTTTACATTTTCAAAAATCGAATACACAAAGGTTACCCTCTTAAAACGGTATCTCCAGTTTTACCCATTCCTGTCCATTTTTTTGTTTTAATAGTATTAATATTAGGGCATTAAATGTAATTAATATACTAATATATGTTAGTCTACTAATGTATAGTAATTAATTAAATTGAAATGTAATTAATATACTAATGTATATTAGTATTACTAATGTATTATCTATTTATCAAAAGGAATATGTTGAGAATTCATTAGGCCATAAAATGTTGTTAATATATATATTTTATATTTAAAGCATATGATCAAATAAATTTTCATGTTTAAAATTAAGATTTTATGCTATAAATTATAATAACATTATATTATATTATATATAATTATAATTTATATTATTATATATATTATATAATAATATATATAACTTGCATTAACTCCGGCTTTGTAGGAGCTTTTTTTCTAATTATTATTATCTATTTCATTTCAAATTTTTTCAATTATCCACTACCTTTATTTATTTATTATTTGTTGGCCAAAGCTTAATTGAATATTGATCTTATTCTTCACCTCAAACGACAAAATCAAGATTATATATCCTAGGCCCGATATTAGAGATGATTAAGTATTTTCATTTGTTCATGTTTTTCATGGCACATAAAACTTATCGAGTTAGGTGAGTTGACTAGAATATGACCCGATTATAACAACCAGGTTAATTTTGAACGATATAAATTAATCTAAATCTAATTATATCTAACACTAATTATATTCTGTGAAATGTAAACACTTATCATCGTAATTGTTTCAAAAAACTATTTTCGACGACAAATGCTCCTTTTGCGGTGACCTTTAAGTCACCGCAAATAATCAGTTAGGAAAAAAAATACTATTGAAACATTTCACTAGTATTCCAAACCATGAAGCAAAGTATCATTATCCTTATAATATCTTTTTGTAGTATCATCAATGTGGATTAACTTCTTTAAAAAGGTTAAAGAAGTTAATCCACGATTCTACATAAAACAGATGAACTAAAACAAAAAAGTTAAACAAATGAGACATATAGGAGATATTCATGGTCTCTACTGGGAAACACATGGAAACTTTGCATCTATATTCCACATGAATCTTAAACTACCTAAAAGGTAAGCTAATCACCTTAAATTCCTCACAATAGAAGGTGAGGCGCCTTGTTCATGGTCTCTACTGGGAAATATTTCATCTCAATTGACTAAATAAATAAGATTTTGAAGATGTCTGTTTCTAGTATGTACGTACATTAAGATAACAATCTGATGTAACTGGTTTAGAGAACTAAGTTCTGTTATATAGTACTTACTACAACAAAATGGATGTAAAAGTGCCTAACACTTATCATCATAATTCACATACCAAACATTAAATCAACTAGGAAGTTCTAAAGGAAATGGCCTACGAGAATTCAATACATTACCTGTTCATCCTGGCCATTGAGAATTCTTGACAACAACTTAAGTAAAACTTGGCAAAATGAATACTAGAAAAGTTACCCAACATCACACATGAAATCCAACTTTTTGCAGCAATGGCGTTAGGCGATCAATCCCATTTGCTGTTCTTGTATAACAAGTAGTAAAGTTAGGGTGCGTGCCAAATATATGGTATAATAATTATTACAGCACTTATAAGTGCAGAAAATTAGTGGATTAGAAACTTACATACTTCTATTACCAGTACTGCCTACTTTCGTTGCAACCATAGTTGCCCCCTATTTGTGAAAAAAGAGACATGGACATGCTTCTATTACCAGTACTCCATAAGTTCTTATTCATGTTTTGCACACAATAAGTTAGGTGAATTACCAGACGTGTGACTTTAGCATAAGGTGTAAAAGCTCCTCCCCCCCAATTGCAGATGCCATCAACCCCAAATTGAGAGACATGTCAATGTGGAGTTGCTAGGTGTTACAAGTCAATATGGGGTCACCTAATTAAATGTCAATTAGTTAGTTTTTTATGTGTACTGTATTGTCCATTTTACTGGTCACCCAATTAAATTAGTTCATTTCTCCCTTTTTCTTTTTCCAATATGCTTATCCTAAATTCCTTTTGTTGGGAAAAGTATGAATAGTGGGCTTCCCCCTTGGTTCTTCTTTTATATTGTTTATGACTCATTCCAATAGTTAAAAACAGCACAAAGAAACAATCTAGGAACATCGTATAATCCATGTTAGCAAGCCTTATGATTCAAGTAAGAGATCAATTACACAGACAAAGGTGACCCTAAACTCCAAATAAACTTCAAATCCTTTTTAGAACAACCTAAGTGGTCTTTGTGCAAGTAACCTACACCCGAAAAAGTATAAACAAACGAAGTCTAAATAGTTTCTTTGAAGCATTCAAGATGTTGGATAAGTCATCATTGATAGGATAAAGAAAACTAGTTAAATTAATCTTTAACAAAATAGCTACATGTGTTTGCGTGCATGCATGTGCTGTTTTTGTATTTACCAAAGTGTCCAAGGCCTCAGTGTTGTACTGCTTCTAAGGGATTAATGAATATATGAAAATGCTTCAGTAATAAATGTCTTGAGAAGCACTAGCTAAAAATCCATCAAGTGTAAACTGATTCAATAATTATGAACAATTACCTTTATATAGTTAATGCTAGCTCGTTTCTCTTGTGTTCAAGCCTACCCATGCATAGTAAGTAATCTTAAGTTGCATGACTATTAATCCAATACAACCTACATCCTGACAGATCAATTTACTGACAACATTGTATCTTGTAAAGCAAATGATGTTAAACTCTTTTACTAATGCCATTCTTTTAAGTTGAAACAAGCTTGGGCTCAATATCTCACCATCACTCAACCTTATGACTTAAATTAATATATGTGACAAAGTCCTAGTCCGGCATTTCAATTTCTTCATCTACCAATAAGAATTTCAAAACTCTACTGATAAAAATAAAATTCAAAATTCTGATATTTGAGGCATAAAGTTAACCTCTTTAATTCTTAATCCTCATATCAACGTTCACTACCAATAACATGATTTGGAAAACAAAAATATTAATACTTGGGTCGCATCCCTTTGCACTTTGAACAAGATAGCCTTATAAAAAATATTTTCATTCCCTTTGAAAGGATGGAAAAGGTGGTATAGTTCCTAGAGTCCTACCACCACAAATATGATATTTGAGGAATATTTCCTGGTAAAAGAGTTGTTGCCATATGCTGTTAGAGCAAAAACCCCACTTCAATCATGTAACAACTGAATGAAGATATCTTCGCACCCACTTGAAAGAAGCTCGAGAATTTAAAAACAATAATTTATTCTTTTATCCAACAACTTAACAAAAAATGTGACTTTTTTTGTTTTTGGTTTGTTGGGGGGAGGGAATCAGTTTATTGAAAGTTCCAGAGATACTGAATACAAGCAAATTAATCCTTTAACACATAAAGAAGTAGAATACCAATCATCCAACTTATACAAAGTAGAGAATTTATTATCATTTCTTAAATATTTAGGAGGTGTGTAGGCAAGGTTTGTGCAGTAACTTTTCTCATCTCTACTACTTTTCATGAAACCAAAACATGAGACCCGAGGATCACTATCCTACAAATGGATGCAAACTAAGTCAGCCATATCAATAATAGCAAATATTGAATCATTAGCACATACAATAAAACCAACAACAACAAAAACATACCTCATGAAGGAGAACCCTATAAGCATTCAAATCATGGTACAATGGACGTCCCTTAGTGGCAATAATCCAAGGCTTCAGCAATTTAAAGAGCCACTCTCAAACACATGACTCATTCAATGGTTTTCTTTTCCCCTGCCAAGGGCCCAAAATTGAGATAAACAGGAATTCACCAACTTCTCAATACGATAGAGGGAATAAATAACAATTCAAATGCATCCTGCATGCAAAATTCAAGAAAAATAATATCAACAAAAGAATACAATAATCCATTAACCTTGGTGCAGAGGAACAGAAATGCAATTATTAACATTTATCAAACAATAACTACCCCACCTTATAGAGTAAATCAAATGTCAACTTTCAAGTCGGTGCTAGTTATTCCAAGATTCAAAGAGAATCCTAAAACACAAAGGACAAGCTTCAGAGACCAGCTGAATCAAAGCAACCTAAAAACTAATAAAAATTTCTTCTTGGATACAATGGCCATAGCTAAAACCATAAATCAAGAATTAAGAAAAGAAGAACCCATGCTAGAAACTATGCATACAATGAAACAAATGCTCTGCAAGAGTATCATTAGGCATGTACTCAGTAACCAACAGTCTCTCATCTCCATCACAGCAATACCCAATCAAATTGGCTAGCCTCGGATGCCTCATCTGCCCTACTACCCGTGCCTCCTCCTCATTTGGTGGCAATGGGTTGCAAACCGAGCAAGGGAGAGATGGAGGGCCTTGGGCTGTTGGGCTAGGCATGAAGGAGAAAGGGGCTTTGATTGATGACTGGTGACAGCATCGAGGTGTGGGTGGTGGCGAATGGCACCCATAGCGGCAACAATATAGAGAAATCCAAGAGAGAGCGAGGTGAGGCCATATTCGGGAAAAAGGAAAGCATTCACTATGGGGGCTAGGGGAGAAGGAGGGGGTAGCCGTCAAGGTGAGGTGGTGCTGGCGTGGTGAGGTTGTTGGCAACGGGCTGTGCGCGGCAGAGGCTTGAGGGAGAAGAGGGAGGGGGGGGGGGGGAGATGGCTAGAGGGAATTAAAGGAATTGAGGGGAAAACGCACGATTTAAATTTTATTATTTTTTCCTGGTGCTTTTCATTTGTTGCTAATAAGCATTCAGTGGTCCAGATGACTTTTACGGCAACAATTTTCGCCGCAAATAGTGTCTATTAAGGTGATTTTAAAATTTGACAGAAATTAAATGCTGCTACAGTAACAAATATTTTTATTGTGACGAAGTTGCCGCAAAAAAAGTAAACAGTAAATTCTCAATCAACATTTTCCAACTTCACGCTGGATTTTAGGGGCGACTTAAAAATTTCCTCAAATAAGGACTATTTGTAGCAATTTTTTTGCGACGATCTTAAAATCGTCAAAAAATACCTGATTTCTTGTAGTGATATCACATTAAGTTACGTCAGTTTGTAAATTTACTTTTATGATATCTTTTTATGGGTAAATCATTTCTCATTCATGTTATGGGATTATACATGTATAGTTATAATATGATCATATATTATAATATATATTAAATTTATTTTAATTTCTACGTTTCCCATAATGTAAAGTTATACGATTTGAAAGCAGCCTCCAACTCATGTGTTTGCATTTTAATCTCATGTCTGAATTATGCATTAACCAATTAGAATTAAAAGTGTTGATCGATCGATGACGTTTATTTCACCCAGAGTCTAGTGTCGATGATATCACCAATCACTAGCTAATATATATATATATATATTTATATGACATGATCTATTATTTATGAAAAATTTCCATACCCTAATCACTCAATTAATAGAAATTAATAGTGACTTATAACAATGAAGTAGTCTTCTTAATTTGCATATCTAAGAAATTGTTTGATGAATATTTATAATTATATGGGTTTACATGAGGAATCACACAATAAAAATAATGCATCCAACAAATTAATGTGATACAAATATTTTTATTTATCATAATGTTACTGATGATCAATACTTTTACGAGCTCTAACATTTTATTGCTTTTAGCTTTGTAATTAATTTCCAATGTTCACTAAATAGCTCGTGCAAATTATAGGAATCCAAAATTCTGAGAATGAAGAGATTATTAATTTGTTTAAAATATAGATATTATATCCGACCACCATAATATTTGATAGAAACTGAGGTTATGGAGGTTTTATAAAATCATGTATGCTTAATTGGTCTTGTGGTGTACAAACCTCGCACACTCTAACATTGTATAAATCTAAGGCAGTATTAATTATTTCTCTAATTTTCTCTATCTAATCTTAAATGTTTCCATTTTTCAATGTCAAAATAACGTAAAACATTATAACTAATTGGTGGGGGTGGGCGGGGGAAGGATTTGAAGGAGTTTTTTCTAAATAACAAAAAATTAAAATACGAGGGTAAAAAGGACGTAAGAAACTAATTTTTAAAAGTAAAAATTCAAAATCAAAGGTTAGAAACAATATTGCATCTTTATCCAAAAAAAAAAAAAATCTAACAAACCATTTTAAAAAAAATTTATTTTTTAGTGAAAAAAAATAATAAACTTTAAATAACCAAATTCATCATCTCATTTTCTCTCTCTAAACCAACAAGTCTATCTTATTTTCTCTTTCTCAACTGACAAATCTAACAACCCTAAATAATTTCGGAAAAATTTAAGAAACTCAACATGAATTGGACCCTAAATCCTAATGTTCATGAGGTCGCCAATCCTGAGTAAAAAAATAGTCCCTTTCCATGATGCGACTCATGAATACAGAATAAAGCCTTCATTTTTTTGTTGTATTTTATTTATATTGTGTGTGTGTTCTTTCTTTAACATTCCGACTCTGTTTCGCTCTGTTTTTTAAGTTTTCGCGGGCGGGCTATTCCAAGAGTCAATCTATATTTTATATATACATATCCCGAAACTGAAGCAACCCAAAAGAAGGGAATTTTTGTTTCGGTTATTCTCTGAGATAGTTCACTTGGAAAACAAAATAAAACATAAGAAATCAGAACACAGTCATGGCTCATGGTGGGCGTTTCTCTTTGAATGAACAGATGATGTATTGTGAGTTCTCTGCTTTTGAGCAGTTTCAGTCTGTGATGACAATAGAAGCATATCAGCTTGGGAGGTTCAAATCTCAGAACCCACAAACGAGAGGTTGAGTCGACAAACACCAACAGACACAGAGAATAAGCTGTATCGAAGCTCCTTTTCATTCTTTGTTTTTCATTTTCTGGGATTTGTTTGTATCTCCGGCCCGACTGATTTGTTTTGTTCTCTCTTTTCTTTTCCTACGTTCTCTTCTTTCTTTTTGTGTTGTTTATTGCGTTTCTGCATGGGGTCCGAACAGTCATGTCTGTTGTTGCATTGGTGGTCTCGTTAATTTTCTGTTTGGGGTTTTGGAAGGATTTATTTACGGAAAAAGTCTATTCAACCTCTTACTATTCACACAACCTCCACACACCATACTTTTTTTATTTTTATTTTTTATTAAATATTTAATATATACATAATGAATAAAAAAATTAAATTAGTTTAAAAAGAATAAACTTTAAAAAAATTTTTAAAAATATTAAAAAATATTAAAATTTAAAAAAATGTGATGTGTGGAGGTTGAGAAGGTTGTGTAGAATTGCTCTTACGTACATTGCATCATTGTAGAGGCTTTTTTAAAAAAATATGTCAAACTTTTGGAAGCAAATGGAAAAGCAATATCGAGCGGAATCAATTAAAGATTCTGTCCGTGTTTAGTGTCATATATTTTGAAAAAAAATTATTCAAATATTTGGAAAAAAAAAACGAAAAAGAAAGAAAGAAACAACTTAAAATCCAAACATCATATTTTGTTTTTCATAGGAAAATAAAAACAAAACAAATAAAAGAAACAGACCAAAAAAAAGCCATGGCTAATAGCGGGCGTACTTTCTCGTGGAATCATGATCAGATGTAATGTGGGGTATCTACTTCTGAGCAGTACTTTCAGAAGGTGGGGTTCCAGTCTATTATGAATAACGATGGAAGCAAAGCTTCGGAGGTTCAAATCTCAGAAGCCGCAAACGAGAGGCTGAGACAAACACCAGCAAATCACACCGAAAAAGAGGTGTCTTGAAGCTTTTTTTCATTCTTTATTTCTCATTTTCTGCAATATATTTTGTTCTTTTTTTTTTCGACGTTGCTTATGGATGATTTTAGGGCGTCTTAATCATCATGAGCTTATTGGGTTTCTGTATGAGTCCAGATTGTCATATCTGTGGTAGCGTTGCTGGTACTGTTGTTTTTAGGTTTGAGGGTTTTGGTCGTTTTATGCATGTTGCTTTGGTATGTGCATGGGGCTTCGTTGGTTTTAGTTATGGTAGTTGCATCATTAATGTAGAGGTTTTTTTTTTCCTTTCAAAATACCTCTCTCTCTCTCTCTCTCTCTCTCCAATCTCTTTCTGTTCAGAATACATGTTTTTTCCCCATTATTTCACTAAAATTGAATAATGGAGATAGGTCAAACTATTAAAAGCAATGAGTGGGGATCAAAGCAACTGGCGGTAGTTGCGTGACTGTACATGTTTTTGGTATTTCTTGGGGTTGAAGAATTTTCGGGTATGTATGTATGATTAGTGAAAATTTAGAGAATTAAAGAAAAAAACTTTGAAATAAGAAGTTTGAAGAAAAAGTTTTTTGAGACTTTTTTTTTCTTTTTATCGAGATTTGCAAAAGTGGGTATAGTTGCTAAGTTTCAAAAGTTTTTTATTTATTTATTTTATCGTTAAACAAATTATTCAAAAGGTTGGTATAAAATTTTTGTGTGGTTTTATTTTGAGTTTTTGTAAAATTATTTTAGATTTTTTGAAATCAATATAAAAGATTAGATGAAAAGTTTGTTTCTTTTTCTTATAAATATATAGAAAACTCTTTTAGGTTTAAAGATGTTGGGATTAAAGTTGACTTCTTTTTGAAATATTAAAAAAAAAATGGAAAACCAAGAATTTTATAGCGATTAAATTAATATAAATAATAACTACTTTTTCTCTCTTTAGGGTTAGATCTTCGCACTCTAAGATCTCGTTTGTTTCATAATTTTTTTAAAGTCAAATCATCTCATTTTGTTTTATTAAATAAAAATACTCCCACGCATCGACTAATATATAATGACAATCACTTCATCATGCACGATCATCTCCACGTTACAAACACTCTCCTCCTAATGTATGTAACACTTGGCGAAAATATTTGATGACGTTTAGAACAATAAAGATCAGTGTCGATCAATGATATCACCTATCACCATGAAGATATATATATATATATATATATATATATATATATATATATATATATTAATTAAAAGTGTTGATCGATGACGTTTATTTCACCCAGACTTCAGTGTCGATGATATCATCAATCACTAGCTAATATATATATGACATGATCTATTATTTATGAAAAATTTCCATACCCTAGTCACTTAATCATTAATAGCAATTAATAGTGACTTAGAACGTACAATGAAGCAGTCTTCTTAATTTGCATATATATATATATATATATATATATATATCTAAGAAATTGTTTGATGAATATTTAAAATTATAAGGGTTTACATGAGGAATCACTAAAAAGAAATTGCATCCAACAAATTAATGTGATACAAATATTTTTAATTATCATAATATTACTGATCAATACTTTACGAGCTCTAACATTTTATTACTTTTAGCTTTGTAATTAATTTCCATGGTTCACTAAATAGCTCATGCAAATTATAGGAACCCAAAATTCTGAGAATGATGAAGAGATTATTAATTTGTTTAGAATATATATATTATATCCAATCACCATAATATTTGATAGTAATTGAGGTTATGGAGAGATTTTATAAAATCATGTATGGTTAATCGGTCTTGTGGTGTATAAATCTCGTACACTCTAATGTATAAATTATTTCTTTAATTTTCTCTATCTAATCTAAAATGTTTCCATCGTCAAAATAATATAAAACATTATAACTAATTGGTGGGGGTGGGCGGGGGAAGGATTTGAAAGAGTTTTTTATTTAAAATAAAAATTAAAATACGAGTTTAAAAAGGACGTAAAAACTAATTTTTAAAAGTAAAAATTCAAAAACAAAAGGGTTGCATCTTTATCCAACTGACAAATCTAACAACCCTAAAAAATTTCGGAAAAATTAAAGAAACTCAACATGAATTGGACCCTAAATCCTAATGTTCATGAGGTCACCAATCCTGCGTAAAAAAATAGTCCCTTTGCGACTCATGAATACAGAAAAAAGTATTCATTTTTTTTTTTTTGTATTTTATTTATATTGTGTGTGTGTGTTCTTTCTTTAACATTCCGACTCTGCTTCGCTCTGTTTTTTAACATTTCGCGGGCGGGCTGTTCCAAGAGTCAATCTATATTTTATATATACATATCCCGAAACTGAAGCAACCCAAAAGAAGGGAATTTGTGTTTCGGTTATTCTCTGAGATAGTTCACTTGGAAAACAAAATAAAACATAAGAAATCAAAACACAGTCATGGCTTATGGTGGGCGTTTCTCGTTGAATGAACAGATGATGCATTGTGAGTTCTCTGCTTCTGAGCAGTTTCAGTCTGTGAATGACAATTGAAGCATATCAGCTTGGGAGGTTCAAATTTCAGAACCCACAAACGAGAAGTTGAGTCGACAAACACCAACAGACACAGAGAATAAGGTGTCTCGAAGATCCTTTTCATTCTTTGATTTTCATTTTCTGGGATTTGTTTGTATCTCTGGCCTGACTGATTTGTTTTGTTCTCTCTTTTCTTTTTTTACGTTGTCTTCTTTCTTTTTGTGTTGTTTATTGCATTTCTGCATGGGGTTCGAACAGTCATGTCTGTTGTTGCATTGGTGGTCTCGTTAATTTTCTGTTTGAGGTTTTGGAAGGATTTGTTTACGTACATTGCATCATTGTAAAGGCTTTTTTTTTTAAATATGTCAAACTTTTGGAAGAAAATGGAAAAGAAATATCGAGTGGGATCAAAGATTCTGTCCGTGTTTAGTGTCATATATTTTGAAAAAAATTATTCAAATATTTGAAAAAAAAACGAAAAAGAAAGAAAGAAACAACTTAAAATCCAAACATGTGTTGTTTTTCATTGGAAAATAAAAACAAAACAAATAAAAGAAACAGACCAAAAAAAAGCCATGGCTAATAGCGGGTGTACTTTCTCGTGGAATGATCAGATGTATTGTGGGGTATCTACTTCTGAGCCGTACTTTCAGAAGGTGGGGTTCCAGTCTATCATGAATAACGATGGAAGCAAAGCTTCGGAGGTTCAAATCTCAGAAGCCGCAAACGAGAGGCTGAGACAAACACCAGCAGATCAGACCGAAAAAGAGGTGTCTTGAAACTCTTTTACATTCTTTATTTCTCATTTTCTGCAATATATTTTGTTCTTTTTTTTTTTTTTTTTTTCCGACGTTGCTTATGGATGATTTTAGGGCGTCTTCATCATCATGAGTTTATTGGGTTTCTGTATGAGTCCAGATTGTCAAATCTGTGGTAGCATTGCTGGTACTGTTGTTTTTAGGCTTGAGGGTTTTGGGCGTTTTATGCATGTTGCTTTGGTATGTGCATGGGGCTTTGGTGGTTTTAGTTATGGTAGCTGCATCATTAATGTAGAGTTTCTTTTTTCCTTTTAAAATACTCTCTCTCTCTCTCTCTCTCTCTCTCTCTCTCTCTCCAATCTCTTTCTGTTCAGAATACATGTTTTTTCCCCATTATTTCACTAAAATTGAAAAGTGGAGATAGGTCAAACTATCAAAAGCAATGAGTGGGGATCAAAGCAACTGGCGGTCGTTGCGTGACTGTACATGTTTTTGGTATTCTCGGGTTGAAGAATTTTCGGGTATGTACGTATGATTAGTGAAAATTTAGAGAATTTTAAAAAAAAAAAAAACTCCGAAATGAGAAGTTTGAATAAAAAGTTTTTTGAGATTTTTTTTTCTTTTTATCGAGATTTGCAAAAGTGGGTACAGTTGCTAAGTTTTAAAAGTTTTTTTTTTTTTAATTTTGTCGTTAAACAAATTATTCAAAAGGTTGGTTTAAAATTTTTGTGTGGTTTTATTTTGAGTTTTTGTAAATTATTTTAGACTTTTTGAAATCAATATAAAAGATTAGATGAAAAGTTTGTTTCTTTTTCTTATAAAATATATAGAAAACTCCTTTAGGTTTAGGCTGTGCTTGGACAACGAGAAGTGTTGTAAAAAAGTAATAATAAAATATTGAATAGTAGTAAAAAGTAGGTAAAAAGTAATGAATAGTAGTAAAAGTAGGTGAAAAGTAATAATAAAGTAGAGAATAGTAGTGAGAGTACCTCAGAGTACCTCAGAGTAGTCCGTTTACCAAACATAGCCTTAAAGATGTTGGGATTAAAGTTGACTTCTTTTTGAAATATTAAAAAAAATGGAAAATCAAGAATTTTACAGCGATTAAATTAATATAAATAATAACTACTTTTCCTTTCTTTGGGGTTAGATCTGCGCACTCTAAAATTTCGTTTGTTTTTACAATTTTTTTAAATTCATCTCATTTAATTATTATAATTTTTTTAAATTTCTACATAAAATAAAACAAACAATTCAATTTTTTCAAATTCTAAAATAAAAATTATATTAAAATATATATTCTAAAAATATTTTATTCAACTTTTAACTTTAATCTCAACTCATCTCATCTTATATGCGAAAACAAACAAGTCTAATCCTCTCCATCCCCAACTCGCTTATATCAAGCAATTATCTTTACGTGCACTTTCTAGTTATTAATCATAATTCCAGTTATTGATTAGTAATTTTCCTTTCAGCGTTAAGCATTAATATGTGCTGCTTGTCCTGATTTTTTCCCACGGTTTTGATAGTGCATGAGTTGATTAAACATTGATTATTTTCATTTTTGTGGTATTTATTATTCATTTAGTTTCTTTTTTTCCCCCTTATATATGCCAATTCCTCGATATAACAATATATAGGCTATTGAATTGAGAGAAACTCTTCTGAAGTTAAGTCCCATCGGTTTGACATTGACGGAGATAGACTCTTTCTTAGACCTAGTGAAGAGGAAGATTTTCCATGCAAACAACAGTTCTAGATGTGATGCAGTTCAAGGCCGAGTTGAAGCTAAGGCTAGCAATGATGTTGAGAAGTTGAAGGCCTCAAACTTTTGTGCATCATTTCTTAGAATTGGCTCATGGGAGGTGATACCCTAAAATCTGACAGATGCAATAAATAAAAGAACAAACAGTTTCTAATTAATGCATTTGGCTGTAATATATGTGCAGGAAGTTTCTAAACGTGAAGGTGCTTTGGTGGCAAAGTGTTACTATGCAAAGAGAAAACTTGTGTGGGAAATCATGAAGGATGGTTTGAAGAGCAAGATTGAAATACAATGGTCTGATATTCTAGCAATCAGAGCCTCGATCGCGGAAGGTCAGCCGGGAATTCTTGAAATCGAGGTTAGTTCCATCGTTGGTTTTCAATAAGATTGAGATTTATTGAAGTATGATGTTTAAATTCTTTATTGTTTAGTGTTATCAACTCCTTTTTTTTCAGCTTAATACTCCACCTATGTTCTACCAAGAGATTGATCCAATGCCAAGAAAACATACAATTTGGAAAACTACTTCAGACTTCACTGATGGTCAAGCTCTAATTCACAGGTTTATACCAAGTTTTAGTTATTTGTCACAATTTTTTTTACTTCTATAGCTGTGAATATCTCTTTCTTTTTTTTTTCTATTTATATAAATTATATGTGAATCTTATGGGTACTAGAACTAATGAGCTTTGTTGTTGACATGCTATCCTCAGGAGGCACTATATTGAGTTTCCTCGTGGAAACCTTGACAAACACTTGGATAAGCTCCTGCAATGCGACTGTCGGATGTCGATGTTGAGCACAAAACCATTCCCAAGTCTACCTTCTCCTTACTTCCACTCAGGTTTCAACAATGAGACTAGACAATTCTACCTAGATTACAATGGAGATGGGTTAAACATCAACTCCAGCTATCAGTTGCCTTATTTCTCGAGTACCCCTGCTCCATTGGCTTTGGTGCAACAAGTTCAGGCTTATGAACAAACCAATCAACCATACTTTCCTGCAAATGATTCAACAGGTAATGAGTTGCGTTTCTTCCTATTCTTAATTATGTTAAGGTCTTGGCAACTAAAAACAGTACTCTTTTAACTTTTATTTTCTTCAAATGTTGTGTGAAGGGATGATTATGGATTTCGCTCCTCAAGTAGATGAGAATGTTAGCAACCTAGTAAATGAAAATTCAAGGATGGCAACCTGGAAGTGGAACCAAGGGATGATCGATTCTAAAGATCTTCTAGGAAGAGATCAAATACCAGGGACATTTTCTAGAGCTATAGAAAACCAAGTGAGAGATCAGATTCAAGACCCATTTTCAATGGCTATAGAAAACCAAGGAAGAGACCAGATGATTCAAGACCCATTTTCAATGGCTATAGAAAACCAAGTTAGAGATCAGATTCATGACCCATTTTCAATAACTATAGACAACCACATGAGACATCATATTCAAGAGCCATTTAATATTCCTATGCCAGCCCAAGTGAATCCAACCATATCTTATCAAAACTACAATATGCCAGCTCCTTATGCTGAGCAAGTAGGGCTTATTGTCTCAGATATTGATACATTAAATAACCTTATAAACAAATTCAGTGCTGGTGACCTAGAGCGCCAATGCATTGATCAGAAAAGGTACATAGCAATGCAAAAGTCATTTTTAAGAGAAGGATACAACAGATGATTTTGAGGATGTGGGTCATAGAATAGCAGAAGAATGATGAACAAGCACTGTGTTGGAATACCTCTGAGGATATGGGTAGTGAAGATAGTGCAGTAGAAACGATGAATGAGACATGGATACCTCATGAAGACTGCAAGCAAGCCTCAAAAACCTCAATACAAGCAGGATAAGACATCAATATTCATCATAAAGTTCCTTATTCCCTTACAATAATCTTGTAAAACATCAAATCAGCCTAAAGGTTTGGATTTTGTTGATGCAATTTGTATTTAGACTCTAGACTGTAAGAGCAATTTGTCATTCTTCGTGTATCCTTGTTGCAATGTCTGGGCATATTAACTCAAAAATTTTAATATTTTCTGTGAATGGAAATAAAATTAATAAATGGACAATGAAGCTAAAGATTTGACCCTAACCCATATTTCTTTGTCAGTCGAGGAAAGTACAGCAACAAAAAGTGATTTCTGATGCAATCTACAGTTGAAAGCTGCAATAGGTCAAATGCATGCATTGGACTATGACTACTCCTAAACATTAGAAGGAACTTTCCATACCGATTCTCCGTATTCTTAAAAAGGGAAGTAAGAGCATTAGTCAAAAAAGAAAAGCCAAAAACTGTATACTGCCGGTAAGACGGGGGAACGTAGGCTACACGCACCGCCACATATACTGCTCATGGACTGCATGTACATGTCAAAGCCCTTCACATCTTCAATGCAATTAAGGAGCACTAGACAACCTCAGCTGCTCTTCATGCCTGAAAATAGAGGTGAAATGTTTTGCTCATGGATATTTGCACTAAATGCATCCTCGAGAAGATCAAATTCTACTCCTCAATGATAAAGCATTCAAGCAGAAAGGTTGTTTGCTAGGTCACAAATTCACAATAAAAGTATATTTGACAGTGCCAAAAAGGAAAAAGAAAAGAAAAGAAAAGCAGGGTCCCAACCAAAAATATAGCTGATGTGATTCATCAACAAGAAAATAAACTTAAAATTTCCAGTACCACAGCCATACCACAGCATAAGAGTTGTGTACTGGCTTCGCCATTCTTTGATCAATATAATTTATTTATTTATCAAAAACCATCCCCAAAAACTGCAGGAACTTGAACAATTAGGTCAACTAGTTTATCAGGACTGAGGAAAACATGCAACCTCCTTAGTAGAACAAACCGTGATACCAGCCCAATCCTTCTTCCAAAGGATAATTGAACTACCATTTCTTGCAATAAAGCATGCCCCTTTACCTAGAATGTTCTAACCTGCTACATTTTATAAGCTGTAAAAAGGAAAAAAATAATAAAAGAATCAGAAACAGGTTCCATGATCATGGAGATCGTGTTTCTGCCATACGACAAGGGATCTATATCTCCACTTGATGATTATGATATCCTGAGACAATTGCAGACTCCACTTTGGAGATCATTGCATGACTCACAAAGGAGACATGTTCAAATCCCTGAGCTCCAACAACCTTGGGCTTACAGATTGAATCTCAAATCTTCGGGAAAAAAGCAAAGCTATGCTAATCAAACTATCTCAATCGGTTGCCTAAAAAGTTAAAAATAAAAACTATCTGAATTGGTTTAGGACACCCAGGTCTCTTTCAATTTTTTATTGCCGTAACTTTTGGTTAATGGTCAGCAAATTTCCTTTGCAAAATACGAAAATAATACATCTTAGCATGGTATTTTCTACTTCAACATTGTAGCCCAGATAGCATTAATGACTTTTCATTAGCATGTCAAAATGAGCCAGCAACTGACTAGAAGATATACTCAAGCACAAGGTTGTGGCATAAACAAAATTAACAACTGTCTATCTACCTTGTACTATAACTAATTCAGGCAGTAAATACAACCGTTCTTTCAACAAACATTCACAATACTTACTACAGTTATTAACTACATGAATCAAGTTTACAGCATACAACAAGCTGCTTGAGTAAACACTCAACACATCAGTTGCCAAATTCATTTCTGTTCAAGTTAGGTCCTAATATTTTCAATTTTATTCCATAAACAGGAATAAAAAAACTGGTGATAAATCAAAATCTAGACTAACAAACCATATTGGCAGCAGCCCCTTCTGTCATCTCATTTGACATAGTAACTCATGTCTTCAAGCTTACTTGAGGTGACTTAGTGGACTCTTCTGGCATGGTTGGAGGATCACCAGACCTGCTTGCAGCTTCATAGGCACCTTCTGCATTCATTTCACTAAAATTCCTTTTCTTTGATGCAGAGGGAGAATTCTCCTTTTCCTTGTTTTCATAAGCCAATTCTTTTCCTGTTTCATTCTGAGTTTTTTTATTAGGCCAGGTGCCAACATCTTGCAAAGGAAACAATGGAGACTCACGGCCACTCAATCGACAAAATACCCTTTCAACCATCTCGTTAATTTCCTTCCCAAGCCCATTATTGTCTAAAATTAGCTCCCAAACTGATTTAGAAGCCTTCTCAAGCACAGGAGCTCTGCATTCAAACAATTTACAAATTGTAAGAAACAGAAGCTGCAGTACTGACGAAAAAATTAGTATTATCACATAAAGGGAAGCCTCTTCTAACCATACCAATGCTGGCCATTGCAACATTCTTTGAGATTCACATAGCGATATGTGCAACAAATTATGGTAAGGTGTCGGTTTTAGAGAGAACAAATGCAGAAAGGACCAAGAAAGATACATCCCCTTCTGGAATCAGTAATATTTGACACAATGCAGGTAACTTTGCAACTCCTAAGCAGCAGTTAATATAGATGAGACCATTTAGCCATGGATTCAACCCACATGCAGGGCATCTACCCCAAAGTCCTCACACCCATTTATAACTTCCACACACAACATAATCTAGCCATCCCAAGCAATCATCACAACTCTACATACACTGTATGGCCATCTTATTAACTTTTGACACGAGATAATTTCACAAAACTTAAAACTCCATTACACAACCCAAATACTCCAAGATAACAAAAAAATCTCAAATGGATGATAACAAAAAGTAAGCAAGTGCATTTAGCCCGAACCAGGGAGGCTATTCCTATCTTAAAAGACAAGTGAGAAAAGTTAAGGCAAACAAACACTTACTCAAGTTCCTGTCTCAGCGCATCAAACAGCTCTCTTTTTGTCTGTTTCTCTGCCCCAGGGGTGTTAAGAACTTTACTTTGTTCCGCCATTTTAATAGTGGTATTCTTGAGCTCCTCCTGAAACAAGGAGCATGAACATAAGTATCTATTCTACTTAAAAGCAACCAAACCAGTACTTACTCAGCCAGGGATATGTTTGACAATCCCTGATTGGAAATGTCACTGGTTTACCAGCATTGGATAATTTTTTTTTTTTTTTGATAAGTTACCAGCATTGGATAATTGCTGATAACTACCTGGCCTAACTGAAAACACGCTTATGTAGAGTACATAAATTGTGACTAAATTAGATTTTACAATCACATAAGTGGCATCCTAATTATGAAATAATAATGTCACTGAGATCCAAAAATTAGACAAATAGTGATAACTAGCTAGCTCCAATTGAAAATCAATATGAGCAACAAACTTGATTGCCCTCAAACTCAAAAGATTTCAAAAGTCACCAATAAATCTCTACAATTGGCTGATTTAAACTTCTGAACCAGTGGCCCATGTTAGCCTATCGATAGGTTTCATAATTTGCAAAGATCTACAGAAGAAAACAACAAAACCCCACTTATTCTAATATCCAACCACACAAACTGCAAATTAGTTCTCAAATTTAAAACAATGGTCCTAACACTAGAACTTGAACCAACATATAGCTCATATCATTATATTAACACATATAAACAAAAATACAAATACATGTAACAACTCATTAAGGACAAAGCACGCACATGCCAGGAAATTATTTTCTTACCCCCATCAAATGCATTTGGTATGTTTACCATATCATTGCATGGACTTCTTGTATAACAGTCTTATTCACAGTATTGCTCTACACTCATATATACAAATCCACATGCATGTGTCACTAATAAGAGAATGAGTACAGCTATACAAACATATATAGACAATGAACACTGAAGATTAACCAAGAAAAAAAAAATCTTAAGCTGGAAGACTTCACTGCTCAAATCCCGATAACTCTCCGGATATAAAATTAAAAACCCAATATGTTTTTATTTTACTTGGGCTATGCCTACTTCTCTCAATTCAATTTTTATTAATAATAAATAAAATTAAAAACCCAAAATTTAGATTACCGAGCCAATAAACAGAATAAGTGAACCAGGAAAGAAAACAAAAATAGACGGGGAGGGACTTTACTTACGTTGGCTTTGAGCTGGTTGATGATCTTCAATCTGAGCGCGTCGATTGTACCGTCATTCATTAGCGATTCCAACACATCCTCTGGAGTTATCACCGATGAAGACGACTCCATCAAATCTGAAAATCACCTGCAAATTAAAAAAAAAACAATCTTTTTGTTTCCTAATCTTTTTTTTTTTTACCAAAATTAAATAGAGAGAGAGTCTCGTACCTGAATCGCTGCGACAAATACCGTTTGTGGATTTCTCGCTCGTAGAGTCTCGTACCTGAATCGCTGCGACAAATACCGTTTGTGGATATCTCGCTCGTTCGTAATTTGCCGTCGACTCCTAAAAATGTCAAATGTTGTTTTTGTTTTGTTTTTCTATACGCGGGCCTTCCTTTTCAACACACTACCACACACGCCAATGTAGCGGCTGACTTGGCTTAAAAAAAGTGTCAAAGTCCCAATGAATATAGTCTCCCCTAATATTGCCTTCTCACCTTTGCAAAGACATCACTGTGCTTGGCCAACAATCAACTATCAACGTTCGAGATCAACGTGACGACTTCGGAATCAACGTAATCGACGACTTCGGAATCGGTAACCGATCACGAGTGATGCCTGATGGGTGTTCGATCGAGCTGATCCACTCCTCGCTTGGGGAGCCAGTCGGCAAGCTCGGGGTTTGACCAGAACTCAACGCCGCTGTAGTCCTCCGGGCTAGAGTCTTGGCCTGTCTCCGCTCACCATAGGCTCTCCATTTTGGTCTGTCTTACGCCCCTCAACCAAACTTTGATGAATCCTCAGAGTTAGGGATTAGGGATTGATTTACAGGGCTGGAGAAATGATACATAAAACAGGGAGAGAGGAGACGTAGATGAATAGACGATATTTTATACAATAAATATTTCCAACCTCCCAATCCTCCGTATTCTATATTTTTTATTATTATTAAATATTTTTTATATAAATAATAAATAAATAATTTAAAATAATTTAAAAAAAAACTTAAAAAAAATTAAAAATTATTAAAAAATAATAAAAATTTAAAAAGATAATATAATGTGGAGTGTTGGGAGGTTGTATAGCAAAACCCTATTTTATAAGCGGTTCCCACATCTACTTCGTAGTTTTTTAATGGACTACTCACTACTTTAAGTTATACGACGTCGTATTTATTTTGTGCTTTTTATCTTTGACCCAAATTATATGGTATTCTCTTTACCTTGAAAGAAAAATTATATTCTTAAGTTAGTATCAGTTTGTAGAGCATACCATTAATTTAAGAATAAAATAATTTATTAATAAATATTTTCAAATTACAAAAGATTTTGTTTTCCCTCTTAAACATATTATTTCGACATCAAATAATAAATAATAAATAATAAATAATTTTTCAATTATTTAAATAATTTGATGTTAATGAATAACATTATTATCAAATAAATAGATAATTAAATAAAGACATTTTAATCTGAAATAATGCTAAAGTCACCTATAAAATCTCAAGAGAGAGTCACCGATTGATTTTTTTTTTTTTTTAAACTAGTGATTAGTAGGTGTTTTTAAATGATATTGTGGATTGTTTTTAAAATAATTAAAAAAAATCATTAAAAAATGACCTTATCGATGGGCAGTGTCGGGACCCCCTCTCGATGGCCCTAGTACTGCCCTTTAATCCGACTATAACCATATCGATTCCCATTGCCAACATTTAGGGTTTGTTTGGATGTTGAAGTGAGTTAAGTTGAGTTGAGTTTAGATGATAAAATATTGTTAGAATATTATTTTTTAATATTATTATTGTTTTGAGATTTGAAAAAGTTGAATTGTTTATTATATTTTGTGTTAGAATTTAAAAAAGTTGTAATGATGAGTGAGATGAGATGAGATGAGTTTAGTTTGGTAACCAAACGAAGCCTAAGTGCCATTGGCCCATTAATCTTTCATAAAAAAAACATCCCAAGATATATATTCCATCCAATTTTAAATTATCAATAATTCAGAAAAATGACAAAATGAAGGAGACTCATTATCCAATGCTGATTCTGCTCATCTAAATCTCACCTTCAAATTTTATAAACATGCATGCACTCTAAGACAGGGCCTGCTTTAACAACAATGTATAATCTTACATCATGTCATATTTGTATGTGAAGACAGGCATATCAATTGAAGAAAATCCTTCAGATATTACAGAGAGGAAAATACTTTAGCTACAAAGAGATTATACAAAAATAAACTCACAAACTGATGTTGATAGAGCTGTTTTAGCTACATATGGATATTATTTCGTCCAAGGAGAAACTATTAACCTAGACTTTGTTTCAAAGAATATCATTGGTGATCGAATGGCAACCTCTCTAAATTCAACTGTATTCTTTCTCAACGACAATCAAAATCCCACGCCTGAACCACCCGGTTGTCGTTGTAGCTGATTGTCTTGCCAGACAAGATCTGGCCGCTAATTATCGGATGCCCAAGCATGCACGGACTTAGCTCTGCTGACAATATGCACGATGCCAAAGAAATCCAGCAACTAAATTTACCGACCATCTTCATCTTTATCCAAGGAAGCTGATAAATAGCTCAGGATGAATCCATCCAGATCTCCTTCAAGGACAGAATCAGGATCTGAAACTTCATAGCTGGTTCGGAGATCTTTAACCATGCGGTAAGGCTGCATTGTAAATCTTAATGGAAGTTAAGCGATGCTTACATGGTCAATGGTACCAAACAAGTTAATGAAAGAAGGTCTTATTGCATACATGAAGCACATAACTACGTATCTGGCTGCCCCAAGTAATGTCAGTGAGAGATTGTGTATGTTGCGCATTCATATGAGCCTGGCGAGCCATCTCAAGTTGGTCCACTCGAGACTGAAGCACAGCCATTGCTGAAGCCTTGTTTTGATGTTGTGATCTGTGTTCGGAACAAAATTGTATCTTTTGGAAATGAGACTTTGAAATCCACAAAAAAGAAAAAAAAAGTAGTTCTACTTTTACTTACTCTTCTACTTACAAGACTCATTTTGTCAGTTTTGTTTATAAATTCAAATTTTAAATTTCAAATTTCATAATTTCCAGCATATCAATAACTGACATATGGAGAAATAAGTTTTTTGTAAGTTTTTCTTAAGTACAAATAACATTTAAAAAAAAAAACTAAAGCAGGAAGGTATAGTTATTTTATTTTTTATTTTTTTGAGAGAGGCTTGGGACCGGATGAGTGTAAAGAATAGATTTACACCTCCTAATAGAGTTGTGACGTGTAATTTTTAAGAAAGGAAGAATAGAACCTGTCTCAGGTAACCAAATCCCATACACATTCTCTCTCTTTCTCCCTCACTCTCTCTCTCTACCCGAACGTCTGGTTGGTTGTGCTCTCTCTCTCTCTCTCCTCAAGTCGAGGCACGTCGTCGGTAACCAAAGCAAAGACATGTATTGATCAGGTCTTTTAGCCAAAATGATTAGCAGTCCCACGATAGCTATTCTGTAAGTCTTTTCATTCTCTTATGGCTTATTTTTTTATCACTTTGTTTATCTTTGTTGAAATCTTTAAGGCATTGAGTTTGGGATTTTGTAATAGGGAAGCTCACCAACAGAGACAGCAAGTGCTTGGGTTGAAGTTCTCTTTAATTCTGTTAAAAGATTTTTTTTCATCTAACTTTGATTTACTGAAACATTACTGAAATGACTGTAAATGAAATATTACTTAATATTACTAAAATGACTGTAAATAACATGGGATAAAAATAATAATGGCTTGCCTGGTTTTCCTGTGATGATGATGGGGGGGGGTGGAGAAAGAGAGAGCTGTGACAATGAAAAAGAGAGGGCAGGAGAGAGCAGAGAAAGAGAAGGGGGAGAGAGAGAGTTACGGGGATGTGTATGAGATTTGATTAACTGAGGTCCGTTGTATTTTTCACTTCCTAAGAACTACACGTGTCACAACTTCATTGGAAGGTGTAAATCTACTCTTTACAACAAGTCCGATTTGAAGTTATTCTCATTTTTTTTTTATATAAAAAAAGCCGTTCTTCATAGGCAAATTTCGTACCTTTCATTTTGACACGTGGCAGAAATTCCTGTAGGAATGTGAACTATCCTCACAGCACTCTCAGTTGTATTAACATGCTGGCCACCAGCTCCCCCAGCACGAAATCGCTCAATACGGAGATCAGAGTCATTAATTTGTACATGGGTAGATCCATCACCCGAGATTGGAATTACAGCAACAGCAGCAAATGAAGTATGTCGACGCTTATTACTGTCAAATGGTGAGATTCGTACCAACCTGTGCACTCCTACTTCTGCTTTGGCATATCCAAAAGCATATTCACCATCCACCTTGATTGTTGCTCGCTGAAAGTGCAGATAAAATTAAAATCAGAATACTACTTGAGTTTAAACAATAGTGCCTAGCAAAGACTAACATGCAGACCACCGAACAGGCTTGACAGACATTTAAATTCACAAAGAAGCATACGGCAGCATTATCAACTATTGAATAATAGAACAGTTAGGTTGCTTCGAATAGTTTTGTACTGATTTCCTTCTTTACAGGGTAAGTAATACATAATGAAAAATAAATATAATTGAAAATAAGGGTGAGAAAAAACTGGTAAGTAGATGAACCTTGATTCCGGCAATCTCACCAGACATTTCATCCACCACAGTGACTTTATATCCACGTCGCTGAGCCCACATTTTATACATCTGCATGACCATTGCTGCCCAATCCATGCTCTCAGTACCACCAGCTCCAGCTTGAACCTATGTGGTGGACATACAAGCACAGTATTGTTACCAGTAAACAAGGAGAAGAAACAAATATATATTTATATATATATGAACTGAGGTAAAATCTCATGATATCAAGATTCACATAGGGGACTTGAAGACACATGGAAATTTGGTACAGAAACATGAAATGAACTTAAAAGGAAATTGTTACACTAAATAAAAATAACCTCTATGTAACAAGAGCAAGAATCCTGCTCCCCAGATAACATAGCTTGAAGCTCTTTTTCTTTTGAATTCCTCCTCATCCTAAGCAAAGCTTTCAATGATTCCTGCAAAGAGAAGGCAAGCAACATATATAAAGTTAGTATCTAGATTATAAGAAAATATCTCCAAGCATACATTGTGCTTTAAAAGAAAAGGTTGAACATTAACAATAGGATTCAACATCCAAAAATCTTTTTTTTTATAGGTAATCAATAAGTTTTATTCATAAGAGAAGGCAAGACATTAGGAGACATTGGGAGATCTTCCGAAGACATGAACATATTGTGATGGGCAATGGCTCTCATGTTAGATTTTGGTATAACAAATGGTGCGGTCGACAAAGCCTCCAAGACCTTCCTTGCCATTTTTGAGCTCGCACGAGTAAAAGATGCAGCAATAGCTGATCTATTGATTTTTTCTAGTGGCTCCCCTTAATGGAATGTAGATTTCATTAGGGCAGCCCAAGATTGGGAGTTGGAGACTATCTCAGAGTTCTATGTGACACTATATTCCGCAAGCATGACCAAGGGTACCATAGATAAGATGAACAAGAGCCCCTCCAAGAAAGGTAGATTTATTATCAGATTGTTTTACCAAGTTCTAACGAGCCATGGAAAGACCATGTTCCCATGGAAGAGTATATGATAGACGAAAGCTCCTTCAGAAGTAGCACTCTTCATCTAGACAACATCATTGGACAAGATTCTCACCAAAAAAAAATTAAGGAAACATTGGGTAATGGTGTTGGACTGGTATTGCATGTGTAAGAAGAATGGTGAATCTATAGATCATCTGCTTTTACATTGTGAGGTGGCAGGACCATGTGGAATGCTTTCTTTGCGGGAATTGGACTATCATGGGTCATGCCTCTTCGACTGGTGGATTTCCTAGCAAGCCGGAGAAGCCTCCAAGGTAATTCACAAGTGGCAGCAATCTGGAAAATGGTTCCTATATGTATGTGTTGGTGTATCTGGCGAAAAGAAATAATAGAAGCTTCGAAGATTGCAAGAGAACAATGGAGGAGCTTAAAGTTTTCTTTTTTAAATCATTGTTCTTATGGGTAGGGGCCATTGTTTGTAATGGGATAAATGTCAATGATTTTCTACTTTCAGTTGTAAACTCTAGTTAAGTACTTCTCATGTATACTCCTTGTCTATATGGGCTTTGTCTACTTTTAATGAATAAAACTTCTTGATTACCTATCAAAAATTCATAAGAGAAGGCAAAGCCCAAGTACACAAGGTTCAACATCCAAAAACCTGACAATAGCCATTTAGTTTGCTCCAAAAAAGCTAAATTTATGATAATCTTCTTGTCTTGTCCATAGACACACACACCCCCACACCTATCAATCTTAGTTACTCTTCAAGACAACTAAAACAAGGCCGATTTCCAGGAAATTATTCACATTGCACACTGAATTAGGTTCTCACCAGTGCTTAGTGGTATTTAGGCATTATACTATGTATACTCCATGTGTACTTGGGCTACGATTATTTCTATTAAAACGTTTTACTTTTACTTATATATAGAAAAAAAAAAGAATTAGGTTCTCACCAAAGTTTTGACAAAACTACTCTATACGTGCCATATACTTATGTAAAACCATCAGAAAGAAAGGATCAAGTTTTGCAAAATTGTTCAAAATCATAAAACAGAATGAACACACATGCCTAGATAAAGGAAGTGCCCACCAATTCCATCTCTGGATCATTCTCTTCACGGGCAAGGTTAATCATGTCAATATGCTCTAGCAGTTCTCGCTCAAATGCCCTCACCGCTTTCATTTTACCCATGAGTGAACCATGTTCACGACTTATCTTCCCTGCATGCACAGGATCATCCCAAATATCTGGCTTATTCAGCTGCATTGATAACAAATCCAACCTGACCACCAATTTTTTCCACTGCCACAATACACAGGAAAAGAAATCACATTGCCATGAAATAGGTCATACAAATCCAATATCAAAACTTGTGTCAACTCTTATAATCAGAGAAGTAAAGCAAAATTATACATCACAGTCTAGAATCAACTGAAAAACAGTCCAGAACAAGTACAAATTACCTAGTGAGAATCTCAATGTATATAAAAAATTAAGCTTAACATTTTCTTATAGTTTGCTTTTGACGAATAACAGAAGTCAATTCAGATTTTTTTTCTCAAAATTGAAACACAGTCAAAAGGTACAGCAGGGAAACTCAAAGTCGTTCTTGATTAACCTCTTATGATCAGAAAGATTATTTCAAACTTAAAGAAAGTCGTTAGAATATAGATGAAATGATTGAATTCATTTCCGGTCGTCCACTTAAGTTTTGAGATGGATAGTGATTTTAAATGGTACAAGAGTAGTGTGTTTGAACCTGATACTTTACCCCATTTCGATTACATATTTACATGTTGAGAATGAGTGGAGTGTTAAAATATAAATTAAGGATTAGATTCAATAATTGCCATCAGCTTAAGTTTTTTATACCTTCAACCGCTTCTTGATTAGATGAATGGATTGAGCAATGGCAGCAGCATGACTTTTCCAATCACTCTCAGTCTCCTCAAGAATTGTCCAACTACTAGCTACAATTCCCTCCACTGTGAGCCCGTCAGCAGTTGAGTGCTGCACAGCAGCTTCACTACAAAAATATTGGAATAGCGTCAAAATCGATGGATTTTGGTGAAATTGACAAGGGTATTTGCTGCTTGGAATTGCACGAGAGCAAAACCCAGAAAATTCGCGCCGAAAAATGGGAGACCCGGAAGCTGAAATAGGCTTCTCAGACACCGAAGGTGTTGAAGGGAGGGGAATTTGGTGAGACCCAAGCCTGTTAATGGGAGACCCAGATGGTGAAATATGGTTTTCTGATACTGAATGCGAGAATCGGAAAGGCCCAGATGGGGTTTCTGTGGTTTTGTAGGAAATAGGAGACCCAGACGAGAATAGGAAGGAAGCTCTACCATTATCTACCATTATGGATCTTCTAAATGATTTTCTGAAAGCGAGAAACGACATTTTTTTTTTTTTTTTGGATTTGGAAGACGAATTGGTGAACACAAAATTGAATTTCTCTATTTTCTATTTTGATGGATTGAAGTATTAGGGTTTATGTTGGTGGTATGAAGAGGTTTAGGGCTCTCAGCCTCAGGGTTTAGAGTCTAGACTGCCCATGAAACGACGACGTGTTTATTTTTTCATATATTTGACTATTTGAGCCCTCGGAAACAGAATTAAAGAACAAATCGTCGCTTCGCTTTTAGAACTCCGAAAAGTCGCCACTACAATTAATTCTTCGAAGTAAAATTTGCAAATGCGACTCCCTTCCTGTCCTCAACCCTTACCCTCCACAATCTTCCTCTCGAGGTTCACGAAACTACTCTTCCCTCTCAGCTGCGTGACAACCGCCGCCCCCGCCATGTCTAACCAACCCGACCCAACAAAATCCACTTCTGAAAGCACCCTCCAAACCCCACAAAATTACCCTGTGCCACTCTCTCCCCCACTGCCTCCCATCTCCAAGAGCGTAGAGCTCAGCAGAGCCGAATCTGCCTCCTCCAAGTCCAGTCTCTTTGCTCTCTCAAGAACCCATGTGGTGTACGAGGACGAGTGGCTCATTGCAGTGAACAAGCCCCAGGGGATCTACTGTGAGAGCGTGTTGGCCTCCGTCCCTCAACTTCTCTGTGACGCGACTGAGTCTGGTGGACGACTCAGTGAAGGTCTGCTTAGCTTCTCCTCTCTCTTTTCTCTTTCTTTTTTTTCCCCTCCTTTGTGGGTCGTTTTGAAACTTCTAATTTCTTGATTAATTTCTATAAAGTACACATCCCAGAAAATTGACTTTTGTTTTTCGAAGTTCACTAAATTCAAGAGAAGTCTACCGATTGCTGAACCGTACGTGTGGCTTTTTAATTTTGCACACTGAAAATTCTTTTATCGAAGTGTATCTGATTGTTGAGAAACAAAACCACTATCTTTTTGTCTGTTCTAATAAGGCCATTGCCCATTATCAAATACAAGAAGTTTTTTTTTTTTCCTAATCATCAAATACAATAGGTTGACAGTATAGAGTAATTCGATGCTTGATAGAATTCGATTGACTTGGACAATTTCTTTTAAATGCTAGGCGACATTTTGAGTTTGCTTCTGGATAAAATGAGCTTCCTTAATATATTTGGAAATGACTTTAGTTCATCTGCAAAAAAAAAGTTGTAGATTGATTTGAAGTAAATCCCATAAATGACCAATTGTGAATTAGCTGGACAAAAAATGAACTCTTTCATGTGTGCTTTTTGGAAAGCTGTATGGGGTATCTAGAGATCTCTCCATTCACATAGGTTTTCAATTAATAGAACTTGTACCGAGCTTGTCGTAAATGAGATTATTCTGAATATTAGATGTTTCAAGTCACTAGACAACCTAACTTGTACAGAGCTTGCCGTAAATGGGACCATTCTGAATATTAGACGTTTCAAGTCGCTAGGCATGCCATCTAATGTCTGTGATATTCTGTAAGCTGCAAGCCATAAAGTTGATTGGATGTGCAAATTCTGAAAATTCTATAATAAAGACGGAAGATTAATATTGCTTTCTGATAGCCTAAGTCAGCCATTTCTTGAATATGTAACCAAATTAAAATGTTTCAATGTCAGGGACCAAGATCAAGTCTCCAGAGCTTCATCTTGCTAACCGACTCGATCGTGACACCAGTGGGGTTATGCTGATAACAAAGTCCCACAAAGTAGCTTCTAAGCTTGTCAAGGCATTCACTAATCACAAGGTTACCAAAACATACATTGCTCACTGCGTTGGTCCAGCTCCAAAATGGGAAAAAATAACCATTAAATCAGGTCATGGCAGGTCAAAGTTTGGGGTCTGGCGTGTTTATGCTGCATCAGATGTTGGTCGGCTGCTACCTGGTGGATCAGTAGTCAGAGACATGGAAACATCATTTGAAGTATTATCAATAAATGGACAAGGGAGCTTCAAAGAGCCATCTGAATTTAGGAAAGATGAAGAGAATACTATTGTAGTTGAAGAGAGAGCTGTAATAGACAGCGATATAAAGAAGGCTGAGATATTGGTAAGAGCTTATCCTCGAAGTGGAAGAACACATCAAATTCGCTTACATTGTCAATATCTTGGAATTTCCATCAGAGGGGATGTGAAATATGAAGGTGTCTATGAGTGGAAAGGGAGAACTTACGATGGCCATGAACTTCATGCGGAGAGCTTATCATTTGAGCACCCTGTTACTGGTCTTCCTGTCATGTTTCAAGCTCCTCTACCTCTATGGCCCAGCCAGGCATTGCAGCAATAATATTAAAATGGCATTGTTGTCTTTGGCATGGGCTTCTACGGCTTGGGAAGATTCTCGCAACATTCAGGTGAGAAAATATTATATTAGACATTTTGGTTTTCTGAGTTGCAAATGGAAGTTTTTTACATGGATATGATGCTAGTGCTCTGGTTGGTGTCAAGTATAGCCAGTTAATACTTATTGGGTTAGTATCTCCCCCTTTCTATCTCCAGACTGTGTTATACATAAAAGGTCCATTGCTAAAAGCAAATGGTGAGGACTTCAAGTGGAATCCCGTCTGTTGCAATTGCCGTGCTTGCCTCACCATCACTCCCCTCTGTCAGCCGTTACAAAAAAGATTCCAAACCTCTTCATTTAGGCAGCACTTTTCCCAAAGTGGCTTTTGAAGAGGTTGTGGCAAGTGTCTTAGGAATTCATATGCATAAAGCGGTTATGATGAGATTATCGACATCATGAGCTCTCTTTTCTCATTTGAAAGTTTAGTTCATGAGAAAACCATCGGATCAGTTTCCTATATCAATATAATTTTATGTTCTTTCCCATTTTTTGGGGCATGAAGTCTCAGTTACCAAGTACCTAGGAAATGTAGAGTTTGTTACTCTGCCACTTTTGTGCACATTTTTGTCAAATGTAATTGCTAATCTTTTTTTTCTGTTGTTAAATATCTGTCTACTTGGACAATTCTATGTTATAGTTAGATGTTGTATAATTGGCATATGGGTGAGCTGAGATGAAGTAGTTGGGACAATTGTATGATAGTTTTGCATTGTCTTAGATGAACAAAGATTTTCTCACGCAATATTCTGTAAAGTGAATAAGGGTACTGGTTCAGATCTGCAAGTAATCAGGGACTACTTTGACAGATTCATTGGAAATCCGAGGTAGATCAGGGCTGATGTATATTGGTGATAGCTTACAGAAAATATAACAAGTCTATCTTTTGTGGTTTATTCAATATTGTTGAATATTGCTTGTAGGAGCGCCATACAGACTTGTAAAGATGGGATCAATTATAAACAGGAAATGATTGAGACGCCGTTGTTGTATGTCTATTAGAGTAGATACCTGAGGTTCATGTCAAGTATGGGTTTGACGGTTGCACTCACTATCAATTTAAAATGTCAAAACTTTTGGGCTGGATTTGAACTAGGCAACATAATTTGTGGCCTGCCAAAGAGAGATTAGCTTGATGAACACTTCTTTGGATGTTAAGATGAGATAAAATGAAAAATATGGGAATTGTAGTGAAATAATTTATAAATAGTAGAAAAATAATTTAAATTAAGATGTTTAATTGGATTTTGAGAAATAAGAGATAAAAAGTTGAATATAAATATTATAAAGTTAAAATATTATTAGAATATATTTTATTAATATAATTTTTGTTTTGAGATTTGAAAAAAATTGAATTATTTTTTGTGTTTTGTTTGGAAGTTTGGAAAGTTTTAATGATTAGGTAACGATTAGATAAAAAAGTTAAAAATTTGAAATTAAAAAATATATGTGTTTGAGTGATGTTTGAAAAAAAAATGAAATGAGATGAGATGAGATTGACTAAGATAACTATCCTAATGAAAATATTCCCACAAAAAAAGTTTTAAAAAATTTTATTTTACAATTTGATGTAGCTTAACACTTGTAAAATTTTCTTTTCTACATATTCTACGAAAATACCATCAATTTACGAGGGTTTTCAGTTTTGTGATTCTTCTGTATACACCTACCGAATGTTTTGAAAACTGTACTGGATGTCGTACCGGTCAAGGCACTAGAACGAAATATTTCGATACCGGTACTGTTTCGTGTACCGTTTCGGGATAGCCGATATATGAATAAATTATATATATAAATTATATTTCAAAATAATAGTCTATATATGAATAATTTATGTATAAATATATATATGTATAAATTATAAATAGTCTAGTCTGAATTAGGAGTAAAAAAATGAGCTTGTAGTTTGAAAAAATGAAAAAAAATAAAATAAAAATTAAAGGCCGAAATATTGGCCGATATTCCGACCGATACGAAACGCATACCATACCTGTACCGGACCGGTGACCAGTACGGTACGGTATTTAAAACTATGTTATCGATTTTCAAAACCGATGACTGCCACTATTATTAAAGCAAGTACAACTTTTTGGGATCCAGATCCGGGTTTTAAGTATGGCCCGAGTATTCGCAGTGCAGGTCGCTACTTATGCGACAAGGAACTTTGTTTCACAGAAAAAGGATTAAGGAAATTTCGTTTCGTAGTGGTGAATGTGATTCTGGCGTCAGTTGATCCAGATTTTTGAACTTTGAAAATTCAGATACCCGAATTGTATGGATTTTGCAATCAACTCCAAGTCATGAATCTAGAGAGGCAGAAGATAACATGATCTTAATATAGGTTAATTTGGGACAAATAATGTTAGATTAATTTCTTATTATTACTGGCCGTGAGATTTCATCACACGTGAGACTCTAACTACAAGAAGAATATAGGCAAGCAGCTTTAATATCGTGGAATTGGATAATTCCATCAAGAGACTTCACAAGTTCATTCAAAAGACCAACTCAAACGAGCATGAGGTAAGTGGATAAGATTAGGAATTTTGATTCTAAATTTCGTCATATCCTAACATCTTGTCTGGAAACAAAATAGAGAACTTGTGCAAGAATCCATTTTTCATTAAGCAAAGTTGGCTCAATCGGCACAGGGGTCAGGTTGTTCGCTTTCAATTGAGTGATAAGCTTAACGATCTCTGCTTTCGTCTCGCTCGTTGTTTCAGTAGGCCTGATACCTAACCCTAGGTGGACGGGAGGGCAACTACCCATTCTACAAGGCTGGGGGCGGGTGCCAAGTTGCCCATATATATATATATATATATATATATATATATATATATATATATTAAAAAATTCAAGTTTTATAACAAACTTTGGTGTCATTTGATTATATCATTCTATCCTCGCATCTCTCTCTCACTCAGTCACACCATCAATGTCACCAAATTTATTTTCTCTCCAACTCACCTTGTAAGTATCTCAAAGCCCTAAGTTCTTTGAAATTCTAAAATCCAAATTGTTTTATATTTTTGATGGAGGATGGGATTGTCTTCGATGGAGAATGGGATTGTGTATTCGGATGTTGTGGAGTTGGATTCTATGATTAGGTTAGATCTCAGTGTTTGATTTTGAGGAAGAATTTCCTTAAATTAGTTTACGGTTTCAATTTGAAATCTCAATTTATGTTAGGATTTCAGATTGCAACCCTAAATTAGGTTAGAAGTTCAATTTGAAACCCCTAATCTAATCTATTATGGGGTTTCAAAATTAAAACCTCAATTTGTGCTGAGATCTCAATCCGAACTAAATTTGAAACCCCAAACTTGATTGTGTGATTTTTGTATGATTTTTAATTTTTGTGTTATTTCAAAAATCATATCAAGTATTTGATTGTTTGTCGAAGTCATGGATAATGGTGATTGTACATCAACTCTGAACATTAGTATTAGTGCTATCTCCCCCAGACCTACCCTAACCCTTACACCTACTCTTACACCAACCCCTACACCTACCCCTATACCCACCCCTACACCGATTCGAAGTGGTAATTACTCTTAAGTCATTATTTGTTTTGCTTAAAATAAATTGTGTTATATTTCTATGAAAAATCTAATTTTAAGAAAAAGAGACTCCATCTCAATCTACATCGAACGCACATTGATAGTTTGAGTACTTTGATACACCATTAGTTTGTTAATTAATTCTTTTTAGTTTATACTTATGTTAACAATTATGTTGTTACCTTTATTACCTTTTTTCAATGTATGTCAATAGTTGTAACATTGTTATTCATTCAAACTATTTGAATATTTATAATATTTTTAGATTAATTTGTAATATTTTTATATTAATGTATAATAATTTATACTACTGTATAATAGGTTAGAATTATTAGTTAGCAAATTTTTTAGGTTTACTTATATTTAGAGATATCATTTAATTTGATATATTTTAGACTTTCAAATTTTATTTTAATATATGTAACTTTGAAGTGAAAAACATATTTTGGGCCAAAATTTGCTTAAAAACTACAAAAAATTGTTTAGAAATCCACCCATCCAAGCAGGGTAGGGCCGAGTAGATAATATGGTTTTCTCGAGCCGAAAATCATATGAAAACCACATCTGAAAAACTGGACCGGGTCGAGAAAAAATTTGGCACAAACGAACAATCTCAATTACATCAATTTAAATAATAAAAAGTTAAACGCCAGTAATTAAAACCATTTTTGTGATGTCCCCAGTTTGTGATACGTTGTACAAGTACTAGGCCAGCCGTAGTCAATACGGATTCTTTATTAGGCAAAACTAGGCTATATATAAATCATTAGAGAATTATGTAATATACAGTCATTTGTACTTTTTTTTTTGTATATTTTATTAATGTGATTGATAAAAATAGTTATTTATAATAAAAAAAATGATACAACCAATTACATTAATAAAATGTACAAAAAAATATGTAAAAATAATTACAGATAGAATTTTTAAGATACATATTATACTAACTTAATATTGTAATTCAGTAATAATAGTGTTGAATTTTCTTATTGATTGTTAGGTAGGGTAGCAGATGATTAACTACTCCCGGCCCGGTAAATTGTTAGGTAGGTCGATCCTGTCGATGGCAAAGAATGCATGTCGTCGTGGCATGCATGCAGCAGCCTCATCATCATCACTTCACAAAGATAGCGATCGATCGGACGTACGTAGCTGGTTGATCGAGAGTAGCTAAGCTAGCGTAATAAAAAGGATAATACTATTTTGTCTATTTAAGTTATCTTTTTATTTTAACACTTTATATATTTTTATTTTTATTTTTTTTATATTTTTTTAAAATGTTTTAAAATGATAAAAAAAAATAAAAGGTGAGTTTGGCCTAGCATGAGTAAGTTGCAGCGAACTATTCTAAACTACATAGTAGCACCGCTCTAATAAAAATGCAGTAAATGCTGTGGTTTTGTAATTCATTGGACATCTTTTTTATGCATCAAATAATAAATCATAGAAGACATGCAGGTTGTTGATATATATATCAAATATATGTATTTCTTTTATAATGGAAGATTGCTTACCAATCCGTCAGAGACAAATAAATTAAATAATCCCACTGGATAAAGACGGCACTGACACAGAACTCCTACCCGTTAATCAAAACAACCAGTAGCAACACCAAACAGTCATTCAAAGTCATACTGTTGATTCATCATTCACAAGGCCATGCAAGGCCACTCGGATATGATCAGGACAAATAAAAAAAAAAAACCTGCCGTTGGGATAATTCATGTAGCTAGAAGGATAATGTACTTTCTGGATCAATAGGTTTGGATCTCGAGAGTGAGAGAGAGAGAGAGAGAGAGAGGGGTCGTAGTACTTCAAGACCCAGTACGTACTGGTTTTTGCTACATTGGTCAAGAAAAGTAGTCAGAGATCAGCAAGTAGTGTTGGTTTTTGCGCTATGGGTGTGATGTGTGAGGAAGTTACGCAGGTTCTGATACCTGCGGCTGCTTTGATTGGGATTGGGTTTGCTTTGCTTCAGTGGTTCTTGGTCTCCAAGGTCAGGGTGTCTGGTGATTCTGATGATTATGATCATGAATATAAGGGCAGCCTGATTGATGAAGCAGAGTTTGAGGAGGGTGTAGACGGTCTTGAGGCTTCTATCAAGTGTGCTGAAATTCAGAATGCCATTGCTGTTGGTAAGCTCTCTCACTCACACACACACACACTCTCTCTCTCTCTCTAAGATTATTTACTTTTTCCTGGACTGTCAATTGGTTTATGCTATGGTTTAGCTTAGCTTGAAGGTTGAGATCTGTGTTTTGTTTTTGGTGCTTGTTATTCTTTTTGCTGTTTTTTACGGGCCAAAGATATCGAATGCATTTTTTTTTTGGTGTCATTTTTTCATGTAAATGAGGATGATGATGATGAGTTTCATCATGTTATAGTACTGAAGAAGAAAAGAAAGAGAAAGGTTCGTACGTAGTTGTATCTGTAAACTCCTGTTTTTCAAATCCTTAAAAGTTGTTTATTCTACTCCTATTTTAAAAGCACCAAGATCTTTATCCTATCTGGGAATCTCCTCTTGTTTGTTATTACTCTTTCGAGCTTTTAGCTGATCTCAGGATTTATTTATTTGCACTCTTCCTTCTTCTTTTTTTCTTTTTTTTTTCTTTTTTTATTCTTGCCCTATGTAATTGACAATTACATATTATTGGTTTTTAGAAGTTAATATATATTAACTTCTAAATTGGTTTTTTCGTAATAGTAGACACGTGAAGTTGGCCCTGCAATATTAAATATTATTCATTTAAATATTTTGGACAACATTAAATGAATAATAAATATTGTAAGATCTATTTGATGTATTTATCTCTCTCCCACTTAATATTAGAATTTGAAAGGATCTTGATCTGGGAATGAAATCCGTTAGTTTGATGTTTTTGTCCTATAGATTTAACATATAGGAAGACGAACAAGTGTGGGTTAATCATGTTTTTTAGCTGAATAATTCTTCTCATCGTTACTATTCACCCCCACACTCTATACCCTATGAAAAAAGGTGTTAGGTGTGGAGACACCAAGGTTGGAATAGGTTTGACAAGGACAAAGCCTGACATACTTTATGGCGTTGAACTAGTAAGTCGTTATATAGAGACACCAAGAGAATCTCATTGACTAATTGCAAAGAGGATTCTAAGGTATATTAAAGGTACTCTCAATTTTGGCATTTTCTATACTTATGGTGAAAATGCAAAATTAGTCAGTTATTTAGATAGTGACTGGGGAGGTGACCAAGATGAGAGAAAAAGCATAACTGGTCATGTGTTCTATCTTGGTTCAACCGCTTTTTCTTGGACATCAAAGAAGCAGGCAATTGTAGCACTGTCTTCATGTAAAGCAGAGTATGTAGCAATTTCTTCTGCTATTTGTGAAGCCATATGGTTCAGAAATCTTTTGGAGTCATTGAATCACCCACAAGAAAAATCTATTGTGATTCATGTGGACAACAAGTCAGCAATCAAGCTCTTAAAGAATCTAGTGCAACATGGAAGAAGCAAGCATATTAACACCATATTTCATTTTCTGAGGGATCATGTGAAGCAGAAGACAATTGAACTTGAGTATTGTAATACCAAGGATTAAGTGGCTGATATCTTCACTAAGCCACTGCCAGTTGAACCCTTCAAAATGTTATGTGAGATGCTTGGCATGAAAGCATTTTAATTTGATGGGGTGTGTTGGAAGTTCAAATAAAAATGAAAAGTCAAAGAAAGATATTTGTTAGGTAGTAACTTTATTAGACTTTGTGATTTTTAGCTTTATTAGCTCTTGAGTGCTATGTGTAAGGTGATTGATTATTAGTCACCTTTGTGGACTTTGTAATTATAGCAATGAATGCTATGATGACTTTTGTGTTGAGAATTCCCTACATAAGGGATCATGTTATGTACGTTTGATATAAACTAGAACCAAAAGAAATCCATGAGCTTATCTTTCTCTTCAAAAGGTGTTTGAGTAAGAGGGGTGATATAGTATGTAAACTTATCACCCATTTATTTTGGTATTAGTCTGTAAATCCAATACCAACTGATTTGTTGGTATCAGAGCTAGTAAATTCCTAGCATTGCAGTCATGGCCTCAAATATGGTGCAAATCCAAGTTCCTCAGTTGAAAAATGAAAATTATGAAAAGTGGTGCATCCAATTCAAAGTGTTGTTTGGATCACAAGATCTCGGGGAGATTGTCATTACTGGGTTCGTTGAGCCCACCCCGGAGCAAGAAGCCACCTACACTACAGATCAGAAAGCCACTCTCAAGGACCAAAGAAAGAAGGACAAGAAGGCGTTGTATCTCCTTTATCAAGGATTTGATGATTCAACATTTGAGAAGGTTGCTGAAGTGTCAACGAGCAAAGCAACTTGGGACACGTTGAATGCAATTTTCAAAGGTGTTGATCGAGTGAAGATAATTTGCCTTCAATCATTAAGGGTAGAATTTGAAACTGCCCGTATGAATGAAGGAGAAAATGTCTCTAATTATTATTCTCAATTACTTGTAATCGTGAACGAAATGAAGAGAAATGGAAAAAAACTGGAAGATGTCCATGTCATGGAAAAGATACTTCGATCCCTTACACCCAAATTTGAGCATGTGGTGACGATAATTGAAGAATCAAAAGACTTGGAGACTATAAGTGCAGAGGAGTTGCTGGGATCTCTGAGTTCATGAACAATGCATTCTTCAGAGGAGCTGCTGGGCTCTCTTTGAGTTCATGAACAATGCATTCTGAAGAATGCAGGCTCCACATCTCTTGAGCAAGCTTTGGAGTCAAAATTAAATCTTGACAAACCAAAGAGAGGTCGCGGACAATGGAATTCGAGATGAGGTGGTGCCAATTACTGTGGTCGAGGTCGAGGATGAGGTAACATAAATGATCATGGTTTGTCTCAAGAAAGGAGAAATTTCTCTGATCGGGGAAAGCAGAATGCCCAGTGTTACAACTGCGGAAAATACAGACACTATGCCTCAGAGTGCAAGCACAAGAATGATGACCATGTCAACCTTGGTATCTTGACTCTGGTGCAAGCAATCATATGTGTAGAAGAAAAGAATTTTTTGTTAAATTCAAAGGAGTTTGTGGAAACGTGAGCCTTGGAGATATCTCAAAACTCACAGTTGTAGGAAGAGGAAAAGTCCGGATCTTCCAGAAAAATGGCCAGGAAGAATTCATTTATGATGTTTACTATGTCCCAACTATGAAGAGCAATATCCTAAGTATTGGCCAGCTTCTCCAGAAGGGATATACTGTCCACAGAGAATAATTCTATCTCTCTAAGTGATACAAATGTAAGGCTTGTTGCATGTGTTCAAATGACAAAGAACCGTATGTTCCCTTTGAACCTGAATACGAAGATCGAGAAATGCCTCATTGGACTCATTAAAAATGAGTCATGGCGGTGGCATTTACGCTTTGACCATCTTCACTTCAATGGCCTGAAGCTATTATCCTCTAGTAGATGGTGCATGGTCTACCACAAATTGATTAAGCAAACCATGTATGTGAAGGATGTGTACTTGGTAAGCAATCTCGACTCTCTTTCCCAAGTGGTACGGCAAGGAGGGCGAAAGCACCATTGTAGTTGGTGCACACTAATATTTGTGGGCCATTGGATCCCACATCATTTGGAGGTCACAAGTACTTCATACCTTCATAAATGATTTCATCAGAAAATCATGGGTTTATTTTCTCAAGGAGAAATCTTCAGCCTTAGCTGTTTTCAATAACTTTAAGGCACTCGCTTAATCGGAGAGTAATTGCAAGCTTGTAGCTGTTAGATCTGATCGAGGGGGTGAGTACACATATCAAATGCATTTCAAGATTTTTGCAGAGAGAAAGGGATCAGACATCAACTCACTGCTACCTATACCCCACAACAAAATGGGAAGTCTCAAGGATGTCTATGAACGTTTAGAAGAAGAAGAAACCAATCTTTTCTAGTTCTATGCAGATCATGAGCCTCTAACCTTCCAAGAACCTGTTGAAGAAGATTGTTGGAGATCAGCAATGGAAGAAGAAATCCATGCGATTCAGAAAAATGACATATGGGAGTTGTCAGCACTCCCACCAAAGAAGAAGACGATTGGTGTCAAATGGGTGTACAAGATCAAGCGAACTGCAAATGGCAACGTTGCTCTGATACCAATCTGTTGGTATTGGGTTTACAAACTAATACCAAAATAAACGGGTGATAAGTTTGCAAATTATATCACCACTCTTACTCAAACACCTTTTGAAGAGAAAGATAAGCTCATGGATTTCTTTTGGTTCTAGCTTATATCAAACGTATATAGCATGATTCCTTATGTAGGAAATTCTAAATACAAAAGTCATCATAGCATTCAATTCTATGATTACAAAGTCCACAAAGGTGACTAATAATCAATTACCCTACACATAGCACTCAAGAGCTAATAAAGCTAAAAATCACAAAGTCTAATAAAGTTACTACCTAACAAATATCTTTCTTTGACTTTTCATTTTTATTTGAACTTCCAACACACCCCCTCAAATCAAAATGCTTTCATACAAAATCTCACGTAACATTTTGAAGGGTTCAATTGGTAGTGGCTTAGTGAAGATATTAGCCACTTGATCCTTGGTATTACAATACTCAAATTTAATTGTCTTCTACTTCACATGGTCCCTCAAAAAATGAAATCTGGTATCAATATGCTTGCTCCTTCCAAGTTGCACTGGATTCTTTAAGAGCTTGATTGCCGACTTGTTGTCCACATGAATCACCGTAAATTTTTCTTGTGGCCCTGTGGGTGATTCAGGGACTCCAAAAGATTTCTTAACCATATGGCTTCACAAACAGCAAAAGAAATTGCTACATACTCCGCTTCACTTGAAGATAGTGCTACAATTGCCTGCTTTTTTGATGTCCAAGAAAAAGCGGTTGAACCAAGATAGAACACACAACTAGTTGTGTTTTTTCTCTCATCTTGGTCACCTCCCTAGTCACTATCTGAATAACCAACTAATTCTGCATTTTCACCGTAAGTATAGAAAATACCAAAATCGAGAGTACCTTTAATATACCTTAGAATCCTCTTTGCAATTAGCCAATGAAATTTTCTTGATGTCTCCATATAACGACTTACTAGTCCAATGTCAGATTTGGAAAAGTTCAAGATGGATAGCTATAATGCTGTCAACACTCCTGTCGCAACAGCCCTGAAGCTGTCAAGAGAAGGAGAAGAATGGGGGCCTTCTAAGAAATATTAGAAGGCCCCCATTCTTTCATTTGGTTGATATATCTGAGATGGCTCCCAAAAAATTCTTAAAAAACGGTACATATATTTTCCTTTCGGGAGGAAATTTCCTGATTTGTCTTCCTTTTTCTGTTGATGATAATGGTCCAGTGTCCTTGTTCTAACCCAAGTTTTGAAATTTTTTGGGTTTTCTCTCTCTTAAAAATTGAAGTTTTAAAATGATATAATAAATACTATTGAGGAGAACAAATATTAGGTCCCGTTTGAATATAAGAAATGTTTCATCTCATCACATCATTACAAATCTTTTAAATTTTCACACAAAATATAATAAACAATTCAATTTTTTTAAATTTTAAAATAGTAATAATATTAAAATATAATATTATAATCTTATTTTATTCAACTTTTAATTTTTATATCAACTCATCTCACCTAAACTCACTATCTAAACGCACCTTAGAAACACTATCCGAGAGGCATGCATGGAGCTAGATGCAAATGGGAACCTTGTTTGAGTAAACCTAAAAAGAGAAAGGCACTCGTGGAAGTTCTGTAATTTTATGATATATATGAGATATGTTGATTCGCTATTGTAATCTTCTCTCTAACATAATACTATACTCTGGAGTTTGGACGCTTTTTCTGTTAATCCACTCCAGTAACATGACAGTATAATCGATGCAGGTAGAATCTGGTACTGATCTTCAATTTTTTGTCATTGTAAGAGTATGGATTGGTCTGAATTTTGGAGGACAGGGTGATGTTTGTCATCTTATCTACATATTATTTAACATCATGATTTTGATCTGTCTCATGTTTCCAGGGGCCACCTCGTTTCTGTTTACTGAGTATAGATATCTTGGTATCTTCATGGGAGTATTTGGTGTCATCATTTTCCTCTTCCTGGGTTCAGTCAAGGGCTTCAGCACCGAAAGTGAACCTTGCACTTACAATACAGGGAATTATTGTAAACCAGCTTTGGCCAATGCCTTCTTTACCACTGTTGCATTCTTGCTCGGGGCTCTTACCTCAGTTCTTTCTGGTTTTCTTGGGATGAAGATTGCTACCTATGCCAATGCTAGAACCACTCTAGAGGCAAGGAAAGGTGTTGGTAAGGCTTTCATTACAGCTTTTCGCTCTGGTGCTGTAATGGGTTTCCTTCTTGCTGGCAATGGCCTTTTGGTGTTGTGGGTCACCATCAATCTATTCAAGCAGTATTATGAAGATGACTGGGAAGGGCTTTATGAATCTATTACTGGTTATGGACTTGGAGGTTCTTCAATGGCACTTTTTGGAAGAGTTGGAGGAGGTATATATACAAAAGCTGCTGATGTTGGCGCTGACCTTGTAGGAAAAGTTGAGAAGAATATCCCCGAAGATGATCCAAGAAACCCAGCTGTAATTTCCTTTTTTCTGCTCTTTTGTTTTACTGATTATGGCCAAAGCCTCCACATCTCTACATGTCTTCACTTATTCCTGAATCCATATTATGTGATTGTTACATGCATGGGTTTTGTTCGCCAAGAGATTTAAAAATCAGATATAATGAACAGAATCTGAGAGTGAGTGAAGAGTAAACACATTACTTTTTTCTTAGTTCCTAACACATTTATTTTCCTACCCTCACGTCCATTCGTGAATCTGTCCCTAGCCAGAATTTCCAAAGTTCCAGAGGCATATAGGTCCAGATTCCTTACCTGTACATCAAACTCAGTACAGTACATATTGGTTGGTTTAAAGGTATCTTATGTTACTTCTTTTAGGTTATTGCGGACAACGTGGGTGATAATGTAGGAGACATTGCTGGAATGGGTTCTGACCTGTTTGGGTCTTATGCTGAGTCATCCTGTGCAGCACTCTTTGTTGCATCAATATCATCTTTTGGTGTCTCTCTTGACTACACCGCAATGTCTTATCCTCTAATTATAAGCTCAATGGGGATTATTGTTTGCTTAGCAACAACACTTTTTGCAACTGATCTTTTTGAGATCAAGAATGTGAGTGAGATTGAACCATCCTTGAAGAGACAACTTCTTATCTCAACTGTCTTGATGACTGCTGGTATTGCCGTGGTCAACTTCTTTGCTTTGCCATCAGAATTTACTCTTTATGATTTTGGGGCTGAGAAGGCAGTAAAGAATTGGTATGCCTCCCCCCTTTTTCTGTCCTTTGGCATAATCGGTTTGTTTCTCAAGAGGTTTTGACTGATTTATTAAATTAAATTGATTCAGGCACATTTTCTTCTGTGTTGCCATTGGCTTATGGGCTGGACTTGCTATTGGGTACACTACAGAATATTATACCAGCAATGCTTACAGGTGAGTGATCGTTTTCAGATTTAAAATTTAGTGCTTAGTTTCTTCTGGTCTTCTGCACTGCTGCACCGCTGCTTATAATATTAACATTAATACATATCCATGTAGTGATAATTGGATTTTTTTCGCAGCCTCTTCTGCAGAAATGTGGCATTCCAACTTTTATATTGCATGACCATTTCAGATTTGGATCCATAAAAGATATGACAAATTTTGATTCACATAATTCCCAATTTTCTTTAGACGTAATGAAATTTGCCGCAGTCCATAGAATCTGTAATTGGCTGTAGGTTCACCCGTAGTGGCACAGAATCAAATTGAAATGTCAAAATTGTTAAGTTTTTAAGGAAACTTTCTATTAGAAAATAATTTTATGACAAGTTGGTAACTCTGTGATCTCCACATCACTTTGTGACCTGTTCCTTCTATTTAAAACTGTAAGAGATCACTAACCATCTAATGATTTTAAATGACCTTGTCCAATCTGAGGGATTTTACCACTGTGCACTTTCCTTGGGTGTGTTACACAAAACATTAATGCTTCTGATTATATTTGTATGTATTGTACCAACAACTTACAAATGTGATGCTTATTACCATGTTCAAATATTGCAGTCCAGTGCGGGATGTGGCAGATTCTTGCAGGACGGGTGCTGCTACAAATGTGATTTTTGGTTTGGCACTGGGATACAAATCTGTCATCATTCCCATCTTTTCCATTGCCATTGCCATTTATGTGAGCTTTAGCTTCGCTGCAATGTATGGAATTGCTGTGGCTGCTTTAGGAATGCTCAGCACCATTGCCACTGGTCTAGCAATAGATGCTTATGGCCCCATAAGTGACAATGCTGGTGGAATTGCAGAAATGGCTGGTATGAGCCATAAGATACGTGAAAGAACAGATGCTTTAGATGCTGCTGGAAATACCACTGCTGCTATTGGAAAGGTATTTTCTTTCCAGGCTCTATACTTTCTGATTAAGTTGGAACAGCATGTTATAAATAGAGCATTAGCACAATGCTAAAGATGTTGGTATACATGGTTAGTTATTGAACTCATTTTGGAGTCGTCATTGTTGTTCTAAAGAAAAAAAGTACACATGCTGGTATCACTTTTAAAGAAAAAAGGGATGACAAGAAACTAACATGTTATATTTCCACTGCTTGTAACTGATGATCATGATCTTATATGTCCTTATGTTCTTGCTTACAGAGTGTTATCTCATAACTTCAACTCTTGGGATTTCCATGGGACCTGACTCCATTTTCATATCTTAAGTCAAGCTCTATGAGATTTTTTACATGGTATGCCTTTCTGTATCAGGGTTTTGCTATTGGATCGGCTGCTCTTGTTTCCCTAGCTTTGTTTGGTGCCTATGTGAGCAGGGCAGGTATCAAGACCGTTGATGTGTTGACTCCAAAGGTCTTCATTGGGTTGCTTGTGGGAGCCATGCTTCCATACTGGTTTTCAGCCATGACAATGAAGAGTGTTGGAAGTGCAGCTCTCAAAATGGTTGAAGAAGTTCGCCGGCAGTTCAATTCTATTCCTGGCCTCATGGAAGGACTGGCAAAACCAGACTATGCAACTTGTGTCAAGATCTCTACCGATGCTTCACTAAGGGAAATGATCCCACCTGGTGCTTTGGTCATGCTCACACCACTTATTGCTGGCACCATCTTTGGAGTGGAGACTCTTGCTGGGGTTCTTGCCGGTTCACTTGTTTCTGGTGTACAGGTAAGCTATAATATCAGATTCTTCTACTATATTGGAATTTGTTTGTCTTAGTCCACCATCCTTATCACTACCCTTGTGCAAAAAGGAATAGCTTTCAGGCATTTATTAATGCCTCTTTATACAATCATTACCAAGTAACCAGTAAACCACTGCCTAAGAATCAGAATCCATACCCACAATTGACTGATGAATGCTTGTATTTGATGAATATTCTACCGTGTTTTTCTTTGTAGGTTGCCATCTCAGCTTCCAACACAGGTGGAGCATGGGATAATGCAAAGAAATACATAGAGGTATGTTCTTTCCTCTTTCAACTTCTGTTCTGATATTTCTCTCTGCTCTACCATGCTATACTTCATGATAAGATTGCATTTTGCACTCAAATTTTGGGAGGAACTCTGATGTTGGTTATGGCAGGCTGGTGTGAATGAACATGCTAAATCACTAGGTCCTAAGGGTTCAGACGCTCACAAGGCGGCTGTAATAGGCGACACAATCGGAGATCCTCTCAAGGACACATCTGGTCCATCACTTAACATCCTTATCAAGCTCATGGCTGTCGAGTCCTTGGTATTTGCTCCTTTCTTTGCAACTCATGGGGGCTTGATTTTCAAACTGTTTTGAAAATATTGGGGCTGCCATATGATCAGTTTTACTCTGGTACATATGTATTAACTTGTGGAGCAATAAATTTAAGTGGATGGAGTTGGAGCTGATCTCATCTAATCTGAAACCGCAAGATCTAAAGAGAACAAGCTATATATGTGGCTTTACTTTGATCAAAAGTTTACTGCATTTTGTGTGTATCTTGTACTGAACTTTGTTTAGCTCTCTAAAGCTGTTTTTGTCCTAAAATGCACGTCTGTCATACTCACTTCAGCAGGACTTTTACTCTTCTGCGTATGATATTTAAATAATTGATATTTAATTACGCACTCTCCAATTTATACTGTAGATATTATTTTTCACCTAGGAAATTATCATAACCGTTAGATTTTAGCCATTATCCACATCGATAATTTACAGAAGAGTTATTATATTTTCAAGTCGATATATAGAGCACATCATGTACATCACTTAAATATCTTTCAAATCAAATCATGTCACGTAAACTTTATTATATATGATTTATACACTGAATTGAGAATATAATTTTTCACTAAAGAAGCGTGCAGCAAAAACAATGGCAAACGTGTAAAAGGGTCATCTCCATTGCCTATCCTTTTTTAACGAGATAAGGAGTAGCTTCTAATCTAAACATCCAAAAATAAAGATTAAAATAAAACGAAATAAATAAAAATGAGCGCCGGCCCACTTGAATGATTTTAGATAGCCTCCTAAGTTTATCTTATTCTATGGTCTCAGTGCAAGCACCATTCCATAATTATTGTAATTATTATGATCAATTCCCCCAATACAATACAAAGCTACATATATATTATTGTGACATATTGTCATCAACATCGTAATAAATAGGAAAAGCCCCAATTAAATAACCTATTTTATATTTAGCCTTGTAATCTTTTCTACATATATAATGAATGCTGCTGTAATATCTGGTTTGATTGAGGATGATCTTAGCTCTTGCAGCTCCAAGCTTCTAGTGATCTTCGCATACAACCTTCTAATTTGTTTTTCATGCTGCCTTCTTGTTTTAATGGAAATCAAGATAGGACAATGACAGGAAGAATGAGATGCCTAAATTATTACCTCTCCATCACTAAAACAAGCAGTCCATTCTGTACTTGTTATCGTTCTATTTAGGCCCGATTTAGATATAAGAAGTGTTTCATCTCATCTCATCATTATAATTTTTCTAAATTCACACAAAAATATAATAAATAGTTGAAAATTTTCAAATTCTAAAATAATAATAATATTAAAAAATAATATTCTAATACTGAAAAACCATTCATACTGCATCTTCACACTAATTTGCCAGGGCAATTAGTAACACTAATGGGAATACGTTGAATTAGCTCCACTTCACTATTAGAAATGAGATTTGCAATTAAAGGCATATTCCAACTCTTAGGATCACTATCAGGGCTGACACCTTAGCATCACTATCCAGAACAGATGGCAAGCTTTGTATTTTGAAAGAAGATGGCTGAGGAATCCATCTATCATTCCATATCCTAACTTGTTCACCATTACCAATCCTCCACATTGAACCCTCTTCCACCAACTTCTTCGACGCAAACAAACTCCTCTAGATAAATGATGGATTAGAACCTAAGTTTGCTGCAAAAAGAGAAGTTTTAGAAAAATACTTCAGCTCTTGAACCCTGCTTGCTAAAACCTCTAGATACTCACTATTCTCCATCCTTGTTTGGCAAACAATGCCAAATTAAAGCCATCCAACTCTCTAAATCCCAACCCACCTGCTGACTTAGCCTTTCCCATTATACTCCAAGAAATCTAGTGAATTTTTCTTTCATTTTGCTGTTAACTCCACCAGAAATTCCTCATAACTAGATTGATCTCTTTCAAGAGAGCTCTAAGTAACTTAAAGACTCCCATACAATAAGTAGGCAGAGATTGGATCACTGACTTCAAAAGAATCTCCTTCCCGACTTGTGACAGGATCTTGGTTTTGTAGCTACTCACCCTACTTTTGACTCTATCCAGAATACTCTTAAAAGCTTGATATTGAGATCTTCTAACAAGTGCAAGTGAGTCAAGATATTTTTCATATGAGGTTGAGGATCTCACCTCAACTATGCTCAGAATGATGTCCCTTATTGCGCTGCTTGTGTTTCTGCTTAAATGGATGTAAATCTTTTCGTTGTTAAGTCTTTGACCTGAAGCTTTTTCATAGGAATCTAGAAGACCAACCATTCTACTCCACTCCAAAGAATTTGCTCTACAAAATAACAAGTTGTCATCTGCAAAAAAATAAATAGTTAATACAAGACCCTCCTCAAGCACTTGGAATTCCTGTTATAGATTTTAGAAGCCTCAACATAATAGAGAAGTGCACTCAAAGCCTCAGAAATAAAATGAAAAGATTGGATGATAATGGATCACCCTGCCTTAACCCTCTTGATGCCTTGAATTGTTCTTGAAGAGAGCCATTGAGGAGAATAGAATAAAGAACAGTACTTATGCACTTTATAATTAACTCAATCCAAATATTATTGAAATCGAGCTTAGTCATAACTATATTTAGGAAATTTCATTCCATCCTGCTATAAGTTTTACTTATGTCTAATTTCAAGACCATGAAACCTGATTTGACCTTCATCTTTTTATTCTCTAGACACAGGCTTTGAGAATAAAATATCTCTATCTTCAAAAATACTTTCTACGTTAAAATTCTCGTAGATTTTTCCCCAGACCTTTTGTTAAATCAAACTTTCTCAATTTAGTACCACTCGTGTACGCGTTCCCTACCTAGGCAATTCCAACCATCTTGATTCTGGTGTCTATATTGGGACTGCTACTGAGACCGATAATTTAAACAATGTAATTGATCCCGTAAATGTATTTTTTTTCTTTTTCTTTTAATCATGTTTTATATATCTTTAAATATTTTTTAAAAATAAAAAACTCAATTTATTAATAATTACTTTCTTAATTATTAATTAAAAAATTCAATTAATCACTTTATCGATCACTTTTATCAATTTAATTAAAAAAAAATTTTATATTACAGTGGGCCCATCTTTCGGTTCTCTAACCACTATCCACTTGCCACGTTTCAGTCTTTTTTATTTATTTATTTTTCCTAAATCCCATGTACTAGAGGGCAGTTCCGTAAACTTTTGAACCAAAACAGCTCTCCCCACGCGTCACGTCCAATTAGAACCTCCGAAACTGAAAAAGACCAATCGCAATATGCCACGTCATAGAAATGACACTCTCTTGAAGTTACGCCCCGATCCACTATTCGTCCACGTCAATAATACTTTTAACAATCTCAGCAATTACCATTTTAATCTCACCGTCAAAACCAAGACAGAGTACAGCCACTATATAGTCCCCGGAAGGAGGTTCCCTCCTTTCTAGATCTGTAGCTCTCATCTCTCTCTCAGTCTCTCTCTCTCTCTCCATCTCATAGCCATGGCATTTAGGGCTCGTAACCCTAACATTCTCTCTCTTCTCCTTCTCTCTCTCCTCGCGGTCGCCTCTGCAAAAGTTTACTTCGAAGAACGCTTCGACGGTCTCTCTCTCTCTCTCTCTCTATGTGTGTGTGCGTGCGTTTGTGCGTCTGTGTGTGTTAGTGTGTGAATGTGCGATTTTGATCGCGATTTCTAGTGTTGCAATTGGCTTGCATTTTAACCTATAGGTTTTCTGAGGTTCTTTATGCTTAAATGGATGTAGAATGCCGTACGATCCGCGAAGGATCCGAGTTTTGTGTGAGTTTGCGGTTCGATCTGTTTGTTTTGGAAATTTGGAAATATTTTGATTAGATCTGTGAAGAATTTGACATTTCGTGTTTGTTTTGCGTTTTTTACATCGTGGAAATAGCAAATCAGAGTTTCGTTCACGATCAAGATCTTAATGTTAAACGTGTGGGACTGGATTTAATTAATATTAAATTGTATCATGTTGTGTTCTGAGCTTCTCTGATACTGCAGTTTGCAATTATTTCGATTTATGAGTACTGAACGGTAAAAAAAATAATATATGGGTGGTGACCTAGTGCGGGTGAAAAATAATTAGTTACTATGAAATGAAACGGGATTGCAAATGTGTTAGGATTGTGCTTGGGTTTTTTTTTTCACAAAGAGTGAAACCAAGATACAGGTGGTTCTAAATGCTTAGGTCATTTATATTTATAATGGATACGTACTGAAGTCTATTGCTTGTGGGTGTGTGGCTTGTGCAGTAATGTATTGACCGTGGAAATATGTGGGCTTGTGCAGCTCTGCTTGTGCTTTTTCATTTTTTTTTAAAGAGCTTGTGCTTGTGCTTGTGCTTTTGAATGAATAGGATTTGCAGCCTTTCTTTAGAATCGAATTGCATCTCGAGTAATCCCAAAGTTGGGTAAAGGATAGAAAAGAATAGTATTTCTTTTACAAGTTATAGTTCTTTATTGATAAGCAGAAAAAAAAAAAAAGAAGAGTAATTGAACGGTTGAATCTTGTGTTTCTCATTTTATGACATATTAGGGGCAATAACTCCCCTTGAACCAGCCTATAAAAAAGAAAAAAAAAACCCGTTGAATCAGGATATCTTGTGTGCGTGTATAACGTGCCCACTCATGCACTTGTGGGGCCCATGGATGGTCCCCCACACCCATAAGAGGAGTAGGGGCGTCTGATGCAACTTTTTGGCGTAGTCCGATATTTTTCATTTCTTGGAAACCATGCCTGATGTTCTCTATTAGGATGACTAATGTAAACAAGCCAGTTTTCTTATGGATGGTTTTTGGCTGTACGTGGCTTGCTCTTTGCTGTTACTTTTTTCCCCCTTTAGCACCGGATATTAGTTTGCTGATGATTTCCTTGGGTTTTTTGTGCACATATCATTGGGCTATTACTAAAGATGGATGGGAAAGTCGGTGGGTTAAATCTGATTGGAAGAAAGATGAAAATGTGGCTGGGGAATGGAACTACACCGCTGGTAAATGGCATGGAGACCCTAATGACAAAGGTACCCTTCCAAACTGTATAATCTGTGTATATGTACAAGTTGATTTTAGCATTTTCAATTTAATGCTGCCTTCTCAGATTTCTGAAGTGTCTGAAGCTTTTAATGTTGACTTTTGACTTCCCAACAGGTATCCAAACTAGCGAAGACTATCGGTTTTATGCTATTTCTGCTGAGTTCCCTGAATTCAGCAACAAGGATACGACCCTAGTCTTCCAATTTTCTGTTAAGCATGAACAGAAGCTTGACTGCGGTGGTGGTTACATGAAATTGCTTAGTGGTGAAATTGATCAGAAGAAATTTGGTGGGGATACTCCTTACAGGTCATTACCATGTTCCCTACAACTTGAAAATTTTCAAATTGCATTGAATTTATTTCTTGTTGAAAATTGCTGATCTTGTATCGAACAATGCAGTATCATGTTTGGGCCAGATATCTGTGGCTACAGCACCAAGAAAGTCCATGCTATCCTCCACCATAATGAAACAAATCACTTGATCAAGAAGGATGTCCCGTGTGAGACTGACCAACTCAGTCATGTTTATACTTTTATACTCAAGCCAGATGCCACCTACAGCATTCTTATTGACAATGTGGAAAAGCAATCTGGGAGTCTCTACAGCGACTGGAGTATCCTCCCACCAAAGAAAATCAAGGATCCTGAGGCCAAGAAAGTAATTATTTATGCATTCACGGCCTTATGAGTTTTATTTTAGCTTATCTTATTTGGTTTCAGATACTGATGTTGTCTCAACTTTATTAATGTTGGACAGCCAGAAGATTGGGATGACAAAGAGTACATTCCTGATCCTGAGGACAAGAAGCCAGAGGTAGTGGCGCCTGATTTTTTTTTTTTAATAAATAAATGAGGTTTTTTTTAAAGTTAATTTTGGATATTTAAACTTCCAGTCGCCCACCTTGGGTGGATCCTCAATTCTTATAACCCTTTTGTAACTCTGTTCTCTCTCTCTCTCTCTCTCTGTAATATAATTCAAGTACTGGGAATCTGACCCTTTTGATGTGTATTTAGGGCTATGATGACATCCCAAAAGAAATTCCTGACTCTGATGCTAAAAAGGTAGTTGCTGAACTTCCTGGGTTTGAAAATATTACACCTCTCTGATGATGATGTAGTTGCCGACTGTGTTTTACTTGGCCAAAAAATGGTTTAGTTACTGATTAGTTGGTTTGTGGTCTCAGCCGGAAGACTGGGATGATGAAGAGGATGGTGAATGGACACCCCCAACTATTGCAAACCCTGAATACAAGGGCCCATGGAACCCAAAGGTTTGTGCATTAACGAGTACAAGTTAGGAGCATACTGCGATCTACAATTTCCACTTTTCACAACTTTTCTCCACCTTCTTGCAGAAAATTAAGAACCCCAACTACCAGGGGAAGTGGAAGGCACCGATGATTGACAACCCAGGTTTTGTGCTTGTCACATACATTAGCACAATGCATTTATCGAAAAACTTACATCAGTGTAAACTATAACATTAACAATTCATTGTATGATGTGTGGTGACACTACATTAGTTATGATTGGGGTTGAGTTGTTTATGGTATTTAATAACACTTGGTAGTTTTGATATTAAACAGAGTTCAAGGATGATCCATATCTCTATGTCTACCCGAATTTGAAGTATGTCGGCATTGAACTGTGGCAGGTTAGTATGCTTCAACTATTTGTGGGGTTACTTTATGTTTCTATGCAACTTGAATTCTGATAATCAAGATGTGTAATTTTTCAGGTGAAATCCGGAACCTTGTTTGACAATGTTTTGATTACTGATGATCCGGAATATGCCAAGCAGCTGGCAGAAGAAACATGGGGCAAGCACAAGGATGTAAGTGGCACCTTGTCTCTTATCTTTGAATCAATGCAATTTCTAGGGAGTTTTAAATTCTTACTAGCTGGGAGCTGATATCTGATTAATCAATCAATTTTGCAGGCTGAGAAAGCGTCATTTGATGAGGCAGATAAAAAGAAAGAGGAAGAGGTACTCTCTTTGCACGTATCTTCTATTTATAATTTTTTATAAAAAAGCTTGCAAAATAAAGATGTATTTATTTGTGGCAGTTCTGAAAGCTGAATGGTACTTCACCATATTGCTTTTATTGAGAATTCGGTACTTGTTTCTTTGCTTCTAACTGTCAAATTTGATTCTTTCACCAGGAAGCAAAGGATGATCCTATTGATTCTGATGTAAGCCTAAAAACTTATTTTCGGAAATTAAGATTTTGCAATGTTTACTGTGGTCCCCTTATTTTGGTAACCCATTTTGCAGGCCGAGGATGAGGATGATGATGCCGGAGAAGATTCTGATGCCAAACTTGACGAAAGCACAGACGGTGCTGAAACCGAGGAAGAGGATAAGCATGTAGGATTTTATTTCCCCTCTTAATTGGACTATTATTTATTTTTATGCGTTTACTGTTTATTGATCTGTCTTTCCTTCTGTGCTCTACAATGCTTGCAGGATGAACTGTAAGGGAGAAAACCTGTGATTCTAGAGATAAGCCTGGGCATGAAGTGGTCCAAGATTTTTTTTTTTTTTTAATTTTAATTTAAATTTTTGTAGTAGGGTTTTTTATTAGGAATGGTCGAAAGTATAATGCAAAAAACTGAGTGGCTTCATTGCTTTTAATGTCTTTTCTAACTATTTGAGCATCCACCTAAGAGGATATTATCTATTTTGTATCACTCACAATTTCGATGAAGTTTGGACATTTGAGGCTGCATTCGAAGGCAAAAAATGTCCTGGATTTTTGGCTTCTCGTTTACACCATGGTATATTTATTTTTTCAATTTTTTGAGTTTAATTTCATGTTCAGACGAATTAAGCAAGTAGCCTAATGGAAAACTTGCCACGAGGGTCGGAACTGTGCTCATGGTTACGGCAAATTTCGGCACTATTAAAATTTTAAAATTATCTAATGTTTATAGACATGATATTTTATGTAATTTTAAATTTAAACAACTAAATTATGGTTATTTAATGCAAGAATGGGATGGAAAATAAACGTTATATATTTTGTAGATCTCTACTAATCTGCGTTTAATTATGAAAGAGCTCCATTAACATGATGAATTTTTTTGTAAGACGATGATGTATCTTCTGTCTGCGGCATTGCTTGTGACTCTTCTACTTTTTTGGGTACCGCATTTTTACATCAATGGACATTAAAAAAAAAAAAAATTACATGAAAATGACTGATGCGGCACAATCTAAACAGTCGACTATTTATTTACTAGGAAATAGCAAATACAATGTGTTGCTTTTTAATAAATTAGGGTGCAAAATGGATAAGTTTTTGAGAATTTCTAGCTCACAGGTTGAGATGGAGAGAGTTCTAATATTCATATATTACAAACTGAGTGTAACCCTTTTTGGAGGGTCTGTACAAGGAAACTGTTATCACGTAAACAAAGCAACAATTGAGTCGAAGATGAAAGTATGTATATTCACAGCTGGGATTTCCTAAAATACATTTGGCTAGCTAAGTTATTTCCTTGTTAATAGTTCTGGGAATATCTTCTGCATTAATACTGCTAGGATCACGCAAGCTCCTATTTATAATATTCTTAAGGGATTCTTTTCATAGATAAAATGAACCGAAAAACATCTATCTTAAAGCCTCATGGCATATCTGGTGTGTAAAAGCCAGTGTAATCCTCCATGGAAGCCTGGTGGTTTTTTTTCCCCTACAAATTAGGTGGGGAGTTACATTTCTCTCCAGTAGCTGCTATCATCCATTCACAATGACTGATACACAGCTGAAAATGAACAACAGACCCAGAACAAAAGACTTCACAGTTACTCATCCTTGAAAAGGAACTTTTGGACTTGAAGTGAAAGATGACCCTAAAACTTTGATATGTACCCATTGAACAAAATAATGACTGCTAGTGACTAAGATCTAATCCGGAAAAAAGTTGAGAATTGTTCCCATGTTTATCCTTCTTTGTCCATAGATTGGATTGCTTTCAACAACTTTTCCACTTGTAATGGCTTAGGTAAGTGGAAATCCATTCCTGCATCTAACAGCTTTCTCACTTGCTCTGGCTCTACATGGGCAGTCAATGCAACAATTGGCATATGGATGCCATATTTTAGCTCCTCTTTTCGTATCAGTCGGGTTGCTTCGATTCGATCCATTACCGGCATCTGAGATGATAATATACAATACATACTCATTGAAATTACCACCAAAAAAGAAATAATATGAGTGATTAGAGATGAATCTTGTTTGGTTGAGTTCGAAATACTAGAAAGCAGTCACCACAGATGCATATAATACTCGTGAGCCTTGGGAATTAATTAAATCTTGTTTAAGATCACTGCAAATCCAAGGTTTTTATTGCTTGGTAATCTGAAATTCTCCATAACCATAAGTGGTTAAAGAAGTCGATTTCTATTTCCAAGTGAAAATGAAAAGGAGATGGGCATTGTAAAGATACCTGGCAATCCATGAGAATATAGTCATAAGGGAGAAGATTGGCGTGTCCTCCTTCTCTCCCATCACTCAAGCCCTTGTAGATTTGATCAAGTCCCTCTTTTCCATTCTCACAGGCCTCGACGTTTGCACCAAGTTTACAAAGAGTAATTGTACTCACCTTGCGCACTACACTATCATCATCAACAACCAGAACTTTCTTCCCATTCAAAGGCTTATCACTTCTTCTCTCATCATGTTTGTGCATTGTTTTCTGCTCGAGTGAGCTCTGTTAAGATAAAGGCATCCCCAACTCCATACCTTTACCTTCTCCGTTGAATTTGTTCAAAGAATTGTGGTCTATCAACTTGGGTAAATTTCCTTTCTTCAGTTCTGGTATTAGTCCTAGCACTTGGAATAAGCGTGACCCATGAAAAGGCTTATATACAATGAGATCGCATGGAGGCTCTCCTGAATGAGCATCATCACTCACTACTGGATGGTCCAACCAGACAACCTTGCACCGTGAATTATGAATGTCTTTCCTGAAGTTAGCCACAACTAAACATAGTTCTGAGTAAGGACCAGCACTGGAATCAATCACTAATAGTATGATGCCTGGTGAACCTTTGGAGTTGGTCTTTCCATCCTTGATGCAGAGAGGCCTATCACTGGGCCCCGAATCAGAATTGAATGATGAAGATATTCTCGGGTGGTCAAGTGAACCCATCTGGGTTTTCTCGGAAAAACTGAAATAGGAAATCTCCAACTTCTGCTTTATTTTCTCCAAATGTGGGAGTAGATTCTTTCCTTGCTTTACACATGACACTCTTATGTTTAGGCTTTCAATATAGTTCATCAAAACTTTCCTCCGTTGATCGGCTGCTATGAGAAGTACCAGATGAGACTCTTCTTGTTTAGGTGAAGGGGTTCTAAGTAATGCAAGAGATTGAAAGCTATTTGAAGGGCAATCACTGTGCATTCTAGGGAGTTCTTTTTCAATGTCAGTTGATTCTAGTTCACATGTTGGAAGTTTGATATTGAGGTTGAAACAAGTACCTCTTTCACCAGTCTCTTTATCAACAATTCTTATATCTCCACCCATTAGACGCACCTGAGGTACAAACACAACCAGATTTAGTTAAATGCACAAACAGAAGTCTCAATAGGAATCAAAGTCTCAGTGCTTTGACTGCATATTGTACTTACCAAAGATTGAACAATACCAAGTCCCAAACCAGTTCCTTCTTGACCAAAAGAGTTTCTGCAACCTGATTATAGTATTCAAACACTGTCTTTTGCATATCTTTTGGAATTCCCAAGCCTGTATCATCCACCTCAATTACAAATTCTGTGAGATGGGGATCTTGCTGAGATGTAGTGAGGACATCCAAATCCTGTAAACCTGTCTTGTTCTTGAAACACAAACCGCACAAACACTCCAACAAAAAATTACGATTAGAAGCAATTATGGCATTTTCGAAACTTGTTTCCTGGACCATGGCACGAACTGTAACGTGACCTTCTGATGTGAACTTTACTGCATTACTCAGTAAGTTACATAGGATCTGTTTAAGCTTTCCTCGGTCACCCCTAACAAGACATAATTTAGAAATTGAGCCATCACAAGGATCAAGCACAATCTCAACACCTTTCTGTATAGCCATAGGATAGAACATATCCACTACGTCCTCGAGGAGATGAGCCAAGTTGAATTCTTCTTCTTCAAGTTGCATTTTTCCAGCTTCAATCTTACTTGTATCCAGAACTGAATTCAATAAGCCTGAACCATTTATGTAAATCAAACATCAATTTATCCTTCCTGAATAGTTCCACTTCTGTGGCTAAATAACGAAGAACTAGTTCTGATAGAAAATCCAAATGGGTTTGAGTGGCTAAACTTGTTAGTAAATTGTTGAGAAAGAAATTTTCTTCCTCATGTTTATATTTTAAGTTGAGAGACAATTTAATCATCCTTATGCACAAACATTTGACAATGCTTACTGATTAAACTATAACATTAAAGTAGTTCTGAAATGATATAAAGGCTATATGCATCACTAAGGCTCCACAATTAAACAGAATATGTTCTAATGAAGCATGTTCTGAAATATAGCACTTCTCAGCTAGCAGAATCATCAGCACAAATTGGTTTCAAGGAGGTGTGATAAAAGAAATAGAACGTGCACAACACCTTACCTAGGAGCTCTTGTGCACGAGTACTCATCTGTGCTAAGTTTGCTGCTACAACTGAGTTAGGATTGGAATCTTGATTACAAATTTCTATTGAACCAACGATAGCCGCCAAAGAAGCCCTTATATCATGACTCGCTGTAGCGAAGGCATGGCTTTTGTTCATACTCTTCCGTTCTGCTTTTTGAGTTGCATCCATTTGTTTAACAAGAGCAGCACATAAGAACATTTCTCTTTTTGCAGCTCCGACTATTGAGAATATGAAGACAGAAAGCGAGATGACCATCAGAATAAACAGAAGCAAAAGGAGTAGGGTCGACAGCTTGCAGTTATGTCGGACAAGGCTGACTAATTTGTCTGTGGGATAAGCTAGTGCATATACCTGAGAGAAGTTGCCAAATAATATTATCATATATAAATTAATAAGGAAATTCATGTCTCATAGACATTTGATTTGGATATCCTGATTGAATAAAAAATAACTTCTGATACTGGAATTTAATAATATCTTTTAATTCATTTTAAAATTCACATGAATCTGTTAAACATAGACACTAACTTGTAGCAAGAAAGTAACAAAAATCATACCGTTTGAACCCCAACAATCTCAAGGGTAGAGCAATAAAACTTGTATGTCACTCCAGAAACTTTCCCATTAAAATATTTTGACCCTCCACCATGAGACATAGAACACGACAAGTTACCAACAAGATCTATACAAGGGTCACCATTTGGCTTTAGCTTTGTGTTATTGCTTACAGTTATCTGCTTGTTTGGAAGCCTCCTTGGTATAATCACTTCCCCATCTTGTGTAGCCAACTGAAAATCAGCATCATGGAATTCTAAAACTGCAAAATGATCAACAACTGCCTTTGCTCGCAAGCTAAGGGAAATCACACCTCTGCCATCCATAGCCACAGCACTAAGAAATAACCCATCTTGAGCTTTGTTCCATGCTTTTCCAAACCATGAATAGCCACTTGAGCTATTTAAAGCCTTTTGAAACCAAGTTGCATTCCTAGCAGCAATAGATTTTGTAAAAATAGGTTCTCCATATAGATTCCCTCTGTCCCGGTCCACTTGCTGACTATACCAGATTGAAGAGTATGAAATGTTGCTATATGCTGCAATCATTTGAGTCTCCCCTTTGTAAAATGAGAACATCAAGCCATCTATTCCAACATAAGTAGCCTGTGCTAAATAGGGAATAGTTGAAACTGCTAAAAATAATGCTGGTGCAACCTGAAGAACACAAGCAAGGTTAACAACATTGAGCAAACAATATTATGAAGCTGATAAATTTATGTTTCACCACTGGAAATGGAAAACTTGAAGCTGCAGGAACCTTTTCGAGTAATACAGAAACACAATAACTTTTGCACCTACCTTTTCTTTGATGGTATCAAATGATAGTTCAGTTTCATTCAGAGACGAACTTAAAGCACTTGCCAAGTTCATAGCTGATGAATTTAGCGGAGATAGCAGTTTTGCTGTCATTTCAATTCCTAAAAAAGAACTTTCTTGCATTTTACGTGATTCCTGGGCAATTCTTTCTTCAGTTTGTTTGGTCAGCAAATACAGACGTGAGATCATGAAACTAGAAAGTCCCTACAAAGTCATTAGTAATTAAAATGTGCAAGTTAAAACAAACAAAAAAAAAAATATGACCATTGTACAACAAAATATGCTTAATTCTCTTGCTTGAGCAAAAACCAGAAAAAAAAAAAATAGCTTTCAATAGCAGTCAATGCACTTCCAGAACTCCAAAAGATGTGGTTTCCAAACTTGTGAAGGGAATTACTAGAATCACAAGCAAACATATTGGCCGCCAAATTACTCTCAAGCAGATGTTCATCGGGTAGTATTTCACTCTCATGGTTGAAACTGTGCTTTAGAATCTGCATTTCATTTCAAATAGAGTATTATTAGATGATGGCTATAAATAATAGCATATTCTGTTTTTAGTTAATTGCTATCAAACACAATGAAATTGCTTCTAATTTTGAACTAGAGTCAACAATATTTTCATAGACCAATGAGCTATTGAATAACTTCGATTTGTTCAAGGATCATGCTACTACGGAACAACCTTGCAAGTAATCCAAACCAAAATGCGTCTAAATTAACTTAATTTTTGTATCCCAGCATTAGTCTGTGGGCATGTTCAAGTACAAATGAAAAATATAGTTACTTCGATTTATTCAATGATTGTACATAGATGCTACTCTTGAAATTTGGAGTAAGCTAAAAGAAACGTGTCTAATACATGTGTTGCAATCATACAGAGTAGTTAGTTGTATCCCCCTTCATTGGTAATGTCACCCTCTACATGACATAATTGAAAACAAGGGCAATATCTAGTATTTATGCCTAAAACTTTGTTCACATCATTAAGTAAAAATTATAAAAATATATATATATTTTATTTTTATTTAAAATTAAAATATTTAAACAAAGTTTATGTGGTTTCTCGTCACCAACATTAAAAAAGGAAGATTAAGGAGATGGAAGATTTAATTGTTCAACCAAAATTGTGAATAACAAATATTTGTATGATGATATGGTACCAAGTAATCAAGGACAACACTACAGATCATCACATGCATTACAATACACATGCATAGATATGTATGTATGTATGTATGTATGCATGCATGCATGTCTAGATCTTCCAACATGTAATCACATGCATATTACTTGATATCAACATAAATGAAATGAAACCTTAGAATAAGTAGGAAAAGAATGATGATCAAGAGAATGACAGAAAATGCTAATGATGATCAGTGTCACCATCGTGAAAAACTAAGAACAAAAAGACAAGAAGTCATGACTTCATGTGTGTAGAATGATTATAGGAGAAATCGAAATGACGATCATGATCAAGAAAGGCTGATCCATGAGAAACATGGCAAATGCATGTAGCACTTGGTGGTGTTGCTAGCCATGCATGGCGGCGACAGTATGGAGAAGACTTACTCAGAAATTAGCAACTAGCTAAGCACCAATCAATCACGAAACTGTGGAAATAGCTGAAGTTCACAGTTTAGGAAGATGGAAATATGGAGGTTGAGAAAGAGAAGATCTCATGATATTCTCTCCAAACAGAATCCAAAATGATTAATGCAGGGGGTCATAATCTATTCCTACTATGAGGAAAGAGCCGGAAACCTCGTACATTGGTTTTGTTTTTTATTTTTTTGACCAGGATCGGCTGTTTATTTATTTGTTTAACATTAAGAAAGGCTCAAGTATATAAATATATATATATATATATATATATGTATGTATGTATGTATGTATGTATGTATTTTTATTTTTTCTTGAAGTTTCCTACTAAACAAACAATCACGTTCCGATTTAACCTAAGATCGATCACTTAACCTAGTTCAAGTGATTCTTTAAACAGACTCCCTCTTGCATACGTTGCTTGAATGCTGCTGATTTTGTTGCGTCTACCTCCAAATGCCAAGGAGAATAATCTATTGGCTATATATATATATATATAAATATATTACATATATAAATATTACACTTTTTATGCCTTGATTTGCTTCTTTTCCACAACTTTCATATCCATTTTCTGATACAACAAAACAATCTCTCTTCGACTTAGAATAATTTGATTTATATAATTATTTTATAGTCTATTTTACAATAATCAATTAATATCATAGTATCACCTCACTAAAAATATTGTAGTTTTTTATTTGAATTTCAAATTTTATGTAACTTCCTTTGTTTAAAAATAAAAATGCAAAAAAATAAAAATTATGTATACAAAAAAATAAAAATATTCTCTCACTACAATAGGTTTGGCTTTTTGCAACCAAATTTTGAAAAGAGATTTTGTTTCGTTGCTAATGTATACATTTTTTGCAAGGAAATTCCATTTCTGGTTGCAAATGGATCCAATTGCGACAAAAACATTTCCTTGCAAAATTATTATTGTAATTAAGCTCATATCTGGAATGTCATTTTGCAACCAAATTATCCAATTTTGAGACATTTACAACAACATTTTCCCATTGTAAAAAATGTGTACCCTTTAGTAACGAAAAAATTTGTACCCTTTTGTTGCAAATGTCTATTCCCTCATTTATCAACGATATACTTTCGTTGCAAAAATAATTTTTTTTTCCATTACCAACAATATTTGATTCGTTGTAAATACTTCTGGCCTCCTTACTAACGAAGCAAAGTCGTTGCAAAATTTGACAATTCATTACCAATGAAAAAATTTCTTACGAAACATCATCCAAACTAATGATATTGAATCGTTGCAAAATCCTCATTTCCAACGATATAATCTCGCTACTATGATTATTACCAACGTATGATTTCATTGCAAAAAAATATATTAGCAATTCTTACAAATAATAGTTTAGAATAGTGTAAACATTTTTAGCAACAAGTTATTTCCTTACAAACATATATTTGTAACAAAATAATTTCCTTGCAAAATGCATATTAGCAACATTTTTAATTTCCTTGCAAATGTATGCAAACTTTTGTAAAACGAAACATAATTTTCTTGCAAATGTATATTTGCAAGGATATTATTTCCTCGCAAAAAAAAAAATAGCAACGATTTTAATTTTCTTACAAAAAGGAGTTCAAAACTGTGCAAACCTATTTACCAACAAATGTAATTTTCATAATTTTCTTGCAAATGTAAATTTGCAAGGAGATTATTTCCTTGTAAATAAATATTATTCCTTGCAAAAAAAATTTAGCAACAATTTTAATTTCCTTGCAAATAGGAGTTTAAAATTGTGCAAACTTGTTTACCAACAAACATAATTTTCAGGATATTATTTTCTTGCTAATAAATGTTAGCAACGATTTCCTTGCAAATATGGTTGTGATTCTATGGAGCCATGAATTGTAATTTATAAAACATTGTGATTGTGTTGTGTAGATGTATAAATTATATGTGAAGGTTTTATGCATTAAATGTGTAGGTTTCAATAAACTATGAAGAATTGATGTGGTGATTAGAAACTTATCATTGAGGATGTGTGTATTACCAAAAGCCTTAATATTAAGTAAAGTGTTTATAAAGGTTGAATGGATTATTTTTTTTATACATATTGAATATAATGTGAAGTTTATATGACTATTTGAATGTGTAATGGATTTGTGTAAAGCTCAAGTGTTAGATGGATAGAATATGTATATTTGGGTTGGATTGGAGTATTTGGGCAGCAAGCATGTCGGTATGCTTTATAACTTGAGTTGTATATATGAAAGGGTGAAGTGGAATGATACGAATTTGATACTAAATATTGAAGTGATGTTGGTTGGGATTGTTGTTGGTGTGTATGAAGCTTGAAAAGTTTTGTGAATGTGTGATGTACGTGTATAAATTGTATGGGCAGATTTCATGTATTGGATATGTTCAGTTGGATTGCAATGGAGTGGATGGTATGTGTTTTGACAAATTTAATGTTTGATCTTTTGCTTCACTTGTATTGATGTTTGAGCATGGAATGGGTTCTAATTACATGATTATGCTTAAGTTTGGATTATGCTACCTAATTGAAAACTTATGTAATAAATTGTGATAAAATTAGTAACCATTTATTTTTCTCACTGTATTGATAGGTTAGAAAAAATCTTCATGTTCTAAGTCAGATAGAGCGTGTGGATCACAAAATGTACAAAGATATTCTTTTTTCCAAAGCCATAGAGCTTGTTTATTTTAGTTTTTTTCTCAAAATTTTTATTTATTTTTATATCTAAATTGTTGTACTTGTTATTATAATATTTCACCTAAGGAGCTTTTTTTTATTAACTCTTAAAACTGCATCAAAATACCCTTGTGAAGATTGTCGCCTGCAAAGATGACAATGCTCAATATTATCTAACGGATTGCATAATTTAAATTTTCTTATGAGTATTACTCGCAGACCCTTGAACATACTTCATGTTTGTGTTTGTGTCGGTGAACATGCTTCTCCTAATACCTTCATATCAAAATCATGAACTTGGAAAGCTGTGAAATATTCACACGCAAGTATTGTCATCCTAATTTCAGATTATGTTACCACTAATCTATCTTTCTCTCTCTTTTTTGCTTGTTAAGGTTGCTTCAATGTTGTTACTTTATCTGTCCTATAAACCTTCATTTTTGTAGGTTAAACCATTATCTGAATTGTATTTTTTTCTCATATATAAGACTATTTGCAACGACATACATTCGCTATAAATAATTTTTTTGTTACAAATAACTATTCACAATGAAAGTATTTCGTTGCAAATATATCATTACCAACGAATACAATTCATTGGTGTAGTACATTTGCAACGGATGCATTCGTTGCTTTTGTACCTTTGCAACGAATGCATTTCATTAGTGAAGTGCATTTGCAATGAATGCACATCGTTGCAAATGTACATTTCCAAGGAATGCAATTCGTTGCAATTGAATTACATTGCAACAAATCAAAATCGTTGTAGCTGTAGATTTGCAATGTATTTGCAACACATCAAAATTCATTGCATCAGTACATTTGCAATAAATTAAGTTCGTTGCTACTGAACATTTGCAATTATTATAAGTCATTGCAAATGTATATTTGCAACAGTTGTCTAGATCCCTAGATGGACAATAGCAACTAGAAGATATACATTTGCAACGAAAGATTCTCCTTGCTAAAAGTACTTATTTGCAATAACAAAAAAGTAATTGCAATGGAAAAAGGCTTTTTGCAACGACATCTAGGACTAAGCAAAAATTTGAAAATCCGACTCTGACCTTGACTTCGCTCCGACAGAGTTGGAGTCGGAGGTTTTTTCCCTGAAGAGTTGGAGTCGGAGGTAAATTGAACCAACTCGGCTCCGCGCTGATCTGACTCTGACTCCAACTTTGCCCTCCGACTCCGACACTGATATTATATATATTTTATAAATATATATGTGTTTTTCTATATATTAATCATATAAATTTCATATAAATTATATTTTACAAAGTTAGTTAAACTCAATACTATAGTGCAAGTATAAATTTTAACAATTGTATTTAAACCATATGGTACAAGTCTATTTATAATAATGTGTAATAACAATATAGACTTATAGTACATGTAATACCAATGTATAATAACACTAGTATAATAGATTTTATTTAAATTTTAAACAATATACTACAAGTTGATTTAAATAGTAATTAATATTCAATACTAACAATTTTGAAAAAAATTATAAAAACTAGAAATAGACTGATAAGTTGATAACATATAGTTAGACACTATAATACGATAAAATGTTAAAAGTATAATATAATAACATATAATTATATTTTTATAAAAATATAAGTATTTTTTATATATTGATCGTATATATATTTTATATAACTAATAATTTATATAGTTAGTTAAATTTAATAATATACTGATATGAGCAAATTATTATAAAATAATATACTTATTATACTTATACTATAATAATAAATAGACTAAATTGGCTAATAATTGTTTAGTAGATGTAAACACCATACTATTACTACTATGTAACACTAATGTATAAACATTAATATATAATAACATATAATACTAATGTATAATAACTTTTGATACTAATGTATAATAACATTTAATAGTAATGTATAATAACTAATGTATAATACCATTAAATACTAATGTATCATGTATAAACACTAATGTATAAATTTATAATAACATTTAATAGTAATGTATGATAACAAAAGTACAATAACATCTAATAGTAATGTATATTAAGTAATCTATAGTAGAACTAATGTATAAGCACTAATGTATTATAAATAAATTAGAAATAAGTTAGAAACTAATATAACAACATGTAATTAAGAATATAATATAAGTTTGTAATACTAAGGGGAAATTAGGAATAAGTTAAACATTAGTATAAAATAAATTATATTATAATGTGTTAATATAAATAAACATTAGTTTAGATTTATTATATTTTATTGTTGTTGGGAACATTTGTTGGGCATTTAAAGTTTGTAATTTAATTTATTTTGGTGCATTTGAAAGTTTGTAATTTGTTATTGTTGCCTTGTTGGGAACATTAAATTTGGTTTGCACTTAAAAAATGTTGGATTTCTTTTTATTTCTTATTTTTAATTTTTGACAGTATGTTACCATGTTACTTGTTTTTAGCTAGTTGTGTTTTTTGTTATAATCAAAAGTGAGTTATTTAGTTTAGATTGTAACTTTTGAAAAAATTGAAACTTGGAAGCCCACACAAAGTTAAAAAAAAAAAAGTGGGCCAAATATGAACTTAAAAAAGAAAAAAGAAAAAAAAAATCCAAAATCCAAAATCCGACTTTGCTTCAACAAATCGGAGTCGGAGTCGGAGTCAGAGGTTGGTCATTCCGACTCCAATCCGATCAGTGCTTAGCCCTAACGATATATTTTCCTTGCAAAAAACCTTTCTTATTGTAGGATCTTATCATTTATTCCTTGGATTAAGACACCGTTTGGATATAAAAACAGTTTCATTTTATCTCATCATTATAAGTTTCTAAAATTCTCACACAAAATATAATAAACAATTCAACTTTTTCAAATCTCCAAACAATAATAATATTAAAAAATAATATTCTAATAATATTTTATTTAAATTTTATCTAAAACCATCTCATTTCATCTCACTATTCAAATAGGGCCTAAGATTTTTTTTTTTTTTTTAATTTCAATTTCGCTGCATGCAATCTCGTTGAATCGACTATTGGTATATTCATTTATAAGTTATTCTATTTTCAAGTCTATATAAAAAAACATTATCCACGTCACTTAAATAATAAAATTTAATTTATAAGATTTAAATTTTAAAACTAAATTTATAAGATTTAAATTTTAAAATTTATTTTTCAAATCAAATTATATCATATTAACACTTTAATTACTAGACATGTTCCATGCATGCACGCGCGCATATATATATATATATATATATATATATATATATATATATATATATATATATATATAATATTTTAAAAAGAGAGGAGAAATGAACATTTGATTAAAATATAACGATTAAAATAAGCATTTAAGGGAATATGTGTTTCGTAATTAATTAGTTATTTGGGGGGGGGGTTCAAAACAACTTTCTAGAAAATGTGATGCTTATTCCCTAATCCTCATCTAATATATTTCTTTATTTATTTCATTGCTTCTTCTCATAAGATACCATTCTTGCTTCTTCTTCTTAAACTTTTCACTCTCACTTTGGAAAATTCTCCACTAAATTAATATTATAGAAATAATTCACCTGGAACCACCAAAAAAAAAAAAAAAATTACAAGGGCCTGCAAGAAAACTTTTGTACAAGAGACACATAAGAGGTAGAAGAGACAGAAAATAAAAATAAATAAATAAAATGCATCAGTTGTTTGCCACTGTAGATTTGGGCTTCTTCACGATCAAAACAGGGCACTTCACATTCTGGGCACAGTGATTGCTCACACTTCCAAGGAAAGCCCTGCCACAACCAAACACCCGAATTCCTACAAATTTAGGCTTTTACTCCATTTCGAAGAAAAACAAAGTATTCGTTTTTTTTTTTTAATTATTCTGTTATCAAATTTATAAAATTAGTGCGTAAAGTACAAATTTTAAATCACTTAAATAAGATTTGAGTGTCTAATAAGTTAAAATGAGAGTTGAATAAAATATTATTAAAATATTATTTTTTTAATATTATTATTATTGTAAAATTAAAAAAAATTGAATTATTTATTATATTTTGTGTAGAAATTTTAAAAAAATTCTAATGATGAGATAAAATGAGATGAGATGAAACACTTTTATAATCCAAAAGTCAATAGGGGCAAAATAAAATTCAAATTTTAAAATTTCTTTTTCAAATCAAATCATGTCATATAAATATTTTACTATGGGTCATGCTAGCGAGCTATCCAGTGTTTACTACTTGGCACAAAGCTAGTTATAAATTTTTTGTCATTTTTGTTTTGATTTTATATTACACATTTTTTTAACATTCTTAATCATTAAGAAAAAATTTAAAAAATACATAATTTCATTAATAATCACTTCTTAAACATTAAGTAAAAAAAATATATAAAAAAAATTTAAATGTATGAGCGGTAAGTTTGAGGGGCTCTACTAGCATTTTCCTTTTACTATATATTATCTACGTGAATTTATAAATAGAATTTTTTTTTATTCGGAGTTGATGCTAAATCTTAATATAAGATTTTATAATGGGTGGGGGCCTTACCTCTTAATCAGGCCATAACCACGGCTACCCATCACCAACACATCAACACCCAATTTCTGTGTCATCTGGCAAATTACATCTCTCGGATCACCATGCTCTACTATACTCTCCACCTTAACCTGTGTACATCATTCTTAAATTTGTCAAACCAAAATTAATAAATACCTTAATATATATATTTATATAAATATATATATCACAAATCTTCTCAAATACTAAAATCTCCTCTAGGAAAAAAAAATCCAATTACAAAATTAAAAAGGAAAAAAATAGATATATAATTCGATAATAACAGATAAATTTCTTGAAATATCGATCCTTATGGGGGTGAATTTCTATAATCATAAATGAATTTTGTAAATACAACAAAAAAATACGACTATAAATCTCAAATAAATAATACGTTTTACATAGATTTATCAAGAAAAAAAAAACGAAATAATAAATATAGATATATTTATTTATTGGAAAATTATTATCACATACATGGTGAAGGTCTTTGTCTTTGCAAATCCGCTTGGCCTTCTCAAGAACGGATTCTGCCACGTCATAACCGTACCTATCCATGGCCGCCATTATGTCAGACGAAAACAAATACCCTGGAACATAACCAACAATTACAGAAAATGCCATTTAAGAGTCCTCGTCGTTCTTAAAACGGAAACTGTATAAGAGACAAAGATGGGATGAGATAAATACCGGTACCGTCGAGGTAGGGGTAAACGGCGCGGGGGGGTTTGACGTAGAGGAGGAGAAGGGTATCTTTGGAATTCTCGGAGATGACGTTGCTGAGGCACCAGGAGAGTGCGTGCAAGCTCTCCTCTCCTTCATCGACGGCCACCAGTATCCTCCTCTCCTTAGCTTCCACATCCGCCATTTTCAACTGCTAAAGAGACTGATATAATCGTTTGTCGTTGATGTTTCTGAGTGAGAGTTGTGTCCTCATGCTATACATATTTATAGTGTCTGTAAAAACTGTTGGCGGTTCGTGGGTTTGGGCTTTTTATTCAAAGACTGTGGGCCTTTGCCAGTTATTATTATTTTTTTAATATTATCTTGTGTTGGATATTTTATTTTTTAATAAAAGAATTGAAGAAATGTCTTCGATCATTGCCTCTTTCCCTGTCAAGAGAATTTATTATTTCCTTTGTCTCCGATGTTATCCAAAGGCTTTTTATAATTTATTATATAGTTGTTGCATGATTGCATCATCTTCCACAAACTTGACTAACATGTAAAGTTCTCTTTGTTAAACACAAAATTTAAAGGTATGTCTCTTTTTCTTTTTCCTTTTTGTCTTTTGATAATTACAAAAAATTCTCAAAATCAATCAAGAAAATCATAATAAATTATTCAATTTAATCAATCACGTACGGACATTATAGGTATTGAATAGTAGCCACCTTTGATTAATTTTTTATTTTTTAATTTAAATTTCGAATTTCGAATTTTAAATTTCAAAATCTTTCACCATTTCAATAAGTGATATGTCAGTTATGTACGTAAAATTATAAATATAAATAATATTTTTTATCCAAACAATATAAGATCTCATTCACAATCTTTCCTATTAATTAGTGATTTTTTTTTATAAGTAAATTAGCGATGTTTTAAATGCGTATATTAAGGTGATCAATTGTAATAATAATTATTAGTTAGTTAAACTAACTCTATGTCATGTGTTTATGTGACATACTAAATATATTAGCTCGCCTTTAAGATTCTGGGAGAACACAACACAGTTCACAAAAACCATTTCTTAGTATTCAAGTTAAATTGACATGACCCACAACCCTATCTTCTTGTTTTTGTAGATGGATTCTTGTGAATATTGCGCCAAAGAAGAAGATAAAGCTCAAACATGATCTGATATTTAAAACCTTAAGTTCTCCTGAAGACAGGGACAGACAAAATGATAAGATCAAAGGTTGTAGAACAAGGATAACACCTACATGATAAGGGAAGAACACTCCAAAAAGAACGGAATCTAGATTTTGAAACTAGAGTGGTCATAGGCTCCCGTGGCCCCCAAATTGAACAAGAAAAGCATCTTTTTAGTTGGGAGAAAAAGAGTTTTTATAATGCTAAAGTTGAAAGGAATTATTTTTCTGATATTTCGAATCACAAAAATTTTATGTGCAGTTATTTTTATGTACTCTTTACGCATTCTATTTATGTGTTGGCCGTGTCACTTTTTTTAATATAAAATAACTATTTTAACCAATCACATCAGTCAAATGCGCAAAGAGTATGCAAAAGTGATTATATATAGCACAACTCATACCCGCATAACCTTTGAAGACTGTTGAAGATATATTTTCTATGCAACTGCCTGTCTAAGAGCAGCTGATGCCCCCATCCAGTTCATTGTGCCTGGCATCCATGTTACCAGGAAGAAGATTTATGACTGAACAAGAAGATGAGATTAGTTTACAGAACTCGAGTGCCAGTTATCTGCTAAATTAATTTTTCACTTTTACCCACTTAAACCCAAGATCTATGTAACGAGCCCACATCATACTGATCAGATAAATCATCGGCTTTCATCAATGGGTGCAAGTCCTGAAAGTCGTTTGCACCCATAGATTTGAACCTTAGACCTAGTGTGAGTATACCTCCAACACCATGGCCTTCACCACTTAATCCCTAGGGGTTGTTTGATGATTTAATGCAAGCCAAGTTAATATAAACAGAAGGAAATTAACCGACTAGGAGGGCTGTGATGGTCTTATGAGAACAGGATCAGAGACATGGACACAAACTTTAGATCGAAGTGATTCAAAACAATTCAATTACCTACACAGTTCAGCAAGCTTCTTTACTTAAATTGGCTAAAGGATAAACAGAAGATTGGAAGAAAACGTATATTTGTTTGCAGGCTTTTCCATTACTCTTGGATTGTAAAACGATCCTGCATAGGTTCAATTAGTTCATCCAGCAACAGAAAAAGTAAGACCAATATCTCATTCAGAAGTTATCATCAATGTTATTTATTCACATGAACTGAAATTATCAATGTTAATTCTCCCAAGATATAAGAAACTGATTATAATTTAAATACGTAATACTTCAACATAATATAATCTATCAAAATTGTTAAAGGTAATGCTGCTAATTGCAAGTAAATAACACCCTGGGGATCAACTCTCTAACAAGATGTATTGCTAGTCTTGGACACAGAGACTTGCCCACAGTCAATAATTGAAAAGGTCGAAAAAAACTTCAACACATTAAAATCGGAAAACCATTTCAAGTTTTCAACAATATCTAAACTTTAAAGAATCCCAACCCTCGTTGATTTACTCTTCCTCGGTTGCAGAACCACCATTCTTCTTGTTGTGCTTTCTTGCATACCTCGGGTTTCTCAAAAACTTCCGATCCATCTACAAAAATAAAAATAGAAATAAAAACTCAATAAATTCACAACCCGTTAATTAAATTCTCATAAAAGAAAATAAAGCCATGCTAGATGTATCTAATACAATAAAAAATAGAATTCAACTACATGTTTAATTTTCATCTACATGATCCCAAAAAGTAATAAATCTACCATAAAACGAGGCCAATTCAACTACTTGGCATGTGTCTGGTTGAGTTGGGATTCCTTCTTTTGCAACTTTTGTTGAGTGCCCAACTCAACAAAAGACAAAGACATAATGAAAGATGAAATTTCAAGGAAGATCAGAAAAAACAAAAATATCAAACTTCAGTTCCTGTGTGATACACAAATAAATTCTGAAACTTTAGTTGATTCAGGGAACGAATAATAAAAAATACAAAAAAGGCACAGAGTTCAAAATTTCGTTTTCTCGTTTCTCGTCTTTCCCCATGGTTTTTAAGCAACCAAACAATAGATAAGTTAAGAGATTAGACAAAAGAAAATCACAACACCGAGAGAATACCCCTTTGGTGGAAGTGTGCCTGTGCTTTCTGGATGCCATTCTTGTGGGCCTTGTAGGATTGGTTGTGGGCCGTGTGGTTCTTTGATTTCGCCATTTCTCTCTATCTCTGTCGGCAGCTCTTCGATGACTAGGGGTTCTTGCCTTCTAGGGTTCCCCATATATACGTATGGATGGAGGCGGAAACAAAATCGTACAGTGACCGACATACTTCGGGACGGACGTCGGACATGGAAATGGATACGTCTTGTCGTTTTAAGAGAAACTCGTCTCATTTCCGCATGTTTGTTGTCTCCGCGAACCATTTCCGCGCTGATATTGTTTAATCATTATAATTTTTTTAAATTTTTAAAATAAATAATTTAATTTTTTTAATTTTTAAATAAAAAATATATTAAAAAATTATATACTAACAATATTTTAATTTTATAATATTTTTATTTAACTTTTATTTCAATTCATCAATTTCATATCATCCCACAATCCAAACCGAATCTCTCATTTACAATGGTTGTGGACTTAATAAGTTATTCTATTCATTAGTCCTATATCATTCATACACTTGTATATCTTATGAAAAACACTCCAACACTTTATAAAAAAACTATAAGTGTGAAATGTGAAAGTGAATAGCGATTGATGTATAGTAAATTTCTTATTTTTTATCTTTTTATTTTTTTTCAACAATTGGCTGATGCAAGGATGTTAAGTATAATTTTTTTAAAATTCTTAAATACATTTTTTCATTTGTTAGGCTCGAAGTTTATATATATAATTACTCTTTGTATTTTATTAACCTATTTTTTAAATTTATCACTAATATTATTGTTGGAATTGCAAAATAGAATTCCTTGAAATACCTCAATTCTTAAAACAAAATTTCAGTTCTTTAACCATTTTTAATTTAAAAAAATGGACAAATTCACATTTCGTTAGTGTCATGAGTTTCATATTTGTTCTCATTTGATATTATGTTTTTTGGGATTTGCTTTAACAATTAAGAGCATGTAATCCTATTATTTAAAAGTAATATTATAAATCAATCTCATATTGCATTCATTTTATTATATATAACGTGACACTTTTATCGTGTTTAGATGATTCTTTATTTTTTTAAAGAATAAATATAAATATTGATGAATATTTTTTTAAAGATGATTCATGACATCATTTGTATAGTGTATACCGTTAAGTTACATATAAAATTAGTAGCTTCGACTTATTTTAGGCTCAAAATCTTTAAAGAATTTTAAGGCACGTGCTGAATCATAAAAATTTTATTCTTTATCTAAATTTATTACTCTAATCACATTATTTAATATATCAGATTTTTAAAGGATTCATAAATAAATGAGTTAACTAATTTTAAATAAATTCATAAATTAAAATTAATAAAGTAAATGAAGAGCATGATTAGCCGAGTTTGGATGTTAAGGTATTTTTAGATATTTTTTAGAATATTTCTTATTATTTATTTATTTTATTTATTATTTATTTTTATTATTATTCACATAATATTTAAGAATATTTTACTATCTAAATGAAAGATATGTCATATAAATTTATAATTTAGCATTTACAAAAATATATATAAAAATAAAAATAAAAACAAAAAATCCAGAGCATCGTGGACCTCGTGGTCTGTACCCAACCCACTAGAACGGTCCCAGCAACCTCTACCCGGTAACCCGGTCCGCCCACAGCAGCATATTCTCCCCCACCTACCACCTAACTCAAACTGGCCCAGCCAGTCACCATTGACCACCACAACTCCCAACAATCCGAAATTAAAACATAGCATTATATTCATTTCCACACAGAGCCACTCTTCTCTCTCTCTCTCTCTCTCTCTGGTTTCGATCGGGTGGCAATCTTGGTAGATATTGGGTGGGTTCGGAGTATCATCTTCGTAAAACCATGTTTTTGTTCGATTGGTTCTACGGAGTTCTAGCGTCGCTGGGGCTGTGGCAAAAGGAAGCCAAGATCTTGTTCTTGGGTCTCGATAATGCCGGCAAAACGACGTTGCTTCATATGCTCAAAGATGAGGTACTTTTTCTTCAACTTCGCCCCCACCACCTCCCCCCACCCTCCCAAAAAAGAAAAAGAAAAAGAAAGAAGATTCTTAAGTATTTCTCTAATTGTTTTGAAACTTCATTATTAATTTGTTCAAATTGTTGTGTCTGGTTGTCGAGGAGAAGTTAGGAAAGTTTTGATTTTGTTTCTTTATATCTCAGTTGATGGTGTTGTGATTTTTACTAAGAGTTAATTTTGGGTCTTTGATTAAAAATTGTGCTTCTTAAAAAATTGAATGTAGTAAATGAAATGAAATAGAAGAAAAATTCGGGTGATGAAAAAGAAAAGGATTCGACTTGGGTTTCTTTGGTTTTAGCGGGTGTTGGAAATTTTGAGTATTGTGCTTTGAAATTGAGTTTTTCTTTGTGTTATTTTCTTATAATTGAATGGTGGTTTGGTTGATGGGAAATGTGGGATATGAAAAGAAAGTGATTTGGATGTTAGTTTATAAGCGAGTTTCTGCAATTATGTGATAAGTACTAGATGCCTCGAAGCTTATTTGAGCTAAGCCCTATACTTTTCTTTTTTTGGTTTGTAAATGTTGGTAGTCTTTTTTTTCATTGAAAGTTCTGCTTGTTGCCTGGAATAGATAGCGAATTGGAAAAAGTACTTATAAATGGAGAGAGAGAGAGAGAGAGAGAGGAGATTTTTTATCACTTTCTCAAGACAGTAACTAGTTGTAGTTTATTTGAAACTTTTAATTTTGGATCTCAAAACGACATGAAACCTACGCTGAGAGTGCATTTCTTTTTCAATCATAGTAATTCTGAACGAAATTACTTCCACTTACTTGATATTCTTTTTTCCGGGTATTGGTAATGAAATATTGCAGAGATTAGTTCAACACCAGCCAACACAGTATCCGACGTCAGAAGAATTGAGTATTGGGCAAATCAAATTCAAGGCTTTTGATTTGGGAGGACACCAGATAGCTCGTAGAGTTTGGAAAGATTACTATGCCAAGGTAAATTTCTCAGTATATCAATTATTCTTGATAAGTATGTTCAGTTAATGATACATGTAATGTAATGTTAGTGATTATGCTTGACATTTTGTTTTTACCCTTAAGAATACTTGCAATTTTCACTAATTTTTTTTCCTATAGAGTCAATTTTATGAGTCAAGGTCAAACAATAGGAAACATGATTTGAACTATTGACAGTTGTGACTATTTGTTTCTAATAGCCAGATTTAGACTCTCCCCGATTTTGGTTTACCATGGAAAAGTTACTCCCCTGGTAGTATTTTTAACCCATTTTTTAAAAAAACTCATCAGATGAGGATTTTGTGCTTGTATCGCTGAATGTATCCACTCATATTCACTGTTTTTTCTCTCCATCTCTCTCTATATCTTTCATAGGCAGATGATAATCATCCCCTATGATCTTCTACTTTGTTATCCCAATTGAACACTTGTGGCCTCTGCTGTTGTTTATGGGCTTGTGTTATTCGAGCCTTACATCATATGATACTTCTGCCTTCGTAATCCCAGGGAGACCTTTTCCATGTTTAGCTGATTCATAGGAGGCATAAATTGAGTGCTGGAGTTCACTGATAGTACCTTTTGGTCTAGAAATGTGTGTTAATGGTATCTCACCATACATGATTCATTCTTTTTGCAATTTTATCAAATTTGTTTAGGTCAAATATACAAACCTATTCCACGTTTATCTGATTCATGGGAGGCATATATTGACTGCAGTTTTCGCTTATAGCACCTTCTGTCTTTAAGATGTGTGCTAATAGTATCTTCAGTCCATTATTCATTCTCTTTGCCATTTTTCTAAATTTGTTGAAGTCAAATAATAGGGAAAAAAGAATACTCATGAATTTTCGAAATTTTATAATTTGATGCAAGAGGCATGCACTCAAACCTTCTTGCATGTTACTATCCTTTCTTACCTAGCGCTTGGTTATTGTTAGTTGTTTTTAACAACAGAGACAGGACTCTAATTGTTGAGGATTAAAATGCTCTGCATTCGGGAAATGTAAGTTAGCACTGATCCTGCAGGGTGGGAATGCTAAATTACTAGGCAGATAGTGAAATAAATAAATATCTTGAGATTGATTGTTACATATCATGACACAAATAAATATCCTGAGATTCTAGATTGGCAAGTTGGCAAGTTTCTGTTTGATTGCCTAACAAGGGGAATATGTTTCAGGTTATGCTCTAATTGTAGGTTGTTCCATCATGCTGCAGGATTCTTGTCTCTATCTTCATTGTTAAGTGAATGCTCTTTTGCTAAATACATTTCATCTTTGTTCTGAAGGTGGATGCAGTTGTCTACTTAGTGGATGCTTATGACAAGGAGAGATTTGCCGAGTCAAAAAAAGAGCTGGATGCTCTCCTCTCTGATGAGGCCTTGGTAAATGTTCCATTCCTTATTCTTGGCAATAAGATTGATATACCATATGCTGCCTCAGAGGACGAATTGCGTTACCACCTGGGCCTAACCAACTTCACCACAGGTAAGGGTAAGGTTAACATGGCAGACTCGAATGTCCGCCCTCTTGAGGTTTTCATGTGTAGTATTGTTCGGAAAATGGGTTACGGAGATGGTTTCAAATGGCTTTCCCAGTACATTAAGTAGTAAGCCGTAGAAGTGAAGATTTGTCATCTTATTTCTATATGTTATTTCCTACAAAATGGAGCTGGACTTCTTGTCAGTTAAAAAATTACTGTTGGAGATATTCCACATGTTTCCTTTTGTGTTTCTTTGTTTATGGTGAATCCACAAAGATAAGCTCTCAACATGAAAAGTAATTGATGAGTTGTGCTCTGATAGAGGGGAGGGCATTTTTTGAGACGAGGAAACCCCATTTTTCTGTTATGTAATTCAGGAATGAGTTCCAAATTCTACTCAACCTCGTTTATGCATTAATTACAATAATTACAATCATGCTAGCTATGGCTATAATTTACCCATCAGAAAGACCAGTAGATATATGGTTCAAGGAGACCGGAAGAGGAAAGGAATCCATACTTGTTTCCTGACTGCCTTGAATTAATGGAGTGGTAAGCTTCTGAAATTATTTTCCTGGATTGTTGGGAAGAAACATATAATATGCTTCCACGGATTTACCCTGCAGCTTATTTTTTATCTGCCAAACCAAGCCGTTCATGAACAACTCAAACTTACTTGACAAACTCGATTTGGATTTGGATCAGTTGATAATGAATTGAGTCTGTATATCTCAAACTCTTGTAAATTCATTTTAAGTCACATAAGATTGAATAATTTCATGTATATATATATATATATATATTTTAATTTTATAATATAATTTATAACTATACAATGAAATTATGTTTTTAATGTGATACATGTTTGAATCCTTGTTAATATAATTTTTTACAGTATTGTTTCTAACTTTACGGTGGATATAAATTTTATAAAAGCTTAATTTAAAAAAAAAAAAAAAAAGGGTTTGTAGATGATCTAATTCTGCCGTATAACATTAATAATTGTCTTAATGATAAAAGTCATATATGATTCATTATAAATACAAGAGTTGTCACTTAAATGGCATAATCTCAACATAATTAAGAAACTCATTATCATTACAAATTTATAAATAATAATAATAATAAAAGACAATTAAGTTCGATTCATATTGTAATAAAAAAGATTTGAGTTCGGGTTTGTTAAGCTCATGCTCTACAATTATAATTCGTCAATAATTTTAAGTAGGGTTCAAACGAAAATTAAATAAAGTAAAATATTCTAATCATAAATGGATTATATAAAAGTAATTTCCCAAATTAATGTGGCATAATGTGATGTGTCAGATTGTGAAGTTATTTTATTGTAAAGTAGATCTAATAGTAAGTGCATGTTTGAGGTTGTGGTGAAAAATATAACTTATAATTTAAATAATAAGCTTTATACTTCAAAAGTTGTTTATTGTTTGATAAACATATATCTAAAGCACTTTTAAAGTTAGTTATATTAATTTTTTAAAAATATACAGTTATCTGCTGGAACTTTTTGATAAAAGTTTCAATTTGGTGCTTTTTAAAAAAGTAGATTTTTAATTTTTTTAGGTGATTACAGTACTTTTCATAAATTTATTAAAAACATATCATTTTTTCTTTAAAAGAACTTCTAAACAATTAAAAGTACTTTTTAAGCTTTCAAACACAATCTCAAACAGGTTCTAAATAAAACCACGTCAGTTTGTAAGATTAATTTTGTGTAATTTCTTTGTGACTGTAGCAATACTTTTAAATAAATAAAGCTTGAACACCCAATACTCAACTTGGCTTAGTTGAATCGTATATTTTTTACTACTCTTTGAAAAACATTTGAATTCAATTCAAGTAGAAAAATTAAAAAATTGAAAAGAAAACATAATATTATTTTGCGGGTTGTAAAATAATCGTGACTGAATTATTATTTTATAATTATGCCTAACTCATTGACGTTGGTTGTAATGATTATGATACCATGCCGCTCTTTCTGTCTCTAAAAAAAAATCAATCAACTTTAGTTGCTATTATTAATTAAAAAACTTCGCCTCTATCCATAAGGGGATGTAGCTCAGATGGTAGAGCGCTCGCTTAGCATGCGAGAGGTACGGGGATCGATACCCCGCATCTCCAATTCACCAATCATTCCACAACTTTTCAAGTCTTTTTAATTCTTTTCTCCACAGCTGCAGATTTCCTGGTGGTTGCAAAGAGAACATGTCCTTTTCTACCTTTCCTTCTCTTGAAAAGGTAAATGCTTACATCCCCAAGTGCTTTTCAACTTGTGTCTGTCAACTTTTAGGCAGCGGGATTTTGTTGAACTCTGATGGATATGTGAACTCAATCCACTGAAAAGATGACAAAAAGATATCAGTTCTCAGTTCCAAGTTCCAACACTCCATTTTTTGAAAAGACAAGTACAAGTTGGTGGCCAAAACACCTACTTCAACTCTTCCTTTCAGCCCATTTATCCCCAACAATAACCAGCTAACCTCTCTTCATTTTGTTTCTTAAAATATTTCCCAGGTGAGGTGGCCAAATCTTTTAGCCTTTTATCACCTCATTTTATATTTCCATATTAAAGACTTAAATCATGCCTTACAATAAATAGCACACTGTATTTACTGATCCAGCTCAAATATTTCTTCCTCTTTATACCCACTTCATCTTCTTCGCAGCTCTCACAATGGCATTCTCGGTCTTTCCAAAGCAGAAATGCTTCATCCTCAGTCTAATTTCCATTGCCATATTTAGCTGCTCCTCAGGTCATAGTCCTGTGATATTCACAACTTTTTCTTCTTTTCATCATACCTTATTCATTATCCTCATGAATGTTGGATATAATTGTGAACAGGATGTGCACAGGACAACCCTGGGCAAGTGGTAGCAAATGCCCTATTGTGTTTCAACAATAAGCTTGTGAGTGAGAACCTTATGTTCATCTTTAACCTTTCTATTCTAACCTAATTCCTTTGTAGGCTTGTAGCTAGCAAGCTTGTTATAGTAGAGCATTTCATATAAAAAAAAAAACCCTGTAATTTCTTTATTTAGTGAAGTTCATGTTTCTTTTTTGTAGTGTCACTTCCTTTATTTTTGTAATTTCTGTGTGGCACAGATCTATATTGGATGTAATGAGGCATATAGATTGAACCCGAGTGGGAACATTGATGTACCTCCTGTGGCTACTGACTTATTCTGTAATGGACCTTGCCTAGCCGAAACACAAGAAGTTCTCAATTGCATTGATAAACTTTTTTCAAACTTCATGTTCCATAATAAGGCGACCATACCATCAGTGAGATATGCACTAAAGGCTGGCTGCAGCTACACCAGCCAAAGAGGTAGCGTATTTCTACTGCTCTCTTTCATATATTTTTTGTTTTGTTCTTTTTTTCTTTTTTCCTGGTAATGATCTCCATCATCTGTGGACTTGTCTTTACAAAATTCAATCTCAATATGCTAGGTATGTTACGTGAATATAATGGCATGCTTAAGACGAACAACTATTCAATTAATAACAAAAGTTTCTGTTTGTATAGGGAATTTCAATGTGGGACAGTATATTGAAGGAGTAACAAGCAGTGCACACCGATTGCCGAACTTGATTAGCTTCCACACCTTCATGCTGATTATTGTTTGCTGTTTTTCCATCTTATATGACAGCTTGAAGTATCAATGGAGAAAATGATAACATACGATGTCCGACGGCAGTCTTGATGTACTTCATTTAGAAGAATGTAACCAAGTTTTTCTTTCTTTATATTTGTGATGGAGAAAAAGAGGGGGGTTTCCCCCGAAAGGAGAGGGGTTTCCCCCGAAAGGACACTATGATGCTTAGATATGTACCTAGCAGGATATCTCAAACTCTAAACGCGTTTCACTAAATGTATTTCTCAGGGTATATTCTCTCCATAAGAAACCTAGTTGTAAGTTCTCTTACCCCATCCGCAGGTTTGCTTCCTTTCTGCCTCCTGCTCCCATTTTCATGTGGTCTCATAATCCTCTTCATGTATATGACCGGGATCCAGGGAGATACCCAAACCATTCAGCCTCCTTTGCCTTTGCTGAAAGTCATTCCCTAAGCATCCACCATGTACAATCTTTCATTCATGGTGGAGATGGTGGTAAGTATCACAACTTGGAACCATGGCACTATTACCTTACCAACCAAGAATAAGGACTCCCATCAAAGTTTTTTTTTTTTTTTTCTTGTCAAATAAGGACTCCCATCAAAGTGACATTTCATAACTATTTAATCACACTCCGCCCTGGTGCTTTCTTGACGCACTTTTCCTTCATTAAAACCCGGATCTTCTCAACCTCATCCCACCTACCTTCTTCCGCATATATATTTGACAAGAGCACATAATTACCAGAATTCCATGGTTCAAGATCGATCAGCTCTTTTACTGCAAGTTCTGCAAGCTCTAAATCACCATGAGTACGGCAAGCACTGAGCAATGCACCCCATAAAGCAGCGTTTGGCTTCATTGCCATGCTTCTAATCAAGCCATGAGCCTCCCCCACACACCCACTACGCCCAAGAAGATCAACCATACACCCATAATGCTCAAGTTTCGGATGGATTTGGTGATTTGCTGTCATAGAAGCAAACAACTCTCGTCCTCTTTCCACCAAGCCTGTATGGGCACAACATGCTAAAGCACCTACAAACGTTGCACCATTAGGGCTCATACCTTTATTGATCATTTCCTCAAACAAGTTGACCCCCGTCTCACCCTTCCCATTAAATGCCAGACCCGAGATCATCGCATTCCATGAAACGACATTTTTGACCGGCATTTCATTAAAAATATTCCATGCAATTTCTAAATTTCCACATTTACAATAAAAATCTACAAGCGAATTACCCACAGAAATAACATCTTGAAGCCCTCTAGAACCTGAGTAAGAGTGTATCCACTGACCAACGTCAACAGCCCCCAAACGTGCACAAACAGGCAAAACAATGACCACAGTCGCCTCATCTGGTTCAAGACCCTGCTGCCACATCTCACCAAAAAGTTCCAAAGCCTCATTATCTCGTCCACTCTGTGCCAAGAAAGAAATCATTGAATTCCAAGAAACAATGCTCCGTTCAGTCATCTGCCTAAACAAATGTAGCCCCATATCAACGTTACCCATCTTGCAGAAACCCCGAATCATCAAATTCCAAACCACTACATCCCTGTAAGACATTGCATTGAACACCTTCGTAGCATCATCCATTCTCTCACAAGTCACGTAAAACTCTATAATCCCGATTACAATAGAACCAAAACACTCAAACCCGACTCTAATAATATCCGCATGAACACATTTCCCAATTTTGAAACCACAAAGACCAGAACAAGACTTAAGCAATGGCGCAAACGTGTATTCATCAGGCCGAATGCTGCGACTTTTCAAAAGAGAAAACAGATGGAGAGACTGTTCAAAGGGCCCACAAAGTGAATAGCCTTTGATCATGGAATTGAAGAGGAAAATATTTGGGTTGTGCGTTTGGAGAAAGATGCGATTTGCATAAGCCATTTTGTCAAGGGACCCGCAAACGGAGACGAAGTGGGCGAGGACTTGGTTGGATTGGTCAAGACCGTGGCGGAGGAAGTGGGCGTGGATTTGGGGAATCTGGGTTCGGGTTTTGTGGCCGTGGAGAAGGCGGAGGACTCGCCGTTCTGCCTCGCGGTAGGCTTTGCTCATGGTTCCAGCTACGGCAATGTGATACTGCCAGTCATAGCGATTGTGCGAGACAAACGTGTTTTACTCCCGATCTGAAGTGTCGTGGACCTTATGGCGGGTGGGTAGAGGGAGGTGGGGTCTCGTAAACGACGAGTCGTATATTCTTGGCGTTGCAGGGAATTGCAAATTGCAATAACTTTTTTGGCGTCGAGCACTTACTCCCTATTTTTACGTTCTTTCTTTATCTTTTTGCTCCCTTGGTTTCTAGTTTTTATCATTTCTGTCATCGGATTTTGTCTATATTTGTTTCAATTAAGTGTCAAAAAATTAATAAAAACTCTAAAATTTTAAAATCATATAAAGAAAACTAGAAATTCGTGATTAAATTTGCAGCTTCCATAAGAGGGAACAAGAACATATTTTCCTTTCTTCCAACCCAACCTAACCTCGTCCCCGCTTTGTAGCCATATTTTTTCATCATCTTCTGACTTTGGTTGTGAGATTAGATTCGTTTTGTTACACACAAAGCAAAAGGTTTATATGTCAAGCAATTATTGCCTTCCTCCAAATAATGCAGACTTTCTTTCGCCAGAACAGAGTCAGGAGAAATGTACAAAGTAGCCTTGAATCTTATAAGTTACCTCTAGTATCGCAATGATATATGTACAAAGAATGAACATGGATGATATCACCTGGGAAATCTGCCATAAATGTCGAGCTTCGGCAAACTTTGATTTTCACTATAAATATAGAACATCTCAAGATCATTATTAATTACTGTTTCTAAAAGGTCAAGGTACCTAAAGTAAGCTGTTCCCTCAAAGCAAGACTCCCACGATTAAACATTATCACTTCTTGGATGAACTGAAACCCCCAAATCCCATCATAGCCGCAACATCAGGATCCATGTCAACTTCCTCCTCTGCCGCCTTCTCTTTCTGAACCCAGATACAGACCAAAAATTATCAGGAAATATTATGGTAAACATGATAGGCTCACACATTCAAAAGATAATATGCTCTTAATTGCGTAGCTTTGGCGCAACAAATGCTAATCTAGCAACTGGCAAAAACATCACGTTCTTTTCTCCCTATAAACTTATGGTTCACAAATATAAACAAATAAGCAACCTGTGGTGATATAGAGCACACACCTTCTTTTCTTTCTTCTTTTCTCGACGTTGGCGCTTCCGTTCCTCCTCTTCTTGCTGCTGCTTTAAGATCCGCTCATCAAGATCTATGACAGAGGCAGACATCAATTTTCCATCACCAATTAGATAAACGTCTTTAGAAAATATATGCATTTTCTGTTTACGCCATAAAATTCTTTACCTTGTTCTGTGAAGCTGCCAGAAGCACTCCGTTTCTTAAGAAGTTCGAACCTCTCTTTGACCTGAGACCATAGAATTTGCAGCTCATATACACTGTTGCTAGACAAATATGTACTTGTGATCAATGACATGCTTAGGTCAGACAAATAGTTTTATCTTTAAAAGAATTGTGGCAATCTCCTCTATTTTCTTTTTCTTCTTTTTCATTTTTCATAAGGAATCTTTATTGAAAAACCCATGTACACAATCTCCTCTATCTTGTAATCCGCATGGTTTACTCTGGTACATTGTTTTGCATGTATAAAAATTATGCTTGAGAGCAAGTCTTACAAAGGTTGCATCATTTCTCACCTATGTTTAATTATCGGTGCATTCATTAAACTTCAAAGTACTTTCTAAAATGTACCTGTTCAACAGATGCCCGTTCGACCCGCATAGACATACCCAACGCTCTTTGATCTATGAAACAAAAGCAAATGAACCATTAGGAAAATGGAAGAAATAGTTCCCAAAACTAATTGATGAAACAAAATCATCTATAGATAAACACATACGTTTTTTTCCATTTATATGATCCAAGTAATTTGCAGAATCCTTTACCACACACTCACAAACAGAACAGAAGTATCCGGCCTGCAAAAGAACAGATTTAATCACAAAAGGACAGCATAAACAAAAATTTTGAAAAATGACACGAGTTTCAGTTACAAACTCAACTCAGCTCACTTCATAATACCACTATTCTTCTTCCTTCAGACCAATATATAAAAGAAAAACAACCAATGTACTTGGGCTACGCCTTTTTTATATAAAATCTTTGATTACCTATAAAAAAAGTACATAAAATAGAAAAAAAAAGTAAACCCTCTCTACCCAAATAGAATGGTTCCAAACAAAATCCCCCCCCCCCCCTCCTTTTACTATGCCAATCTAGTTCAGTTGCCAAAAGAGAACCACCCACCAAATCCATCATCACTATGAAGTTAAATCTTCCCATGGACAGTCCTCACGCCTGAAATCCCAGTCTCTTAAAGAGCTTAATATGGTTAGTGTTCCATTCTTAGTAAAGCAATTAAAATTAAGTCATGAGATGTACATTAACCACAAGGTTTAAGACATTTCGGAAATCCCCCATGAGCAATATCATCTTCCTCAACCAAGCACATGTCGAAAAGTACCACAGGAAAACCCAGGATGAGAAATGGGATTCATATGAATATCTCTTCAATAGTTTGGATCTAGTGATACAGACAACTTCACGAGTTCAAGTATTCCCTTTGGCAAAGAAAATCTAATATCTTAATGGAGGTGTTTTTTTTTATGCATAGATATAGACGTTTACAGTCAGCACAGCCAAGTGAGTGAGCTTACCGCTTAAAATAAAAGTCTGTGGGATACAGGGCCTAGATCAGCTTGATCGATTGTGGTTTTTATAATTATCATGGCACTCGCCTAGCTCAACCAGGATTGGTGAGTAGTGACAAGATTTAGGCCTCTTGGTTTGGATTCTTCAACTTGATTTTCATTTATTGAATAATCCATTGCATCATAATGAGATTACCCTGTTTAATTGTGACGTATTCAATTTGTTAGTTTAAAAATTTTAGTCTTATGCTTAGTTCAACCTAACACTAATTTGATAATCTAACCAAATTTTAAGATTGAATCACTTAAAAAATCAAATTAAATAGGCCCTTGCTAGAGATTTTTCTTGAAAACGACAGCATGTTACAACACCCTCATCTCATCCTAACAAACATTGAACAAGTATCAAAATAGCACCCAAAACTTTAAAAAAAAATGGTAATTTTGACTAGGAGGGGCCATCTGATAATAAAATTGTACATTCAAAAGGTAGATATCAGCAATAATAACAATATGGTGACAAGGGAAACATGAGAACATGTTTGCATACTGGCTATTATCTTATAAGATATGGTGACAAGGGACACATGAGAACATGTTTGCATACTGGCTATTATTTTACTTATAAGAAAACAAAAACATGGTTGCATACCTGCTGACTTAAGGGTGCCACTGGAGTAACAACCTGCAAAAATAAAAATGATATAATAAGGTCAATAATTTTTCCAATCAAAGATCCATGCATAAAATACTCAACATAAAATGCTGAAAGATGTTTCATCCTTTTGAAACTAAAGGGAAACAGAAAGGCATGCTATTGTGCCAGGAAACTTATCAGGCAGGAAACAAATAAAAATAAATGCAAGCAAGAAGCAAAACATGCCCCCAGACGATTAGGGTTATGATGGTATAAACCCATGAAAATTTGTATAGAACAAATTCAAAATCTAGAGCATGCCAAGCTCAGGATCCAAAATTTTATGGTAAATCTCCAAGAAAAGGATTAATGGCCTTGGCAGATTTATAGAACGAGAAATATTTTTTCACAAAAAGATCTCACAACAATAGAGTTTGCAACTAATGTGGATTGTTGTCGTACATCAAAATGTAAAGTTCTTTTACTATAAAAAGATCTAACATATCACATCTAGCCACATCACTTTGTGAACTATACTTTTGTGAGATCTCTCTATGAACCTAGCACTCCTCTTATAAAGAATCCAAAGTCCATAAAGGAAACTGTTTAAGGCCATTATATATATATATATAAATGTATATATAAAAATATATATATCCAAGCCCATTATATCTTGCATGTCAACATGATTAAGGCCCACATGTTTATCACTCTAGTATCAGAAGAGTACTCGTATAGGATATTAATATGTGTTTCTTTAACCATAAAGGCATTTGATATTCTACTTCCAAAGTAACATTGGAAGGCCTGATTTCAAGATAGCCAACTGTTAAAAGCATGCTTGCTTCAAAGTTTTGATACCTCTATATCAGTAGGGTGATGTCACTCCACCGACTGAATCCCCTTCCAAAGAGGGATAAGTCCTATCATTATCCTCATAAAAACAGAGTAAAAAGCAGCATAGGAGACACCTAGCATATTATAATATTGTCCCAATCAGCAAGTACCAGCAGTGTCAATCCCAAATCTTAATCATTCTTGAGAAATCTGGCTTGACAGATCACGGGCATGTTACAAAACTGGAGCAGAGAGCTAGCCAAAAAGTCAACACCTCAATAGGTATAAAAAATCAAAAATCCAGCAAGTTACGGTCAATTATCATGTAAAATTGCATCAAGTTGCACAATTACATTAGTAAAAATTATTCTGGGTTCTCAAAAATGGCACGTCTACCAGCATTATACAGATTAACCACGACCTTTGAAATTCCCACCAATCAAACACTCCAGGATTAATTAACAAAGTCTAAAAACCTATTCTGTACGATGTGATAACCAGTTTCATTGTCATACTCTTGCCATCTATTGTGTTTTTTTTTTCTCTTCTCTAGAAAAAGCCACAAGTTTAATTATTGAATTCTAAAAACCAATTCTGTAAGATATGATAACCAGTTTCATTGTAACACTCTTGCCATCTATTGTGTTTTTTTCTTTTCTTTAGAAAAAACCACAAGTTTGTCATGTTCCATGGATTATATGGCATACATAACCAGGAACCTACGGAACAACTCCCTTTAACAATTGCTTATCGGAATCGATAGTACTCCAGTAAACAAGTGGAAACAAAGTCATAAACACCATATTGAGCTGCTCATATAAGAAATGGTCTACCAAAAAGTACAACTTACAACCAAAAACGTCCTGGCAGAAAGACAACAAATATCTAGAAAAGATATAAGAATAATGATTGGGCCACCGAGGATCCTCACCATTTGATTTTTTTTTTTTTTTTAACTTAATGGTTAAGGAAATGTTTTTTAATGAATTTGTGATTTTTATTTTTTATTTTTAAACGTTTAAGGGGTTTAAAAAAATATTGAAAAAAAAAAGCCAAAAAAAAAAATTTTGCCTTCTCGGTGAGGATCCTCGGTAGCTGTAGCAGGGTCCAAGATATAAAAACAGCGACACACCTGAGTTTTTCCCAAGCGAGAGTCAAGGTCCACTTCATAATCCCTATGTTTCAAGGGCTTCCTCTGCACTGGAGGGCCTCTCGCTGTAACAAACCCAGCCAACCCATTTCTCTAACGTTAACACAGATGTACATAAATCCACCAAATAAGAAACAAATACAAAAGAAAGAAGATTTTCGGATTACATTACTCACATTTAGATTTAACCCGCGACTCCGCCTCCTATATACAACACAAGATAAGCAGAATCAACCAAGGGGCGTTAATCAGAAAAGAAGAACAACCTTAACCAAAAAAAGGAGAATTGGGAACTTTGATTTAGAAAAACCTGTTTTTCACGTTCCCTAGCTCGTTCCAAATATTCGTCCCGATCAAATTTTCTTCTGAAGGTGTTATCAACCCCAACAACCTACACAAACAAGTACGAAAAAAAGAACACGTTATTGTCAACACCCAAAAAAAAAAAAAACACAGAAAACAATAGATCGTGAAAATAAAAAGTATGATTCGGATTTCTACTAAGTTGTAATATTCTGTCAGCAACATAAAAAGAAAAAATGTGATGAAATTTTTAGGGTTGAGAAAGTAATGGTAAGAGACTTAAAACTTACATTATCACTGGTGTGAGCCATTGAAATAGAAGGGAGATTCTTGACGCAATTCACAGATTAGCCCAATTCTGATTCGGAGCAAAACCCTAATTCTGATTCTGAGCTCCAGAACTTCGAAGTAGAAGAAAAGTGGGGAAAGTAAACACTGCGGAAAGTAAAATGATATACTAGTGCATAAGTTTTTACAATTTTATTTAAAATAAATTTTATTTATGTAAAATTAAAAGTATTATCTAAGATACATTATTGGTATAAAGCCATTGGTTTTTTTTAAGCTTGGCCATTGGTTATTAATATGCATTATTTTGTATATTGTTACCTATTATTATATGGTTATGGAATATTATTTTGCCCATGGTATTAGCTGTCGTGATTGATTTACGATGTTCGGCTTATAATAGAAGACTTGAATAAGAAATAATGATTTTTAATCTTAACAAAAAATAACAATTAATAAAACTAGATAAGGAAGTAATGATTAATAAATATCATATGTATTTAAGCAGACAAGCAGCAATAGATGAAATGGATGATCATTGTAATTTTTAAGAATTGAGATTAAAATAATACATAATCATTTGAGTATTCTTGCTTTATATAGAAAATAAAAAAAGTAAGAATTTGCTCAAACAAGTTTTTAACAACAATAGATTATAGAAAAGAAAATAGAGTATATTGATAATTGGTAAGTCAGAAAAATCCATTGATCAGCCCGTTTATACTATAAAGTTTTAAGGGTGGCTCTGGTGGTGTTTCCTCAAAATCTTAATATACTTAATAATACCAAATCCTTGTTTCAAAAATTTATCTCAATGAATTTTTTATTCAGATCTGAATCATCCAGATCCTCTGTAAGTATACTTATAGAACCTGATAATATTAATTAAGAAGATTATAATAATATATTAAATATAGAAAAAAATTTACAAAATTGGACAATTCCTAATGTTCCAAAAAATTAAATTTATAAACAATCTACTTTCTCTTCAAAATTATTATTTCTTACTAATTATTATATTAAAATTGTAGAAAAAACTTTTTATTTAAACAATGATTATGAATCACTACAATTATTAACAAAAGATATTGTTAAATATCATATGGAACAAAAATATTCTTTCATATATATATTGGATTATTACAAGTTGCTATAAAATCACTCAAAAGAAGTGGATTAAAATGTTTCAGTACTACTCAGCCTAAGAGATGGTAGACATTATAAATTTCATGACCCATCACTTGGTATGGTAGAATCTAGCATGTTCCAAGGTCTGGTTTGTGTCAATCATCATCTCAATTATCCCATTTCATTATTTGATGCTAACATCCTACATGCTTTATTATTAAATATTAAAACAAGTGGTTATCACGTGATGAAATGATCACATCCCTAATATAGTTTATAGATCTATTATAAACTCATGAAAACAACACTAGAGCCACAAACTCTTATTACTAGTCCAAAGGGCTACACATTATTGTTACAATCTAGTACATTAAATTCTAGTATACAGATTCCTAAACAGATTCATTGGAATTAAATTACTCTTCTTAATGAATGGAAGTTAGATAATATAACTCCACTATCTAAAATAGAAATAATGCTATAGATGATTTAGAATATATAGATCAGAAAACAAATGGATCAGTTCAAATAACTTTTCAACTTTTTAGAAAATCGTTTTCTCATTATTCCTCACCAACACACTCTAGTTATCACACACATTGATCTGTTTTTACTTCAGTTTCACAAAAAAGATCCCATAAATTAGACACCTAGATTCGATGAGTCATTCTTGAAAATATTATTGACACACTTATCTATACAATTAATCTTAGCATACCCTCTACCTCTCGTAATCTTGAGCAATTAAAATAATCATTTTCTCCAACATATTTACAAGTAATTGGAGATGATGCTGAAATATACACACTTAGCAAAGAAGATTTTAAGATTAATAAAGAATACCTTAAAATATATTATATGAAAGAAAAAATATAATCAAAAGAGATTATTATTCTTCTCAATATTTTCAAAATTAGAACGAGATTATATTCAAAATAAATATTATGAGTATTTATAAGAAATACAAGCAAATATACCATTATTTAAATGGTTCGAAATTTATAAATCAAACAAATTATCAACCATAAATAGAACTACTAATCAATGAATTAAACAATAAAGTTATCCCCCTTTTGAAACCATTAAGTATAATCAAAGAGGTACTCAAGTCGTAGCATCACCATTAAAGAAACATAATTCTATTAGATACTAAAAACATAATTCAACAAAATAATTATACTAATATGTATTTACAAACTATGAGTAAACAATTAGAGAGAATTGAGACCTATTAAAGAAGCAAAATAAATCTATTTATTTGTTCCTCCTGAAATTCCATCATATTTAAAAACTATTTTTTATAAGAGTAAAAATGATTTGTTAGAATAGATCTCTAATAAATTAGAAAAATTAAATATTACTAATACTACTTCTACTTTACTAAAACAATCACATATTAATTTATTAAGTAAAACATACTCACCTACTTTATTATCTGTTTATAAAATTAGTAATGTCGAAAACTAATTTAAAAATATAGATGTCCAAATAAAGAAGATTAGAGGAGATCATGTTAATGAATATTCAACTAGAGATTCTAAACGCCATGTTTCCATTACTCATAATTGGTAACTGCGACCAATCCAACCGGATATGCAATTTGGGGAAAGAGAACATATAGTAAGATCTGCATTCTCGCCAGTTGTGTGATGCGAATGGAACATAGATGGATTATCTGAATATGAAATATTAAATCATTTTTAAGAAATGATTATGGTCGTTAATGTTTATATGAAAAAACAAATTATCAAGTGGCTCACATAATTGTTACAGGTTTTCCTGGCGAATTAAAAGGTTGATAGAATCATTATCTTTCAAGTGAGCAAAGAAATAGAACATTAAATCAATATAAACATGATGAAAGAATGCAAATAATCAATAGAAGATGGTCAATCGTTAGAAGATTTTGTTAATACTTTAATATTTATATTAAGTAAACATTTTGTTAGAGGTCTTATTCAATTTAAATAAAGAAAGTGTGATTTATTAATTAATTTAAGATACTCTCAATTATTTGATTTTCGTTAGTATAAAGATGTATTTCTAATCAAAATTATAATCAGAAATGAATGTCAACAACCATATTATAAGGAAAAGTTTATAATCGGACTTCCGTGTTACTTTGCTCCAAAAGTAAGAGAATCGTTGGTAAAATCATATGGTACAATTGATTTTATTAATCTTACATATGGTGATATTATAACTACTATTAATAGAACTAGTTTAACTATGTGTAATAATTTAAGATTAAAAAATCAAAAGGATAAGGAAAATAAATTTGCTAAGAAAGAATTGGGTACCTTTTGTGAACAGTTTGGTTATGCTCCATTATTACCAAATTCTAGAAGACATGAAAAGAGAAAAAGAAATTATAAAAATTATTTTAACAAAAAACGAAAATACAAAACACCTTACAAAAATACAAAAGATAAATAAATCTATAATCAACCAATAAAAAATACAAAAAAGTATAATGAATAGAAAAAACAAATTATTTGTTATCAATGTGAAAATTTTGGTCATTGCAAGTAAAATTGTAGAGTCAAACAGCAAATTAATAAATTAGATATATCTGAGACATTAAAAAAAAAACTATTAAATATTTTTATAACATCATCAAGTGAAGAATAGGAGAATTCTTTTGATGAAATTTATCAATTAAAAGATTTGAGGCCCCGTTTGGATATAAGAAGTGTTTTATCTCATCTCATCTATTATAATATTTTTCAAATTTTTACACAAAATATAATAAACAATTCAACTTTTTTAAATCTCAAAAAAATAATAATATTAAAAAATAATATTATAACAATATTTTTTTCAATTTTCAAATTTCAGCTCAGCTCATCTCATCTCAACTTACTATCCAAACAACATCTCAAGCTATTTTTTTTATTGGCACCAGGTGTCCAACAATAGCGTCCCTACTAATCCCAGGGGTGCACAGGCCCTCAGGAATGAGTTTCCCACAAGTGCACATTAGATAATTCAAGGAGAAAATCCCTCAGTTTGATAGTTCATAGAGATTGTTTACACCAAAAGAGATTTGAACCTTAGACCTGGGGGAGCATACCGCCAAACCCAAGGTCTTTACCACTTGAGCCAATCCCTAAGGGTTAACGACATCTCGAACTCTTCAAAACAATTTTTTGATAGTAAACCAGAAGAAGATGAAGAAGCAGCTTATGTTTGATATTGCTTGAATAAGGATAGTTGTATTTGTAACAAAACTATTAATGTTCTTTCAAAACATGAAGATATTATCTTAGAATTAATAGATAAAATTAGTGATCCACAAGAAAGAAATGATTACTTAGTCAAATTAAAAGATACTTTTGATACAAAAATTAATTATACTACTTCAGTACTTTCGCTTTATAATTTTTTGAAAATAGTAAGTAGATTTAAAACTGAAAAACAAAATGGTACATTACAAACTTACAATAGAAAATTAATGAAATAAAACAATAAGTTAAAGATTTGAAAACATCTCATTTTAAATTAGAAATTTCAAACGAACAACTATTACAATAGATTATATTATTAAGAATATATAAGAAAATTAATACCCTTAATAAAGAACAAGGAGGATGCTCAACACTATTTATAAATGACGAAACAAATAATTTCATTAACATTCTTAACAACATAAATTTTCAGAAATGGTACACTGAAGTAATAGTTTCTACTAATCTATAATTTTCTTTTACAACAATTATTTATTAGAAACATGAGTAGATTTAAATTGTATCAAAAAATGATTAATACCTTCTAAATATTTTGAAAAAAAAAAAAAAAACATTATCCCAAATCAATGGAAAAAAAATTAAATATAAATTATACATTATCAAATGCACATATCTGTAATAATAGAATCTATTTCAGAACAACATTTATTTTAGTCAAAAATATTAATACCAAAGTAATATTGGGAAATCAATTTCTTGCCCTACTAAACATCTTTTATATAACAAAAAAAGAATTTATACAAAAATACTTGCACAAGATATTCAATTTAAATTTATGTTTTCCTCTGTTTCAAAAGAAATTAATTCCCTAAAAATGTCTCATTAATTAAATTAATTAATTTCCTAACAAAATATAAGATTAATAGAAAATAAAAACAAATAAATTTCTTAAAAAAATAATTAAAATATAAAAGAATTGAAGAAAAATTAAAAGATCCATTATTAATCCAAAAAAATAATCATTTTAAAATAATAGTTGAAAAAGAAGTATGCTCTGCCAAATGTTTTCTGGAGTATAAAATAACATATAGTTGAATTATCCTATGATAAAGAATTTTCTGAAAAAAATATTCCTACTAAGGCTAGACCAATCCAAATGAATAATGAATTATTAGGATTTTGCAAAAATGAAATAAATGACTTAGTAACAAAAGGATTAATAAGGAAAAGTAATTACTATGGAATTGTCCTGTCTTTTATGTTAAAAAACAAAAAAATTAGAACGAAGGGTTCCTCAATTAGTAATCAACCATAAACTATTAAATAAAGTATTACAATGAATTTGTTATCTAATTCCTAATAAAAAAAATATTTACTATATCGTCTTTATAATGTTACTATATTTTCAAAATTTGACATAAAGAGTGAATTTTTATAAATCCAAATTTTTAAAAAAGATTGGTATAAAATGACATTTACAATTCCATTTGAATATTATGAATGAAATATTATGCTATTTGGATTAAAAAACGCTCATAGTGAATGTCAAAATATTATGAATGAAATATTTACTCATTTCACTCACTTTTCAGTAATTTATATAGATGATGTACTAATTTTTTTCTTTATCTATTGAGCAGCATTGGAAACATTTAAATACTTTTATTCAAATTATTAAACAAAATGAATTAGTTTTTCCATCACCAAAAATAAAATTATTCCAAAATAAAATTAGATTCCTTGGATATGATATTTATCAAAGTACTATTACTACAATTAGTAGAGCAATAGAATTTGCTAATAAATTTCATGATGAAATTAAAGATAAATAACAATTATAAAGATTCTTGGGAAGCCTTAATTATGTTGCAAATTTTTATTAATCTCTTAGGCCATTATGTAAATCATTATTCAAAAGATTAAAAAATAATTCACCTTTATAGACCAAAAAAATACAAATATTATAAAACAAATTAAGTTTCATGTTAAGCAACTACCATGCTTAGGACTCACAACTCCTCTTACTTTTAAAATTATTGAAATAGAGGCTTTTCATCTTGGTTATGGAAGAATTATGAAATAAAGATTATCCCTAGTTCTGAACCAATTATTTGATTCCATTCAAGATGTTGGAATCTTGCTCAAAAAAATTGCAATACTATTAAAAAAGAAATTTTATCTATTTTATTATGTATTTCTAAATTTCAAGATAATTTATTAAATCAAAAGTTTTTATTTAGAATAGATTGTAAATAAACTTGGCTCTTAAACAAATATTTACCAGATGACAAGTTATATTATGCATTTTTTATTTTGATAGTGAACATATTAAAGGAAAATCTAATTATATTCCTGATTTCCTATCTCAAAAATTTTTATAAGAAAAATAATCATCCTCAAAATCAAGAGTGAAATCTAAATCCTCATACGCTAGACCACCGTCTCTTTCCTATCCTTCGTTTTGTCCTTCTGTAACTCCAAAACCATATACAGTATGAAAACATTACCACCACCAACCAAGTCATCTTATAACTCATTCTCACCATTAGCTTATTCAAAATTATCAATATATTCAAAATTTGTTTCTCCTTCTACTCTTTCTCATATTATTAGTCATCCACTCTTATCTCAACTTTATGTGTCTTCTATTATTATTAAGACTCATTGGCATCTAGTCTTTCCTATTAAGGTTGAAATTCAGAATCTGTCAAATCCCAAAAAATTACTCGATGCATTTCTCTTACCATATTAGCATTACATTCCACAAAATATTAAAAAAATTCAACATTTTATGAGTTTATATTAATAGACACAGATTCAATTATCCTTTCTAAAATCCTATTCTCTCTTTAAACTCAATCTTCTTTACCTGCATATCCAATTATTGCATTTCATAAAATTACCATTAAGCAATTTCTCACCCTGGAACAATGGAGAAAAAATCCTTATTTGACAAAGAAAATTTTCTCATCTTTATGACCCTCCATTTTTTTAATTATTATGATTACCAACACAAATGGACAATTTTTTTTTAAAGTAAAAAAAAAATTTGCGTTATTCTTAATTTCTTCACTTTGGCAAATTACAAGAAATTAAAACACTCCCGCGATTAAGGGTGTAAAGGTCCGATTTTAGACAAATTTTGGGACCGAACCGGTATTTACTGATTTTGCATTTTCAAGAATCGATACCGCACCAGTTATCTACTAAATCCGCACTTTCGGTTTTACCTGTTCTGGTCCGGTTTTGTCCGATTTTTCGATTTTAGTATTAGTATTACTAATGTATTTATTAAAAGGAATATGCTGAGAATTTATTAGCATATAAAATGTAATTAATATATATATAATTTATATTTAAAACATATGATCAAACAAATGTTCATGTTTAAGATTTAAATTTTATGGTATAAATTATAATATAATATTATTTCATATATAATTATATATTATATAAAATTATATATAATATAAAAAATATTATATATAATATTAAAAATTAATTAATATATATATACGAATCGGCCCAATCCAGTGTCGAAAAATCTAAAATTGGAACCGGACCGATTTGACAGATCTTTAAAATGGAGGAACTTGTCCCGGATTGAACCAACTGGTTCGGGTCGGTTCTCCAATTCTCCGGTTTATTTTTATAGCCTTACCCACGATAGTTTTACTATAGTGAGATTATTATGGACTCAAACCTCTTCTTCTTCCTGTCCCTCTCTAAGAAAGTTTTAAAATTTTTCATCCCAAGATGATTATCCACCCGCATTAAAATATTGTCCGCTACTTCTCCTTTTCTTCATTAAAATATAATTAAATTGGATCATGAAATGATAATATGTTATCAAACCTCACCCATCTATAAACACCATTATATTCTTAGCCCGCCGTGTATCCATCAAGTGGTAGGAGAAGTATAATTATGATCATGTTCTAAAAATATTTTCAAAATTTACCAAAGCTTTTGAAGTTCTAGTCCAGTGAAGTAGTTTTCAAGCCTAATTAGCATCTATTACTCGCAAGAAAGATTTAAAAAAATTAATTGAGGTTATGTCACAAGTTTCAGATAGTGATGATGAAAAAGAATCATCATCATTGCATTAAATCAGATTATTTCCATCACAACAGGCCACATCATCACCAGCTCAATAGGCTTCTCATTCTCAAGCCAACTCATCTTTTCATCCAGTCAATCTAATGAACTCTCAAGATCCATTCTTTCAGATTATGACCCTTACATTATGATGTGATTCCAGCAGAAGCCTCAAGGCAAAATTACAAGAAGAATTATTGTTGTTCAATCAATTATTTCAGTTAGCAAACACTTCAAGACAAAATCACTCATCAGAAATGAAGCATTATTGGTTCCACTCATCAATTATCTGTCAACGCATGAAGACAAACAACTTTATACATCCATTATCAGATTACTGTGTATAAAGTTATTTTCTATTACTGTTTTGGTGTCTATGAAAAGGAAGTCTATAAAGAAAGAAGGGCATTTAGAAAATCTCATCTGAAGCTCTACCCTTCCCTCCATCCTCACTTTCGAAACAATCCCCTTGTATAATATTTCCTTCATGTATTTTGCCTCCAATCCTCTTGAAAATTAATCTCCTTATAAATATTATGTTTTTAATAAAATCAAACTTTATCAGTTATGATTTCTATCTTTTATGCTTATATAATAATTAAATCATACATATGGTTGATTATATCGCCTGTTGTAAATAATTTATGTATATGATTGGTTATACAACCTATAATTATATCATACAATTATTATAATTATTACCTCAGATATGTTATTGGTATTGAAAAGTTGCATAATATCTATATTTAATTTAAAATAAATAATAAAATTATTATAAAAGAGTTGCAGGTACAAAATGATATTTGTTCTGAGCTGATAGTTCAAAACATGTGGTAATTAATTCTCTGTGGCACAATTTTTTTTTCAAATAAATTTTACTTAATCGTGTTTTAAATTAAAAATATTTTTATAAAATAACATATGTTAGAAATTATTTATCTTATATTTTTGAAAATAAAACTTTGAAACGAGAGCTGTATAATCGAATTTTGTTGTTTAAATTGGAAGATAAGACATATAAAATGAATTAACCGAAATTTATAAATTTTAAAATTAAATTTTGGATTAATATTAAATATTAAATAAATATTATAAAGCTTAATTTACAGGTTTGCCTCTCTTTCCGACGAACAACACTCATGGCATAGCCAAAGTATCTTTAGTATACGTTTGGACTATATGCGTTAATTTAAGTTGTGAGCGGTAATATTTTATAAATCTCCTTAAAATTAGTTTAATTTTTTTTTTTAAATTGAGATGTATTTAACATTTTAAATTGAAATATATGACATATGATGAAAAATTAGTTTAAAAAATAATAAGTCCTATTAATAATTAATTTGAAATAGATTAAAGATCCGTTTGGATACAGAGGTGAGATAAAGTCTCATCTCATTTAATTTTATCTCATCTTAACTAATAATTTTATTATTATTTATAAATTATCTCAATTTATCTTATCTTACCTCACGATCCAAACAGCCTGATTTGTTTCAACGACCAAATACAAACAAACTAGCTCACACTGTAAGATTGTAAGATGACCTGTGTTATACACACATTCAAGTGCGTCTAGAATTATTGAATCTTTAGACGTGACAAAATACAAGACAATTGTCAAATCGTACATGTAGTAACGACGCAGTGCGGCACGTTCTACCTTCGAATCGAGGCAGCAGTCGCTCGCTGCCATCTCCGAGCACGATTATCGAGCAATACTTCGGCTTTCGGCTTTTGGCCATTACATCCCCATGTATTGCACATGGTCTTCATGGTGGCATGGCTGCAACTGGAGCTTGCACCCCGTGTCACCGCTTACAACCCCCGAGGCCGCCTGAGTCATGGCTGCGACAGACCGACAGAAAGAGCTATATATACACATCTTTTCGCCTTCCTCTAAACAGTTTCCGTTTTCGTCACAAGCTAGCTCTAGAAATCAGATATCAAAGTAGATAAAGCACCGAAAATGTTGAGCTCAAGGACTTCGTTTGCTTTTCTGACCCTGGCTTCGATTTTTTTTGCCTCGTCGCTTTTGCTTACGGTGTCGTCGTGCTCAACGACGACAATTTCGACAGCGAGGTTGGACAAGATCGCGGCGCTCTCGTCCAGTTCTACGCTTCCCGGTACAAATAATGAATCAATTCATGCTTTTTTTGTCTGATTCTTTGTTAGGTACTTGCTTAGAAAGCAGCGTAGCAAAACAACGATAAAGCTTTCTCTGGTGAGTTAAACTTGACTGAGAAATTAAATATTAGATTAGGAGTTGCGGTTTCTCTGGTGACGCATTTTCTTTTATTATTATTATTATTATTATCATTTTTAAGTTCGTTTCAGCAATCGGCGTGGTACGATCAGCTCTGCATTTGATGAGCTTATACCTTGATAATGGACGGTCTGTGATTGGAGATACGTGGGTTTGGAGCTCCATATTGCTATAGATGAATCGCTGTTTGTATATTCAAACCTATTGGCGTAGAGGAATTCTTACGACTTTGTTTTACACTAATCTTAAAAGTCAAATAGTTGATAATGTGTTTGATTGGTCCATTTTGGAATTACGTTTGCCTATTACTTGCTTGTCAATACGTCTGCTGGCAACTGATCAAATCATACATTAACTTAATTTTATCAACGATATATCCGCACCTGTTAATATTTTCTTATGCTCGTTATGAAGTTGTTCGTGGTTTTGGTATAAGAAAGGTAATCAGGTCACAAATTGCTTAGATCAACCATTTGTCGCGTATTCATGTCTTGAATGTATTAAACTGAACGATGGACTGCGGTACTTTGGTTGTCAACGGGCCTTTGATGTTTGGGCATCCTTTGATTTTGCTTGCTTCAGTCCTTGCTGGATCATATGAAAGCACGGGGTACATTATTTCCTTTAGAAGTTTTACCTATTCCATCTCTATATATTCTTCAATGGGCTCTGCTGTGTTTGAAACTCCTGACCAAATTTTATTGTTGTAATGCTGTTTCGTGAAAACATTTTAGGGATCTCAGTTGTAAAATGTTAACTATTTTGTCTCCCATGGCAGGTGTGGGCACTGCAAAAAGCTTGCTCCAGAGTATGAGAAGCTCGGCACAAGTTTCAAGAAAGCAAAATCTGTTTTGTTTGGGAAGGTGAGCTCCTTGAATCTTCTATGCTTTTTTGTTTCTAACATTGCAGTGTTTCTGAACGGACGATTGCCGACTAATTGTTCTGATTGCGTGTTTAATGATTTATCTTCTGGGTCTCAATTTGATCTTAAAGCCTTATCTATTGCTATGTTGCTACTGTTATGCCTAATGGTGATAAATTGACGTTATTTGACTTCATCTCATGGCGGTTTCTGGTGTAGGTGGACTGTGATGCAAACATGAACCTATGCTCTAAATATGGGGTTTCTGGGTACCCCACGATTCAGTGGTTTCCTAAACAATCCCTAGAACCCAAGAAGTGAGTGTCCTGTTAAGTCAACTTTATCCTTTCGAATTAAACATTTACTAAATCCATGTAACCGTTTAAAGTCTAAAAATCGTAGAAAATTTTTCAACCAGTCTTGTAGCTCTTAAGAATACGAACTTAGATTCTGATCAAGTTCTATATGTTTTAGATATGAAGGTTCTCGTACTGCAGAAGCCCTTGCTGATTTTTGTGAACATCGAAGGAGGTATTAATATGCTTGTAATTTAGGTGAATTTATGAACCTAAGAAGTTTTTTCTTTTTTTTGATAAGTAGTGAACCAAAGAAGTTTGTTGATACATTACCATCTGTCTTCCCCCAACTTGCTCCTTTTTTTTGCTCTGGCATTTTTTTGGTTGCCCTGCCCGGTTCTTTTCTCTTGGATGCTTATGTATCACTGAAGTTTGCATAGATTCAACAGACCAGGTAGACCTATTGTCTTTTAAATTTTCAACGGGATATTTAGACCTTTTTACTTAATTCTGCATGGCTGGATTGGCAATATTAATGGTGCAAATAACTTTGCGATTGGCTAACTTCTCGAAATTCAGAATTTATTTTCCACTTTCTTTCCTTTAATTGCTGAGTTGAGGTAGGTTCGTGGGTGCAAACTAGTAATTTAGTTACAAATCAGTATGGGATATGGGATGCTCTTATGAGATTTGAAGATCTATCATTACCTATGACTAATGGGGATCAAATAAAGTTGACTTTATGCAATGTAATTTTACTGCATACATGTTAGCATACATGTTTTATTAAAAATTGAGATATGATTTAATTAATACAATGTTCAACCTCAGAGCTGAATGACTGATAAATTTAACATTTTATCCGCTGAATTTCCACAACACGGGATTGAGGGACTGCTATTTCAGAATTGATTTTGTATGTGAAAGCATGGGTGAAGAAAATTAGGAATCCTGGAAGTTGGAGAGAAACCAATTAACAGCTGCATTTCTCAAGCTTAGGATTGTTGGGCGAAGATCTCATGAAGGCATTCCAGATGCCATAAGCATCAGTCAGATCTAGTACCTGAGACAGAATGTTTTTTGGCGATTTGATCGCAGATGTAAGGGGAGGTGGAGTTTATCCAACTGACCAGTAGCTGATCTTTTCAGAGCCATTCTTCATATGCACGATTAAGCTTTGAAACCATGACAGATCTGGCAGCCTACGTTTGACGAGAAACCAAAGCTGGAGCACTCTACGTACTTCATTGGAGCAGCTGTGGTAGGAATGGGATGCTCTTGTGAGTTTTTGAAGATTTATCGTTTCCTACGACTAATGGGAAGCAAATAAAGCTCCAGTCTATGAAAAAGTAAACTTAGTCCATGGACGTTTTATAATAATTGAGATACAACTTAATTGACAAGTACATTCAACTTCAGAGTTGCATGACATATAATTTATCATCGGTTACCTAATACTTCTTCACAATGCCATCAGTGATTACAAATTTATTCTTGAGTTGTAATGCATTGTTGTGAGTTCTTCCAATATTTGTGCTTACTTGTTTGGTTGCTGCCCAGCATGACTTGAGTCAACTTATTATACCAACATATCTTGAGTCAACTTATCTATTGACATTGAAGTGTTGCTTTATTCCAGGGACTGTTGTGAAGATCACCACAACCCAATCCATTGTAGTGGCACTAACGGCACTCAATTTTGATGAGATTGTTCTTGATGTAACTAAAAATGTTCTGGTTCAGTTCTATGCACCCGGGTAATTTTTTATGTTCAAGTTTTCTGTAATATGCTTTTTATTGCATCTGCTATACTAACATAGTGAAATCAGTGAAGCAGTTTCTGTCTCGATATGGGGAAAAAGTCTGTTTTAATTACTTGAAGATTTTCATCTCTAAATGGTCTTAGTGTGCGTGCTTACATGGCAGGTGTGGACATTGCAAAGCCCTTGCTCAAGTAAGTATATTGTTTGCTGCTTGATCGTTGTCTTGTTGCAGAACTTTATCTTGTGCCTAAACAACAGTTATTCTTGATCTATGTCTGCACAAAATTTTCTCCAGATATATGAGAAGGTGGCAACAGCATTTAAAATGGAGGAAGATGTAGTAATTGCTAATCTTGATGCTGACAAGTACAAGAGTTTGGCTGACAAGTGAGTTTAGTAGTACAATATTAATTTCCTATTTTTAATGTGTGCATGCTATCAACTTTCAGAATTGTGTAATTGTTATTTAGTGGGCTTAGATAGGACCGTGTTTAAATCCACGAGCAAATAAAAGATTTCTGTGAAAAAATCAATTATGCCCGACGTAATGATGCTGCTTTTGCAGGTATGATGTCAGTGGATATCCCACAACGAAGTTTTTCCCGAAGAGCTACAAAATTGGTGAATGTTATGGTGGTGGCCGAGATTTAGATGACTTCATAAGTTTCATTAATAAGAAAAGTGGCACTTATCGCGATGGGGAAGGAAAACTTACATCCAAAGTTAGTGAGATACGTAGATTCATGGATGAATCATGGTGTATTAACATGTTTTCATTCTCTTGATAAATCTTTCTTGATGTAGGCTGGTTTAGTTGCCACTTTGGACGACCTGGTGAAGGAGTTTTTGAGTGCTGGAAGTGAAGAGAAAAACGCCATATTTGCCGAGATGGAAGAAGAAGTTGGGAAGCTCAAGGGTTCAACGACCAGGTTACAATAATGACTTCATTCTTTTGTCCAATATTTATTGCTTATAATTGACTCCAACCGTCTATCAGAATGTAAGTGGTTAGTGGCTAGTGGCTGTCGCCAGTAGAATACTAAAGTTTGGTTGATCCAAGTGACTTTATATTTCTCATAATTTACATCTTTCTATATATGGAAATATTTACTTAAAAGCTGCCAGAAACTTTTTGGAGAAAGGTGCGGAGTATGCCAAGAATGAAATTCAGCGGCTTGAGCGCATGCTTGAGAAGGTAATACATCATTACCATTTTGGAAATAAATCCATCTAATCAAAACGCACTTCAACAGTATTTCACATGTTTGAAAGTGGCAGAGCTACCGCTTGCTTATCGCACTGCTCTTATTGTATAGATTTACATCGACAAAATTACTTTCATATCATGTTAGTATGAATTATTCCGACTTTCTGGGCTCAACATTGCAAAACTCGTTCTTCATTTCACTCTCTCTATGTTAGGATATTACATTTTCTATATTCTCGTCTGTTTTCAGTTTCTGAGATTTGAGTTGATTAAGATCGCATTATGATTGGGTTTTGGTTTTCGTTGCCATTTGGAATTTTGATTTGAATTTGTGGAATGAAAGTTGTCCTGATCAAAGATGCAGCACTCTTATTTGCACTCCGGTATACCTACATATATATAAACTCGACATGCTCTTATATGTTGTGTATTGATGGTGCAGTCTATCAGCCCATCAAAGGCAGATGAGTTCACTCTCAAGAGGAATATCCTATCTAGCTTCGCTTCATCCGGAGGAGTCTCTCATCTTTCCTTTTTTCTTGGATGTATCAGAGCAGCCAGTTAATGGCATTTCTATTCTCTACTTTCTGAACTTGGGATACTTTTTCAGTGTAACGTATCTTCTTTACATTGCCTTTTTTTTTCCCCAGTAATTGAAGTGTGTAAGAAAGGAAAAGGTTTGCCTATGTATGATAAACAGAAATGCGGTGTTTTTTGCGTTGGAAATCTGATCATCATATGCTCCTTTTTGCATTGAATTTTCTAGGGTTTATATATTGTGTTTAGTTGCTTTTATACAAATTAAATTCGATTGAGAAAAAAGCTGATGATAGCTAAAATTACGAAGAAGAGTCATTTCTATAATATATCATAATATTCATATAATCCATTGCATCAGATTGTATAAACAGATCTGATTTAAAAGTATCCAATAACTGCGCATGATACAAACACCTTTCCTCCTCTTTCCTGGAAAGGTGGAGCTTTCCTCTCTACTGTTCTTTTGAACGTAGAGGTTCTCTCTTGGACGTTGCTCCGAAGAGAGGTTTCTGTCGAGTGATCCCCAAAGCAAGTTACAGAGTTACGGTATGGTTGAAGAGTTATCTAACCTTTACGAAGGTTTAAGCCTCACAGAGGAAGAGAAGCAGGAAGTTATCATTCCAAATGAGGAAGTTTTAACTTCTATAGAAAAAAGCAGAAATTGCTTGGCTGCCTTTATTGTTGCGGAAAAAGAAACGAATAGAGGAGCATTCCGGAACACCATGAGTAAGGCATGGAAAGTAGAGGGACAGGTTTCTTTTAAAAACCTTGGCTTCAACAAATTCTTGGTTGAATTTCAGAACCATTTGGAGAAGGAACGTGTTCTCTCGGGTATCTTTTGACAGGGCACTGGTTTGCTTATTTGATTGTGAAGGATGTATGGCACCAAAAGACATTGAATTCAAGAAGGAACCGTTTTGGATACAGCTACATGACCTACCTTTTGCGGGCATGAACAAAACCATGGGTGAAAAGGTGGGTGCAGCGGCGAGATCTGTTGTCTCGGTGGATGTGGATGCAAGTGGCATGGCCTGGGGCCATTTCCTTAGAGTCAGAGTTTTATTAGATATTTGTAAGCCTCTCACTCGGGGCAGGTTTATTAACTTGGAAGGGAAACGTTTCTGGATTCCTTTCAAGTATGAGAGATTTCCCCTTTTTTGTTTCCAGTGTGGTGCCATCAAACATACCGGCTTGTCTTGCCCAATTCCTTTCTCAGGGAGTAAAGGACGTGAAGAAACAATACCACAGTATGGTTCCTGGCTTAGAGCTAGTACACAGCTGAAGAACTCACCAGTCTTCAGCAAGAAGGAGAGTAACTTCGAAAACACAGGGAGTTGGCGCCAAAACAAAAGTGATGAGAGCAGGAACGAGGACGATTTGATGGGACAAAATGTCAAGTGCAAATCCAAAGTAGGCGTTGCACAGGTTGACTTTGGGAGCTCTGACAACTACCAACTTCTGGGACCTTTTCACGAAAAGGGTAATAGGGGCAGAACAGAAGTGCAATTAGACACTCCTTCTCAGGTAAACTCTGATCACCTTGATACTTTACACCTGGCGGATGTACACTCTAATGAGTCCTTGTCAAAGGAGCCCTTTTACACCATGATACTTTGCTGGATAACACTAGTCAAGCCTCACCAAGGCCTGTTAGGGACATGGCACAAGACAACCCACCTTCTCAGAACTCACCTATTAAATTTACTGCTGGTAGTGCTAAGAAAACAAAGTGGAAGAGGAGGGCTAGAGAATTGGGGCCTAGAGGAACCCATAGCCCACTTGACATGGTTATGTGTGAATCTAGTGGCCCAAAACCAAGGAAAAGGCCTAATGTAGAAACTCAAGGAATCATCATGACAAGAAAGAGAACTAAATAAGCTCAATTGGCAGTGGCTGGTATCCAGCCCTGCCAATCCCCATGAAACACCTAGCTTGGAACTGTCGAGGGCTTGGGAACCCTCGGACAGTTCGTGAACTTCACCTTTTGGTGAAGGAGAAGGGCCCGGACGTTGTTTTTCTTAGTGAAACAAAGTGTAGAAGGAAGAAAATCGATCTTATTCGTGACAAATTAAACTTTGACCATTGTTTTTCTATTGACAGTATTGGTAGAAGTGGGGGTATAGCCATGTTTTGGAAGAAGGAACTAGATGCGGACTTAGAGTCCTATTCACATCATCATATCTCTATCTCAGGCTCGTCTAACCTCTTGAGTAAGAATTGGACGGTTACTGGTTTCTATGGCCAGTCTATCACTGCCAAAAGAAGTGACAGTTGGGACCTCCTTAGACTAATTCACTCCAGAATTCATAACCCATGGCTGTGTATGGGGGATTTTAATGAGATTATGTTTCAAGATGAATATTTTGGTTCCAACACACGCCTCTTTAAACAGATGGAAGAATTCAAACTGGCCTTATCAGACTGTGGTCTTATGGATCTGGGATATAGAGGCTCAAAATTTACCTGGAGTAATGGAAGGGAGGGCTCTGATTTCACCAAATGCCGCATGGATAGAGCCTTAGCAAATGAAGAATGGTTTAATCTCTTTGACTCTAACCAGGTGTTAATTCTACCAGGACAATGCTCTGATCACTATCCCTTATGTATTTCTTGTGCAAACTCTGTGCATGTAATAGCCCCTAAGCAAAAGATCTTTAGATATGAAGTGGCCTGGGGCAAACGAGAAGGATGCACTGAACTAATTAAAGCAGCTTGGCTAGAGCAAACTCTTCAGACTTCAAAGCTTATTTCTACTTGGAATGGATTGACTTTATGCAGGGAAAAGCTCATGATATGGAGTAAGAAGGAGTTCAGACAGTAGCAAAGGTTACTAATCCAGATGAGAGAACAGCTTAGAGTACTACAAAATTTGAACTCGGGCTAGCATGGTAGACAAATCAGTGCACTCCAGAAAGAGATAGATGGTTATCTTGAAGAAGAAGAATTGAGATGGAGACAAAGAGCCAAACAAAGATGGCTTAAGGATGGGGATCGAAATACTAAATACTTCCATAGGTGTGCCTCTCAAAGGAAACAGGTGAATAAAATTAAACAAATCAGAAATGAAGATGGGAGGGTGACTTCTAATCAGGGAGAAATAGCAAGGATCTTTTAGGAATACTATCAAACTCTTTTCTCCTCCTCTAATCCAAGGAATATCGAGACTGCCCTCAACTCCCTCCCTCACTCAGTTAGTGCAGAAATGAATTGCTCTCTTACTAAGCCTTTTTCTGAACAGGAAGTTGAAATTGCTATTAAGGACATGAATCCTCTTGGATCTCCTGGCTCAGACGGTTTCCTGGGTGTTTTTTACCATCAACATTGGCCTACCATTGGAAAGGAAGTAACAACAGCAGTCCTTGAAGCATTGAACACTAGAAAGGGTTTTAAAGATATTAATCAAACCTTCATTTCTCTGATTCCCAAAAAGAAGTGCCCACTATCTGCTCTAGACTACAGACCAATCAGCCTCTGCAATGTGTTCTACAAGATTATCTTTAAAGGCATTGCCAACAGACTCAAGATCATCTTACCTAGCCTTATTTCCCCCACCCAAAGTGCATTTGTACCAGAAAGGCTTATCTCAGACAATGTAATTGTTGCATACGAGCTAGTGCATTCCATGCAAACTAGACTAAAAGGTAAGCATAATGGCTATATGGCACTCAAGCTGGATATGAGCAAAGCATATGACCGAGTGGAATGAGAATTTTTGAGTAAAGTAATGAGAAAAATGGGATTTGATAGTGAATGGGTAGAGTTGGTGATGCAGTGTGTCACCACAGTCAGTTACTCTATTCTAGTGAATGACATACCTCAAGAAAAATTCATCCCATCTAGAGGCATTAGGCAAGGAGATCCTCTATCTCCCTACCTATTCATCATCTGTTCTAAATTCCTCAGCCATAGCCTAAACCAAGCTGAGATGCAGGGAGTAATTTCTGGGATCCCAGCTGCCCAAGGCTCATTTCAAGTGAATCACCTCCTATTTGCAGTTGATAGTCTGGTTTTTTGTAAGTCAAACTCGAATGAATGGTGCAGACTGCAGCATGTGTTATCCAGCTATGAACAAGTCTCGGGCCAAAGACTTAACATTGAGAAAACCTCTATATTCTTCAGCAGCAATACAAAACTTGAAGCCCAACAAGCCATTATGCAACACTCAGGTATAAAAGCCTCTGGATCCTTTGATAAATACCTGGGGTTACCATCATATGTGGGCAGAAACAGAACTAAGGCCTTCCACTCTATTCTAGATAGAATCAAAGCTAAGATGGTTAACTGGAAGAGCAACCTGTTATCTCAAGCTGGCAAGGAGACTTCACTAAAATCAGTGCTGCAATCTATCCCTACCTATAGTATGGGCATCTTTAAACTCCCCAAAACCATCCTTAGAAGGCTCAACCAGCTGCTACAATCCTTCTGGTGGGGGCAAAACAATAGCAGGTCTAAAATTCATTGGTTAAGCTGGCAAACATTAGGGAAACCAAAGCAGCAGGGGGGATTGGGTTTTAGGGATTTTGAATATTTCAATTTAGCTTTACTGGCTAAACAAGGGTGGAGAATCATTCAAAACCCTTTGTCCCTTACATCTGAATTCTTATCAGCTAAAGTAAGAGCTCATGACTCTTTTGTTTGGAAAAGCTTCATTTTGGCCAGACCAGTACTTAAAGCAGGACTGCTATGGAAAGTTGGAAATGGTAGGAAAATCAAGATATGGAAGGACCCGTGGCTCCCTTGTCCATCTACATTCAAAGTGCAATCTCCCATTCACATCCTAGATGCTGAAGCCCCAGTTTCTGAGCTCATTAATCCAGTCACCATGCAGTGGGATCTCCCTCTCATATATGTCATTTTCTCAGACTCAGAGGCATAATTAATTAGACAGATCCCACTAAGCCCATGCAGGAGTCAAGATATGATGACCTGGAGATGCTCAAGAAATGGAAAGTTCTCTGTGAGAAGTGCTTACTACCTTCAAGGTTCACTTACAGAAGATAGAGTGGGCCAGTCCTCAAACCAAAACTCCAACTCGAGGTTTTGGAACACAGTTTGGGGTATCCATGCACCTCAAGCTACTAAAGCTTTTCTGTGGAGAGCTGCAAGTGAGTCCTTAGCTACCAATCTAAACCTGACTAAACGGAAAATGGGAGAATCTCCTCTCTGTCCTATTTGCTTCCTTAAACCTAAATCAGTAGCCCATGCTATCTGGTCCTTTGGTGCTGCCCAAGATGTATGGGCCTTGAGCTCAAGAAGAATTCAGAAACTTAGTGTCCTTGAAGGCTTATTCAAAGATACCTTGGGCCCTATAATGGCTCACTTATCCCCTGTGGAGCTCATTGAATTTGCAGTTACAGCAAAAGCTATCTGGCATAGGAGGAATTCTTGGTTATTTGAACAGCAGTTCCATCCAGCCTCTCAAGTGTCAAAGCTGGTCCAAACCGAGTTGGCATCCATCAACTTATGGCTCGAGAAGGGAATGAAGCAGACTAAAGTCCAAGAACCTAAAACCAGCAGGTGGATTGCTCCTCCACTCGGTACTTACAAAGCTAATTGGGATGCTGCCATTGACAAAGGCAATTTGAGATTGAGGATTGGTGTGATTGTTAGGAACTCAGAAGGTCTTGTTATGGCTTCACTGTGCTCATCTATGGACCTATTTCCTGACCCTCTCCTTGGTGAGGCTATAGCAGCTAAGAGGGCCTCTTCTTTCTGTGCTGAACTGGGATTTCAACAGATTATTCTTGAAGGTGACTCACTTTCGGTGGTGAAGGCTATTTAGCACAATGAGGAAAGCTGGAGTAACACTGGTCTTGTTATTAAAGATACTAAAATTATGCTTTCCAAGTTCCTTTTTTGGTCTATCTTGCATGTTCATAGGGAAGCTAATGTAATTGCCCATCATTTGGCAAAGTTTGGTCTTAGATGTCATGAAAACTGTATACTTATTGAGGATTATCCTCCATGTATTCAGCATTTGCTCTAATGAATGAAATAGCTACTTTAATATATATATATAATCCATTGCATGCTGAAATTTAATTTTTGTTCAGTTTCAAAGATCATTTTCATTTTTTATTAATTTTTTTTGACTAATTTCATTGACAAGTAAAACAAAACATTGACTTAAAAAAAAATCCAGAAAAGAGAATTATCAAGAAAGACCAACAAAAAGAGCAGCAGTACATCATCCACTTCCAAAACTCGTCTCTTAAAATTCAAGATCATTTCAAACTTTTTCTTTAGAAAGTGCTTAACAATATTCTGCCAACAAGAGCCTCCCTTAAATCTTGCATACAACTTAATGAGGATCAAGCTTGCTGTCCAATGTGCAAAATGAAAGATGAAACAACTTCCCATCTCTTCTTGAATTGTCCCTACTCTAGAATTATGTGGAGACAATCTTCTTGGCTCCTAGATAACTCTTATGTAGTAGGGCAAAGGCATAACTGATTGGGTTAAGACAATTCTTAACCCTGTCATTGCCCCAAACCTTAGAACCATGGACACTCACAAATTCTAAGTGTTTGTAGTTGTTAAGAACTAAGAAGAAACTGAGAGTGAGAAAATTCTTATTCTGATATAATTTTATTGTATGTTGCATTACATATATATAGACTAAGTGTGGGTACATGTGTATAAGTAAATAATATTAATTTAGACAAAGATTGCTTGATTTAAGGGTGATAGTTTGTTGGCTGATTTTCTTGAGGTTGTTTGCATATTTTCTGGAGGATTGTTTGCTAGAAAAAATGTCGGTCAATACTCCCTCTCAAGTTGGCGCATGGAGATCCGTAATGCCCAACTTGAGTGCAAAATGATGAAAAAGGTCCCGTCTTAAGGCTTTTGTGAATATATCTGCAACTTGTTCACTGGAAGAAGTGTGAGTGGCTGAAAGGAGGCCGGGCGAATTTTATCACGAATGATGTGACGGTCAATTTCAATGTGTTCGGTGCGTTCATGGAACATGGGGTTGTGCGCAATGTAGAGAGCGGATTGGTTGTCAAAATGTAAGGCTCAGGATGAGAAATGCCAAGGTTAGTGAGGAGTTGCTTTAATCAAGTCAGTTCATAGGTGGTGACGGCCATGGCTCGATCTGCTTCGGCAGAAGATCTTGCTACTATAGTTTGTTTCTTTGTACGCCATGAGATTGGACTGGTCCTTAACTGAATAAAGTATCCGGTGGTAGAACGAAGAGTGATGGGACAACTGGCCCAATCAAAATCAGTATATGCCGTGATATACATACTGTTAGAGAAGGAGAAAAATATGTCTTGACTAGGGTTGCTTTTGATGTAACGGAGAACACGAATAACAACAGTCATGTGGGAAACCCGAGGAGCATGCATGTAATGACTGAGAATATTGACTGCATAGACGATGTCAAGTCGAGTGATAGTCAAATAGATGAGTTGGCCGACTAAGCATCTATAAGGGTAGGGATCAGGGAGGAGATCACCATCTTTAGTGTTGAGTTTCAAGTGTTGTTCCATAGGAAAAAGAGCAGTGCGGGCACTGAGTTGTCCACAGTCGGAAAGAATATTAAGAGTATATTTGAGCTGGTTGAGATAGATGCCTTTGGGAGAACGAGCAACTTCAAGGCCCAGAAAATATTTTAAAGAACCAAGGTCTTTGGTTTTGAAATGGTTGGAGAGGAGTCCTTTGAAAAACTCGATCTGAGACATATCGTTACCAGCAACCAGTATATCATCAACATAAATAAGAACAATGGTAATGCTAGTGGAGTTGACAAGAATAAATAAAAAATGATCAACCTAAGACTGATGGAAACTTGCATCAAGAAGCACAGAGGTTAGTTTAAAAAATCAGTTGCAGGAGGCTTGTTTGAGACTATAGAGGGACTTTCTAAGCCAACAGACACGGGTCTCCCCTTTTTTGCAATATCCAGGATGTGGTGTCATGTATACTTCTTCATTAAGGTCGCCGTGTAAGAAGGCATTGTTGATGTCGAGTTGATGAATGACCCAATGTTTGGCGGCAGCGACTGCCAATAAGCAACGAACAATGGTCATTTTGGCAATTAGAGCAAATGTCTTATGATAGTCAAGACCTTCAATCTGGGTGTAACCCTTGGCAACCAGCCGAGCTTTGTACCTTTCAATAGAGTCATTGGCCTGAAACTTAGTTTTGAAAACTCATTTACAACCAATGAGTTTCTTATTGGGGGGAAGTGACTCAAGAGTCTAAGTAGAATAATCCTCCAAAGTGTGAATTTCAGTAGACATTGCTTCACGCCAATGAGGGTGGTGGATAGCATTAGAATAACAGGTGGGGGCGAGTCGAGTGATGGTGCGACGAGGATGACTTATGGGAGGAGGAGAAGGCTTGGGTGAAGGAGATGGAGGTGAGGAGAAAAACTCGAATGAGTCGAGATGAGGTTTTGGAGATGGAGTTTCAGGAACAGGTAGTGGAAGGATAGGATGGGAAGGAGAGAGAGCAGGAATATTTTGGAAAGGGAAGTATTTTTCATAAAAAATGACATCACGAGAATAAAAAATAGAGTGAGTGTCGAGATTGTAGAGTTTGTTAGCTTTATTAGTGTTGTGATAGCCAAGAAAAACACATTTACTGGCCATGGGGGAAAATTTGTCGTAGTGAGCATTAAGAGTTTGTGCATAGCAAAGGCACTCGAATACGTGGAGATGATCATATTTGGATGTTTTATTGAAAAGAATTTCAAAAGGTGACTTATTCTGGAGTATGCGACTCGAGGTACAGTTGATGAGATATGCATCGGTAAGAACACAATTTCCCCAAAATTTTAGGGAGAGATGAGCTTGGAAACGAAGACTATGGGCAACATTTAGAAGGTTCCTGTGTTTACGCTTTGCATCACCATTTTGTTGTGGAGTTTCAACACAAGTTCATTCATAAATGACGCCATGATTTTGAAGATAAGTTTGAAATTGATGAAAAATAAATTCTTGTCCATTATCAATGCAAATAATTTTAACAGTAGTGTTGAATTGATTTTGAACAAGAGAAAAAATGTTTAAAATGAGTAAAAGTTTCAAATTTAAAATGCATTAGGTAAATCCAAGTAGTGTGTGCAAAATCATCAACAATGATGAGAAAATAGTGGGCCCTATTAAGAGAAGAAGTATGATAGCCACCTCAAACATCACAAAAACTGCGATTAAAAGGGAAAACACTTTTATTTTCATTAATGGAAAAAAGTAGCCTGGTGTGTTTAGAACGAGCCAAAACATCGTAATTAGAGAGAGTTCATGGAGAATTAAAAAGACTGTGAATAATGAAATGGGAAGGATGGCCTAGACGTTGGTGCCATAAGATTTTATTGTTAGTGTATTGGGTGGCGAAAGCGAGAGAAGATTCAGATCGGTATACGTAGAGCCCATTGCAAAGGTCACCTGCTCCATTTAGCCTCATCGATTGTGGGTCCTGAAATAAACAATTGTGAGAGGAGAATAAAATAACATAGGTAGTATGAAGGGTAATTTGGGAAACAGATAATAAATTAAAAATAAATTGGGGAACAAAAACAATATTTGATAAAATGAGGGAAAGTGAGAGATGGCATGAGCTGAGGCTTCGATGGGATGGAGAGGCCATTCGAGAGCTGCACAGTGTGGGGGGAAGGAAGGGCCGAAGGTCGGAAAAAACTTCACACTGGTGGCACATGTGGTGGCTGGCGCCACTGTCCACCACCCAGTGGTGGTGAGGATCGAAAGAAAAAAAGGGGGAGGGGGAGCCGAATCATTACTGATGAAGTTGGAGGAGGAATGCAAAGAGGCATTGGCAAGGGCATCGTGAGTAGGTTGAGCAGCTTCTGGTAGAGATTCGGCAGTAGTCCAAGTATGGGGCTGGTGGAGGCATGGGTCTGGCCGGGAGGAAAAGGGGCTGGGTTTGCTGCTGCGTTCATCGCAGAGGGGGGATGGGGTTGGTACGCGGCTGAGTATGCTGTTGGGTGCGCCATTGGTGGGAGAAGAGGCTGGCACGCAACTGAGTTTGTCACTAGTTGGGTCGTTGCTGAGAAATGGGGGTGGTATGTTGCTGGTTGCGTCGCTGGTGGAGGATGGCCAAGGATCGATTGCCGCTGGTGCGCCGCTGATGGAGGATGACCGAGATGAGACTGAGGTGCCACTGGCTTGTGATGGGGCTTATGGCCAGGTGGGTACCTAATGATGGTCTAGCATCGTTTGCGAAGGTGACCATCACGGCCACAAGCTGTGCATTTTGAGGTGGGTCATTCGCAGCTGGTGTTTTTGTAGTGAAGGCAAGTGTGTCTGAAGAGGGGTTTGTCAAGTGAATAAGGCGTTGTTGTTCTTCTTGAAAGCGAATGGAAAAAACCTTGTTGATGGATGTAAGGAGATCCATGGCCAGAATTTGGGTTCGAAGGGATCCAAAAGAATCATTGAGACCAAGTAGAAATTGAAAGACTCGTTCATCGTCAATCTGTTGGTGATGGTCTTTCAGATTATTGATGCTTTGTAAGTGTCCAAGTTCATCCCAGATTTGTTTGATCTGGTTGTAGTAGTCATGAACGTTGTTTGTGGTTTGTTGCAGAGAAGAGAGAGCATGCTTGGGGTGGTATATGCGAGCGTTGCTGCCATGGAAAAATCGAGAAGAAAGATTGACCCAAATGGAACGTGGATCTGTATGATATTCGAGAGAATTGGTAATGGATGGACTGATGGAGTTGAGGATCCAGGTAAGAACCATGTCTTTGGTTTGGTTCCATTGGGGGTAGTTTGGAGAGCCGGGATCAGGAGGTGTGAAAGTGCCATTGATGAAACTCAATTTATTTTTGGCGTTCAAAACTCGAGTCATTGCTTTCTGCCATTTGAGAAAATTGTCTCCGATGAGAAGACCAATGACGAGAATTAGACTAAGTGAATAAGATGGATGAAGTAGATAGAAAGAAGGGACGGTTGGTTGAGGTGGAGGTGGATTTGAAGGGGTAGCCATTTTTGGGCGGTGTCGGGATCGATTTGCTTTGATACCATGTTAAGAACTGAGAAGAAACTGAGAATGAGAAAATTCTTATTCTGATATAATTTTATTGTATGGTGCATTACATATATATAGACTAAGTGTGGGTACATGTGTAAAAGTAAAGAATATTAATTTAGATAGAATCCTTGATTTAAGGGTGATGGTTTGCTGTCTGATTTTGTGGAGGTTGTTTGCAATATTTTCTGGAGGCTTGTTTGCTGGAAAAAATGTCGGTCAATAGTAGTTTTAGCTATGGACAATCTTTGGCTTTATAGAAACCGGATGATCCATGAGGCATCAACCATTGCCATTGATCGAGTTATCCACAAAGTCCACGAATCCTATAGAGAACATTGCAATGTGCTTTGAAGTGAAAAATTTCAAATAGTAACCCCAACTAGTCTACACCTCCTCCAGGCCACTTCTTAAGTCCTTTTAAAGATCAAATGGCAACATTACAGTAGCTATCTGGTAGAGCCCATGATGGTTCAACAAAATTTGTGGTATCTAAATTCACAAGCAACAATAACCCAAATCAAGGAGAAGCATTGGCAACATTCATTGGAGTTTAGGAGGCTCATCTATAGCAATATAAGAAGATAATCATTGAAGGAGACTCCCAAGTAGCCATCTTAGCTTTGGACAAGTCACAACAAATCTCAATCTAGACAATTGAGGGCATAACAAGAGACACAAACTTCTTGCTACAAGACTTTGAAAGCTGGGCATCAATCAACATACACATCGGTTCCAAAATCGATGTGCACATTCTATTGCAAAATGGGTAGCTTCAAATAATTTCTATGAAAGCATTTCCTTAGTAAAAATACCACCGTGCTTAATGGAATTTCATAGTGGGAAGGACCCACCTATATAATATTGTGTTTTAAATTTCGGACTTAGTATGTATTACTGTTGGTTTTTAAATAAAGATCACTAGTTGCCAAAGAAAAAAAAAAAAAAAGGAAAGAGCAACAATGTTCATCAACTTGACTTACTATGTTTTGTCCTCATTTCAGAAAAGATGGTAAGTACTGTTTAAGATATCATTGTAATACATTTGACTATTTTTCATAGACTATAATTGTTTTAGTCACAAAGATATCCCATAAAAAGAAATTTACAGGCGTGTTTTGATGTGATATATTAGATTGTAAAATTATCTTTATTATAAAATAGATATAATATATCATATGAAGTAATGTTAATTTGTGGATTTACTTTTGTAGAATATTTTTATGACTGTAACATTTTTCTTTGTAAATTGTGGTTTTGACACCTACATATATGTTGTAGACTCTCAAAAGGCTACAAGAAAGGTTTAGGCAAAGTAACTCAAACATGATCAGTTGCAAGGTTGCAACTAGAGAATGAGACACATTTTTATATAAGGAAAATAATAGTTTGACTCTCAAATATGTCTACCAAATGTGTCTATTTATATTTTATTTTATTTTATTAACTTTGTTTTCTTAATGGTTAAGAAAGTAACTATTAGTAAAGTTTTATTTTATTTTTTTTCTTAATTGTTATGGATGTTTAAAAAATGTTTAAAGGAAAAAAAAAATCCATTTGCATTGGTGTGCACCCTAGCATTGTCCGTTAGTGTGTCTAAATATATATATATATATATATATATATATATATATACATATATCTTTCTATAATCGGGATTTCCTTAGGTAGCCACTGACCTATAGTTATCCTCAAACTTTCGTTCTTGGCAGAGAAAAAGCAAACAAAGGTACACCACACACATTCACATGTATTTGCTGACATACGGTTAGAGTTAAGCTTGGTTTGGATAATGGATAATCAGATAAGATGAGATGGGATGATTTGTATTAAATAATTTATGAATAGTAATAAAGATATTTTATGAGATTTTGAAAAATATTGAGAAATAAAAAGTTGAATAAAAAAATTATAAAATTACAATATTGTTAAAATATATATTTTTAAAAAAAAATCTATTTATCATCATCCCATGATGTGGTATTAGATGATAGGTTCACAAATGAAATATAATACATAATCTCTAATCATATAATGTCACATCATGAGATGATGAGACGAATTAAGATGATAGGTAAAATTACTCAAACTTTTAATATTATTTTTGTTTTGAAATTTGGAAAGGTTTAATTGTTTTTTTGTTTTTGTTTGAAAATTTATGAAAGTTGTAATTATTAGGTAATGATAATTAGATAAAAAAGTTAAAAATTAGATGAAATTGAAAAGTGTTTGTGCTTATGATATTTGGATATTGAAATGAGATGTAATAAAATTAGATGAGATGAGAGGATCTGCTATCCAGACGAGGCTTTAGTCACTATTCTTGCTTACTGTCCGCTTCTCAGCCGCGAAGTGAGATCGCTTTCTAGCTAGGAAATTAGGAATTCTAATGTCAAAAGCCTGATTTGGATATAGAGATGCTTTCATCTCGTCTCATCTTAATATCCAAACACTACAAACACAAATATTTTTTAATTTTTAATTTTCTATTTTTTCATCTAATAATTACCTAATTAAGACTTTCCCAAATTTTTAAACAAAACACAAAAAATAATTCAATTTTTTCAAAATATCAAAACAAAAATAATATTAAAAAATTATATCATAATAATATTTTAACTTTATAATATTTTTATTCAATTTTTTTCTCTCATTTTCCAAACCATTAAATGTTTTATAACTCAAACCATTTCTAACTCATCTCATCTTAACTCAAATATCTCATTATTATTTATAAATTATCTCAATTTACCTTATTTCAACTCATTTTAATTCATTATTCAAACCAAAACTAAATTGAGAGATTCATAAAACGAGACATATGACATTTATAATAATTTATGTTACGTTGTTTTTGTTAATAGTAAATATTCAATAAATATTATAAAAATATGTTTATATGTCACGTATACAATTCGAGCAACAAGTCTCTTAACGCATCGAAATACTCTTTATTGTTAAAAAAAGAAAAAAAAAACTCTTTATTATCTTTAACACTAACATTGTAACACCTGTATAAGGGCTACGGCCTCTCACTAGAGTTATAGTTAATTATATTAGTAATTTTATTTTATTATATATATATATATTAATATTTAAAAAAGGAAAAAGAAAAAATCATAATATTATTAAAAAATATTTCTTAATTACTAAATAAAATAAAATAAAATAATTCCAGCGGACTCTATTATGCCGTATAATCCAGTAAGATTATATGGCAGTAGTTGCTTTGAATGGGAGACGTGACAAAATACATGTAAGACAATTGCCAAATCGTTCATGCAGTAATTAACAACGCATGCAGTACTGCCGCGTGCTGCCTTCGAATCGAGCTCCAATTCCAAGCTGCAATCGTTCACTCGAGGCGGCGTCGCTAATTGCTTGCTTGCTCCCATCTTCGAGCACGATTTTCAAGCATTAATATATACTTTGGCTTTTGGCTCATGGCATCCCATGTATTGCTGCACATGGTCTTCAGGGTGGCATGGCTGCAAAATTATGCAATTTTGACGCCGGACATAATAACGATTATTCTGTAAGCTAGTTTCAACAGACGATTCACAAAAAATAAACAAAAGATTCACCCAAAACATAAAGAATTCGTCTCTGATGTAATTCAAATTAACAATAATCCAGAATAATGAAAATCAACCTACAAGCCGGACTGTAATAGCTGAAAATCGACTGTATTTGAATTTTACCAAAAATAGTAAAATCCCAATAATCACGCTAAAATTAAATACATAATAGAAGAAATAATCTGCCAGAAATCTGGCCAAAATCGAGTTTAGAATCACTTCCAAAACAATAAATGAAATGTTACCATAAAAGGTAAAAAATAACTAAAAATAGGAAATTGGAGGGGAAAACAGTAGAATTTGGCATCGAAAATGATGCACACCGAGCATAGCTGGTGCCCACGACATGCGCGCCAAAAAGAGCTTTCCGAATTGGGGTCATATGCGCGATTCTGATACCCGTAGCCAAAGTTATGGCTAAAATATCGAAATGTGCTCAAAACTGACCCAATCAAGGAAAGATTACTATTTCTTGCCTTCTTTGCACTGATCTGCCACCTCAAGATACTTCAATGCAGTCAACGTGCAGTTTGACAACTCAACATCATCTGACTCAGATCCTCCTGCATCAAATTTGCACCCCGTGTCACCGCTTACCACCGCCGAGGCAGCCTGAGTCACGGCTGGGACAAACCGACAAAAGGAGCTATATATACACATCTTTTCGCCTTCCTCTCATGAACTGTTTCCATTTTCGTCAAAAATGTTGAGCTCAAGGACTTCGTTTGCTTTTCTAGCCCTGGCTTTGATATTCTTTGCCTCATCGCTTTTCGCTTACGGTGTCGTCGTGCTCAACGATGACAATTTCGATAATGAGGTCGGACAAGATCGTGGCGCTCTCGTCCAATTCTACGCTCCCTGGTACCATTAATGAATCAACTAATGCTTTTCTTCCTGAGCCTAACAGTAGTTGCTTAGAAAACGTGGCAAACCATTAAGAGAGCTTTATCAGATGAGTTAATAAACTCGGCCGAGAAATTAACTAAAGGAGTTGCGGTTTCTAATTCTTTTTATTTTTTCATCTTAGTTTTCTCGGGAATCAAGCATGAGTTATATAAGCGTTGGTGACACAGTCTTTTTTTTTTATTAATATTTTTAAGTTCGTAATTTTAGCGATCGGCGTCATACGATCAGCTCAGCATTTGATGAGCTTGTGCCTTGATAATCGACGATGTGTGAATATTGGAGATACGTGGGTTTGGAGCTCCATATGTATTACTATAGATGAATTCCCTGTTTGTACATTGAAAACCTATTGGCGTAGAGGAATTCTTATGACTTTGTTTTACACTAATCTTAAAATTCAAATAGGATTTTGCTATATAACGTAACTAATCTTTCGCGTTTGATTGGTTCAATTTGGAATTGAGCTTGCATATTACTTGCTTGTCAATACGTCTGCATGCAACTGATCAAATCATACATTAGCATAATTTTATCAATGATATATATATCTATCCATACCTGTTAATATTTTCTAGTGTTAGTTATGAAGTTCATTCCTTTTTTTGGTATAGGAAAGGTAATCAGGTCACAAATTGCTTAGATCTAACCATTTGTCACTTATTCATGTCTTGAATGTATTGACCTGAATGATGGACTGCAGTACTTCGGTAGTCAATTTGCATGTGTGGGATCAATACTCAATAGTAATGCGGTTTTTTTTTTTGCATTGGAAATCTGATCTGCATATGCTCCTTTTCCCATAATTATGTGTTTGTTCTAGTGGTATGATAGTTATTTCGTATGGCTATGGGGGAAGGAAATTCATGTTGGGTTCGCTTCTCCTATGAGCAATTACCTGACTTATGTTTTTTCTGTGGAGTAGTTGGACATACACTGAAGGAGTGCAACACTGTGGATGCTACGGGTATGGATCATGAGAAACTTCCTTATGGTCAATGGTTGAGAGCGGGGTTTTCAAATCATCGACAGGGAGGAAGGTGTGATGCTCGTTCTTCAAAATTTATAGAACCATGGACGACGGCTGTGGCGATGGGGGTAGCTATTTCGACGAGTAGCAAGGCTAGTGGTGATAAGGGTCTGATTGTTCTGGAAACAGTTACTTCTCATCCAAGTGGGAATGTGGGCGAGAGTATTCTAGTACCTGACGAGGTGGAGCCAAATGTGGGGGACGTTGCTGATCCTGTTGTTTCCGGAGGAGTAACTGTTGTACTGGAGAAGCAGTTGACTGAGGAGGGGGCTACGGTTTCAATTGAGATGAATAAGGAGGAGGATGGGCTTTCGGAAGTAGTTATTTTAGATGAGTCACAAATGGGCTTGGGCTTGGGTTTCGGCCCAAATAGAGAGGGTTTCTTTTCACAATTAACATGCCCATTACAGAGTAAACCAAAGAGGAAAATCCTTCGTGCTCAGGGGTGATTTTCTGAGGCTAGGGTTGCAAATTCTAGTATTGGCTTTGCTCAGGGGGGAGAAGAAAGCTTCGATCCGATTCGCACACCGACGAATAGCACTCATGGCAAGAAGAGAAAGGGCACTATGCTGTTGGAGGAAGACACAGTTCAGAGTAAAAGGTTTGCAGGCTCTGTTTCGGCAGAATAGGTTCCAGAGAGATCGGCGGCTGTTAATAGCCCTGCTGGATCCAATGAAGCTCTTGAGCTGGAATCTCCGTGGGCTTGGGAACCCACGGAGTATTCAAACCCTTCGTGATCTGATTACAAGGGAAGTTCTTGACATTCTGTTTCTGCAAGAAACAAGAATGAAGTCTCGGCAAATGGATTTCTGTAAGTTTAAATTTGGATTCCGTAATTGTTTTGTTGTTGATTGTGTGGGGCGTAGCGGTGGTCTTGCTTTGTTATTGCTTTGTTATGGAATGATGCTTTTAATGTGTCTATTGTTAATTACACAAAAAACCATATACATGCTGTTGTTACAAATGATGATGGGGGGAAATGGTTGTTAACAGAGGTGTATGGGCATCCCGATTGTAGTTTGCGGTATGAAGTGTGGAGTTTGTTAAAGGCTTTAGGTTGCGGGGTTAATTTACCGTGGTTGGTTTTTGGGGATTTCAATGAAATCTTTCAAATTCTGAGAAGTATGGAGGAAATGTAAGGAGTGAAAATCAATTAAGGGAGTTTAGGGAGGTTTTAGGTGTTTGTGAGCTTAGGGATTTGGGATTTGTGGGACCTCGCTATACTTGGAGTAATAGGAGGGACATGGATGGGTTAATTTGTGAGAGATTGGATAGATTCCTAGCTAATTCTTTGTTGTGTGAGCTGTATCCGCATCTGAAGGTTCAGCATGGAGTGGCAGCCTATTCTGACCACATTCCTCTGTGGTTAGATACTGAGGGGGCTTTTGTTAGAAGAAGGGGTAGAAGATTATTTAGGTTTGAAGCTATGTGGGTGGGGGAGAAAGCTTGTTCATCCATTATTGAGAAGGCTTGGCAACAAGTGGATGATTCTCCTTCTTTGTGTCGTGTTATGGAGGGTATTTCAGCTTGTGCAGTGGATTTGGGGAAGTGGAATCTGATTTCTTTTGGTCATGTTCAGAAGGAATTGTCAAAGGCAAAGATGAGAATGAAGTTGCTGCAAGAAAGTGATCAAAGTTTGTCTTTATTGCATGAGCAAAATGAAGCACGGGAAGAGGTTCAAAAATGGCTTGAGAGAGATGAATTAATGTGGAAGTAGAGATCTCGGGTGCTGTGGCTTCAAGAGGGGGATAGTAATTCAAAGTTCTTCACTCTAAGGCCTCTAATCGACGAAGAAGGTATAGTAATATGCAGTTGCAAGATGAATCTAGAAATTGGTTTAAAGGAGCTCAGATGGATAGATTAATCACTTATTACTTCAGTAATTTATTCTCAACTGAAGCATAGGGGGATTTGGGGGAGGTGGTGTCTGGAGTTGAGGCAAAAGTCACGGTTGAGATGAATGCTGAATTGTTAAAACCCTATATGGCTAAGGAGGTAGAAGTCGCACTCAAATAGATGCATCTTTCGAAAGCTCCTGGACCGGATGAGATGTCACCATTGTTCTTCCAGAAGTATTGGTCTGTCATTGGTAAGTCTGTTACTGCTTCTGTGCTTTTGGCATTGAATACTGGAGAGTTTCCTAGGAAGTTAAATCACACTTTCATCACTTTAATTCCTAAGAAAACCTCTCCTTCTAAAGTAGCAGATTTTTGGCCTATTCGTCTGTGTAATGTTCTTTATAAGCTTCTATCAAAGGTTATTGCAAATAGACTAAAGAAAGTACTGCCTGAGGTGATTTCAGATTCTCAGTGTGCATTTGTTCCCGGTAGACAAATCTCTAATAATTTTTTAATTGCTTATGAGTTGTTGCATTTTCTGAGATATAAGAGAACTGGAAAAAAAAGGGTTTTATGTCCTTAAAGCCGGATATGAGCAAGGCATATGATAGGGTGGAATGGGGGTTCTTGGAAAAAATGATGGTGGCGCTTGGTTTTGCTAGTGAACTGATAGGTATCGTGATGAAGTGTGTGAAATCAGTTTCTTTTTCAGTTCTAGTAAATGGGAGTCCAACTAGTAGTATAATCCCAAGTAGAGGAATAAGGCAAAGAGACTCATTATCTCCTTATCTGTTTTTATTATGTACTGAAGGTCTTATTTCCCTTTCAAAGCGAACTGTTGGAAGAGAGGTTGTTGAAGGTGTTAGAGTTTGTAGAGGAGCCCCAAAAGTTAATAATTTTTTATTTGCGGATGATAGCGTCATATTTTGTAAAGCCGATGTTCTACTAATGAAAAGATCCAATCTTTGTTGCATAAGTATGAGAGAGCATCGGGTCAATGTATTAACAAAGATAAAACTTTCATGGTTTTTAGTAGAAATGTGCATGCGAATTTGAAAGCTGAAATTATGCAACTTTGGGGGGGCAGCTACACTCAACAGTATTAGAAGTATTTGGGACTACCGCCTATGGTTGGGAAATCCAAGAAACAAGCTTTTTCGGGTATTAAAAAGAGATTTTGGAAGAAGTTACAAGTGTGGAAAGGAAAAATGTTATCTCAATGGGGTATGGAGGTTCTTATTAAGGCTGTCGCAATGTCCATTCCAACATATGCTGTGAGTTGTTTCTTGTTTCCTAAATATTTGTGTCATGAGTTAGAGATGATGATAGCTAAATTCTGGTGGAGAAATCAGTCTCAGGGGAGAAAAATACATTGGATTAGTTGGGAGAAACTTTGTAATTCAAAGTTTAAAGGAGAAATGGGTTTTAAAGATTTAAGGCTGTTCAATTTGGCACTTTTAGCCAAACATGGATAGAGGCTTATAAGTAAGGAGGACTCTCTTCTTTACAAAATTTATAAGGCAAGGTACTTCCCTAACACAAGTTTATTTGATGCTAAAGTTGGTCTTAATTCGTCTTATGCATGGAAAGGAATTCGGGAAGCTGTCCAAGGTTTGGCAAGAGGGTGTAGGTGGCGTGTGGGTAATGGGAAATCTGTTAGAGTCTTCAAAGATCCCTGGATTCCATATTACAATATGCATACTATCCATCAAGATGAAGTTCAGGGTGATGGCCACTTAAGAGTTCAGTCCTTAATTGATGAGAATACAGGCTAGTGGAAGCTTAATACCTTAAGAGCTCTATTCAATCCAAATGTGGTACAACAAATTATGAAGCTGAATGTATGTATAAGGTCTGATGACTCTTTATTTTGGGTTCATGAGAAGAATGGCATATATTATGTTAAGAGTGCTTATAGAGTACTATAGCAGAATCAATCTCAAGCAGGTGGTCATAATTCAAGTGGGAGTAGTCATTCAGGTTTTTGGAAATGTATGTGGAGTTTGAAGCTACCGAAAAAAATGAAAATATTTGCATGGAAGGTCTGTCAAGAGTTGTTGCCAACCTATCAAAATTTGAAGAAAAAACACGTCCTGGAGGCTGACTAGTGTGTGTTTTGTGCTTAAGTAAGTGAAGATGTTGCTCATTCTCTATTTTCTTTGTTCAGATGTGAGAAAAGTTTGGATGGACTTTTGTTCTCAAATGACTATTGTTGAACCTGATGTCTTTTTGGGATTTGGAAAATCTTGCTCGGGATAGAGGGGCAAAGGACTTATTGGCCAGATTTTTAGTCATTGGTTGGGGGATTTGGTATAGAAGAAATAAATTTATCTATGAACAGGTGTCTATGCAGATTAATGTGGTAGTGAATAATGCTTTGAGTATTCAGCAGGAGTATAAACAGCTGCAGGTCTTTGATGTTTCCAATAAGAAGATAAATAAAGTTGTATCTTGGCATCCTCCTCCTCTTAGTTTTTTGAAGTTGAATGTGGATGGAGCTATTTTTTGTGATCAAAATTCTGCAGGGGTGGGGGTACTTCTTAGGGATCATAATGGTGATATTGTAGTGGCTTGTAGTAAAGCTGAAAGGAAAGTTTCTTCTGCAGAATTTGTTGAAGCTACTACTTTCTTAAGGGGATTATAGCTTTGTGCTCAATGGGGAGTCCAAAAGTGGTGCTAGAATCTAACTGTTTGATACTTGTTCAAGCTTTGAATAATATATCTGAGTTCCTAACAGATTTTGAGTTTATTTTACAACATATTCGCAGACTCATGAGGGGTTTTCAAGAAGTTAAAGTTGTTCATGTTCATTGGTTGGGCAACATGGTTGCTCATCAGTTGGCAAGACATGCTTGGGAAGTTGATGATGTTTTGATGTGGTGGGACTTTTGTCATTCTTTTGTAAGTCAAGCTATTTGGCTTGATAAGAGTTCTATTTGTAAGGATTCTAATTGATTTTAATGAATGATTCAGTTTATAAAAAATGATTGTTATTTCGTGGCGGAGTAATCTAGTTTCAGATATGCAAGCCTTGTGTATTATTTTTAGAAATAATAGAGTTCATAATTAAAAAGTGGGATTTTTCATGGAGTTTTAGACTATATTTGGATAGTAAGGTGATTTTAGATGATCTGTAAATAATAATAATAAAGTAATGACAAAATATTGAATAGTAGTGAATAATAATAAAAAGTAGTTAAAAATAGATTAAAAGTAACGACAAACATAGCATTAAGGCCCTGTTTGGATACAAAAAAGGTTTCAACTCGTTTCAACTCATTTCATCTAATTTAATCATTATAATTTTTCTAAAATTTTACACAAAATATAATAAATAATTTATTTATTTTTAATCTTAAAATAATAATATTAAAAAATAATATTTTATTCAACTTTCATCTCAATTTACTATCTAAACCTCACCAAAATTTGCCAACTTTTCATGAGATTTATCCATTCCAAAACCATACAAATCATTTTCTTATGAGTTAATCTATTCAGAGCACATAATTTTCAGATTTTAAAATTAAATTTTACCTTATAAATATTTTATTAGTTGTGCTTTACACACTAATATAACTTTTTTTTAAAAAATTATCATTATTTTCACTTTTTTTATTAATTATTTTGATTGATTTCGTTGACAAGTAAAATAAAACAGAGACTTTTTAAAAAATCCAAAAAGGAGAATATGAAGAAGAGAATAAACACAGTAGTAGCATGTATCTTCGTCTGCCTCTAAACTCTCTCCAATTTCCATTTTCAAAACAAGAAAGCTAATATCAAAACTGAAGATTACTGAAAATGTTGAGCTCGAGGACTTTGTTCGCGTTGGTGGCGTCAGCTATGGTACTCTCTGCCTCGTCGATTCTTGCCGACGACGTCGTTGTTCTCACGAAGATAACTTCAACAAGGAGGTCGGCCAAGATCGTGGTGCTCTTGTCGAGTTCTACACTCCCTGGTACAAAATAATCAATCAATCACTCTCTCGTTCCTTTGGTTGGTTGCTGAGAAAACATAGCAAAAATTATAAATAGCCTTGAAATCCAGGATGACTTTCACTTGAATCATAAAATGTAAGGTATCGAGAGTTATGGTTTCTTTTCCTTTCTTTCGATTATCGTTTGTTTACAGGGATGAAACACAAAATTCTGAAAACTTTTCTAAGTTTTGTACGATTAGGCTATCTTTGAAAACAAACACTCATTTTTTATCTTATCTTATCTCATTTCATTTCTCATTAATTTATTTACTATTTATGAACTGTACTATACTTAAAAAAAGCTACCTGACGTTATTGTTTTGGGAACAAAAAAGCTGATCTGCCATCTGACGTTACTGTTTTGGTGTTACTGTTCATGCACGGATTAAACTGTTTTGGTGTTACTATATTATAAAAAATTAATATAATTAAAAATGGGTCCCACCAGTATTAAAAAAGGATGCAGGAAAAAAAAAGGTGGCAAAATGCAACACAGCCCACATCATACGCCGAAATGTAACTCTGAAAACATTTGTACTGTTGTGGGTCCCACAACCATAAATACTTCATAAAAAAGTCAAACTAATCACATCTCATCTCTATAAACAAACACATATTTTGTCATATCTCATCTATACTCAACATATCTCACTATTATTTACACATATCTCAAAATATTTCATCTCATCTCATCTCATCTCATTTCTGAAAACAAACAAATTATTTTCTCTCGTACCAAATACAAGTTGTATGGGCGTTAGTCACGTTTTGTTTAATGTTATTGATATTTTTAGGTTTATTTTAGCAACTGGCGTGTTACTGATCAGCTCAGTGTTTGAACTTTGATGAGCTTGTACCTTGATACCATTGATCTATAGTCACCCTTTCTATTTTTTACGAATTACTTTCTGGGCTACATCTTGTTCAAAACTCCTCGCTAAATTCTATGGTTGCCGAACTGTTTCTTGAAAACTTTTTTGGGATGTCAGTTGTAAAATATGAGCTATTTTGCCTCCAATGGCTGGTGTGGGCACCGTAAAAAGCTTGCTCCAGAGTATGAGAAGCTTGGCACAAGTTTCAAGAAAACAAAATCTATTTTGATTGGGAAGGTCAGTTCCTTGATTCTTTTATTTTTTATTCTTTTTTCCTTAAAATATAGCTGCATTTTAGTATGTATGAGTCTAAAACAATTGTTTTGGTTACCAATTAAATGAGTGTTACATTTATCATCATGCATTATTGCACTTGTGGGTCTCAAATTAATCTTGAAATCTACTTTTTCTTATGCTGGTAGTGTTTTTTTAACAAAAATGCTACTTCCACCTGGGAGGGGTAACCCCACATACCCGTGGGGCCACGTGGCATTATTGAAATAATGTGTTCGCACCATCTCATGGAATTGAGATCCCCTTTTGATTTCCTTTTGTTTCGGCTGTTCATGAAACTCTAAATCTCGAAACCCATCCAGCTCGTTTTCACCTCACCCCACAGAACACCTCAATCTCACCTCAGCAAGGAACACATCCATGGAACCCGAATACAGCAAGCTTCCCAAGCAAGCTATGAAGACGATTCACGTAGGGAGGTATGATGGGTGGTCATCTTCTTCGGCTAAAACAAGCTGCCCCACAGACGTGCAGGAAGATGAAACAAGAAGGGAGGTACTTTTAGTTCTCATCTTCTTGTTCGCATGCCCTAAACCGAATCTTCCATTGGTAGTGTTTCTTAAACAACCGATTTCAATGTTCCCAAAATCACCGAATCGGTATATACACATGATTTCGAATAAACTGGAAACCCTAATCCTAACCCTAATGGGAGATTTGAAATTCTTTGAGATTCGAAATAGCACTTGATTTAGATTCGAAACCCTAACCCTAACCCTAATCGGTATATACTCTGTTTTTTTTTTTCTTGATTGTTCGTTTTCCTTTTGTTTCTTATTCTCCCTTCAGTTTGAGTAGCAGTAGCAATGATTTCAAGTTTAAATTTTTATTTTCTTTTGATATTTGACTTAGCCAAGGAAAAGATTACAGGAACTATAACAATAAGAGAAAAGACTGAAATTTTTTATTATAAAAATTAAAAAAATACACTTGATAAAGGAGAAAAATAAAATATATTGTATCCCCAGAAAAATTAAAGAAATCAATGAGGATGCAAATAAAATATTAAGGGAGGAATAACTAAACTACGATATGCACCTTATAAGGCATTTGGCAAAAGTGATTAGAATTTTGCTCGATTTAATTAATTTTAAATTTAAAAACAAAAGATGAAATTATATCATGAAATAATAATATTTCTTATAATCGTGGGAACTTAATTTACTAGAGAATAATTATACTAGTTTGGAATGATCAACTAGGCTGCTAATATATATAACATGATTCATTTACATGAGATATTAGTCCAATCCTATAATATTTATGAACAGTTCTACTTTATTTCAATGTATACAATATATAGGTTCTCTATTTGTTTTGTATGACGTTTCATGTTTGTTTTCCCCAACAATGCTCATGTACATGATATAATAACTAGAGTACACGTTGTTGACTTGTTAGCAAAAAACACTACTTCATGATAAAGGTTGAGTATGGAAATGAAAAACCATGCCATGCTTCCTTGATATAGATCTGGGTCTATATACACAGGTCTTTGTTTTGCTGAGGTGATTAATTATTCATCTGGTTGTTCTATTTTTCTGAAAACTCTATTGGATTAAATTTAAGAATATGTCATCATCCACCATGGACTCTTCTTCATCTTTTGGTAAATGAAGTCCAGGTCAATCATTATGCTTTTGTGAAGTTGAAGCCCAACTGAGATACTCATCTATAACAAGAAATCAAGGACGACCCTTCTTAGGGTGTCCTAAGTACAACACAAAGGTAACTACATTCATGTTTAATAAAAATTTTAATATTATGTGCATCTAACATGTTTCCAAAATATGTTTAAAATGATTAGGGATTACCATATTGTAAGTATTTCAAGTGGGTAGAGGGTGATCAATACAGAAAGTCTGATGTTTGAGAAATTCACAATGCAATGTTAAGAACCAAGAAAGAGTTAGAGAAGATACTCGACGATATTGAAAGGAGCAAGATTGATCTCCATAAAAGAGTGTATGAGATCAAGATGAGAGAGATGGCGCTATCCAATAAAAATGAGGAGGTTGTGAACAAGGAGATGGCGCTTGTTGTAAGCGAAGCTGAAATAAGACGTTCACGCGCACTACTCCAGATGTATTGGGCTTTTACATTTGTTGTAGCATGTTACTTGTCTTGTCTATAAGTGACTTGGGATTAGTGTTAGAAGTTAGTTGCTATGTGTATCTAAGTTGTTTATATGTTGGTGATGTTAGAACTTAGTTAGAACTTTTTTTGTAGTTTAAGACTTTCAGAATATTTTTGAAGTGTTAGTCAGAACTTTATTTTTATTTTTATATTAATGACTTGTGGAATAAATTGGATGAATCTTCCTTCTTTGCTTTGTGTAGGCACATTCTTATTCTTATTTTATATTTTTATGTTAATGACTTGTGTAGGCACATTCTTCACTTGGTTGAATCTATTGTTGTTTGAAAAAATTAGAAAACAAATCTTTCTGAGTGAATATTACTAAGACCAATAGAATTGAAAACAATTTTTTTCAAGTTTTTTTTTTCTGTACCTAGGTGAAATCTGTTCAGAAATGGATGCACCAAACTATAATCTACATTAATATATCGTAATTACATGGCTCATAAATGCACCTGGGTGAAATCTGTTTAGCAATTGAAGGTGGCTCATAAATGCACCTGGGTGAATCTATTCAGCAATTGAAGGCACCAAACTATAGTTTGATTAATTTGTTGTAATTACATGGCTCATAAATGCACTTGGGTGAAATTTGTTCAGCAATTGAAGGCACCAAACTATAAATTTAATAAATCTGTTGTAAAACAAATCTACAAAAATATGTCATTTACAAAAAGTCTCCGTCTAATCTGTGTAAAAATATAATCAGCATTAATGTGTCAACTTACAAAAAGTGACATTTACAATTTACAAAAAGTCAACTTACAAGTTGTAATTACATGGCTCATAAATTGGAAATCCATCCAAGTCCGATTTTACAAAAAGTGATTACAAAAAATCAACTTGCATTCAGTGATTACATGGCTTAGCCCCATATCCAATTTAATTTCAATAAAAATGTATAAATACCCAACCACAGAAACTATATATGCAAATATTACGTAAATTAGTTCTCTAGGCCTTCCAACCACAGTTGAACCAGTTGTGATCCATCCAATTCAAATTGCACCGGTTGTGATCCATCCAACCCAAATTGCATCTATAAGAATTAATATGCAAATATTAGTCTCATGTCAATGTTACTATTTGAATCTAAAAAGTGTAGAAATATTACACTTTCTTGACTCTTAACCACTGTTTCTTGGAGTTGGGCTCCACCAATGACATTAGATAATCTGTCTTGAACATGCTGGTGATAAATAAATAAAATCAATACATAAATATAAGAACTCAAATATAAATATAAAAAAATAGTATACTTCCATGTAATCAACATTGGACATATCTATCTCGGATAGGCCAAATAAATTCTTGCATGTGTTCAGCACTGGTGTATCTCCTCCATCTCTCTAATAAACAAGTAGCATTGCTCATTTGTAAGCTTTTGCATTAATAAAATAACCCGCCTAAACCTGTATATTTAAAATTGAATAATGTGCACTTGTTTACATTTTTGGTTTACTGGTGCTTTCTTCGTCTTTCTTTTAACTTTTCGCATGTCTTTCTCCATCTTGGATGCTCTCCTCAGAGTACTTGCTTTGAACTACCCATTGTAGTTGTCTCATTTTTCGTACAACCAACATTAGAACCAGTGAAGATCATCGATGGAGGTTCTTGATTCTCACTATATAAGTCAATCATAGCATATAACTTATGTGTGGCATTCTCAGTATGTTTTTTTGAAGCCGCTACATGAGTAATCATTTGATAACAGATTTTCAATAGACTTAAATATCTGCAAGCATCTGGCTGTTAATCTCCTACGTCATAGCTGCTATGGATTAATGTGTATCTCATTTTGATGTCCTTCCTCCATCAGTCTAAAATATACTTCTCTGGCAATGATTTTATCCCATTAAATTTAAATACGGCCAAAATGTGCCTACACAATATACCCATCATCTGAAATAAACCACACAAACACTTCGCATCTGCATCTTCCTGACTGAAGTCCACAAAAAACTTAACCAACTTAGTGAACTCTTCCACACGAACTTCATCCTCTACCAGATAGGTCTTTACTGCACCATCCTTCTTAAATAACTCTGGATCCAAATCGATAACGCCGGTAAGTTGCTGCTGAACTTCCCTAAATTTTGCATTTGTGTACAACTCTTGAAATCTTTTTCGATTGGAGATCTAGATATATATGAATGGTAACGCTAAATGAGTGGAAGTCCGCACTATTTTCATTCTCAATTTTTTTTTCAAAGCACTATCAAATTGGTCGACAAACTCTTTAAGTTTGTCTTAGCATGAACATAACTATCGAAAAAAGTATTCATGCTTTTGTTGCGTTGCGTTGTACTCATCCCAGGAAAAAAATACCCTTTCAAGAAGGCTGGTGCCCAATGCTCACGCTTAGTGTATAAACTTTTCAGCCAGACATTCTCATGCAAGTTGTAAGTGGTGATTAATTATATTGATCCCAAGATTTCTCAAACTCTTCAACAGTTTAGGTGTCATACACACATTTCATCAATGCATTTTTCATCCCACTTTTGTAGGAAGTATAGGAGGAAAGCTTTTTGGGGACTTTTTCAGTATATACCACAAACAAAGTCGATGTCGGCTTTCTGGAAAGACAATAGCAATTGCATTTTTCATCGTTCTGTCCTGATCAGTGATAATAGCTTTCAGAGCTATACCATCCATACACTTCAACCAGGTCTGGAATAACCACACAAACGACTCCGTATCCTCGCTGGAATCAATCTTGTTCCCAACAGAATTGACTGCCCATGGTGGTTTACACCAACAAATAGTGCAAATGGCATCACATATCTATTCGTCAGGTATGCAGTGTCGAATGTGATCATATCACCGAAGTATTGGTAGGCTGCCCTACTACGGAGGTCTGCCCAGAAGACATTCTTTAACCTTCCGTCATCATTCAAATCCATCAATGCAAAGAAACTGAGATTTTTGTACTGCATCCTACAAAAATACTCTCGAAGTGCTCCAGCACCACCTTTCCCAAGTCGTGGATGCCTTGCCTTATCGATATAATTCCAACAATTTTTTTCCAAAAATGGAAAGTTCTCAAATCCACCAGCACTAACGACGAGAGATCCGAAATTCTTATTCATTCAGATACCAGTCAAATCGTTGATATCTAAGATTCTTTTTACGGAGTCACTCACTTCTCTATTACATTGAAAGAAGTGGCATTTATTTGGATTGAGGCCGTAGTTATGGATATTATGAATTGTTGTCAATCGGAACTTTCTATCAACTTTTAAGGCATTAATATTTGCCTTACATTCTGTCTTTCCTGTCCGACGTGGTCTAGCGGCATTCAACATCCTATTCCGGGCCTTCCTACCATGGGCACAACCAAGGGTGACGTATCGAACAGTTTCATCATCTCCCTTCTCAGTTCTTCTTTTCATCACCCCAAACCCACATTTTTTAGCGTACTGCTTATAATAATTCATTAATTCTTCAAAAGAATTAAACTCCATCCCCGACTTTGGCTTCTCAATCATATCACCATCAACCTCATCCTTTAACTGAGGTGTCCCAACAATACCATCCCCAGTTTCCCGTGAATCTGGTGTATCTTCTTTACTTTCTTCAACTCTAGAAGAGGTACATGGAATATCACTGTGCCTACAATCAGGTGGTTCCTCTATATCAACTTTTACGCTCGTAGCGGAGCTTGTAATCATGAGAGGAGTTGGGTAACCAGCATTCTGCAAAAAGAACAAAAAATCAATGACACTAAACTTAAAATAAAAAAAAGGCCAACTTATAAAAACAAAAATACAAGAACACAATAGTAACCGTGTATGTAATTTTCAAAGTTTGGACAAGTTGATGGTATGTCCTAACATGTTATTACACAAGTTATTCATGTATTTTGGAAATAAATATCAACTCAACACAGTCCTACAAATTTTTAAAAAATATAACATATCACGATTGAGGGATTTGAGCTAGATGATGTTAGCGGACATGGGTGTTCTTTCCCTTTTCCTATGCTGTATCGAGGATGAACTACATGATTCTACAAGAGGAATTAAAACTAGCCCTACAAGTATTCCATCTTGAATGAAAAACTCTAAAAAACAAAACTTTCCTATGCTTCCATTAAGCAACAAAGTCATTTTTGGAATATCATGAATCCAAGCCCAGATCATAGACCTACATTAAAAAAAATCTCTAGTACTCGAAAATGTTTTGTTGCTTTTGGAACGTGGCAGGTAAAAATATCTCCCCCTGCTTTCTTTCAAATAGATATGCTCCTTGTTATTTAATTGCTGTACAAAGGAAAGAAGTTTGCTTCTGCTGGTTTGCTGTTCTCTAGTAAATGTCAATTTGATGTTTGTTTAATAAAGAAAAATCATATTTATCTTGGAGAAATTTTATAATTTGTCATTAAGTGGAAACAATTTTGAAGGTCTTGTGTTTGCTCTGCTGGAGTGAATCGTGTGTGACACTTGGTTTTCATGATGACTGGATGGTCATTCTGTCCACAATATTATGGACTTGTTTGTAGGAAAATGATAGGTTCAATAACTTTCTTTTATAAATGCATATGACAATTAATTTCATTACTTGTTTCTATTTCCAGGCTAATATTGCAAATGTTATCAGCACCTTTCCATCTAACAGGGTTGTTGAAGATAATTCACAGGCAGTGCAGGGCTAATGTGGTGGTGAATCACGAGCTCGTGGTTCCATTTTTTCCCCCCAATTTTGGAACCTAGACCAAAATTTAATTTAATGAGATTTTTCATATGTGCACGTCAGTTTCGTTCATTATTGATTCAAGGTATATTAACAAACTTACACGTTGCGTATGCTTTCTTCCTCTCCCAATCAACATGAATTATTTATATGCATCCTTTTACTTAGCTCAAAAGCACTTTATGTACGTGCAAAACATCACAAATAAAACAAAATAAACACAAGCTCTTCCTTTTACTTTACAGTCCATAAAAAAAATTGTTTATACCCTCTCACTTTAATGTGAACTTTCAGATTTTTGTTTGCAACTTCAGTAGGAAAAAGAACTACAGTGGTAACAAAACCCATGGCCGAAAGGGGGAAAAAAATACAACTTCAATGTAAAGAACTGCAGTGGGAACAAAACCCATCCATCTTGTTTCTATAAACAGTAATCTAGGTTGAGAAATCTCCGTCAAGAATGGGAAAATATAGGTTGAGAATGAGAAAATACAATAAACCTTGGTCTACCATTTGTTCAAAGAATCAAAGATATAGAAAAATAGAAGCAAAAACTGCATAAGAATCAAACCTTGGTCTACCCATGACAGCACTCTCTCTAACACAGAAATTGACCACCGGCGCAGATGAGGGTTCGACAGCACAATGACGCAGTTTCGGGATGTTTTCTACGCCACGATGGGGGTGGGTTCGACCGGACAACGGCAAGTTCTCCCTTCGTTCATCACAACGCACTGGAGAATATTTGATATGATTTTGGCGCTGGTTTTTCTGAAATCAGTTCTTATTTTTTTTTTTTTAAATAATATCAACTCAGCCGATTATGCAAAAGGCACCCAAGGCGGGTACCTGTAGCAGTATTATTTTTTAAATAAGCAAATAAGTAACTTTATTGAATAGAATGAAACTAGGCAATGTCCAAGTACACTAAAAGTATATAAAATGAGACGCCTAACTACATTCTAGTGAACCAAAAAGAAGATAGAAACTCATGGACACTCCCACCCTTCAATATAATAGCAAAAAACCAATGTAAAAGAGAGAATATAAAAGAATTCCAAATTTCTCCCAATGCACACTCCTTGTTGTTAAAACACTTATAATTCCTTTTCAACCATAGACACTATATTAAGCACAAAGGTATCATACGCCACATTGCTGCCAATTGCGCACTAATATGCCTCATGTTCTAGCACGCTAATAATTCCACCACACTCTTAGGCATTACCCAACTCAGTCCGACTCTATCAAGGATACCAGCCCATAATTCCCCCACCACCTCACAATATAAAAAGCAAGCTATCTATCAATTTTCCATTCATTTTGCACATGTAGCACCACTTTATGACCACCATATCCCGCTTCCTTAAATTATCAACCATCAAAATCTTTCCAAGCGCAGTTGTATAAGTAAAAAACGCAACTTTAGATGGTACTAGTGCCTTCCAAATACTCTTCCACGGGAAGAAAGTGGGTTGTTGTACCGTCAAAGCTTTGTAAAAGGATTTTAACAGTAAACTTTTTTCTCCCCGTGTGAATCCACACGGGGAGAAAAAAGTTGTCACCCCCATTTCCTCCTACCGTTGTTAAATACAAGTAGCAATAAAAGGCTGCTATCTCATCAAGTTCCCAATCATGAGCATTTCTAGTAAAAGTGACATTTCAAGTTACCATCTCATTGACACAATACAACAAATCTGAAACTGCCGCTTGTTGATTTCCGGCCATGTTAAATGCAACTGGAAAAACACTGGAAATAGGGCTCTCCCCACTCGAAGCATCAAACCAAAAGTAGATTCTTGCTCCATCACCCACCTCAAACCTAATATGTTTTTCAAAGGTGTTCCACCCATTTCTAATGAATTTCCATAGGCTTAGTCCATATGACCCTTTACCTTCCTTAGAACACCATCCCTCCCACTCACTACCATACTTGTGTTTAGGACTGTTCACCCGACCCGACTCGATAGTGACACTTCCGACCTGACCCGATAAGCCCTTATGCCGTTTACCCGTTAAGGCCTTAACCGATTACCCTACCTGACAGCTACTTTCAGAAATTCGGGTATTCCGACTCGTTTTTTTTTTTTTTCTCTTCTTTTATTATATATATAGATATATATACTAAAATTTTCTGATTACCATTCTATGCAAAATATTTGAAATGGGAAGAATATTTGTATTTCTAGTTTGTGTAATTTTATTTAGAATCTTGTAAATTAATATTCTTTTACTTCAGTTGAGAAAATGGGAAGAGTACCATGAAGTAGTTGTCGATCCACCCGCATATGCAGGGGAAATGAATAATTAAAAATTTTATATAGAGATTTATATATGTAATAGCTTAGAATACTTTTTATTTTTAGTTCTCATTTTTGCTGACAAGTAATATATGCCAAGTTAGAATATCATAAGTGAATTTCAAGTGACAAAAATGAAAGTATCAGCACATTCAAAAGAAATCAATTTGATCCAAAAAAAAAAGAAATGTAGATAGGTCATGCCCTGGAAATGACATAAAGCTGTGACCTTTTCAATCACAATATGAAAAAGACATGTAATGTTGTCATTTTGTTTCAAAGAGCATAAAATGGATATTGTTGCAACACAGTGTCATATTGTACTTCTAACATGTTTTCTTCCATTTGATTCACTATGCAATGAAAATACAATAGCGAATATAAGATATATGGACTTGTGTCAAGATACATGGACTTGTAGCTGTGGCCTTGTTGTAATCTTCAATCGACTTCATTCAAAATATTCTTCAAAGTTATCTCTACATGAAATACAAAATTATGTTAAATATATAATTAATTGAAATAACTATAAGAAAACATATAATTAATTAAACTTACCGGTTTCTAACTTGTAGCTTTCAGCATCTTCCATTACATCTTGGGAATCATAATTAATGGAGGGAGAAATTAACCAGTTTTATGTGCAGATAAGAGATTCAACTGTTGTTGGGGCCAATGAGCTACGAAATGAATCTAAGACATGACCTCCAACGCTAAATGCCGACTCAGAAGCAATAGTAGATATGGGAATAGCTAACACATCTCGAGCCATCTTGGCAAGGATCGAATATTTGATTGAGTTCACCTTCCACCATAATATAATATTAAAGTCGGGTGCCGATCCTTCAACACTTTCCATGAAATACTTATCCAATTCAGATTTAGACTCTACCACACCTCTTGATGCTTGATATTTTTCAAACATACTTAATACAGTATCCACATTATCATAAGAAGTGTTGATTTGGGTCTCAACAACACTTGATTGGCCCCTACTTGAACCTACACTGGATTTTGAATATTGCTTATACATCCGCTCAATCATTCTCTTTAACCAATCAACAAGTTCAGACGCTTGCTCATTCCCAAGAATATTTCTAAAACAAAACTCCAAAACTTCCAACTTGAAGCGCGGATCAAGCATAGATGCAATAAACAACATTTTATTCAATTTCTCAAAATCCCCCCAATACTTATCATATTTCAATAACATCCTATCTGACATGGTTTTCAGCATATTACTCTCATTCATAGAAAATTTGTTCAAATGATTATAGATTGTAAATATTTCTCCAATGAACAAATTTGAAGTTGCATAAACTGAGCCTGAAACCCGCAAAGTCGTATCATAAAAAAACTTCAAAAATTGTTCAAATACCTTGATGGTTTCCCAATCATGTAAAGTTGGTATTCCTTGTCCAACCTCACGTAAATATGGGCCAAACTCATTGTCTTCATCTTGCATCATCTCAAACGCTGCATGATATTTGAGAGCCACACTCAACATTAGATATGTTGAGTTCCACCTAGTTGGAACATCCAGACAAAGAAGCCCACCACCCAAAATATTTTGTTTCTCTGCGCATGACTTGAACTTATTAAGTCTTGCAGGGGAAGACTTCACATATTTAACTGCATTTCGAATATTGACAATTGATTTATCAATTTCTTTCAATCTATCTTGGACAATGAGATTTAAAATATGTGTACAACATCTTATATGCATAAGTTCATTGTCTAATACCATACAATCCCTAAGTTTGGCAATTTTCCTCAAATAATCGATGGCCGTAGTATTAGACGATGCATTGTCTACTGTTATTGTAAATATCTTCTTTATGCCCCATCCAAGTACAGATGACTCAATCTCTTTTCCTATTGTTATCCCTTTGTGATCAGGAACTTTCTTAAAATCTATAATCCTCTTATGCAAGATCCAATCATCATCAATAAAATGAGCTATTATGCACATATAGTTAAGATTCTGAATTGATGTCCACATGTCAGTAGTGATGCAAATCTTATAATCAGATGTCATGAACATGTTCTTCAACTTATCTTTTTCTAACATGTACATTTTCATACAATCTTGCATAACAGTAATGCGAGAGGGGATTGGAAATCTAGGCTCAACTACGGCCATAAATTCTTTAAAACCTTGTTTTTCTACAAATCTAAATGGTAGCTCATCCATGATTATCATTTTAGCTACCGCTGATCGTATTTTCTGTTCATTGTACTTGGCAAGTCCAACACTAGGACTGCTAGTTGTACCATCCACCCCCGTCTTCCTAGTCCCGATCATTTTTGATTGAGGGTTATCCCTTCCAACCCCACTAGCATTAAAAACTTTACATGTCTGATGATGGTACTTTAAGGATGAAGTACCTTGATTTTTAGGATGACATAACAAAACCTTACCACAATAATCGCATGTGGCTTTGGGCTCATTGGGATCTTCGATATTCTCAATCCTCGTAAAGTGTTGCCATACATCTGATCTTTCTAGTCTTCTTGTGATAGGAGGGCGAGCTTGTGGACTAGTTGTTGGGAGAGAGCTATCCAGAGTTGAAGGCAGAGTACTATCCAAATGAATCACATTGGGCATTGTTTCAGACCCATATGAAGGCATAGCAGCACTTTGTTCCATAGAGTTCAACTGCAATAAAAAAAAAAAAAGAGTAAGATTAATGGAATGATCAGAAATAGCCTATCAAACCAAAAAAAAAAAAAAATAGTCACCAACATATATATATTCTGGTGCATGAACAGACTTTCTAAACTGCCTAATATATATATATATATAGCTATATTCATAAGTTCAATTAGCATTTTGCTTGATTAATAGGCTAGAGAACACAAATTTTCTACAAAACTAGAACACAAATTTCACAAGCCTAGATACGCAATACTTGCTTCTTCTGTTGTAAGAATTAATTTAATGCTTAAAATCTCTTCGTCTTGTAAAAAAAGAAGACAAGTCAGTCAACAATATTCGTCATAGCCAACTTGAGAGAATCTAGCTAGCTTGACGATCATTATCATGATCTAATTACGTGGAAAAGGGAGCGAGGAAGAGCATGCAGCTTTAACAAAAAGCTAGCCAGACAATTAAGAAAGAGGAAGGGAGCCAATAAATACTGCAGTTGTCTAACATATTATATAGTATATGCACATACAGATTCATAATACTAGCTAGGAACATGTTACTAAAGCTTTGCCTAATGCAAAGGTGTTACTAAAGCTTTGCCTAATGCAAAGGTGTTACTAAAGCTTTGCATGATCTAGATCATGCAGATGGGTTGTCTACGATCTGTTCTGACTATTTGTGAGGTAAAACAGCTGCAAAAGCTTTAATAAGCGGCTTAACCTTTTCTCTCTGATCATGAGTTATGTCTCATAAGTGGTCACTATAATGGACTTTGCTTTCTTTTCTTTAAAAGAAAAGAAAAACCTTTTATCTTATATTTGTTAGAGAGATCAATTAATAGATTTGCACTCTCAAGTTTAGTAGTTGAAACGTTTTTTCTGGACATCCAATATCAATAAAAAAAAAATTGATGGAAACTATGTTGTAAGGATAAGTATAATAAAACCCAGAAAATTGATAACAGCTCTCTCCTTTAGTCATCTGAAAGGATATAGTTTACCCTTTAAATAAGTTTGAAAGAGGGAAAATAAAAGAAAAAGCTCCAAATGAGGGAAGAGATTCAAAGCATCTCTTAATTTCATTGTAATCAGCTTAGTCGGTAACTATTAATTCCAACAACCACGATCCCATTAGCTGAGATGGACATATTGCCTAACACTTGGTGGGACATTCTCTAATAACATTTGGATGTATTAGATGATTAAAACAAGCTTGCTTTCAAACTTTCGTGCCTAGCTTTGAAACTTTTACCCAAGTCTTTTTCTGCTTATGCAAAGAAAATTTATCATGTAGAGTTTTACTACTTAATAATTATTCTATCCTTCTTTCATACAAAAACTAAACAAATGTTCCAAGTTCTTTTTTTACACTTGAACTTTTAAGATAATAATTTTGAATAAGCTAGAAAAAGTAATATAGAACTCAATAAACAGGGTACAGACTACAGAGAATTGAGCCAAACATCAACCACTGCCACCATTTTAGTTCTTACCACGCAGAAATTTACATGTTGTTGATAACAATAATAATCAGAATTCAAAGACAGAAAAATCAAGTAGACCCATAAAAACCTATAGATAAAAATCTCTTTCTCAAATCAGTATGAATGGTCGGTTGCTAATAGACTGTATCCCATTCTCAAATCTCTTTCTCCACCACTACAATCTATATCTATGATAAATTATCTAATAAAGACGTGAAAAAGCTGATAGAATACTTGACTCCACTCGACTATTTTTGTTCCTTCCTTTAAGCATTATTTCCTTTAAGCTGCCGAATCTTAATCCTCTTATCTCAAGGCAGCCCACCACCCACACTCAAGTTTCTTGAGACCGGGATGATAAAAAAAAAAACACCCATAAACCCAAAATATTCAATATAGTCGATTCCTTCGTAAGAAAATAATCAAAACACCCATAAACCCACGACTAACAAACTCACAAACTAATCTCATGCAAGGGAGCAAGATTCTGTTTTCCAACCATCCAAACACCCATAAACCAAATGACAAACCCACTAACCTTGATTCTGAGTTGCAATGGAGAGAGTGAGAGCTGCGAGAGTCAGTTGCGATAGAGAGAGTCAGCTGTGAGAGAGTGAGTGAGGCTGCGAGGAGGAGAGCGGCTGCGAGGGAGAGAGTGTCGAGCTGGAGAAAGGAGAGGAGGGCTGAGACTCTCAAATGTGATTCGGTAAGAGGAAATTTTACACTAAATGGGGTAAACGGGTATTACCCGTTTAAAAAAGAATCGGGTAATGGGCATTCCGTTTCCGCTTAAGAATGCAAACAGTTCGGTTAATTCGGGTTGGGTCGGGTCGACATTCCGGTCGGGTCAGGTTTTTGGTGTTTTTGTACACCCCTACTTGTGTTCAATTACCTCTCTCCACGAGTTTCCTTCCATTTGATACCTCCACAACCACTTACCAAGAAGTTCCTTGTTGAAGATGCTCAAATTTCGCACCCATAATCCCCCGTTCGCAATCGAACAGACACCTTTTGCCAACTTACAATGTGAAATTTGATTTCTTCCCCCATGCCACCCCACAAGAAAGCTATAAACAACTTTTTAATTCGGTTTGCCATACCCACCGATAATGGAAAGAGGGAAAGATAGTAAGTAGGAACATTAAAAAGGGTACTTTAGTTAACCTCCCCTTTTTTTTAATAGATATAGCCACTTCCACCCCACTAATCTTTTCTCAATTTTCTCTACCACCCCATCTCAAATGCTCTTTGCTTTGAATGACGCCCCCAAGAGAAGTCCAAGATATTTCATAGGAAGTGAAGCAATTTTATAGCCCAGCAACTCTGCAAGAGAAGCAATATTACTCACATCCCCCACAAGTACCAATTTCGACTTCCCCAAGTTCACCATAAATCCCGAAACAGCTTCAAAGCACAACAAAACCGCCCTTAGAGCTTGAATCTAGTCGCTAACAGCATCATAGAAGATAAGCATATCATTCGCAAATAATAAGTAAGAAATGGAACTAACACCATTAGTGTTGTTGCCCACCGAAAAACCATCGATAAATCCCCCATAACGACAGCCTCCGCCATGTAGCTCAAAGCCTCCATTACTAAAATAAAGAGGAATGGTGATAGTAGATCCCCTTGTCGCAAACCCCTTGAAGGCTAAAAAAACCACAAGATTTTCCATTGACTAAAATCGAGAATCGAGCAATCGAAACACAGTGTTTAATCCATTTGCACCACCTACTTCCAAAATCACATCTTCTCAACATATAGAATAGGAATTCCCAACACACATGGTCATAAGTCTTTTCCATGTCTAACTTGCAAAGGATCTCCGAAATGCCTTCTCTTAACTGTGCTATAAAAACGGAGTCCAAAATTTGCCAATCCCGAACGAAAGCATTTTGAGGTTTGGAATTAAGTTTGTCCATCACTAAACTCATGCGATTACCTAACACCGTTGAAATGATTTTGTAGATCCCACCTACCAAGCTAATAGACCGGAAGTCTTTCAAATCATGGGCGCCAACTATCTTTGGGATAAAAGCAATGAATGTAGCATTTAATGACTTCTCAAACTTAATATTAGAATGAAAAGCATGGAAAATCTGCATTACTTCCTCCTTCACTATCTCCCAACACTCTTGAAAGAAAGTCATAGAAAAATCATCCGGGCCCGGGGCATTATCTTTGCACATACCTCTCATCACTAGATGCACCTCATCTTCGACAAACGGCCTCTCTAACCAACTTGCTACCTGCGAATCTAGCTGGTCAAAAATTAAACCATCAAACAATCCTTTGGGGCCATATCTCTTAGTGAAAAGTCAACAATTTAACTAATTTTGTGTAGAAAAACTTTCAAGAGTGCGGTGTACGAGATCAAAATTTACTCTGCAATGATAGGTCCGAAGAACCCTGCCTTGGAAAGGTTCCCTAACATAAAAAAAAAATGAAAAGAAAAAGAAAAAAAATAGGTAAGTTATAGATGGTCTGTGATAAGATGCTATAAAAGACATTATACTAGTTAATAATTAATACGTGGTCAATAACAAACGTGAAATGTTATTGTGTTGTTATTAATGAGGACTATCGCGGAAATTTTTAAAGGATGTTTGGAAATAATTTTTATCTCATCATATTTCATTTCCTTTTCAAATATCATTCAAATACAAACACTTTTATACTAAAACTTTTTCAAACTAATCATTACAACTTTCTCAAATTTTTAAATAAAAAATAATTTAATTTTTTCAAGTTCCAAAACAAAAATAATATTAAACAACATTTTAACTTTATAATATTTTTTATTCAATTTTTTTTCTTTACTTTCTCAAAAATCAATAAATACTTAATTCAAATTATTTTACTATTATTCACAAACCATCTTACTATTATTCACAAAATTTACATCTCATCTTATTCCTCAAAGATCCCCTTATTAGTAAACTGCAGGATGAACTCAACGTGATATTATATACTGTGTATTGTTAGCGCAGTTTATCAGCCCAGCGAAGGCAGATGAGTTCACTCTCAAGAAGAATATTCTATCTACCTTTGCTTGATCCGCTGGAGGCACTCCTTTCCATTTTGCTTTCTCAACTCAGCTCAAGTAGCTCAACATTAAACATAGTCCATGTTTGACATCTTTAGGATATATATGCCTGCCCCATGTGTGCCTTTCACAAACGTAGGTTCAAGATTTGGACATGGTTTTCAGATCAGGTATCAGCAACCCAGTTACTGGGTTTCTATTCTTGAGTTTTTTGGACTCGGGAAATGTTACTGTTTCTGTGTACCTTTTTCGTCACATTTGTAGAACAGAAGAAACGGTAGCCAGCATACGATCAACAGGAATATACACTGTTTTTGCATTTGAAATCCGATTTAGCTCCTTTTGGCACACCTAGGGCATTGATTGAAAGACTGTTTTGGCATATTTTCTTGTTTGGATTATCGTTATGTTCCCGTCCAAACAACTGTGAAGAGACAGAGCCTTCTGTGTAAAATTGATAGGCAGCTCCCGACAAACTAAAAATAAATAAAAAATCAGTAAAAGCACTAGCATTGGTTTAAATAAATGCATCTTTTTTTTTTAATTGAATAAATGCATCTTTAAAATTTAGTTAATATCACACTTTTTTACATTTGTCTATTACATTTGAATTCAATCTCCATATTGAATTAGTCATTTACTCTCTATATAATAATAAAATATTATTAAATTAATAATTTTTTTATTTAATTTATTTATATCACATTTTATAATTCTACCAATTTAATATTAATAATAATTATATTCTAATTAGATTAATATTAAAAATATTATTTTTTAAAAGTCATTTAATGCTAATAACAAAAAATATTTGATTAAACTCATAAAAAATTCTCTCTAAATTTTTTAATTACAAACCAAATAATATTTTTATTAGAGTGAGAAACTAATATTTTAATGTTTGCTTGGAGTGAGAAATTATTAATTTAACTTTTGGTGAATTAATTTGGTTCTTCAAATTTAGTTTAGCAGAAATCCAAATTGTTTTAGAGATGTCCAATCCAATGTAAGATCTTTTTAATACAAATTATCTAAATTTTAGCCAACTTTCAACTTTACCCAAGCCAATATTAATGCTCTGAGATTGAAGAAGAGATGTGGGCGAAGGATCACCCAGAGAAGGCATCATAGTGAAAATTCTCCTACCATTGTGGGTCAAATTCGTGGGAGGTAACTGGAGATATGGCAGATACAAATTACTGGAAAGGATGCAAGCTGGTAAAACGAAAATCTTCTTGTCCTTACTGTGTTTGTTGACTCAGAAAATTGGATTTAGATTTGTTTTCGTACCAGAATCTTAAAGCTTCGAGTAGGAAATAGAAATATTTATATATATATATATATATAGTGGGTCTTGTAACATTTATTAAATATTTAATTCTTCTCAAAATATTTACACGAATGAAAACAAATAATGTATTCATATTTTATGGGTTATATTTTTTAAGAATTCTACTCATCAGTCAATATTCACTTCTACAACCCCACACTAACAGTTTTTGATAAAGTGTGGAAGTATTTTTCATATTGTGTGAGGTGTGTAATAGTAAATAATGATTTATGAAAATAATTTTTCTATATTTTTTTTCGACTTAAAAGATTCGGACGAGCGGATTATTTTCCAAAAAAAAAAGAGAGATCGCGTCTTCAACGTTAAAATAATTCACTGCCCAATATTTACGGGTGCTCAGTTTTGGTAGATAGTTTATGTACTGTGCTGCCATGGCCCATTACATACACCAGGTTTCTGGTTAATATTGCAGACTTTTTTGTACAGAGTAGGTCAATGGTGCAAGTCTAAATGAAAAAATGATGCGTATTTACGTTACAAATTACAGACATTTGGGTAGTAAATGTTTACAGTTGGATGATAGGACTCTGAAAAGTTTCACATGGACATTCAAACCTATACCCAAGACAATCCAATCAGAAAGTGGTGCTTTTAACATTAGACCCACAGCAGCAGTGCTGACTGCAGGACTCATTTCCTGATAAAATTACATGTTCTTTGCTCAGATGATCAGGATACAAACAAAAGGGCTTCTCTTTCTCTCACCTCGTCCCAAGAATTCCCCATGTACATACATGTATGCATATTGCGATTAGATGTGTGATGCAAGAGAGATTTTTTCTTTCTGGGCTGGAGAATTTGATACTCAACCTGTCGTCTTGCAAATGATGACTCTACAAAATGCTGTAGAAATAGGGAACTTTTGCGTAATCCCACTGCATTATTTCTTCACCCTTTTTTCCTTTTTGATCATTTTCAAACCCTCTGTCAACTGTCATCCAATTAGTTTGAAAAAATGTCTTGGTATTGTAAAGCAAGATCTAGTTGAGAATCCAAATTAGGTTGGTGTACAAGAGTAATAACAATCCCTTTTTGCCTTTTTTTCCTGAGCAGAACAATCAAGGTACCATTATAATAACTATAAAGACAGAGCAAAAGGAGTTAAGGAGGGAAAGTAATCCCTTTTTTTTCTTTTAAGGTAAACTCACTTTTATACTTTTGTTATGTATACTTGTCTTGAAGGAAGAAAACAAACAAAAACAAAAGAGATAGTGGATTCCTTATTTTCATGAATCATTGTGCAGAAAGAGCCTGAAGTTCCAACACATAATACCTACCGTAAAAATTACCAGAAATAGTTCCATCATAAAGGAATTGCCCATCGTAGGGGCATGCATCATGATTAGATTTAACATGGTCTCTTCTGGGAATTAAAAACTAAAGTTGCTCAGGTAAAAAAAAAAAAAAAAAGGCACCAAGTAGTAGAATGAAGGCTAGTAGAGAGGAAGGTAGCGATTTTGTTCTCATGAACTGGGATTACTGATTAGTGAATAGTCATATATATATATATATATATATATATATATTCAAAAATGAATTACAAAAAATAATCTCACAATCTGACTTGAATTCATCTGATCCGTTAAATCTACTTTATAATAAAAATAATTTTATAATCTAACAAATCATGTCAAGTCACGTTAGTTTACGAAATTATTTTTGTATAATACTTTTGTGATTGAAATATTTCCCATATATATATTTGGATTCCCCGACATATAACTGGAGATGGGACCAGTATCGACCAACATTTTCCAAGTCCAGTTCCGCGATTGAACGGAGTGGAATTTTCACACAGATCTTTCGAGTACAACCCAAACTTTCTGTTGTCATTATTATTGACTTCTCGGATAATATTGAAATTGGGATAATAATGGCCATGGGGACCATGATCATGTTCTTGCTTCTATTTTCTTTTTCTTTTTTTCCCATATTTATTGAACATGCAAAGGTGGACAACCAAGTACACACAGGTGTTGTGTATGCAATAGATGAACCCGCCTTGGGATGGATCTTGCTTCTCATTTCTACTGCTTAAGATTTCCCCATCATCCAAAAGATTAATCGGGCAGGGGCCTAGTATCTTTATCTGATGGTCTTCTGCTCCTCATTCTTTTAACAAATGTCTCAAAAGTCCAAAAAATTGATCTACTTTTCACGTTGGAAAGAGAGAATTTTCAGATTTTTTTTTTTTTTTTATTAGACAAAAACAAATTCATCAAAGATCAAGTCAATGTTTCATCACCACCACACTCTTTTTCTGTCATTGTCTAGGAGACAGCATGCCCCCATTTGAATTTAGACCATAATCCTCCTTTTATCACCTCCAACTACCACCTAGATCTACTTGATTGACTTAAATGCAATCAGAGGAAAATTATTGTATAAACAAGTTGCATTCTTGGGGCCCTAAAACACTATAACAGAAATAAATTGGCACGTCTAATCTATTTCAAAGAATCCCAACGACCTCTTTTATGCAAATATGCGCATATGAATCAAAGAGCTTGAGCCAGAAACATACAAGCAAACACACGTCCATTTCCTCATGCGTTTATGGCTGGCTTGGTGCGAGGGGGGCCCTTCAGACTTGAGTACTACCAAACACAGACAGGTCTGGCTATGTCGACCATGTGGATCAAATTATTGATCTAATCATCCAAATAAAGTTTCTAAATCATAATCATGCAATTTGGATTACAATAACAATACTGAGAATTCCTCAAATTATTGGTACAACAATTACATCAACTTTGAGTGAAACTTTTGTAAATTTCTTGAGTAACCATAAGGAACAAGATCGATAATTTAGATATCGAACTCATACAAGTGAAGTACCCGAGCTCTCAACAAAGCAAATAGGGAGGTGGGGGAGATAAAAGAAACTCCATATATAATTTCATGAACCCTATTAAATTAGGAACAGTGTCTCTTTTAGCCAAAAGAGAGAAAGACCCAACAATAAATACATAGATAATCATTAAAAAAATCCTAAATAATTAAAAGCTCCAAAAAAAAAAATATGTACAACCCTTTTCTTTTGAAAACCCAACAGAGATATTTACCTGGAGGAAACTGGGTTTAAAGCTCTGGCAAAACCATTCATGGCTCCATACCCCTTTGAACTAAATCCCAAGCACCCAAGCAACCCTTGCTTGTAAGGCAAGAAAGTCTTCTTCCTCATTTCCTCAGCATGTGCTCTATTAGCCGTGTAATGCAACTCATGAGGCGACGGGGGGATGCGCCGTTTTCCGACCCAATGGGCAGGCTTTCCGGCAGCTTTCTTGGCCGAAGTTCGTGCATTTCTCTTACTTTTCCTTGCTTCTGAAGCCACGGTGACCGGATTGGTAAACTTGCTGTCTTTATCCTTCGAAACAAGGTTTGGAAGCGTTTGGTTTCCAGGTTTCTTTTCTTTTGTTGGAGAAAACGAGATCGTCGACCAGAACTTGTTGTTACTTCTCCCTTCGCTTTTGCTCCTGAGAAAGTCCTTTAAGAAAACCCACCTCTTTGAGCTCCTTCCAGCCGAAGAAGATCTCGAGGACGAAGTAGAGACCGAAGGAGTAGTTGTCTCTGAACAGAACCCCTCGATCTTTTCCCTCTCATTCTCTTCTACTTCCAAACAACCATTATTGTCTTCAAAGCTTGTATTTTTATCTCTATCCTCGTCCTCTGTCCACTCAAACCCTGCGTTTCTCATCGGAGACAGAGATCTGGTTCTTCTGCGCAGAGACTTATCACGTAACGTCAGATCTCTGCCTCTCTCGCCAACCCGATCCGGCTCATACTCGTCCAATTCTGTTTCAAGATCCATCAATGGAGCCAAAACCTGAGGATGCTCCAAGTGAGTGGAGAGCTTCATGGGGCGGATCTTCCCGTTCAAGAAAAGCTCGTCGGCCGAGCTCATGGACCCGGTACAACTCAACCCACTAGGCCCGAACCTCGCAGAGAACTCAAAGTCATCCATCGTCGAAGAAGACCGAGGCTGTGTCGTCGATGCCAATGCTAAGCTGAGTGCAAAGTGCACCGGGCTTGCAGGGGCGCTGTAGAAGAAGCCGGAGACGGGGCCACGGCCAGGGCTGGAGGGAGCGCTGACGTAAGGAGTAGAACAAGAACTATCAAAGTCTTCAAAAATGGGTTGGGTTTCGGCATTGCTGGGATTCGGAAGCTCTGGGTTTGAGGTTAGAGTTTCGAGGTTCATTGTGTTTGTGTTTTCGCGTATGGCCATGTGGGGGAAGCAGCAATCTGTGCGAGGCCCAAAAATATGGCAAATGGGGAAAATATATTAGAGTGGGAGTGTGAGAGTGGAATTGCCATTGCTTTTGTGTTTTATTTCCTCAATGCCATTCTGCTTTTCCATATCCGTACCATACGTCCTTCTGTAATTACTAAAGTATCCCACTAGAGCCACTACGTTAATATTCTATTATTTTTTTAATAATTTAATTTCATATTAAAAAATAATGTGAGAATTATTGAGTGAATAAAAAGTTGTATTTTGTATTGATGAACGTTAATATTAATATTATATTATTATGAAATTTGTCTTTTTTAATCAAAATATATTTATAGAACTTTATAAATAAATCATTTAAACAAAAAAAAAACATTAATTGATATAAAAAATGATGAAATCTAAAATAGATAATAATATTTTGTTATTATTTTTATAATATCATCGTATAATTATATCAATGACATCAATGCATGCCTCAACAAAACCAAAGGATGATTAATCTAGAAATATATCATAATGCCAATTATTTAATGGTTTTTTTTTTTATCAGTTTAAATTTTTGAGATAAATAATAATTTCACATGATATCAGAATAGATATCTTGAGTTTAAATTATAACTCTATACTCGTTTACGTGTTGAGACGACCGTTAAGAAAGCATCTAACCCATACATAATAGAGAGTATTAAAATATAAAATAAATAATAAAATTTATATCTTCCCATAACTCTTTTAGAACGTGCGAAAATTCACGTTAAGAATCTTATAGATTTAAAACCTCCGCACAATCAAATCAGAAGTGTATTTTGAGAATTCAATACTTGGCCAACCTTGCTAGTATAAACCTCAAAAAGAAATGGAAAGAGGTTCTTAAAAGAAAGATAATTTTTTTCATATGAATTTCTCTATTTTCTTTTTAATTAGAGTCCGCGAGAATTACTAATCTTAAAATTATAGTATAATTTTTTTTAAAGAAAAAGCCATTTCTAATTTCTATTTGACTTTATATGAGGTATAGGGTACACCTTGGAAACACGGAGTTGTAGCTGTCTTCATAGGATCCCAGCTTTTGGGCAGCTGCTAGGAAGCCCTCTAATTAATCATTATAACAATAATCTGTTTTAGGTAAAGTATTCAATTCATTAATATAGCAAATGCATACTAATCTGTATACATTATTTACAGAATGCAGGAGAGAAAGGGCCCACTTTTCAGTTGTTTCCCCATCCCAAGAAAGAATAATATTGGTGTTACCCATATTTGCTTGGTAGCAAGCAATGAAATTTCATCACTCCATTATAAATAAAAAATAAAAATAAAATAGAATAAAAATTCTGACATCTGGTTGAGCACTCTATTATTCAGTATTCATAGCCCCTTCATCATCTGCATTTTGCCCACATCCTCTTTTAAGAAATTAAAAAACAATTATTTTTTTTAAATTTCCCATTTTGGTAATGTTATTCTTGGTCTTGGCAAAATCTTGTAACAATTAAGTTGAAGGTCTTTATCCCAAGAACTCACCTTAAGTTTTGTACTATCCACATCTAATAAAATGCTTATCATGATATATAAATCCATTAACAATATATAGGAATTTATATATTATTAATGGATTTATTAAATAGTTATTTCTTCGGTCTCTTTCTTTTATCAGAAATTTGACCGTTTCGAAAATTTTTTTGGAAGAGAACTTTTCTCTAAAATTATTCGGGATGCACCAGCGTAAAACTTCTTATCGAGAGCATGTGCATTCTAACATTAGTCAGGACTTTATTTTTAGACACTTGGTGCCAATAGAAAAAAGAAAGAAAAATAATTTAAATATAAATAGATAAAATTCTAATTAAGATTGGTGATCCATGATGATGATATGATCTCTATGATATTTTTCTTTTTCATGATAAAATGGTGGAAAATTAAAACATAAAATCAATGTAAACGACGGAGAATCTAGAAAGGTTGATCAGATTCATGGAATCACCGGAGAGAAAGAAAATTTTGATATAAAACTAATTATGTGGAGGAAGAAAGTGAGAAACAGGAGAGGAAAATCACGTGATATGTTGCTTAGATTCGTTTTTCGATGCTATGGCCATGTGAGGAGTGTTTACATTTAAGCATTCATAACTCTATTGCAAATAATACACAAACCCTGCTTGCTTTCCCATCAGCATGCCTGCAAAGTGAATGCTAAACATGCCCATAAATGCTCCACATCAAGAGCCATGTGCCTTTGTTCTCAAAGTTGGTCACTGTTTTAATTCTTAATAAAAACTTGGGCAGGCTTTGGATGTAAAATTTTCTTTTGAATGTTTTTCTTTAAAACTTTTAAAGATGTGTTTCAAAGAGTTTCACAAAAGTAAACCTATAAATCAACCTTATTTTATGTGATACGTTAGATTGTAAAATTACTTTTATTATAAATTAGATCTAACATATAATATGAAATCACACTAATTTGTGAATTTATTTTTATGAAATTTTTTTGTAGCTATAACAGTACTCTTCATAAAATGGGTGTCGGTGGGACCGATTAAAAATTTGTGTTTAGATATGTTTTTATTAGAGCTTGAAAAGAGCAGTGCATCCACTGAAAATATGAGAGGAAGAAAATTCTGTCAACTGTTCTTTTTCAATTTTGTGGATTTTTTTTTTTAAAATTTATGAAAACTTGGGATTAGAAGCTTTTTTAAAAGAGTTTTGAGATGCTATTCTCAAGAGAATTTTGCCATAAATCAGTAACTTTTCACATCACACATTCCACACATTGTTTAAATTTATTTTTTTTTATAAGATGTAGGAATATTTTTCATAGTATGGTGTAGAATGATAAATAGTAAGTGATGAGAAAAATTTTTCATTTTAAAATGACCCTAAGCTTGAGTGTTTGATGATGTCAAGCTATCTATTAACAGGCCCATGACCACTCAGAAAAAGTGAACCCATCGCAATTTTGTCTGCTTGTTTTCAAAACCATGTTTTTTTGCTTTCTGAGGTTTTGTAATCATCTGCTCCTTAGAATTAATTATTTGGATTGAATTCTTAGTTCATCCTTGTTTATTTGAAAATTAGACATCCTTTATTGAGCCCCACCAACCTTTAAGCCCGTTAAAGTTTAAACCTTGGCCAGATTGGTTGCTTTTTGCCTGTATTGAGAACTGGACAAAGTCGTGAACTTTTTAAAACCCTTTTGCATCAAACATTGGAAGCCAATAATGCTTTTCTTTGAGATTCATATCTTTTACTTGCCATCATTACAATTTGTGGTCATAGCCGATTTTAAGTTCGAAAGTGTTTTGAAATAAAGATGTTAAATATCATGGGTACTATTCTTTTCTATTGGCATCCAGGATCCGATAATTAAAGCCCGACTAATCTAGGAGTGCATAAGCTCTCAGCAAGAAGTTTCTCACAAGTGCACATTGAATAATTTAAGAAAAAATTCTCTCGATTCAAAAGTCCCTAAGGTTAAATCTCGTGGGCACTGGTGGCTAAAGGGAAGCCCTTGGCCCTATAGATACCCATTACTTTCTGGAAATTGTAAAGTCACCTTTATATACTAAGGTAGAGTGCACGAAGTTAAAACTTAAAATGTAAAACAGGATCCAGTTTTACATGCATTGGCTGATTAGGAAGCAAGGTGCATATTAGCTCTTTTCACCAAAGCTGAGGGCAACTTCCACCCCACCCCCCCCCCCCCCCCCAAAAAAAAAAGCACAAGTCACATGTTTCCAACCAGCTGTAGTTCACCATTACCTCCCCACCGTCTATACCATAACATCAACAGCACTCTTATAATTTTCCAGTAAATGCCACCACCACTGCTACATGTTGCCTAGACTAATCAAGTATACTACAGTGCCAACAAGCTCCATTTGCAGTACCACACATGTAGCTCAATGGAAACCCACTCCTTTATTGAATGTTCTCGGTTCATATAAGAAATAATAGGATAGTTTTAATCGATTTTGAGAAGTAAAAAACATGGGTGCCATTGAACAAAAATTTAACCAAAACATTATTTGCAATTTGATATTGGGAGCAACTGTGAATTGGAAAATAATTACTGACCAGAGTGAATGATCTGTGATGCTTTTCATCTTTTTGAATAATATATATACCCAAAAGAAAAGGGAAGAAGTACAAGATTTGCTAGGCGACCAAACCACCTGGACACAATAAAATTAAAATAATAGAAAGCTATCTATGCTAATGCGATATATCAGAAACCAATTCATCAACCAAAGAAGCCAATATTTGCTTCTCAATCTCCATACCTTCTTCGCATGCTTCCATGTCAAAGTCAAGCCATCTCCCATTCTGAATGCTCATGTCCTTGTCCACAAGCTCATCTACCATCAAGTCCTCCATGCTTTTCCAACCTAAAATCTCTTTATATAGTTCCTCTGCAATCCACATCTTCCTGCCAGACAGTGCCACTGAGTTGGCCAATGATTTGCTGCTGATTCCAGCAAGAATTGGCCCATACCTCAAGTCCAGGCATTCACTCACACAATCATATAGAACCTTTCGCCCAAGCTTGTAGTACTCTTCTCCATGTCTTTGTGATCCATTTCCCTGATTTTCCAACTGATCAAAGAGATTTGGAGCCACAACCGTACCGGTCTGACCCAGTGCAAAATCTTCCAACATTAACTCAGCATTGTTGAGTATATCCCTCACATAGTCTAGTTCCCAGTTGCTTGATCCCATAAAACCCATAAAACCGAATGTTCTACTTACGTGCTTTCTGCTCATATCCATTGTAGACACGGAAGAGGCTGAGTCAGATAATTCAATCTCACCTCCCACTTGTAGAGATTCATTTGTAGAGTGCCAATTAGATGATTCTTGAGCTTGCTCCAGTAAATACTTTGTGCTCTCTGAAAAAAAAGTATGTCGTGGTTATAACATTCATTTGGTCAAAGGCAACAAAACATTGTTCTCAGAGTCATTTATATACTACCAAATTAAATTATTCATCATTTTCTCATACAACCTTACACAATGAAAGTAATTTAAATCATGCAAAACTCCACTAGCTGGTACATATTCTTCGATTACTTAAATTCTTTCCTCATTGAGTGACAACTTACATCCCTGAAACAATAGTTTTTATTTTCTTTCCTTGGACGATACTTCCTTATGCATGATAGGTTCCTGGCCCTTTTTCTGACAGTTTTCAAGATTAGTTTTGAGAATAAGATTAATTCACATGACCGAATTATGCTCTGATCTCATATGTATCGTTATCATGTATAGTGAAAGAAAAATAAGACTAAATTTACCAATGGTACTCTGGCTATCATCCATGACACTTTCACTGACAAAAGAGTGTTCAAAACTTGAAGCAGGCCTGGGGTTTAGACAACCAAGTTCTTCTCCAGTTGCACTGTTGTTGCTGCAGCTGCTATGCACTTCCATCCATTCAGATCCCTGAAACCGTTGAAGAGAACATAAGAGCTTGCAACTAATATTTCAAGCATATGTTCAATGTACGAAAAATAATTTGAAATCATAAATGGAAAAAAATATGCAGAAAATCGAAAAAGGAAATCCCACTAAAATACGCTATAGAAATTCAAATATTGTTAGTTATGATTATGATTCACTTGTTGGCACGTATGGACGAAATTTAAGGGTGCCAATAGCTGACATAGGAACTTTGCAGTAAACTGTGACTTCCTGAGTATGAACTTGTACTAGTAAGAGCAAGCGTCTGCACTTGCACATAAGATGGACATGAACTCCAAACACATTAATAAGCTCAACATCATGGTTGACCATTTAAATACAGAACCGAATTTTCTGTGACATAATTAGTGGATATACTGGAGTTATGAGTTTTATTAACATTCAATCATATCGCTGAAGGACAAAGAGAACAATAAGTTTACCGGGAAAAGAAACTAGTTCTCAGAACCAGAAGAACCAACCGCCACTTTTTACATGATCAAAGGTTTTAAACATCAATGGATGTCACTGGAAATGCCAATTCCTTCACCTATAATAATGACGCCACTTTTGCAGCAAACAACAGTTTACATCCATAGAACCACTTGATTGCTTCTTAGACCACAGAGAAGCAGATAAATTCCTTTAGTGGCTACAAAGGCAACTTGCTTGCAAATCTTGACAGATATGGGATCTTTATTAGCATTTAAACTTTTCAGAAGGTCATTAATAGCAGTACCATTTAAAATGAACTAGTCTTAGCTACAGGGAGAATTTTCTTTGCTAAATTTTGTTCTTCCAATAAAAGCAGTTCATGTCATTGACTGGTTGTTTCTAGTCGAGATAAACTATCATCCGAAATCCAAACACTAACAACTTAGCACCTCCAGATTTGATTTGTCCCACGATAATAGAAAACCAAGGGTGAAAATCTATGATAGCTAGAACCGAATATGTAAAGGAAGGATACAGACCTGCCTCTGCCGGTTCACATTCTGCACCAGATCATCAAGTGAAGAGCCGTCTAAGTCATATAAACTATCTAATTTATGTTTAAGCAGATCAAATTGAAGCCTCTTATTCTCTTCCCTTGATTTGGAGCTCATGACACTGGGATCTGAATCCTGAAAACCTGATACCAAACTAGCAGAAGTCCCTTCTCTGATCAGGTTACAGTGTGATGAGTCAACTCTATGTCTCAACTCCTGCAGCTTTTGTTCCAAAAGAACACTCAAAGCATCACCACCAATTGCATTTAGCCCAGGAGAAGATAGTTTAAAATTGCTTAGAAGAGGCTGATCACTATCGGCAAAAGAATCATTACTGATGTGGTTATTTATTCCCATTACAAGACTAGAGGAGTTTGTTTCAGGTCTGGATTTTCTCAAGGGAGACGTGAATGTAAATGAAATTACATCCATTCCTTGTTTCATGTTTTCTGCACCCCAACTTGTGCATCCATTGATTGCAACATTACATTTTCTAGAACTTTCATCATTATTGAGCAATGCCACATCAATGCGATTTTTTCGAAGACGAGCTTCCCCACTAACAGGCATTTTCTTTAGGGGGACCTTCATCCTTGTGGATAACGGGAACTCCTTTTCAGTAGGTATTGCCACTGAGCTCAGCATTTTAGTCCCAGTTTCAGAGTTCACAACAACCTTATTTACAGTCTTATTTGGCCCAACAGAACCATCGGAGGACCGAGTCCTTGTTAGCTGATTAGAAACTGAGGTTTTTGAACTCGAGTTATCAATATTAGATAGAGAATTTTGCTTCTGGTTATTCTGCCGAAGCACATTGCTAGTCCTGTTCGCAAAAGTTCTCTTCTGTTCACTCCTTTGCATACTTGGCAGGTTCTTGGAAAACTGGTTTGATTTCACATCATTCTTTTCCTTCTGGTTCATGAAAGTCCTGTTACTCCTTGAAGTTGATCCATTTCTTTTGTCAACATTGACCTTAGCTTGTACCGCAAGGGAAACTGATTTTCCCTTATTCTTCACATTGCCAGAACCACACTTTTTTAAATTGGTAAAAGATTTGTATTCAGATCCATTGCTGCTCCCATCATTAGAATGCCCACTCTTATTCTTAACAGCACTGGGTCCCTTGAATCTTTCTGGTCTGGATGCTCTATGTCCAGCTTCCAACTTCTGTTTCAAATCCCTGATCCTCAGAGGAACTGATGAGGACCCAAGGGATGAAACTTTATTCTTGGTAGATGCCCGAGGGCTTGCGTCAATTATCTTAGCAGCTGCTTCCATTATGTACGCCACATTCTTAGTTGGGATAAACCCAGAACTCTTGATAGGAGACAACAATCTATGATGCGTAATTGGAATTGATTTAGCTGATTTTGGAGGCAACGTCTCTGATTGAAATCTCTCAAAAGGGCGGTTCTGGTGCTTCTGTGTCCTTGACTCTATAGTATTCCAAGAAGATTTCTCCAGCTTATTGGGCACGTTCATGAAATCCATGAGGTGATCATAATCACTCCTCAAATTAGGATTGCTCCTATCATAAAAGGATGGTCTATAAGAGCAGGAGTCCAAAGATGGGGTTGAGCAGGGCTCAGTGACATTTGAAGCTGGCAACGTATCCAAACCCATGAGTCGAGCAACTACTCCAGGGGCTCTAGCCCCACCTCCTTCATCATCAGTCACTGATGAAGCACAGTTATAATCACCACTTCCTTTATTACTTGAACTTGCTTCATTATCATCAACCTCTACCTGGAATTATGACCATAGCAGACAAAACGATTACAATTTTATTTGTTGCATTCCTTTAGAAAACAATAGGGGGAAAACAGTTGGGAGAGAGGAGAAGTTTCCTACCCTATTGAACCATGACTTCGACACATTCTCTGCATTTTCTTCTCCCCGCTTCAGTCCTTCTACATTCAGATGGAAGGAACACTTAAGTATAGATGAGTAAAGATCATACTCGACCAGTAAGAACGTCATGAGCATAAAAAGTGAGAATCAGCAAAAATATAGGGCACACACATCGATATGATAAGAATGATCATAGACTAAAATAAAAAATTTTGTTATAGAAGGAAAATAACTTGGAGAATAGAATCATACCAAGTAATTCGGAATTGTTAGAGAACAGCTTCTTCCGAGATCTACCATTCCAATCAAACAAGTTAAGGAAGCCTCCCTTCGAGCGTCTTTTCTCAACTTCCATCCTCTTGACTATAAAAGAAAACCACTTCATCCACAAAACCCAAAGAACATACCAAAAACGATGGGAAATCTTATCATGGCTCGATTCATATATGTGCAAAGGAGTTTAAATAGCAAAATGCAAATGAGCAGTTCGGACAAAAGGTTAAGTTATTCAAGAAATCAGCCCAAAAAATTTTCCAAATTGCTCATTTAGACAGGTAACTTCCACAAGACCCTTGCTTTTCTGTAGTGTGTTTGTGCGTGTGCGTGCTTGTGTGTGTGTGTGTGTGTGTGTGTGAGAGAGAGAGAGAGAGAGAGTTTTTCTATCCCGCAAAGATACATTCTTAACGTAAGTAAGCACAAGACCTTGAGCGTCTGTGTTGGGGTTTCATAGTTTCATTCCAATGGATATCCATAAAATCGAACAAAAAAAACAAACTTTGAGTGGTTCCAATCAATGCCTCACCTACAATATTTCATCAGCAAAAGCCCATTTCCCAGACTTCAATCTCCAACTCCTTTTGCAGGAAAAGCAAATCATTCAAATCCCTTGCTCTCGGAATCAACACGCACAATGTAGATGCATAAAAGCAACTTCATTCAAATGGGCACCCTTAAAAATAAGCAACCAGAACACAACACGACTGGTTCTGTGAAGCTTGGCTGAACATGAACCAAACAGGAAGAAAATCTGGATGAAATATGCGCACACTGCACAGAGAGAGGAAGGGCGGTTTCGGGTAAACAAAGAGTCAAAGAGGGTTAGAAAAGAAAAAAGAACCTAAAAGATTTTGGAAGGGCTAAAAAAATGCTCGGTTGTGTGAGGCTAGCTAACCCAAATATTAAAAATTTAATATTATTTTTTTATCCAAAGCATTAAATATTCAAAGAGGGAGAGCAGTCTCTCTCTCTCTCTCTCTCGAACAAAGCAAGTTACAAAGTCCACTCGAGTGCCAGTACTTTTCTTGCCCTCCTCCCCACGTTGCGTTCAAAGTTGGGTTGGGGCCCTTCAAGACATCATCAATGGTCGGTGCGTTTGGGGGATCTGAAGGGTTCAAAATTCAAATTGGTAGTGAGTTTTTAACTCAAGTTTAATCCTTGTAAAATCAACCAGAAATGAATGGAATGTCTCTCTTTTCATTGTGCCTACAAGAAGTAGAACATTGCCTAGATTTTTAAACATGATATTTTTCTATCACTAACAACAACAACAAAATAAAAAATAAAAAATAAAAAGAGGTATGTATGGTAAAAATAATATTATATAGTATTTATCGATATAATTTCTTTAAATTATTGGTAATTTATATAACATTGGCCATTTAACACAACCAGATGTCGCGCAATAAAAATCAAATCTTTATTTCAAAAACTACATAAATTATATGTAGCTTTGTCGAAATAAGTAAACATCATTCCAAATATACGACAATATGGTAAAATGGGGGTTTCCATCTCGAATCTATGGCTTTATTTATGCCTTTAAAAAGCCAATTAGCTAAATAAATCTTGAGATTATAGGTATCAATATAAATGTTACATTTCAGTTCATGAATGATATACAAATGCATAAAACAATCAACTGCCTTTTCCTTCTCTTTCTTTCCTCTTCTATATACTCAAATCTTCAATTACTTTGATTAGTACTCGGATCAGTTTTGTTGCCAGTTCTGAAAAAATTGTATTAAGATTATCAATAAAGAGAAATGATTTGTACAAATTCTAAATAAACAAATCACGCACAAATCTTTATAAAAAAAATAAATCACACATTGAAATAACATTTTTTAAAATATATTATTTTTTAGTAGGACCCATCTTTTTACAAAGAAACTACGCAAAACTTGTAGGTGAGCATTACGTGTGTGTATTTTTATATTGAAGTCTACTAATTTAACAGTTGCCAAACACCAGGAAAACAACCCAGCACCGATGAATTGACCCCTCAGCTCTATCTGTTACGTTAGAAGGTGACAAACAAAAATCAATATCGAAAAACTACAAGAATCATGCAATGTCTTCATGAAAACCATGGCTGCCCTGCCCCCCCTCCATTATTTCTGTTTTTGAAACCATGGCGTTTTGCCTATTCACACGGCTCCATTACTGGCCCCATCAGAGCTGCTCATTGCCCACAAAAATCCAGCCCTCGAGACCGGCCGATGCGGATTGGGTTTACATTCTTAAAGCTTGCCTCTATTATTGAAGAAGCCATTTTTGTCACTCAAGTTTTTTTCATTATAATCGTTGAATCACAAGGAAGCAGCCAAATAGCTTCAATTAATTGTAGCAAAGGACAGATAATATAATCTTTTATGCTTCTCCAGCTCCTTCAAAACATGAACGAAAACACCAGAAAACATATTTGAGATAAAAGAGAGATATCTATATCTGTTTTCTAAATCAATTTTCCCAAGAGAATGATTCCCATAAAAGGACTTGTTGTTGTAAATCAATCGGGTCTTTTACATCCGAGGAATAGTCATTTTTGTTTCCAAAACAGGCTTTGGAGGGCTACACCATTTCAGATACACTTCTCATCTCACCGAGTTTTTTAAGAAAGAAAACAAGACTTCCAAAATGCTGTTCAACGAAACAAGAGAAAAGAAATGCAAGAATATGGTGAGAATTGAGTGATGTTTTAGATTTTGTGCTGTTTATTTACAAAGTGATTACTTGAATGGGGTGGTTAAGATGTCATAGTCTACAAATCTTTGATAAAAAATTATTCTCATCAGTCACTATTCACTATCTCACACCCCACATCTTCTAAAAACACCTCATAAACACCTTCACATCTTATGAAAAACACTCATACACCCTATAAAAAAAGTTATAAATGTGAAGTATGAGAATGAATAGTAACTGATGCATAACATTCCTCATCATTGCTATCTTTCTGCAAAGTGACTCAGTGAGAGAACAAATATGCAAAAAAGAAGAAGAACAAACTACATGGTGGCTGGCTGGCTGCTAAGCTTTTGCATGTGCACTTCCTCAGAATATTCCTCTGAGGTCTTAATAACTTGTAGATCTTAGATCCATATTAATTAATGTTCCACCAATCTCTGTTGACTATCCTGCAGTCCGGCAATATGACAAACCAAATGAAATATAAATGGTTTGCAGAGGAATGCCAAAGGACCACAGGTCAATGCATGCACAAATATCGGTGTCGTGAGGAGGAGTTACAATAAATAAATGAAAGAAAAAAGAAAAAGGGAGATGGATTAATGGCGGTTCAAGTACTGGTACTAAACTACAAAGGGTGCCAGATGGGTGAAGATTGGATCAGGTGCAGCACCCAATTGTTGCTTTGGTCGATCGAGAGAGCCAATTCATCAACAATCTGACACAATTATTATTACATCTCTGAGAATGCATTATTATATTTGAATGTAACTTTGGAGTCTTGGAGATGAATGAATATCCAATGATCCAAATGCCATTCTTATTTCTTGAAATGCCAGGAGAGAAGAGTGGTGAGTTTTAATTACTTCAACCTGTAACTCCTCCTTAACTAAGCCGCTGAATTACTAGCAAAACACTGTGCAAAAGGGTCTACAAAAGAGGTTTTTCTTTTCTTTCTTTCTTTTGACAATTTGGTTTGGATGCATGTATCTTGAAGGTTTTGGATGGTAACCACGGTATTCGTATATAATAAGTGATAAGTGTATTAATAAAATTGGAAACCATCATTTTCTTAAAAAAAGAAAGAAAAGTGCAACTACTCATATGCTCAATAGATCTTCACCACACCCAAAAGAACAAAGACAACAAAAACCAATGGCTTAAGAATTCAACTTAATAGATCTTTTACATGCTAGCATTTTGCAACGTATGCCAATACCAAACATTGGTTTCTCCAATACTGATGAACTCAAACACGAATTCCCAAGGCAAAAAAGTAGTCAATATATTATGAATTCAAATGCAGGGATAGAATCCTATAGTCCCTCATCTTTTTGGGCCTAAATCAGACTCCCATGCCAGAGTACTTTCCTTCACACGCACACAACCCTTACACTGCAAACACCCCAAGCTACTGACGCAAAAAGATACAACTGCCGGATTGGGTTTGGGTCTTTACTTTTCACTTGACAAAGAGGAGGTTGGCTTTGGTTCCTCCACCAATCAACCATTGCCTCCATTAAGGCGGAATTGGAAGGATAAAAGGGACGGAATTTATAAGGTAAAACACAATTGTTTTAGCCTTCCGTTAAGGGCATTAAAATGGGCAGCTAAATCAGGCCGAGCATGAAACAACCCCTGATTGAAATTTGTGGGATGTCACGAAGACAAAATACTGAGTTGTGGCCCAGAGGAGAGGTTAGACTTAATCGGGATTGACTCATGGCACAACTCACTAGCAAATAATGATAAACATGCAGGTGCTCAGGACTTCTTGAGACAGTTATCACAAGGATTAGAACCATATTTGCAGGCTTTTTGATCAAAAGACTCTCCAAAGTGTTTGAGTAAGGCTTGTCTCCGACATTCAGCCTGCAAAATTTCGAAACATGTTAAGAATAAAGCAAGAGTTTATCAATAAACTCAACTCTGTAATAAGAAGGCTGATATTTTTTGGGGTGGGTTCAATGGAGATTAGCTGCTTGCTAGAATGTGAAGTTGCCAACCTTGAGTTCACAATACTGTTGCATTTTCTGAGCTTGAGTCATTGCTCTCTTAAAGCTTTCTTTTTTGTATCCTTGCCCGTTCCGCAACATACATACAACCCGACTAAAATCCTTCTTCTGGTATAGAGCAATGCATGTTGCTGGGAAATTATCTCTTCCAGCCCTTCCGGATTCTTGATAATAGCTTTCAATTGATTTGGACATTGTATTGTGGATGACAAATCGCTGAACATTAAAAGGGAAAGAAAAAGAACACACATTACTCAAGTATTTTTATCAGTAAATCGGACTGAAAAACAACCATGCTGCAAGCATGATACTGACATTGAATGGTGAAACACCAGAGTTTAAAACTGTTATACTCTCTAGAGGATCTTAATCCTAAATAATTTGAGCTGTGCCTGATGTTCAACTAGTGCAACATTACTCTTACACCGTCCACAGTTTTTGGTGTGATACATCTTTGACAAAGCCAGCTGTTGGGTTTGATGCTTTACTAATATATATCAACCACATCACGTTTCAAGTCAGTTAGTCATCTATAGCTATCCAATATATGCAGCTCTTCAGATCAGCTTTAATTCTCCACCAAATAAACTGATAGTCCTTGGGCTGGATAGGTGGAGATGATCAACTTAAAGTTGGCTTACATGATGTACAGATTAGTATAAGCATTAATTCACAATTAGCTGGAGAAATGGTGAAATCCAAACACACAGTTATGGACTGTTGTAAGAATCCCCAAAAAATATTTGAACACCAAGCAAAAGCAAATCTCTCCTCTAATAACTTAATAATATTCTTCGATCACACGTTTAAGTGTTAACCTATATATTAAAAACGGTTTCCATAAGTGGCCAATGCCAACAACATACCATGATGGCCATTGTATAAAGTTTGACGGCTGTAGTCATTTGCAATCACCACAGAGAGCAACAACAGCAATATTTGAAAATCCAACAAAGAAGCATAAAAGAGAAAGCAACTGAATTTATCTGGACTTACAACATCTGGTTTGTCTATTCCCATTCCAAAAGCAATAGTTGCACAAACAATATGGATCTCTCCCGTGTGCCACTTCTTTTGAACAGTAACTCTCTGGCGAGCCACCAAACCAGCATGGTAATATTCTGTCTTAAAATGACATTTCTCCTTCAAAAACTTTGAAACCTCAACACATTCACTTTTTGAAAGGCAGTATACAATTCCACACTGATTCTTGAAGCGATCCATTAGTAGCTGTCCAAGCTGCTTCAGTGGCTCCTTGGTCTTTCCAACAACTTCATACTTCAAGTTGGGTCTATCAAAGCTTCTTTCAAGAACCAGAGCATGAGGGATTCTTAAAGCTTTTATTATGTCCTGCATAGCATCCATTTCAGACAAGGGAAACATATAATGTTTTTCATAGTAAGGTACAGATAGAGAAGTCCATCGTTGTTCATACTACCTCGCGAACTGAATGGGTTGCCGTGGCGGTCAACGCCATAACTGGAACATCTGGGAAATTCTGCTTAAGACATCCTAATCCACGGTAATCTGGACGAAAATCATGCCCCCATTGGCTGGGAAGAATAAGTAACGAAATTAGAACAAAAACAAATTAATAAGATTCTCTTGTTTCAGTTACGTGATAGAAGTTGCATTGCTTGACATACACGTTGAGGAGAACTAGAACCTAGTTAGTCCTCTCATATTTTTGGGAAGGGAGGGCGTGGGTGTAATCCAGTTTTTTCCCTGTAAAGGTAAACGTAACTTCTCCAGCGACAGCATGTCTGTAGTGTGTAAAAGACCAGAGGTAATAAACCAGCAGACCTTAAAATGGTGCTTGATGGATTACAAGGTGGTTATGTCGGTAAACTTGGTTAGAGAGACTATTGAGATTGGTAATGGTGATTGAAGGACTGAAGGTAGCTTGGTTATCTCGGGAGGCAAAAGGAGGCTATAAAATACTAAAATGGGGTAACACGTGTCAACCATCGAAGGGTACATGTGTGGTTGTGAGGTTAATTGCACCTCTATTTCAGAGATTGCATACATCAGTATTGCAATTACATATGGCAATCATCGGTGCATGGCTTTCTCAAGTTAAATTTGTGCCGGTTTAAGTCAAAAATTTAAAAATATATATTATTTATGGGATTCTGTTCTTTTTCTTTCCTTTTATCCCTAAAAAGGGCATTACGTGACCACTTTATATGTGATTTTATGGTTAAATTATCTTTCAAACTTATGAAAGTATGGATCTGAATTTTCCAACACATAATTCGGCTTTAATAGATATTATCAATAATTCCTATATTACAGACTTATCAAAAATAATAATTCCAACAGTACTCGGCAAGGGCACACTTATACACTCTTGAATTCTCATATCATACAAGTGCTAACTACAATCAAAACCAAGCCTCCATGTGCCCACCTTTTGGATGATGCATCAATGAAGAGTAATCGAATAAAATCCTCAACCAATTATGATGGCCAAAGGTTAAAATTGTGTAGTTTGGTGAGGCCGAAAGGTAGGGGACAGGTTCCTTCAGAAGGTGGACTGCATCCCCATGCTATGATTCTCATGTATTCCAGTACCACTTATAGCCATTGATATGAATCAATAAATCAGAAAACAGAAAAGAAAATAGCATACCTGACACAGTGTGCTTCGTCAACAACAAAACCCGCTAGTTTTCCCTGTAATTTATGCTGGGGTCAACTACATGCAACATTTCTTTTCAAAACTCTCTAGTAGTAAACAGATTTGAGGAATTCAGTTGGAAACCTGAGATTTTCACCTTCCAGTGCAGGCCTTTTAGAATCTCAAGAAATGATGAGTTCCCAGCAATCCTTTCAGGAGTTACATACAAGAGCTTGCATGATGGCTCATCTTTCCTAGAAATAAGAAAACAAAACGTGGATGAGAAAATCAATTCGAAGAATTTTGTAGAAAGAAAGGGAAGATTTAAACATTGAAAAGGCAACCTATTGTTGCTTATGGTATGTAGAAAACTCCTTTTGAAGATTTTTGGGCAGAAGATAAATATACTTCTCTTAGCAGATATGAGTTCAAAGACTGAACCTTGCCTTAGTTCTTGGAGGACAGCTGTTGCTTGGGAAGCAGTTTGTTGAGAATTCAAAAAAGTTGCAGGTATTCCGAACTTGAGGTTCAGAGTGATAATTTGATCCTGGATGAGGGAAAGTAGGGGAGATACAACTACCGTAACACCAGGTTGCAGAGTTGCTGGAAGCTGTACAAAACATGGAGTCATACAATTTAAACAGTAAGTCAACAGCATCTCACATTCAACTACTCAAATAAAGGTCAGGCATTCATATTGCTTGATGTCTAAGACCCCGTTTGGATACAAAAACGGTTTCATCTCATCTCATCATTACAATTTTCCCAAACTCCCACACAAAATATAATAAACAATTCAATTTTTTCAAATTCCAAAACAATAATAATATTAAAAAATAATATTCTAACAATATTTTATTCAATTTTCATCCAAAACCATCTCATCTTATCTCACTATTCAAACGGGGCCTAAAGGTGATAGCCATGTGATAATATGTTAAATTGAGTAGTACTAAGGTTTATTTGCCCCATGTAAACCTAAATAAAAAACAACTTGACTTGAAAAAATAAATTTAGAAAATTATATGGCAACGACAATGGCTCCTGGTTTTCTGTAATGCTACCCTCTCCATGGTATATCATGGACCATCAGGTCTTAAAAAATATAAAGGGAACATTCAACAATAAATTGCAACATACATTGTAACACAAATTATAGAGACAAGTTTCAAGCTTCTTGCACCAATACGACCGACAGGCTTCCCATATGCATCATGAAGCCACATCAAAAGGGGAAGTAATATGTTAGAGATGTGGCTAATATTCTACTTTAGCCTGCACGGTTTTTAAGAGGACTAGAAACCCTAACAGGATTAAGGGAATTTTCCTGTACAGTTCATATCTTAAAGAGAACATACAGGTAAGATAATTTAAGACAACTTACAGGTAAGATAATCTATAAAAATAAGGAAGAGAACATGACCTGGTAACATAGACTTTTACCACCTCCAGTAGGCATAAGAATAAAGCAGTCTTGCTTTGCTACAGCTGCTTTACAAGCCTGATGCTGCAATGGCCGGAATGCCCTGTTACCAAATATCACGACATTTGCCAATTCAAAATCATCCAGAGACTGTAATTCTTCATAACTCAGAGTCTCCTGTTCCTCTTTCGATGTTTGGGAGCACTGTCTTTTATAGGAAATTGATGTAACTGGACTTTGAATGATGCTGCTCCTACAATCCTTCAACAAAGACTGACTACTTCAGTGTCTGAAAGGCTGAAACTATTTAAGCTTACAATCAGAGATGGGGCCGGGGGGCGCGGGGGGGGGGGGGGTGTTGTGGGGGGGTTGTCTTGTCTGTATTCATTTTAACTGAGAATACAAACGTTGTAACAAGCTAACTACAACATGCAATCATTTACAATCACACACATAGATAAGTTTACGACAGCCATGCTTTAACATTTCCCTTGACTACTTAGCAGCAATCGATGATAGCCAAAAATATTGCTATTAACAATAATGACCAAAACAGCTATAATGCAACTGTAGCAGCTGCACAAAAATTGAGCTCATCACCGTGTAGTAAACAGAAGATGAGAAGAAACTTTTGTTGGCTAAATATCATACCATAGATTTTGAATGATGTTTACTTGACCCTTGCATGAAGACAGGACTGCTCCAAACAGTAGAAGAAGGGGTAGATTTGACACCCTTGTTCTTTGGAGTTCTTAAGTCTTCACCATCACTAGAAGAATCCAAATCCATAAAACTCGAATGCTTCTGAGGTTTGGGTGAATCCTCTATAACATTGATATAGCTTCTTCCACCTTCATCATTATCTGCTTCATATCTGTTGCAAACATCTTTGTCAAACATATTCTTTAAGGTTCCACAGGCCTCTGACTCAATGGCTTGTAAATCATCCCATTCTTCAGTGTCTTGCATTGATTCAGCTAATGCCGTGAGAAAATCATCACCACAGTGCTCCACAGTGATAAAATCATGGCCATCCTCTCCTAAAAAATATTTTTTTGTTGAAGGAAAAAATAAATGCAATGGAGAAATGAATACCTACAGCTGAATAGAGGACCAAGTGCACTGGTCACAGCTACTTTAAGAGAGAAATTCAACCCAAATGATGTTTTATTATCAGCCTGTGTAATACAACAGCTTAACAAACCAGTATATTTTATCATTACTTTTTCACTACTTTTTTATTACTATTCACAGATCATTTAAGATCACCTCACTACCCAAATGTAGCGGCCTGGTTTGTATAATGAGATGCTTTCATCTCATCCAATCTCATCTCAATATCCAAACACAAACACTTTTCAATTTCAAATCTTCAATTTTTTCATCTAATCATTAACTAATTATTAAAAATTTCTCAAACTTCCAAACAAAACACAAAAAACAATTCAAAATTTTCAAATCCCAAAACAAAAATTATATTAACAAATTATATTCTAACAATATTTTAACTTTATAATATTTTTATTTCATTTTTTCTCTCTCATTTTCCAAAACCCTATAAAATATTTTAACTCATCTCATTTCAACTCAAATATCTCATTACTATTCACAAATTATTTCAACTAATCTCATCTCAACTCATTATCCAAACCAGTGCTTATTCCTCTTAGAATCCAAAATCGAAACCCTCACTAAACAGGCAAAAACATCCACATATCTAAGAATTAAATCAATACACAAAACCCGTTTCATTATTTAATGAAATTACATGCACAGATTTGTATGTGGAAAAAAACAAAGACTGTTTTAGGGTTTAAGATTTTTGGCGAAGCAATGAGGTACCATAGAGCTGAACCAAACGATCCAAGCACTTCTCTGCCGCCTCTTCATCGAAGCCGAACTCGAGGGCTAAGCTTAGCAAGCGAGCTTTCTCCAATTCCAGATCGTGGTCGTCCATTTCTGTGGCTTCGATCGAATTGAACTCTAGTCTCCCGCGCTAAATTGCTTTGAAAAACCAGGTCGGAGAAGCTCGTTTATATAGGGGAAGAAAAGCCTCTGAAACGAAGTCGTTTTGTGTTGTCTATTCACGTTAGTGAAATTTGGGACACTCTCATGGCTCGTTTGTTTTTAAAAATATTAGAATTTTTTAGATACGTGTAAATAGTCTTGAGATATATTGAATATAAATAAAATAAGATAAAATGTGTGTTTATTTATAGAGATAAGATGAGATTAGTTTGATTTTTTTTTAAGTATTTATATTAGTGAAATCTACAAATAATTATATTAATTTTTTATAATAAAGAATTGTATAAAACCGTTGAAGCTAATGCCGATAAATGCCGTTAAAACTGTTGAACAGTGAAGCAATTTTTGTGAACATTTTTAACATTTTTCCTGGGTGGGTTGAAACGTTTCCTTCTCTTTTTCTTTTTCTTTCCTACTTCCTTTATTTATCAAAGATTGGTTATTATATCCTACTTTTTATCAAATATTTTGCAACCCATTAGAAATATTTGTTAAAAAACCTCATTTAAAAAATATATTCCTAAAATATGAAGTAAAAATAAATAAATAATTGAATCTAAAATTCCAGTTCATCTATCATTTTTCATTAAATAAATAATCAAATAGTTTCATGATGAAATATTAAGCAATCCACAGTATTGGTTTATGATTGATATTTAGCTTAGAGCATTCACATCCGGTACCCCAAAGCACCGGATCTCCTATAATTTGAGATTTATTTTAGGGTTTTGATCAAACTACCCCTTATATCCAAATTTCAATTTTAGAAAAAAAGTTTAGGGGATGAACAGTGGTTCCCTATATTTAGGAAACCACTATCCATCCCTTAAACCATTTTTTATCAATATTTTATTCTAATATATAAAATAAATTTTTCTTCCAATTATTTATATTTTCTCTCTTACTCATATTTGTTATAATTTTAAATAATAATTTTAAAATAATTTAATTAATTATGAAAATATAAAAATTAATTTTAAAAATATTATCATATCCACAAAAAATAATTTGAATATTTGTTTAAAATATTCACTAGAGTAATAGTTCAAAATATAAGAAAAAATATTAAGTAGTTGAGTTTAATTTGTAAATGGAAATGAGAGAAAAAAGTAATAAAGAAATAATAGAGAAATATAATTTTAATAGAATAGATAAATGATAGAGAATTAGAAGTAATAAGTTTTTGAAAGATAAGCAAAATTTAAGAAATTTTTTTAGAAAATGTACTTTTTAACTAAATTCTAGAAAATTTTATGGAGAATGGGATGAGAATGCTCTAAGAGCACTAGTATTGGTTTCTCTATATACATATACAAAATCACATCTTTTAAAGATTGATTTTGCATATCATGAAAGAGCTCTTCTACGTACAAGCAGATTCGCGGATCAATCTGTGCACCAATGTTGATGTGGACTATTTTGTCAAATGTTCATTTTTAAATCCACACCGTTTCATTAAAATCTATCTTTCCACCTTAGCATTGGTGCGCAAATTGGTACGCATATCCACTTACAACCAGATTTTTTCATCAAAAAAAACTTTCACATTGGATTATGCATCTTCAAGTCACATTGGATTATTATTTTTTTATTATTTATTTTTTTCATAAAATTATTTTTTCTTTCAGATTTTTTTTCATTGGTATCAAGAGAGAGAAAGCAAGGAGAAAGAAATGTTTCTAGAGGGTTTGTTTCCATTAGTGTCGAGAGAGAGAGAGAGAGAGAGAGAGAGAGGAGGATGAGAGAAAAGGTGTCGAAAGAGAGAGAAGGGGAGGAGAGAAAAAAAAAAGTAATAAAATAAGATTTGAGCAATAAATAGTGTATCTTCAAATTTATAAAAATATTGTTCATAATTATGCAAATTTTTGAATATTTATAATCCAATATAATCCAATTTAAGATGCATTAGGATCTTTTTACTTGTATTAGGATCTTTTAAAAAACAATATGAAATGATCCACTTTTTTTTTATGAGATACAATCTCAGAATAAAAGATTTTTTTTTTTATAAATCTGTGTACTAGATAACACACCGAATAAAATGTTTGCATGATATGATTTGATTTCGGAAAGAAATATTAAAATTTAAATCCTACAAATAAAATCTTATTAGATACGTAACGTAAATAGTATTATATTTTGCACACTTGCAAATAATTAATATACATGATAGTCGAAAGTTGGTGAGGACAAACCAAACCAATTTGAACTCCTGACTAAGGACAGATTGATTAGGGAGATTTGAATAGATTTCTTACAATTGGAGCTTAACCCATCCAGATAGAGAGGCCTAGGACTAAGGAGGTTCTTTTTTTCTTTTAACGAGCTAGCTAATTTTTATATACGCCATCGACGACATGAAACTTAAAACATTTTGGTAGCAATTAAGTAAATTAACATTTTTTTTTATAACATTGAGGGAGATGAAAAGAATATATATGGATGGCCTGTGGCCATGGCCATTTTAACGACCATTATCTCGCAATTTATCAAACGTCATCGATCTAAAATGGAGGCGAGAGTAACATCAACATGCATGCATGGGAAACTGATTGGCATCCTAAGAAAAAAGGCAACATTAATATATAATATGACTTGGGCTGATCGATCGGGGGATACATGAGACCAATGGAAACATGGGCAACAGTGCTCAGGCATGTATGGAATTTCATGTGTGTTCACGTAGAACAGTCTGCGTGCATGCGTGCATGGTAATGGAGGAGATGGAGGAGATTCACCAAGATTAGAGATTCAATACAGAACTTAATTGGCCTCCGGCAGGGCCATGTTAAGTAGTGTTATATATTATCACCTTGAAACGGAAAGGATTCTTATTTTAATTTCTCAACATGATTTAATTTTTAATTGAGAAATTTATGATAGAAAATAGAGTCTTTCCCATAAGGCCACCATAAGTAGGACCCGATATGAAAACTATAGAAATTGTTTGTTTGTTTTTTTAATCAAATTTTCCTTCGTGACATTTTTCTTGAACACAAATTTGTCGAAATCTTTTGATATCTAAAGAGAGGATTGATCATACAAAACAAAGCAAATTAATCAGATTTACCATTGAATATATGTGATATGTACACATTATGAATGTTCCCCATATCTATTAGTTTGTGTTCTAATTAGAAAAGAACACAAAGCAAAAGGATAGCACTGGTAAGAGAAATAGCTTTTGTTAGAAATACACATACTCCCCCCCACTTGTTCTTTTGTTTCTCTCTCTCTTATTTTGCATGCTCTCATTTCTCATAACCGGCTTACCATCAATTTGCACTTATTCTTGAGCCAATGCATCCCTTTTTTGAGAGATGTCTTCATTTTCCCTTCAGCGCTGTAAAGCTTATATTTCGCAACTCTCTTTCTCCTCTTCATCTCAGGGTCATTCCACCATTTCTTGGAGGTCTTTGTGGCCTTGACGGCTTTGTGTTTTCTAGGTGAAAAAGGATATTCGAATGAATAAGGACGAGACCGACCACCTACAAAGATTTGTTTTTCTGCCAAGGCCTTCACGCTAATGATCTCAAGGTTCCGTTCAACTCCATAGGAGTGGTACCCAAGCTCCTCCATCCCACCCTCCCCCTATCTTCCTTCCTTGGCCAAAAATGAAAATAATCAGAAAGGAAGGCTGGGTTTTTTCTGTTGGGGAGAGAGTGGAATATATTGAGATAGGATCGTGAATTATGGGGTTGAAATTTATTGGTAAAAAATTGAAAGTCTTTTCCATTTTTAGGTTTATATTTTAGACATGTCTTTGTTTTATGGTCGAATCCCTAACTTAGCTGCTGCTTTGGTTGTGTGACCGTTTGAAGTACATGTTGTTTATCTGACCATGTTAACATGGTACAACACAACTACTTTTTTCTAGAAACTCTTTAGCTTTATTGATGACCAACAGATTGTAATTTTTGTGACAAACCAAACCATTACAAAAAAAAAAAAAAAAAAAAACCAAAGCCGTCACAAAATGTTTTCTATGATGGTTAAAACTCATCAAAAAATTGTCCACGTACCGACACAACAACCATGTCCTGAAATATATATTGTGTCGATTTACTATTCAACCGTCACAAAAATATTTCTTTGTGATGGTTTGTGAACCAATATTCAACTGAACTTTTGAACGTGACCAACTTTTAGTGACAGTTGATTTCTGTCACTAAAAGTATGTTCGAACATACCAAAAAGCATTTCAACGTCATCAAGGTTCAAATGTCAACCATTATATTCGAACGTAAATTGTTACGTTCAAACGTCAATTTTAATAATTGAAAATTTTTACATTCGAACGTCAATTTTTTTTCATTTGAACGTTAATTGTTATGTTTAAATGTTATTAAGATCTAACTTAAAATATTTCACATTTAAATGAAATATATTAACATTCAAACGTGAATTGATAATGTTTGAACGTATTGTACATTGGATTGAATTTTAATTCTTTTGTGTCAAATGTCAACCCTCATGCATTGGGATGTTATGAAATGTTGTTCAAATGCTATTGTAGCAATAATAACATTTTGATTAAATAGCAATAAAAAATGGAAAAATAATATAATTAATAAAGTTGTCCATATATACACAAAGAATTCAAATTGTACCATAATTTCTAAATAAGTAGAATATAAACATGCATTCTAAAGAAAATACATACATGCATGAAAATTTTTGAAACATAGAAAGTAAATAATTACAAGGCAATAATATTTATTTTCCAAATTGACTAATTGAGCATATAATTAATTTACAAATATATAAACTTTATTTGCTTTATATCCTTTCGTGCCATGTCTAATTCTTTTGAGAGCTATCCGAATATGAAACTTGATGAAAAGGAGGCAACCTTAGGCTAGATCGAATTTCACGATCCTTTCATATAGCCTAGAATTAGAATATTGCATTGCTAAAAAATAAACATCCTTAGAAATGTTAAACTTATGAATATAAGAAAGAATAATTTTCGCTTATACACAATTTTTTAATAACACATTATAATAACTCGAGCCAATATAAAAGAAAAAATGTTAATATGATTGCGGGTGTCATCTCAACACAAATATTAATAGTAAAAAAGTAAGCTATTTGTACAAAAAGGAGCAAGGAAAAGCATTTTATATAATGCAACTCAAATTTCATTCCGAAAGAAAATAACATATTTGATATCTAATTTGCAAGAGAGAACAGCACATACAGTGATTTTAAGTCCCTTGAGTCCTCATCAGTTCTACTGATTAGAGATTTGAAACAGAAATGGAAACTGGACATAGAGCATCGAGATCTAAAAGATTCAAAGGACCCAATCTTGTTTAAGTATAAGAGTGGACAACCTAATAATGGATCTAAATACAAATCTTTTCCAAAATTTCATCTTCAGGAAAATCTCATTTGATGAAGCATTAATAAAAAATGATTAAAGTTCTAGAAAATATAATGTCACAATTAATGGATGCATGAGTTAGGGTGCATATAACATGAAATAGTCACATCTTAATTACACAGTTTATCCCAACACTTCACACTGCCAATTGTTCACAACATTAGAGCACAAAACACAATTTAATGATTTTAACTACAAACACAATTTCCCAATTTTAACTACAAACACAATTTCACAATTCCAAATACAGATATTCCAATATTAGTCCGAGAGCCACTTACCTCCGTGAGGTGATGAAAACCTTTGGATGGTCATCGGCATACTGCTTCACGCTATGCTTCACGTGGTTGCTCCCATCGGTTGGAGGTGCACACTTTCCTGGGTGATGGCGTCTTGGAAGAGAGGAAAATGGGAGTGTGTGCGTGCATGTGGTAGTTGGCTTACAGTGGTTTTGCTACGGGTTCAAGGCTGGGCTACAATGGTGGCTTTCAGAGGAGCAATAGTTTATGGTTCAAGACAGAGGGGATGGTCCGATTTTTGTCTCTCACGGTGCAGCAACGTGGACAGCTGTAGAAGAGGGTTGCGCCTCGCCGATATGCTTCCATTGGTGACCGATACTTGGCAGTTGGAGAAGGTGCTGGAAAATCGTGGAGGTTGTGGCAGATTACAAGAAAGGGAGGAAGAAGAGAGATTGGAGGGAAAGGAAAACAAAAAGAGGGACACGAGCGGGGAGAAGAAGAGATAGACTTAATGGCCAATGGCGTACAGTAGCGTGGGTTGCAGTGGACGTCACAAATAGGAGAAAGAAGGGAAAGTGAGTGCGTTATAGAGAAGAGAGATACGAGGGAGGGAGAGAGGGAGAGATCGAGAGATGAGAGGACAGAGGGCTTACTGATGAGGTGGAGGAGCATGGTGGGGGTGAAGTAGGTGGCATGGTTTGCAGTGCATAGGGCAACTCTGAGAAGGAGGGAGAGATAGAGACTTACCAACGTGCAGCAGATTGGCAACATCAAGGGCGGCAACATGGGTGGTGACAAAAATGAAAATACAAAGGAGTGAGAGAAACATACTCGGGGAGAGAGAAAAGAGAGAATGCAAGTGAGAGAAGAGAGATTGAGGGATTGTTTGGAAATAATTTTCATCTCATCTCATCTCATTTGTTTCACAAACATCACTCAAATACAAATACTTTCAAAATAATCATTGCAACTTTTTCAAACTAATCATTACAACTTTCCTAAACTTTCAAACAGAATACAGCAAATAATTCAACTTTTTCAAATCTCAAAATAAAAATTATATTAAAAAACTAAATTCTAACAATGTTTTAACTTTATAAGGTTTTTTATTCAATTTTTCTCTCTTTTTCCAAAACTCAATAAATACTTAACTCAAGTTATCTCACTATTATTCACAAACTAACTTACTATACTATTCACAAAATTCTCATCTCATCTCATTCTCCAAGCATTTTCTGAGAGACACAAAGGTGAGAGACGGACAGTGCATAGGGAAAGAGAAGAAGAAAAAGAGTTAGAAAAATAAAGAGGAAGAGAATGGGAGAAAGGATTTTAGGGTTTGATGGTTGGCTAGCCGATTTTGAGGGCTTTGGTCAAGGTTATCGAGTTGGGCTGAGGTTTTGAGGCTGGGCTTCACAACTTAAACACAAAAAACTTTTCAATTTTAAATTATTAATATTTTTATAGAATTATTACATAATTATTATTCAAACACAAAAATCATTACAAATTTTACAAATTTTGAAAAAAAAACACAAAAATTAATACAACTTTTACAAATTTCAAAAAATAATAATATTTAAAAAATTATATTCAAACAATATTTTAACTTATAATACTTTTATTCAAATTCTTCTCTCTCATTTCCTAAAACTCAATAAAATATATTCACTCAAACCATTTCATTAGTATTCCCAAAATCCTGAGATACCCCAAGTGTTCAAGCATGCCCTTAGAGTTTTCATTTGTCTAAGGCTATAAGTTTTCCTGGGAGGCGATTGCTACAAAGTTAACTACCAATCTTCCAAAGCAAAATATGGATTGTTAACTGCTTTTCGGATTGTGTTTTTAACTTTTTCCAACAACAGGAAAGCTATTTGCTTAACATATTGAAAAAAAAAAAGTGACTTTCATACCCTTTGAGGAGGTGAAGCAGAGAGCAAGGGAGCCCTCGTAGCCTGAGGGAGGGGGAGGGAGCTCATAGGAAAACCAATATGTTACAGATATGTAAACACTAAAGTCATCAAATCAAGAATAAAATACTTCAAGGAAGAACTAAAGATCGAGGGTCCCGCCTGGTAAACACCATACAGGCAAAATACCAGCGAGGAGAAGAGGCCCTTCTCACTCAAACTCAAGCATTTACTTTTCTAGTTAGAGACCAATGTCGAACCGAAAAATCCGACCAGACTAAATGGTTCTGGTCAGTCCGAATCGGACTAATAAGGGTATTGGTCGATTTCAAACCATACAATTTTAAGGTTTTCAGTTTTCGGTTTTCGATCTGGTCTCGAGGTGTGGTTTTTTCACCCCGAACCAATCAAATAGTATATATGGTTTTTTTTAAAAAAATTGTAATATAATAGTTATATAAATTAATTATGTAATCTTCATCTAGTCTATCACTATTGACCATATAACATGTTAAATATACTATTAACTAATATGCTATCAATTAACTAATATATTATATGATCCTAATATTATATGCAATGATACAGACTCTAGTATCTATACCTAATTAAATTAATTAGTTAAATTCTCTGTAAGATACCTAAGTTGCAAGTAAGTATGAAATATCTATGGACAATGACAATTATTCATTACACCATATATAAATTGTTAAAGTCTTAATATAGTCCATTATTCATTAAATATCATAATTCATTTATGTACTATTGAGTACTAAGTTAGTAACTATTAACATCATAATTATAATTATAATTAAATATTTTTTAATGAATTAGTTACATAATTTACATTAAAGAGCTCATTTAATTTTAATTTTGAATTTTTTTGTATATTTGGGCCGAAAAATACACATTAGAAAGTCATTTTGAAATTTTTGTATGTTTGGCTCATTTTGCATTAGCCCAAACGGAATGGACTGACTGGACTAATAGATAATGGTCTGGTCCGGTCTATAGGGATAATCAGTTCATTCTGGTCTGGAAAATGGATAGATCGAACTTTTCAGTCCGGTCTAAAAATTCCATCATAGATCGACCAAACTGGACCAATTACACTTCTACAATTGTCAGCTTTTGATTGGTTGGTATAGGCATTCTAATTTCTAAATCACGTTGGAACTTTAACTACAATACATTTGAACATGAATTAGAATACGTTCTAGCGTGCAATAATTGTTCGAATGTGAATTACAATACATTTAAATGTGAATTAAAATTGTTTGAATGTAAATTAAAACATATTTGCGGTTAAATTATAATATATTCGAACATGAAATTCATTTGAACTTTAATAGGCTTCATTCGAGGGTTAAGAGTAAAAAATTGGAATGCTAATGAGATTTTTCATGAGAAAAATGAGATTTTTTTCGTGACAGGAAAAAGTGTCACAAAAAGAATTGTTCAAAGAAACTTTACTAGTATTTTGTGATAGTTTTAGGAATCTGTCACAAAAAGGCACTTTTAGACTCCGTTTGGATATCTAAAATATTTCGGTATATTTATGAATAGTAGTAAAATAGTTTATAAATAATAGTGAAACGATTTGAACTAAAATGTTTATTGAGTTTTGAGAAATAGAAAAGAAAGTTAAATAAAAATATTATAAAGTTAAAATATTGTTAGAATATGATTTTTGTTTTATGATTTGAAAAAATCAAATCGTTTTGTGTGTTTTGTTTGAAAGTTTAAAAAAATTATATCGATTAGATAATGATTAGATAAAAATAGATATTCGAATAAACAAAAACCAGAACGACCACCAACAAAGATCTGGTTTTCTTCCGAGGCCTTCACGCTAACGATCTCAAGGTTCCAGTCAACTCCATAGGAGCGGTACCCTAGCTCCACCATCCCACTCTCTCCTTGTCTTCCTTCATTTGCTAGATACATAAAATGATCAGAAAGGGAGGGTGGGTTTTTTTTTTTTTTTTTTCCTTTTGGGGAGAGTGGAATGTATTGAGATAGAATCGTGAATTATAGAGAAATTTATTAGTAGAAAACTGAGTCTTTTCCATTTTTAAGTTTATGTTATAAACATGTCTTTGTTTTACAGCCGAATCTCTTACTTATCTACTGCTTTGGGTACTTGAACGCTTGAATTACCTGTTGTTTACCTATCCATGTTAACATGTTATAACATAAAACTACTTTTTGCATTTTTCTAGAAACTCTTTAGCCTTATTGATGGCCAAGAAAAATATCCGTACAAATTAGGATTTAAATAACATCAGAGGACTAAAGACTTTCTGTCACACGTATGTGACTATGACAATAAGGACCAAATTCATAATGTGTTTGGGTTGGATAATAAGAGTTTAGTAGTTGGGCTTATGGTCCAAAGCCATCATCTCTTTTATTTGCTTGAGTTTGTTGAGTCAGGTCATGGCCCATTTATTGTTAGTTATAGTTGTAATTGTGGCTTTATGTTTACTATTGGAATAACTGGCCAGTGGCCCAAGAGTTGAACACAAAGATCGTACAAGAAGTAGAATGAGGGACTTGTAATGGGAATCAAAATCATTAATGAAAATATTTCTCTTTTCTCTTCTCTCATTTTCTTGGAGGCTAGGTCAATCTTGAATCTGACCTATTTTCTTATATTTTCTAGTCATCCAAACACTACTAATCAGGTGTGTTACATCTTCTAACATGTTTGGCATGTTGGTATCCATTTAAACCTCGTAAAAGAGAAAATATTATTCAAAATCAATTGCAAATCACTTATGTGTTGTGCCAATGGCCTTTTTGTTTTGGCGACAGATATAAAGCGTCCCTCAAGAAGTGGGAAGAAGAGGCAGGTAGTGCTAGTCTGGTGGAAACAACCACAAATCCAATCAAGCAGAATCATGTATAATTTTCTTACCGGTTCTGTTTGTTTCCAAGGAAAGTAGTTCCCGAATTCAGCGCTTGCCACTGCTTATTTAACTTGGTTCAATGAACCATCATTAGCGTAATCAACAGGAGTAGGAAAAGCTTTTCTCAGCACCTTCCCCCCCCCCCCCCCCACCACCCAAAAAAAAAAACACCGTTTCACACATAATAAACATTCAGAATATGTAAAGAAATAGCTTTAATCAACAGTGTCTTCTTCAACCACAAAAATATTTACAAAATTATTGTCTAATGCTATGGGAATGAAATTCTGCACTAACTCGATTGACAATGCTCTTTAATCAGAGCTGCTTTCAACTGCTTTTTACTTGTAATATCCTTCTTGGATTTCTTGATGTTATCCATATGGGAAACCTGTCATTCGTCCAACACATACAAAATGTTTAATATGCAACAATAGAGGTGTCATATTTTATGTTTGTAAGTCTGTTATCTATACTTACAATGTGGGATTTCCAATCAATTTTATCATGCCCCCCAGGGACAGAAGCAGGCTGAGAATGACTGCAAATATGGAGGAAGATGCGAACAAGTACAGCAGCATCCAGAGCAGCATATTCTAGCTGCACCCAAGGTATAGTTTTTGTTTCGTTAAGAGATTTTAGATGAATTTATAGGTCAAAACATAGACGAATCCACATCTGAAAACTTCTATCGCCATTGAATCGATAAGAGATGCACACATGCTTGAACAAAGACTAAAAACCTAATAGGACAGGGAGTTCATTCTGTATGAAATCTAAGAGTTCAAATTATTTTCATTGCTTGGAATATGTGAAAAGCCTTTTCTGCACAGCTAATATGAAATATTCCATTGTGCAAACATAAGAACTTAGCTTCGATAAGTGCTCAAATGGTGAGCAAACATTTATGTTTATTCCAATTCCAATCGACATTACAATAGATATCCAAGAGCTCTTTATTACGCAATTAAATGGTGTTCATACAAATAGTTTTTCATATCAAAATAACCTGTAATTTAATACCGCACAGGATCAGATATTGGACTGCAAACATTAATACATGCTGATTGGATGGAAAAGAACTTTTTTCATTTCCCCTAACTGGAGTAGGCTTCTGTAGTTATCTTTCGTAACAGTCTTCCTCATGCTGCTTTAGTAAGTTATGGTGTGAGGAAGAAATGAGAACGATACTTGCCAAAAGAAAAAGAACAAGTAATATACCTGATTCTGAGTCAAAGGTCGTTGTTCCCAGTTGCTATTCCGTCTTGTCTTGTTCAAGCCAGCCCCCAATATTTTCTATATGGTAATGATCAACAAGAGATTGTGTCACAAAATTACATACTTATTGGATGTATTGCAATGGCAAATCATGAAGGGCTGGAGGCGGAGAGGAGAGTGTCGTAAGCAAACAGCAGTTAGATAGCATGTAACATACAAGAGATCATAGCAGGAGCTCAAACAAACTCATCCTTAGTTTACCTTTGCAAGCCCAGACAGACCACCTCGACGTTCTTTAAACACATTCTGAATGTCCAGTAACATTTCATACTGCCTGAAACACTCCAACTCTCCATACGAATGAGCCAGCTGCTTCATATCGCATTGAAAGTTATAGCCTACAAGGTACACAGATCACAAAGCAGCCTTGTTCACGCAGGTGTTGATGAAATAAGCCCAAAATTCTAGCAGCAATGAAATTTTGAACCACACCATAAACGTTACAAACATCAAGAAGTCTAGGGCCACATCTGAAAGGAATGCATAAACAAATTTAATTCTAACGAATAGTTCTATGAAGCTTTCCTAACAGCTGTTTACATGGTCAATCAAAATAAATGTAAAATATCACAGGGAATAAGAGGATTTCTTCTGTCCCTGCAGATAGAGAATTCCTTTCAAGCATATTCATTTTTTTTTTAATGATGGGGAATCCTAGAGACTGCAAACACAACATGTCCTTTATCTAGTTAAGCCCCAAACCCATTTAACGCGTCCCATCACACGGATTACGTACATCATTAGTTTTTCGCCGATGAGACATGGTCTCTAGAAATTGTTTGCATCCAAGAGTTCGAACCTTAATCTTGGAAGGGGCATACCACCAAGACAGAGACCCACACCACTTGAGTCAATCCCTAGGGTTTAACATATTCATACAAGGCTTTAGAAGTCATAGGTAGATAATTTCTTTCGAAGAAAATCATTTGTGCAAGGCTTCACAAGTCAATGAACCCCAATGTATGCATTAGATTTATCATACCGAGTTTTAGAATTCTTGGAGACTGCAAAATGCGGGCCATACAGATATCTAAAATGTGAGGCACATCTTCGAATAACTTTATCAGATCAAAGATGAAAACCATCTTTTCGGAAGCAATCTGCATGATCGAAACCTGAAACATGGAACAAAGTTATTTTAGAAGGGATTATCCAAATATCATAATGGCCAAGAAACAAAGTCTTTGCTGGCAATAGACAAAATACCTATCCATCAGATCATAGACAATGCCAATAGATAAACCGCACCAGTATATATCTCCCATCACACAAGGTTATTTTTGTAATTAAAAAGTATTGCCCCACAAAGAATTAGGGTAAGAGGCAAAGTCTCTTTGTTGTTCCCATCAAATTCACTCTCTTTTAGTTATTATTTTTGTAAATTAACCATGAACGTAAAAAAATAGCCAGCCCCAATACAGTTTAAGTAATCACAGCAAACCAATATTGCCCCAGGAGCTACAACATCATTATTAACAGATTTCCAACTCCATTGCTACTGCACTTTATCCATGAATTTCAAGCATTCCACCTTCTGTTAAATTATATTCACTTGGAGGAGATAATATGATTGAACTTGGTTTCTGCTTCACATCAGACCATGTCGATGAAGAAACATATATCCAGACTTGAGTAAAGAAAAAGCAGTCTCCCCTCACAAGCAGGTAAATCCTACGAAATATTCCAAGATACAGAAGAGCCAAAATTATTTTCTATGGTAAGTTGGGTAGACAAAAAAATTCAAGGTCCATAATTAATATGCCAACCTGGAAGTCCGTATACTAAGGATCGAGAAGAATGACAACATCTATCTATTAATGGTCCAGCGAGAGGGAGAGTGGGAGAGGGAGAGAACTAACAAGGAAAATGGTAGAAGATAAATCCAATTACCTTATTTGGTTTGCTGCCTTTTTCATAATTGGGCTTCCATTCACAATCAACACCCACAACTTTACATCCCTCAAAATGGCATGTCGCATTTCGCAAACCATCAACTTCATCAACCCAATTTATGTCTTCAACTGCCAATTCGTTAAGACAAAGATAGCGACTATGCAGATGACTTGTGTCGGGCACTAAAAAGCATACAGTAGCAATGCATAAGGGTTTATTTGTTTACAGCCAACCAAACTACCCAATGACACTTCCATATTTACAAGTAATAACTTATTATTGATAACTGAACCTCAAGTAAAACAATTTCATTACACAATATAAATGACCATAGGATTTTACGATAATATGATGTCTATTGGTTCGACATAGCAGGAAAATGATAGCCATAATGCTAAGAGAAAACGTTGAGCATTAAGAATGACACATTTATTCAATAAAGCTGACTGTCAGAGAACAATATGGTAAGAAGGATCAGAGCGCTGAACAGAGAATATAAGGCTTTTCAAGAAATCATTATATGGAGAACATGTTTAAATGAGGTAATGATGAAAGGTCGAAGAAAAAATAATTCCATGCTATCAAACAGGTGGAAGGGGTAGCATAGAGCACTTTTAATAATTCAAGGAGCTTTGATTCAGAGTAATAAGAAAAGATGCAAAAGTGCAGGGGTTTTGTTTCTTGAGAAAAAAATTAATGGATGGAGAAGAATCCCAGCTTGAGTTTGTGGGAATAAGTGAGTGTTTGTGTACGTGCATGAAAAGTTGGAGATTAAATGACTATGGACAGGGGGGGAAAAACTTATGAGGGAGCATTCAGGTGCAATGAAAACAAGTTGATGCACCAATACAAGGAACAAGATATGAAGTTGAAGCAGTCAGAAACAAGGAGAAGACCAAAGGCTGCAGCATTGACTAAGACAAAGTGTCAAGAAATAATTTTGCATGATCAAGAGAGGCTAAACTCCAGCCAATATTGATGACACAAAAGAACTTGCCACTAGCCAAGTATGATGACAGTGATTACAACGGTAAACAGAACAAACATAGTATACCTTTCACATGCGGAAAACCTTCAAGGGAGTATCGATCACACAGCTCATCGACCTTCTCAGAGTAACCAGCTTCCATTGCCAAATTAACCTTGAAATAATAATAGATTTAGTGTCTATAATCAAAGAAAATAATCCCCCCCCCCCCCGGGCAAAATTAAAAAAAAAAAAAGAAATGAAGTTGTTAAAAATAATGTAACTAAAGTTCCAAACAATAGTTCTACAACTTCTATGCATCTCGCACCTTTCGGTCAGGGAAAGTTTCAACACAGTTCCTAGCTAAAAGCAAGTAAATGATAGATACGTAATTCTAGTAACTATTCATGTCATAAGCTACTAACCAAGTATTCAAGAAGTTGTCTATCACGGTTTGTCTTTGCCTCTGCAACTTCCCAACATCCTTTTTCTGCCAGCTTCTTTAGTGAGCTGCAATGTTGGAGGTATATTCTTATTGTTCATTTTTGGGGGAAGGGTAGGACTAAAGGCATCAGACTCTGAAAATTGGGTTCCAGGGAATAAAAATCATTTAAAATACCTTTCTTTGCTCTTATGATATACATCGGGAAATTCCTGCCGCAGATTGTTTTTCTTTATGATATCATTTGCATGCTTTAACATGTTCCTGTCAACGTACTCCTGAACAAGTACACATAACATTTGCTTTCCCATAAATGTTGCCCACTTGTCTGCTGCTTCAAATTGTTTGTTCTGTATCATACTGAGGAGAAAAGACTGTCTGGAATGGCGAATGGAAAATAGCTCTAACAGAGAGACTGCTGTCATGTATGACTGAGATTCTATCAGTTCAAAAATGTATTGCTCAATAAATGACTTGGCTGCATCACAACCACACTCATTCCTTTCCTTTACTTGGTACATGGCTTTCTCAATATTATTCAATTTGATATCAAAAACTTCAAGTATCTTCACAACAATCCTCTCATCATGGTTCACAAAGCCCCGCACAATATCAAGAAATAACTTAGTAGCTAGGTCCTTTGCTTCCAAGGAGTCTGCTGGATCAGTTCCTAATTTTAGGTAACGGCGTAGAGCAGATACAATTAAATGACTGAAGCCTTCACAATATAATCCAAATATGGGCAAGACATATAGACACTGAATAACAAACGTAGCTGGGCCAGGTTGCGGATCATTATGTAGCACTTGATAAACTTGTTGCTGAAGAGCTCGAAACTTCATAGTTGCCTTACATGTGCCTAGGAAATGCATTCAATGAGAAACAAACATGCAAAAGGAAGCATGAAATTTGAATACTAGCAAGGTAAACTACTGGGATCTCAGTTATTAATTCTTCATTCTTAGTATTTGTAAAACACAGTGTTCAAATTAGATGCACTAAATAGCCAGCTCAATAAGGTGTCAAAATGAATGATCAGATTACTTTATTGATCGGTAAATGATTAAATTACTTTGCAATGTAGGAATTGTTTATCCCCTAAATAATGTGAAAATCAACAAGATCTGGAGGATACTACAGTAAGTTGTTCAAATTTAATCAGCAGTGAAGCTGATCTAGCCATATAATGCAAAATCAGGTCTAATAGCAAACCTAAGCATCTGACTACACCTCACTACCGTAAGTATAGAATTAAGGCAAAATAATCGAAAGTTTTCAATTAAGACCAGCTTTATGAGAAAACCAGTATCCAAGCAGGATAACATTGGCAATGATTCAACAATAAGTAAGTGACCATCTTGTAGTAAATCGCTATTCTAGCTTAAGAACCAATGGTCACAGTATGTAAGGGAGTTAATAAAGGAAAGGAATGGAAAGAAAATAACGAATTGAGATTGAATGGAATGGAATGCATCAGAAAGGAATGGGGTGTTCTTCTTCTTCTGGTCTGCTTGGCAATTTATAGAAGAAGGGATAGAAAGGGGAAAAAACTGTCATTTCACAATCTATCCTCTTTCACGTGTAAAAATGAAAGTCCATATCATTCAATGAATGGAATCAAGCATTCCGCCCACCTCTCTGTGGAACACATAGGAGGAACTCATTTCAACCTTTTGGCCTAGTTTGTTTTCACAACTATTCTCATATCATCTCATTTCATCTAATCATTACAACTTTATCAAATTTCCACATAAAATAAAATAAAAAATTCAACTTTTTCAAATCCCAAAATAAAAATAATATTAAAAACTATATTCTAACAATATTTTATTCAACTTTCAATTTCAACTTTTATCTCAACTCATCTCATCTCATCTGTGAAAACAAATGAGGCCTTATTTTCCTTTAAATATCTCCAAAAAAAAGGTAATAACTCCACCATTCCTTTTCCATTTTAATTCATCCCAGTTCCAGCCACCCAAATGAGCTGTTAAGGTGAGAAGCTCAATGCAAGTACTTCCAATATTTAAAAAAAAAAAGTAAAAAGAGAAAGATTAAATAGGTAATCAAGGCAGATAAACAATCAGATCAAAGTGATGCTTGGAAGATACATCCTACCATGAATATAACATTCTTTCAGGAGATATAAGAATACCACCGGAGAAATGTAGGTTAGATCAGAAAAGGCATGCACGCATATAGTTCCTGTTGGATGAGTTTTGTCTTTTTCATTGGGTAGCTCAATAGGCCTTTCCTCCAAGCCCATGTCAGAAAAATCAGTAATGATCCTACAAATGGAAAGAATGATTAATTTGAGGATAACATGTATATTGAAAGATCCATATCAATTAGTAAATCACTTCAATGACATAGATCCAATACAACAGCTGCAACCCAACAACTAACTGTCCTAGAACATTTTACAGAAAGTAAACAAATCTAGTCTACACTTAAATTGATTTAAGATTTGTGTACTGTCCACTAGGAAGAAGTACAGTTCAGATACTACCAATTAAGGCACAAAATGAAAATCTCAACAGAAAGAATAAGTTGCTTTAACAATAAATCAGCACTCAGATCTGTTGTGTGTGAAACAGAAATCCAAACGCAAGATAGCTCCAGAGCCTGGTGCCATGGGGTTAATGTGTAGACAGTCAGCATGTGAGTTTTCAAATCTGAAGTTAAATTAAAAGCATTTACTTTAAGGGAACTTCACTCCTTTATAAATCATGTATTTTGACTAGCAGCACAGCATACACAAGTTAGATAGATGAGCAATGCTATGCCGTAGTCAATTTATTATTTCATCAATTCTCTATTCTTCCATATGTACCAACTCCCCCAATCACTGAAACTAAATGAACAATGGATGTCCACGATAACCATAGTTGTGTTGGGGGATTATCTGATTTCACCTTTTATAACTGTGAAAGTGTATTAACTTGCAGCCATCTAATAGGATAAATCAGTCAATCAACTTACCTTAATCTTAAGTAAAGACTTGTGGCTAACAATATCTTCACACTTACTTTCCTTATATTACCTAAACAGACAACAAGACTTCAACCCCATCTAATTCAACTGCATCCTTAACTAGTCCCTACAATTTCATTCATGAGTCATGCCCAAACAAATTGAAGGTAATTTATGTTTTACACTTTGTCTATATTTGGAACCCAAACAAAATCCATGGCACTTTAGAACTTACCTTTTCCTTAGATACCCCACACACAGACATTTTTTTTTTTCTCCATGAAAACACATTCCACACCTAGAAACTCTTCTGGTTTCTTAATATTGCCAAAATATACAGAATTCACACAAATTACTTGTGTCCTACATCTTCTCGGGAAACAAACAGAAGGTGAGACTCACCTTCCAATTTAGGCTAGAAAGCATAGCAACAAACTAGACCAAAATACTTGAGCCTAACCAAACAAAAAATTTAACATCACAATTAACTAAAACAGCAAGTCAGTAAATGATTAATTAACACGTGCATTAGCAAATAGCACAGAAATGGCACGCACAAATACTTGTGAGGCCATTTTTGTACGGCTGAACCATAAAGAACGTAAAAAAGAGCTCATCAAACATTGCAAAGAGAGAGGAAAAAAAACACTCATGCATCTTTTAGCACAAATTTACTTGTTTTTAAGACTCTTCGGTTCCGGAGAAAACGCAAAGAAAACTTCAAAGAGACCACAAAAAAAAAAGGTCCAGACAAGTCTTCACCGAAATCGCCCTCAGCTCGCGGCAATGCAATTATATAGCTTGGTTTCTAAGTTCATCATAACTACAAAAATCAACTAAAAATACTTTTTTTCCCAATAATTTCTCATCAAACAAACAACGGATTACATTGGGGAGAAAAAAGAGAATATGAAGGTGAGAAGTGCCGACTTTCTCGTGCTTTGAATGCAAAAACAATTTCTAGAAACATAAAGACTCGGATATTACAATTCACATCGGTTTGAATGCAAATTTTCTTCGCAACCAGACAATAGATAAACAAAAACAGACAGAAAGAAACTCACGGAAGGGATTCAATGAATTTCTTTAAGCTTCTGCAACTCTCACTCTCAGTCTAATTCTCGCTCTGCCGCAATGACCATTTGCGTGTGGCTTTGTATTTATAGATTAGTTAAAGTGCAAAATCTCATTTAAAAAAAAAAAAACTGAAACAATAAAAACTAATAATAGCAGTGAAGAAAAAAATTGCATGTCGCGTTAATAAATATTAAACGAATAATATTATTAAATAGAATTTTTCTATTAAAAAAATATTAAATAATTAAATTTATTTTTCAATTACTTTTAAAATAAATAATTATTTACATCAATAAGAGCTGGCTATGGACACGTAAGTATAGAAGAAATTTGACAAGTAATGCTAAGTTTGAATATTGAGACTTAAATCGTGAATAATAGTATTTTATGAATCTCAATAAGATAAGTTTAATTTTTTTATATTGAAATGAGTTTAACTTTTTAAATTAAAATATATAAAGTAGGTTAAAATGATTTTAATTTTTTTACAAGAAGTTAAAAAAGTAATGAATCACATCAATAATTAGTTAAAAATGAATTGGGTTTGGTTCAACAACCAAACACAACCTTAGTTTCACCGGGCCCCACCAAATCTTAATTCCTTTCATAAAATACAAATGATATTTCTCCATTTTTATAGGAAGACATTTAGATTTAAATATAAATATTTACTAAAAATAACTTATTTACAAATCGTCAAGGATGGCACAAATAATAAAATATTTATGTGATATAATTTGATTTAAAAATTAAATTTTTTAAGTTAAATTTTATCGTGTAAGTAAACTGAATGACATATTCTCCACGTCAACTTTCGATTTTAACATGGGTTCACTAGTTTTAACATGTCATCTAATAAAAAACCATATGAAAAATGCTTATCTCAAAAGGTTATCGAAGGTGGTTTTTTTTATTCAATAATTAAGTAAGTATTTTTAAATGAGTTTGTGAGTTTTTTTTATTTTAAAAAAATGTTTGCAAAGGAATATACAAAATAAAAAGTAAATTTTACACGGTTAAAAGTTTAGAGACGCCTCTCGATGGCCGTAGCAGTCCCAAAACCATATTATCCAATATCAAGTTCATATTAAATTTAAAAAAAGGGAATGAATATTAAACTTTTTAGAGCAAGTATTTTAGAAAAAATAAAATTGGGTTTTGACTATTTTTATGTGGTTTTTTGAGTGGACGTGACTCGTGAGTCGTGACAGCATGAAAGTTCATTTTCACCGTTATATGGCATTCGCGGAAAAGGACGACTTCAACTTTTTTGTCGTTTTTATTCAAAAGAGTTACTGCACTTTTTTAGTTTATTTATTTATTTATTCTTGTACTTTATTTGGCTGCCAGGCGTATTCTGACACGTGTAGCATTTTAAAGAGCTGTTTAAATGTACAGTGACTGACCATAGTGGAAGAGCTGACACGTGGACTCATTGTACTAACTATATTTGCCGTGACAACAAATGGTTTGACTATTTATCCATATTTGAGATAAGATGATACGACAACTTTAAATAGTAATAAAATTTTTGAAGTAAGAGGAGGAGATAATTTGTCAAAAAGTATGTAATTAAATAAGGAGATAATATAAGATAATTTTTATTTTTTTAAAATTTGATGAAATGTAGATTTTATTAATAATTGGGCAGTGCTAAGGCTATCGAAAAGTAGTTTGAATTTGCTTCTCGAACGTGTTTTTTATTTTTTTATATATTTTTTTAATTATTATAAACACTTTTAAAAAAAATAAAAAATTTATAATATTATTTAAAAATAATTTCTTAATTACTAAATAAAAAAATATATAAAAAAATAAATAAAAGATCCCATTCGGGACACAACTTGGGGATCCAAATTCAGGTCTCAAAGTATTTCTGTTTCAAATTCAGAAATGCTTTGGGACTCGAATTTGGGTCCGAATAAATGTCCCAAATGTTTTTTTTTAATTTTTTTTTACTTAGTGATTAAGAAATTTTTTTTTAATGATAATGTGAATTTTTTATTTTTTTTAAATATTTATGATGATTAAAAAAATACATGAAAAAAAAAGAAATGAACAGTTCGGTGAAATTTTTGAGACACTTTTTCGGTGTCCGTAGTATGACTCTTTTTTTTAATTTTTTTAATATATTTAAATATTTTTAAAAAATAAAAAAATATATTAATATATTTAAAATCATTTATTTAATTACTAAATAAAATAAAATAAAATTTTTGACCAACGGTCAACTTGGACGATTAAGGATATGTTTGGAGGATGAGATGAGAATTTTATATTTTATTTTAAAGTTTAAAATATTATTTTTTAGTTTTGAGATTTGAAAAAATTGAATTAGAATTTGAAAAAGTTATATTGGGATTTGAAAAAGTTGAATTATTTATTATATTTTGTATAAGGATTTGAAAAAGTGTAAAGATGAAATGAGATGAATATGAAAATTTTGGATGAAACATGTTTTCCAAACATATCTTAAAAGTGGAGGGCAGAATATTATTTTTCTTTCAAATTGTCTGGATAAATATGTATAGTATAAAGAATTTGAGTTGCACTGTGCCGCTTGCATCTTACCGCTGCAAGTGACTTCCAATGTAAAAGTTGTGTTTTTTTATTATTTACATTTTTTTATCATTTTGAAATATTTTTAAAAAATATAAAAAATACATCAATACACTACAAATTACTTCGTTAATCATTAAGGAAAAAAAACAAAATTCATTAAGCTTTCAAATGGAGCAGTAAGATGTGGGCGGCAGAGTAGTTTTTTTTCAAAGAATTTTGACTCAGTTAGGATACACAAATCTTCTTATCTCATCTCATTTCATTTCATCATTATAATTTTCTTACAATTTTAGATAAAAATATAATAAATAATTTAATTTTTTTAAATCTCAAAATAAAATTAATATTAAAAAATATATTCTAATAATATTTTATTTAACTATTATTTAAAATATTTCATTTCATTTTATCTTAACTTTATATCTAATCACAATCTTAACGTTATGGATACACAGATAAAACAAATAGTACAATTCAAATGAAATAGTTTGTGTGATTTTTTTGATGTGATATCATCACGCGGTGCCAAGTCGTTATTAAAAAGTAAAAAATCGCAAACACAAAAGACATAAAGAGAATTTGGAATTCCAACCATCATCTTTTTATAGATTTTTTAATCCCCTTTTATTTTGATTATTTTTTTTAAAAATAAATCACATCACATCAAAAGCATTATTTGAGCGGTAAACTTCAAATGGCCCAATACTCTACAATAATTGTTTTTCTATTTCTTATTTCTATAAACCAAATGGGATTCTTTGCATTATTTTCTCCAAAACTCTCCTCTTTTTTATTGGAAAAACTCTCTCCACAAACATCAGATCCTCCTATCCTTTCATCTCCCACTCTTCCTTTCTTCGTTTTTATAACTATTTTGTTTAATTTATTTAATTGTTTTCCTTTTTGATTTATTTTGTTTTTATAAATATCATACATAAATATTTATATCATCATCTTTCCGTCATCACAGTGTGAAATTACATAAAATCATAAAAATATATATTTATTATTTTATTTGCTTGCATTAATTTTTTTTATTAGTATAAAGTGTCTGAGAACAAAATCTCAATTAATCTCATAAGTGTACCAACTCTCGACAAGAAATATTTTGCAAGTACATTTTTTATAGTTCAATATGAAATTCCTGTAATCCGATAACCCTTATAAATTTTCTTGCATTAATTATTACAAGGAAATTATTACAAGTAACCCACTTAATCGAGTATTAGTGTGATACCTTAGAGGTTAAAAGATTGGAAAATTGTTACTTATCATCTTATATCATATATCAATACGTGATTTGTTATTTTTATTATTTGATTTAAACACACATAAATTGATGTGTAAATATGTGTGTTTAAATAAAAAATAATATTATATATAATCGTTCAGTGTATAAATATCATGTAATCTTTAAAAGAAAAAAAGAGATCTATTATTAAAATATTAATTTTTTATACATATATATTTTTTAAATATTACGTAATGTTTATACATTCTAAGATTGTAAAATAAATATCATTTATTTTATTTAAAAATAATAAATTATGTACTAATATGAGCTTTGGTAATAAGCAGCATTTCTCTGTGAAAGACTCGGATGCGCCGTCATCATTTTGGAAACAGGTTGCATGCGCAATTTTTGTGAACCTGCAAAATTGCACATGCAACTTGTTTAATGAAAAGACAACATTTTGAGAGACCCCAAAATGGTACGTGGCATGTGAAGTCGGTCCGGTGCACAATCAGTCCAAGAGGAGTAGGAAGTTTTGCAGAAGTGACCAAAAACAGCGGCAGAACCTTTGAGAGCCGGAGAAGGCACTTGATCATTATAGTAAAGACTTTAATTAAATTAGTGTCAAATATGGAACCAAACTAAAGACATTTTAAAGTAATGGATAAGAAAACGATGACATCTGAACCATACCTCTAACAAAAAGAGAAGAGTAATGCAACGGCCACAAAAATATTTTATAAAAATAAATTTATAAATTATTGACATAATTTTATATAATATATTAAATTTAACATATCACATTAAATCACGTCAGTTTATTAATTTATTTTTATATAATTTTTTTGTAATTAAAGTATTTCTTAAAAAAAAAAAAACTTTCACCATCTATTCGAATATATTTCTATATTTTTAATGCATAAAACAAAGGACCGCGATTTTTTTAAGAATGAAAACCACCTATTAATGAATTTGTATATAAAAATATATATTCAACATAATTTAATTAATGATTTTCTTACGTCAACAAGTGCGATGAAAATTCATATTAGATTTTTATAATCACTTTTTTCTATAATTTGAGAAAAAATTTAGAGAATACTTTCAAAACCTCCATCTATTCAGTTTTTTATTTTAAGAAAAAGATTTAAGAGATAAATAGGGAACCACTATTCATTCCCTAAATCATTTTTATCAATATTTTATTCATTTCAATTAAATTAATTCTTCTTCTAATCATCTACACTTTCTCTTATATTCATATTTGTTATAGTTTTAAAAATAATTTAAATAACTATGAAAATATAAAAAAAAATTAAAATTTTAAAATAATTTAATTTTTTATTTAAAATATTCACTAGAGTAATAGTTCAAAATATAAGAAAAAATATTAAGTAATTAAATTTATAAATGAAGGTGAATGAAAAAAGTAATAAAGAAATAATAGAGAAATATTATTTTAATATAATAGGGAATAAGATGTAGAAGGTTTTTAAAGATGAGTAAAATTTAGGATAAAATTATAGGGAGTGTCTTTTTTAACTAAAATTTAGAGAAAAATTTAAGGAAGCCAATGTGAATGCTCTAAAGTAAATTGTAGCATTATTGTATTATATATACAGTCTAGAGATAACTGCAATTTCACGAGAGTTCATAACCTTATATAAATGTATAGATTATTTATTTTCTAACTTATTTAATATATATGAACCAAAATATGTATATGGTCTGAGATGGGACCATAAAAATGAGGATAGGCTTAGATATCTAACAGTGATTTGAAGTTGACCCACTTTATATATACAAGACACCAATTATTGATGGCCGACCACTTCGATTTTGAAGTGCATTGCCAAAACAAAACTCGATAGCACTTGTCCACTTTGTTAAAACGTCACAAACCCATTAATTAATGAAACGGATACATAAAATTAATTTTATAAATTGATGTAGCTTCATTTGATTAGTCAGATATATTTTATAATAAAAATAATTTTATAATCTGACGAACTACGTCAAATCACGTCAATTTATAAAATTATTTTTATATAATCTATTTATGATTAAAATATTTACCTTAATGATATATTACTCTCACATTATTTGAGCTTAGCCAAAAGCTCCAATTAATGTCACCAGACAAATGTTTTTTTTATGGGAAGATGATATTTTGGCAACCTTTTACACAATCATATTTTAAAGTAAGTTACAATATAAAAATATCTTTAATTTAAAATATAATTATATAAAAAATTGTTGAAAATATTATTCGTATATCTTTCTTCTTTTTATAAACAGGAATAAGCTGTCAAAGTACGTGAGTAGAGTAGCCATATATAAATATTATAGAGCATATAAGTAAATTAATTAGATGATTTCCATCTAATTAATTTTCACCCTCTTTCATTGCTATCTATTTCATCGAGCAACAAGATATTTTCTCGATGGGATTTCCTTTTATCTCGATGACTATTTTATCTTAATTCGATGCACCCTAATTAATCCAAATTAGTTGGGAGCAAAACTCACTTGGGCTAAACGCTTATAGGTTATGTCCCTCATGGGGACAAAACCATTCACATTTGGAAATAATTGCATGTACTTGGAAGATTTACATTCTCGTTATTATGATTAATCCAAGGGCAGATTCGTTTGATAGTAGGCTTGGTAACAATGATTATTCAATGATAATTAGATTAGAAAATAAAAATTATCAGCTCATATAAAAGTCAAAAATCCGATTTGACAACATGAAAAGAAATCACACAATGGGACAATAATTTCTGAATGCAGAGTCATGACCTTGTATAGTCGGTAACACTTACCAATGTTGGATTTGATATCCCATATGATAAAAATAATAGTAGGTGGCATATAAATTATTTTTTCACAAGTTTTATCTTTTTTTCTCTCTCCGAGAGTCTTTTTTCTCTCTATCCAAATTTCGTTCATCCTTCTATTTCCTTTGCCAAGAGGGGCATTGGAGCTTTGCTCATTCCTCTCTCCTCCTGTCTAGCTAACGTCAAAGTTGTCTATAGTATTTTTATTTTTATTTTGTTTTTCCGTCATTTTCAATCTGTAGCACAAAGATGCGCCGATCTACTACCTACCGGCCTCTTACGACCACCATGTGCCTGGCCAGTAGACTCTTCACCTGTCGATCTATCAGACAGGCAAAGAAAACTGATCAAAAAAGTGACGCGTGAGTCTCATGCACGGCTTATACCGCACGTATGTTTCATGCACCTCCACTCCATGAAGAACGCCTCTACAGACAGTGAAGGTCCTTTGCTGGCGTATCTATGCATCCTCCGCTTGTTATGTTCTTGTGTTCCCGCTTTCCTTAATCGATGATCAAGACAAAGTGGTCGTGGAAGTCTCCCACAACCAATTTAGAAAAAACAAGATGCAGCACAACTTGATTCACTGCGACTTTTAGTCATAGTCTTACATTAAAACCACTTCAAACGTCTTCCTCTTAGTGGAAAATGGGTTGGAGCCAATTTTTGACTCCAGTCTCTTTTTTTATTCCACTTGTGTTGCATTTGTTTGTTTTGGGATGATTGTTGGGGACTCTTACCCCATTGAATCTAGTATCATGTAACCACTTAGTTTATTTATAAATTTAGTTGCTTAGAAAAATAAATAAATAAAAAGGTGGTTTATAAGATCTAGGAGTGTAAAAAAAAATCAAAAAACCGGTCCGGTTCCGGCCCAAACCGATCAAACCGGTTTCCTTTATGACAAAACCGGCTGGAACCATTCTAGTTCTGGTTTTGGCTTTTTAGGCCTGGACCAGACCAGACTGGTTCTATATAATATATATTTAAAATATTTTTTATAATTTTTTATATTATATATAAATTATATATAATAATATAAATTATAATTATATATAAAATAATGTTATTAGAATTTATAAAATAAAATTTTAGTTTTAAACATGAAAATTTAATTAATCATATGCTTTAAACATAATATATATATTAATAACATTTTATCATAAATTAATTTAAAAATAAACTGAAATTGTAAGACTTTAAACTGAAATTAGTAAATCACATCAATAATTTTTTAATCACTTAAAATCAGTTTAAAATTGAAAAAAAAAATCCTAAATATCAAAAGATTTGAATTTATATACCAAAATTGTAAATAAGATCACTAAAATATTATTTACTAAAAAAGAAAGAAAATCACTCAAATATTATTACCAAATTTGGATAGCCTCATGAATTCTCAATATATTCTTTTTAATAAGTACATAATACATTAGTAAATTACTAATACTAATATACATTATAATATAATATATATTAATTACAATTTACATTTTATGGCCTAATACTAATTGTCTAATACTTTCTTACTATTAGTAATATACTTTAAGTCTAAATATAAATAAGTATATAAATCACTATACTAAATAATTACATATAAAACCCAGGTAGTATAAATATGATAATATAATTAATATATTATATAGAAAGCTAGTAATAAAAGCAGTAAAAATAGACAGTATAACCAGTCATATGCATGAGAGCAATTAAAGCAGGCGGTATAACCGACTATATGCATGATAAAATAAAATAGATAAAAGAGATATACAAAATTAACTTTATTGAAAACACAATACTTACAAGGAGACTAATTCTCGGAAGAGTTAAAGATAGAAGACATGAAAAAGGAAGAATGATAAAAGAGTTGGTTTACAAAAGGTAGGTTTGGAAGAGCTAGGAGAGATTTGGACGAGAGATGAGAAGGTTTCAGATGAGAGATTTTCTGAACACCTTTCATTTGTTACAAACTCCTATTTATAGACACTAAAACAGTGCAACACAGTAACTCTAATAATACATGAACAGTATCATCACGTGAAAATCAATTTGTACAAACAGTGACTGAAACAGTAACTCTAATAATTTATGAATAGTACCAACTCGTGAATGTACAAAGTCTTTTGTCGTTTTCTTGGATAATAATCTTGAGTAGCGACAACAATCTGTCTTTAACAGAGGAATCTTGAGCAGCAATAATAATCTGACTTGAATAGAGGAAAGTAATAATCTTTTGGAATCACATAATCTGATGCTCATAATTTACCAATTCCAGTTCAAACGGATCTTAGGAATCCATCAGAGGTATTAGATAATAAGGCGAGTAATCTTGAGAATGAAAGGTGCCTGAGTGAGAGGCCTGTTGAGAAGGAAAGGCCTGAAGGGCTGCAGGTTGCTGTAATGGAGATAATCTGGCTGGATGATGTGCGTATTCATCATCATCACTATCTGAAACTTGTGACATTGCTTCGGCTAATTTTTTCAAATCTTTCTTGTTGGTAATGGATGCTAATTTTGCCTGAAATCTACTCCGTTGGACAAGTACTTCTAGAGCTTTGGTAATTTTTGAAAACATTTTCAAGATATGATCATAATTGTATTTTTTTCACCATTTGACAGAGACTTGGCGGGTCAAGAACATAATGATTTTGAAAGAGGAATGAGGTTTGATAACGTATTCTCATTTCATAATCCAATTTAATTTTGTTTTGAGGAATAAAAGAAGAAGTGGTGAACAATAATTTAATGCTGGTGGACTGTCATCTTGTGAAGTAAAAATTCAAAAACTTTCTTCGATAGGGATTTTTTTCCCCATTGTTATAAAGTGAGAACCTGTTTAATGGTGACTTTATGAAAAGCAATAATTGGAGATGCAGGTGGAGATGGTTGAGTTTGAAGGAAACAAGGGATCTGAGAGAGAATAATTGAGTCGGAGTCTACTAATATGAATTCATAAAAATTTTGAGTTTTCTTAATGTTTTGCAGGATATAATGTCAATCTGATAAAAGAAAGGCATCAAGTAATTTTTGGGGGTCAGATAGGTGTTAAATTTCAGGTTCGATGGGGAAGACAAGGTGCCTGTGAGATTTAATGATAATAGGAGATATAGAAGGCTGAGATAGTAATGGGGGGCTACTAATCTGAGAAGGAGAAACAGTTTTGGAGTATGTGGGTAATTTTGGAGAAGATAATGGTGAGAATGAATTATATGATGGTCTAATATTTTGTGATAATGACCTCAGAACCGTATAAAGTCTTGGAGTTGCAGAAGAACAAGGTGAAGGATAGGGAGAAGATGGTGGCAATGCATAAGATGATTTAGTCTTTAGTTTGGACTTTGAGGAAGACATAATTTTTCCTGAAAAAATTCTTGGGATAGAGAGTTAGGAAGAGAATAGAGTCTCCTTTAATATGTTCAATATCAAAATAAAAAATACTTAATATAGTTTGTCATCTAGCAAATATTTGTTTAGCAGCTAGGTTTTTCACATCTTTAATCAAAACTTCCTTGGCTGATTTACAATCTATCCTAAGTAAAAACTTTTGATTTAACAAATCATCCTGAAATTTAGAAATACATAATACAATAGCTAAAATCTCTTTTTTAATGGTGCTATAATTCTTTTGGGCAGGATTCCAACATCCTGAATGAAATCGAACAATCTGTTTAGAATTATCTGATAATCTTTGTTTCATAATTCTTCCATAACCAAGATCAGATGCATCTGTTTCAACAATTTTTAAAGTATAAGTGGATGAGAGTCCCAAACATGGTAATTTCTTAACATGTGTTTTAATCTGTTTTATAATATTTGTATGTTTTTCTGTCCATTGTGGTGGATTCTTTTTTAATCTCTTAAATAATAGTTTGCATAATAGCCTGGGAGATTAATAAAAATCTGCAACATAATTGAGACTTCTTAGAAATCTTTATAATTGTTGTTTATCTTTTATTTCATCTAAAAATTTATTAGTAAATTTTATTGCTCTACTAATTGGAGTAATAGTTCATTGATAAATGTCATGTCCAAGAAATCTAATTTTGTTTTGAAATAATTTTATTTTTGGTGATGAAACAACTAATCCATTCTGTTTAATAATTTGGACAAAAGTATTTAAGTGCTTCCAGTGTTGTTCAATAGATGGGGAGAATATTATTATATCATCTATATAGACTATTAAAAAATGAGTAAAAGGGGTAAATATTTCGTTCATAATATTTTGAAATTCACTAGGAGCGTTTTTTAATTCAAATGGCATAATATTCTATTCATAATGTCCAAATGAGACTGTAAAAGCTGTTTTATATCGATCCTTTTCAGAAATTTGAATTTTCCATAATCCACTTCATATCAAATTTTGAAAATATTGTAGCATCATAGAGTCTAGATAATAAATTTTTCTTGTTAGGGATCGGATATCTAATCCATTGTAACATTTTATTTAAAGGTTTATAATTAATAACTAGCCGAGGAACTCCTTTTTCTAATTCTGCCTGTTTTCGAACATAAAAGGCAGCACAACTCCAATGTGATTTATTTTTCCTAATTAATCCTTTTGTTAATAGATCATTAATTTCCTTTTTGCAAAATTCTAATAATTCATTATTTATTTGAATTGTTCTAGTTTTAGTCGGAATTTTTTTTCAGAAAAGTCTTTCTTATAAGATAATTCGACTATATGTTGTTTTTTATTCCAAAAAGTATTAGGTAGGTTAGAACATACTTCTTTTTCAATCATGGTCTTAAAATTATCAATTTTTTGAGTTAATAATGGATCTTTTAATTGTTTTTCAATTCTTTTATATTTTAATTCTTACTTTAAAAAACTTATCTATTTTTCCTTTCTTTTAATTCTATTTTTTGTTAAAAAATTAATCTATTTGGTTAATTAAACTTCTTTTAAAAAGTTAATTTTCTTTGATACAAGAGGAAATATAAATTTAAATTAGATTTCTTATCCAAGTATTTTAGTAGAAATTCTTTCCTCTGTTACAGAGAAATGGTAAAGTAATGCAATGAACGGATTTCCTAATATTATTTTGGTGTTAATATTTTTTACCAGAATAAATGTTGTTTTAAAACAAATTCCATTATTACAAATATGTACATTAGATAATTTATAATTTATGTTTAATTTTGTTTCATTAGTTTGAGATAATGTTTCTTTTATTTTTCAAAATATTTAGAAGGTATTAATCTTTCTTGTATACAATTTAAGTTTGCTCATGTGTCTAATAGAGCAATTGTAGTAAAAGAAAATTCTTAATTAATTGAAACCGTTACTTCCGTATATCATTTTTGAAAATTTATTTTATTAAGGATATTAATGAAGTTGTCTGTTTCATCTTTAGTAACAATTATTGAACATTCTTCTTGTTCTTTATTTTGAGAATTAATTAAGTTATTTTTATCTATTTTTAATAATATAATTTCTTATAGTAATCGTTCATTTGAAACTTCTAATTTAAGATTGTATGTTTTTAAATTTTAAATTTCTTGTTTTATCTAATTAATTTCTTGTTGTAGGTCTTGTAATGTGATTTTTTGTTTTTCTATTTTAAATTTTCCTATTATCTCTGAGAAATTATAGGTAGTTGAAGAGGTTACTGAAGTATTTTGATTATTAAAAGTATTTTTTAGCTTTTCTAAATAATCTTTTCTTTCTTGTGGATATTTGATTTTTTCTATTAATTCTAATATAATATCCTCTTGTTTTGAAAGTACATTAATAGTTTTATTATAGAAACAACTATTTTTATCTAAACAATTACAAACTTGTATCTCATCTTCTTCGGATTCGCTTTCAAAAGATTGTTCCGAAAGATTCGATCATTTTAATTGATAGATTTCTTCTTCTTAAGAAGAGTTTTTCTCTTCTTCACTTGAATGTATTGTAAAAATATTTAGTAATTTTTCTTTTAATGTTTCAAGTACATCTAACTCATTAATCTGTTGTTTAACCTTACAATTTGATTTATAATGCCTAATTTTTTCACATTTATAGCAAACAATCTGTTTTTTCTTTTTATTAGTCTTTTTTAGAGGTTTTATCGGTTTGTTATATATCTGTTTATCCTTTATTCTTTTATAAGGTTTTTTATATTTTCGTTTTTTGTTAGAATAATTCTTATAAATTCTTTTTCCTTTTTTGTGTCTTCTTGAAGGAGCTAATAATGGAGTATAACCAGATTGTTCACAAAAGGTACCTAATTCTTTTCTAGCAAATTTCTTTTCTTTTTCCATTTGCTTTTTTAATCTTAAATCATTACACATAGTTAAACCAGTTCTATTAATAGTAGTTATTATATCACCATATGTAAGACTATGAAAATCAATAATACCATCTGATCTTACTAATGATTCTCGTACCTTTTGGGCAAAATAATATGAAAGTCCGGTTATGAATTTTTTCTTCCAGTATGGTTGTTGGCAGTCATTTCTGATTATAACTTTAGTTAGAAATACATCTTTATACCAACGGAAATCAGATAATTGAGAACATTTTAAATTAATCAATAAATCACTGGTTCTTTTTTTGAATTGGACAGGATCACTAACAAAGTGTTTGGTTAATATATATATTAATGTATTTACAGCATCTTCTAATGGTAATCCATTTTCTGTTTTAATAACTTGCATATTTTCATCATGTTTATAAGCAGTTAATATTTGTGTCTTTTAATTATTTTAAAGGTAATGATCCCACCAGCCTTTTAGTTGGCCAGTGAACCATGTGACAATGATATGTGCTACTTGGTGGTCAGTTTTTCTATTACTTTTATAGACATTAGCTACCATAATCATTTCTTGGAAATGGTTTAATATTTCATACTCAAATAATCCATCTATATTCCATTCATGCAATACATCTGGTGCAAAAGGAGATCTTACTATATGCTCTCGTTCCTCAAATTGCATATCTGGAGGGGTAGGTCTCGGATACCAATTACGAGTAATAGAGACATGTTCTTTAGAATTTTTGGCTGCATAAGTATTAGTATGGTCTCCTCTAATTTTATTTATTTGTAAGTCTAAATTTTTAAATTGATTTTCAATATTGCTTATTTCAGAATCAGATATTTCGAAAGAATTTGTTTTACTCAATACATTAATATGAGGTTGTTTTGAAGTAGATGCAATATTACTAATAGTTAATTTTTCTAATTTGTTAGAGATTTGTTCTAATAGGTCGTTTTTGTTTTTAGAAAAAATAGTTTTTAAATGAGATGAAATTTCATGGGGAATGAATAAAAGAGTTTCTTTTGCTTCTTTAATAGTAGGATTAACAGGAGATATTTGGGTTTCAATTCTTTCTAATTGTTTGCTCATGGTTTTTAAATATAAATTGGTATAATTATTTTGTTGGATTGTGTTATCAGTGTTTTTAGCTTCTACTGAACTATTATGTTTTTTTATTGGTGAGGCAAATATTTGAGTATTTCTTTAATTGAATTTAATAGTTTCAAATGGAGGATATTTTTCATAAACAATTTGATTGTTTTCTTCTTTAATCCAATGATTAGTAGTTCTGTTTATGGTTGATAATTGGTTTGATTTATAAATTTCAAACCATGTGAACAAATGTATATTAATTTGAATTTCTTCCAAATACTGGTAATATTTTTCTTGAATATAATCTCTTTCTATTTTTGTAAAAGTTGAGAAAAACATTAATCTTTTCTGACTATTTTCTTCTTTCATATAATCTTGTTTAAGATATTCCTTGTTAATTTTAAATTCTTCTTTGCTCAGGGTGTATATTTGGGCATCATCTCCAATCACTTGAGAATATGTTGGAGAAGAAGGTTAATTTTCAGGATTATGAGAGGTGAATGCCTTATCTGGATGACTAGTGGGATGAATAATAGTATAGACTAGTGTATCAATAATACTTTCGGAAATAATTCTCCTAATTTGTGTATCTATACTTTGAGATTTGTTGTCAAAATTTTAAGATTTTGATGTAAGAACAGATCGAGGTGTACGATAACTAGAAGGTGTTGGAGAAGAATAATGTGAAAAAGATCTTCTAAAAGGTTGAAAAGCTATTTAGACTGTTTCATCTGATTTTTTATCTATATACTTAAGATTGTCCTTAAAATTATTTTCTACTCTAGGTAATGGAGTAATGTTTTCTTATTGCCATTTATTAAGAAGAGTAATTTGATTCCAGTTAATTTGTCTGGAAATACGTATGCTAGAATTTTGTGTACTAGATTGTAATAATAATGTATATCTTTTTGGACTGGTAATAAGAGCTTGTGGTTCTAATATTTTTTTCATTAATTTATAATGAATCATATATACTACTGTTAGAGGATGTGACCCTTCCATCATTTTGTAGCCATTCGTTTTAATATTTAATACTAAAGCATGTCGTATATTAGGATCAAATAATGAAACAGAATAATTTGGATAGCAATTAAAACAAACTGGTTCTTGGAACAAGTTTGATTCTACAATTCCAAGTAATGAATCATGAAAATTTAAGTGTCTTCCATCTCTTAGACAGAGTAATACTGAAGTGTTTAATCAATTTCTAGCGAGTGGTTTTATAGCAACTTGTACTAATCCAATATGCATGAAAGAGTATTTCTATTCATTGTGATGCCTAATAGCTTCTCTTATTAATAATTGTAATGATTCATACTCATTATTTAAACTAATAGTTTTTTCTACTGTTTTAATTGTATAATCAGTAAGAAATGATAATTTAGAAAAAAAAATAGAATACTTATATATTTGATTTTTTGGAACATTAGGAATCGTCCAATCTTATAAATTTCTTTCTATATTATTATACTGTAATATTCTTGATTAATATTATCAGTTTCTATAGGGATACTAGTAGTAGATTCATTAGGTTTGAATAAAGAGTTCAAGTTCATTGAGACAGAATAAAGATTTCCTATATCCAAAGAGAAAAAAGTAGATTAAGAGCTTGAGGGAACACTACCACCGGGACAACCCTTAAAAGCCTTTCAGCATAAATGGGCTGACCAACGGATTTCATGGCTTACCAGCACAAACCTTCCAATATACTTCATTTTTCTTTGCTATGGGTTATCTTTTTCTGTATCAGTGATTTTTACTCTTTTTTTTTTAATGATCCTTTATGCTTTTAATTTCGTTTATTAAAAATTTACGATGTTCTTCCCAGTGTTCTAATAACTGTATCATTCTTTTATATAATTGGTAGTTAGTTATCATTGATTCTTTATCTTACTTCATTAATGAAATTTTTTCCTTAAGACTTTTTATATGATCCATATGTATTTGTAATTCAAGTCTCAGGTTATAATCCATACACTTTAAATCATACAGATCTCGATAACTAGCACCAAGAGCAAAATAATATTCCATAAAATTAAATGTAAAATAAAATGACAGTAAAATAACAATAACAATATATAAAATAACAATAATAATATAATATAATCGCCAATGACTCTGATACAAAAGACGTAAATCCCAAGTAATATAAATATGATAATATAATTAATATATTATTAGTAATAATAATATATTACCACTATAGTATTAGTAATAATTTTGATAAATATATTAGTGCATTGGACTTTAATGTGTTACAGTATTACTAATTTACTATATACAAATAGTATTACATGTATTACAAATATTTATAATGATCAATATATATTAATATAAACCATCAAGAAATGTCGTCGTTTCCTCTCCAATGAATAAACCCTATAAGGCTAAAATGTGATCACCCGAGACCCTTGACCCTTTCTTCCTCACTCTGCCCTCTGGTCTCTGTCTCACGTCATTGCACATCTCGTCGTCGCCCCTTTAGCTGAGTCCCCTCCCTCTCGCCGTCACGCCCTCAGAAACATAGACCCTTACTCTCACCGTTACACCTCCCTCACGGTCTCACCTCTCAAGTTGTTCCCGTCGCACACACAGCCCTCGGCCCCTTTCTCAACATTGTGCTACCCTCTCATCTCTCACTGAGTCATGCAGCCCCACATGTATCTCTCTGTCTCTCACCGTCTCATGCAACCCTCCCATCTTTTACACAGCTGGCAGTCCCTCTCTCATGTCTCTCTGTCTTTGAGTCTTCGACGGTAATTTTTCTTACTTATTTAAGTTAATTGAAATTACTTTGAAATCTGGTATGAATCATATGATATTGATGCTATCCGATTATTAGGGTTTTTGAAATCTGGTAGATGGTATCCGATTACTATAGTCTAATCCAATTATTAGGGTATGTTGGGTCATATTGTTTGCTATAATATAACGATGACTTTCTTTATTGGCATATCAGACTTGAACCACACAATGACAACTAGGGTAGACCTTGAACCATGGGTGGTTCTTTCTTATTAAAGGTTTAGATGTATTTTGTCTAGAATATGATACTGATTCCATGGGTGGTTAAACGATTGCCTCAATCAACTCATTAGCCAACTAAGTAATAGATTTTGGAATCAAACAAATTTTTTAAAGCATTTTTTTTAATAAATAGATTTTGTTTTTAAAAATTTACATTTTATTAAAACCGAACTAGAACCGGATTGGAACAAGTAGAATCAGAAGTATTGGTTTAAGGGGATAATGGGTCCGTAATCGGTGTTAAAAAATGCAAAACTGATGGTACCGGTTCTGTTCTAGATTTTATCCAAAAATCGGACCAGTTACACCCTTAATGAAACCTCATATTATTTAGAAATGAGAAGTTATTGCTCTATATAATGTTTCAATGAGTCTTTAATTGTATCATTGACTAGTCTTTTTGAAATACAGACTATGTAGTTTGAGCCTACCATTAATGAAGCATTACATTATGTCAATTTGATGTGAGTGTATATAAATATATATAGAGAGAGAGAGAGAGAGAGAGGCGCTAAGATTTCAAGGATAGTCGTTTGCTCAACTTACTACCATAAATACTTGATGTCCCACCATGATATATAATTGAGATTCCATTTGTTATTTTCTTCTCTTTTGGTAATAAGTGATTGAGAGAACATTAATCAATTGGGAATTAGGGAAAAAAGCAAATAATCTAATCTATAGGGATGGTGTCATGTGTCTACTTTTTCATTGAATTTGTAGATCATGTGTGGTCTGTGCGCTTGAAATGCGTCCAATCAATAGCATCAATGAATTCTTACCGTCATCTCACTTGAGTCTCATGGCATGTTGATTGTGCCAAGGCCATCATCCCTTCACAAAGTGTTGCCTAGCGCTGATCGTCAAACCGAGGCATCAAAGAAAACAAATTAATATGATCAACCTTTTGTTGCCATAATTAGGGTTGGCGGGAAGTCACCTCCCTTGCCTCTGCTTCGGTTTAGGTGGGGGTGGCCATAACACTCTGTTTCTGTCTATATCCATGTCTATCTATTCATGAGGAAGAAAGAAATGAAAATAGATAGCCAAATGCAATTTTAGGGCTATATATATATATATATATATATATATATAATACTTGAGATTTGAGAAATGATATTTATAATTATAGAGTATGTCAGTACTGCGTACTCATTTTGAACAAAGTAAGTAAACATGAGATTTATATGAAAAAATTAAATTTTTAATAGTTGAATCTATTTTTTTTTAAAAGAATATGTAGTGTTTATACAATTTATAACTATATCTAGTATTACTCGTGTATTGTAGAGACGAGTGGATATCCCTCCTGCCATGCACTTGCCCAATTTCTTGACAAAAAAAAAAAGAATAAGAAAAAAAAGTTTCACTCCGTCTGCCGTCCTATGGTGATAAGTGGGTCGAGTTGCCTTCCCGTTGCTGGCAAGCTAGGTCCAAGAGACCGGCCGCCTGGCCATCGCTAGAACCTCCAGGTACTTATGGTTATCTTCCAAGAATATCACTAAAACGATTAACAATTGCCACACATAACCAGCTAGTTTGGTATTTAAAAGTGAAAAGAAAAGCTACATTAACGATTAACAAAAGAAATATCATTATGCTATATTCCAATGTAGCAAGTGTCCTCAAGCTTAGCTCTCACGCTACGAACTCTCGAATGCATTTTTACAAATTACTTTATTACTAATTACAAATATTTTGAAATATTTTAAATGTTCAAATGAATGATATTTTATTATTATTTATAAATATTTCATTACTATTCACAATGTTGTTTTTCCGCTACACCTTCACAAGATTGAGATAGCAAAAGAGGCCACCGCGCCAGTGATCTAGCCCAATGAATTCCGGGGAGTCACTCGCAGATGTGCGCACACGAGCTTCATCTACCAACCACTAGCTCCCTGCTGATCTAGCCCGACTCTATTGAAGCTTGGGCCCGAATTAGCAAAGTGACCAGTGATGTAAGTGCATGCGACATCAAACTAGAGAAATTTCATGACAATTTAACATCACTGCCCATAATATATATAGCAATATATATCACGAAAATTCAACCCATCTTGCCATTTTATGTATCAGAACTTGTTACAAGTGTCAAAACGACACACGCACCAGATATTTACACACGTATCGTGGATCAATATATAGCAGGAGAATGACAAAAATTCTTAGTTAATACAAAGCAATGAAAAAAAATAATAAAAAAAATAGCTTTTATAGTAGATAAAGGTACAGTATAGAATATTTTCCTGAAAAATAACCCCAAACAGTCCTAATTTTTCCTCACATTTGCCATACAATTTGAACAGCCGAATATGTGGTGTGGCAACCTCGTGTCAGTCAAAAACCCATGTGTACTTATTTATAGCTTTTAGGAAACTAGTTTACGTAAATTACATTAAAGTGCTTCCAGTAGTACTATTTAAGTCAAGTAATCATTGATCGTCATCCGATTTCCTGCTGATTTTTCGAGATTTTTTTTTTCTAAACAAGTATTTTAACTGATAAACTAAGTGATTATCAGATATTAGATTTAATAGAGCAGGAGTCTCTAATAATTATTTTAAAATAAATAAATGTAATATATGAGAAATAAAAAAGAGAGATTTAAAGTTAAAAATTTAGTTTCTACTCATTTCTCATTAAGGAAAAGTCGCTTAAAGCTATTTTTGTATAGTACTATGATAAATAGACTATAAAATTATGACTAAAAATCGTAAAAAAATTGTTATGTGTTGCATTTTATTAGCTTAGACTGGCTAGAAAAAATTTTCATGACTAGTTTATCTTAATTCTTGATTAAGAAAAAGGAAAACGTAAGAAAGTAACGATTGAAAGATAGGTCAATATATCGGTATAGGACTGTCACTGGCATTTTTAACTTTCACTTTATCTTCATCTTTAATTAGAAAAAGCTAGAACATAAAAAAAATGGCAACCGAAAGATGGATCAATATTTTTCGAGATTCAGTTTGCAAAAAGAGTGCAGTTCTCTAGCTTCTTGCCTTTGAAGTTTTTGCTCCAGTTCTAGAGTCCGTACCAGAATGATTTGCTTAGGATTCATGCTTGTTATTTATAGTTCTTTTTAATGGATTCTGCTTTGGCCTAATTTTAGAGTTATTTACGGATAAATAATTTTACTTATCATCTTCACATATTATATATTTTATTTATTTTAATTTTTTTTAATAAATATGTGATGTATAAATGATAAATAGAATAATTTAATTAATTTAATAAAAATAAAATAATAAATAATAAAATATATAAAATATGTAGTATAGGATGACGAATAGCAGGGTTTACCGATTAGTTTCCTGTTTTAACTATTTGGTTTAGAATCTTTTCTACCCACATAGATAAGATTTCCACACGTCCTTGAGGTGGATAGAAGGCCAAAAGTGGACTTTACTTTATTGGTATAATATTCAATGAGTTATCCACCTATGAGTATTGCATGCTACAATGAGTTGCTTGTTTAAGAACTGCAATAGTATGGAATTTAGGTTTAGAAAAATTATTTAGGTCCCAACCAGAAGATAGATGGCGGTTACTACTGGGTTTGATACTCCAAGGTCCAGAGTCTGAGGAAAAAAATATATTAAAAAAAGTAAATTATATCTAAGAGAAATTCCAGGAACCTTCCCTGGGTAGGATTTTCCCGGAAGTGGGGATTCGTTGAAAAAACAGCTCCCGCCGGAACTTGCAGAGAACCATGCAGTTCTGCACGCCTATTGACTAAACAACACCGATTCTATTTGGCTTTCGCATGAAATCAGCAACCCGGTAACCTCTGAAACCTACCATTCAAAGGTTAATCCATTTGAACATTTTTATCTTTATGACTGTTGGCTCTGCTGTAATGGAGCCATGTCTTCATATAAAAACTGAAACTTTACTCCGACATTCCGAAGAAACTCTTTGGAACTGACTGAGTATCTAAGTTCCGACATGTATGCTTTTGGTTCTGCTTAGCTTACAGTGTCGGTGAAAAATTTCATCGATGCCGTCACACTCGACACACCTAAACGCGTACATGTGGAAAATTTGGTCCCTAGATAAATTCTTGGTACTTTTCAATCATTACGCGTTTGTTTTCTTGGCTGAAATATTCCAAAAGCGTGAGAACCTTTAAAATCTGTGTATTTAATGAATAAATCGACCAACTCTAAGTTCAAGCTGCTACTTCGTAATATCTCAAAGATTTAATACTATATCTATATAATACTGCTTATAAATCTTCTCATCTTTTCCTTCATCAAATACCTTTGGGATATTCAGTATGCCTCGACTTTTACGATTTGCCCTTATTTGTTTTAAAATATGTTAATATAAAGAGAGAGCTTACGTTTGAAAATGAAGCTTCGCTGCACCTTACCTGTTCCTGTTTTATAAATATTTCAGAACCTGTATTGGTTTCGGTTACATTGTATTGGTTATTTTTGCTGTCTTGCTTTGATGGTTGTTAAGAGGCATTTTAATGGGGATAAAGATGGTTCTGAACCGTCTAAGCGCAGACAAGAATTCCAGATGCGGTGGGTTTGGTGGTTTAGTTATGATTTGGTTGCTGCTGTCAGTGTTTGATGCCTTCTTTTAATGATTTATGTGTTTCTGAATGGGGGTTTTGTGTTTTTTTGCAGGGCTTTTCCGCGTGTGGTTTCAGACCTTGAGCTTCAAAAATTCTGGGAACCTTTTTTTCGAAGAGTGGTAATTAAGCTGATTCTCTGTCCGCCTATTTCTGTCTTCCATCTCTACTCTTTGTTATCTGAACTCAATTTCAGGACTTCACTCTTAGAGAACATAAGAGCTTGACCTTTATTTATTTTTGTTTTGTTTTTTTTCTATTCTTCTTAATGTTCTAATGGTGTATGGTTTCTCCATATGTTGATATGTATTTTGATCACAACTGCTACAAGACTAAAGGTTTGATCTTATTGTCCAGTAACTGATTGATCTTAAATGATTATAGAGTATCTTGACTGTTTACTGGTTTTGTCATTTTGTTTGGTATGCATGTTATAATTTGTTGACCGTGGTCTGTCAATTCACCTAAAATATTTGGTTTGGCATGATGATACTCCCGCGACTCAAACCCATGACTTTTGGCTCTAATACCACTTATCGAGATGTGATTGTGAGCAGCCAACCCACCTAAAACGAATTGGAGTTAGGAAGACACGCTTGAGTCTCTTACGGCACTCGACATCGCATCCTACAAGCCATTTTCTGAGCTATTGCAGGGAGTGGTATGGTGGACTACCCAACGAAACTTACTGGTTTAACTTCCTTGCTTGCTATATAGGTTACTTGATCAACTGGTACAAGACGCTCTTTTTTACTGAAGGTTTGGTTTTATTGGCTAATTAGTTTGATCTTAATGATTGTCAAGTATATTGGCTATTTAATACTGGTCTGGTTATTTTGATTGCTTTACCATGCATGGAAAAGTATCTCAGTTTAACCTCCTTGTTTGCACTTGATCTGTACCGGTTTGTATAACATGAACCCTTTATTATAGTTCTGTTAATTAGTGATTGGATTTGATTGAATGAATAAGTTAGCTGCATATGCATAAACCATGGTTGTCAAAGTTAAAGCTTTTTGTATCCAGTTATGTTATACAGATCAACCGAAAATATGCTTGTATCCTTCTCAGTATTGTATAAATGTAGTTAACATGTCTCCAGGTTATAATGGCACGTGCGTAAGGTAAGCTAATTCAGGCTAACTTTGACGGGATTGGATAACAATATAGGTTTTCATTCCCTCTAACAGTGTTTATAATTCTGTTCTGGCTGTCAATATGATATTGGAAAGGTTAAATTCATTGATATATTAATTAAAGCACTCTTATTTTCAAGTCTCTGGACTACATTATACCCCATATCTCTGCCATAGGTACAGGAGGAGCTGGATCGTGTTTTGCAATCAATTCACCCATGTCCAAGGTCTGTTCATTGGCCCAGCAGTTAGTTTTATTGAACATTTATGTTCTACAAACTGTCTTTGACCTCTAACACGAGAATTTTAGGGTAAAATTGACTTCAATTTATTGATAATCTCATTTTGAACAGAGGAATATTGTCAAAAATCATCATTACATTAAAGGTTTGCGTTTCACGTAGTTATAGATTTAAGCATCCCGAACTCCTCTTCTCTTCCAGTCAAATATGTCTCAAGGCTTCCAATAAATGTATCGTGTGCTCCATGTTGCAAAAATCTCATCTCTCAACATGCAGTGTGTTAACTTTGTTGCAGATCCTCACCTCAGCCTGCTGCATCCGGGGTGAGGAGCTTGCATTTGCGCTTTGTTAATGCATTGCCCTCTCGCATATTCACAAAAAATAGCTTAAAAGCTGAGGATGGCACACCCATCAGAATTGAACTGTTTGATACTCGGTCCGGGACTATAGTCAAAGCCGGTCCTCTTTCCACAATAAAGCTTGATATTGTCGTCCTTGATGGTGATTTCTGTTCCGATGACCATGAAGACTGGACCGAGCAGGACTTCAATGCCAGTGTTGTACATAAAAGAGAAGGTAAAAGGCCATTATTGGTTGGGGTTCCGAAAGTGACCTTGATCAAAGGTGCTGGATGTATCGGTGATATCCATTTCACTGATAATTCAAGCTGGACGAGAAGTGGAAAATTTAGGTTAGCAGCAAAAGTTGAGCAAAAGCTTTCTGGTGAAGTAAAAATCAGGGAAGCTACAAGTAGAAAAATTGTGGTAAAAGATCACCGCGGAGAATGTAAGTTATAAGAGCTTAGCATTAGCACCTTCTGACTATGACTAATTCATATTCTAGTATGCTTGCTGTCATGCTTGATACCATTAATATTCTTACCATTGGTAGATAGATCTATGAGACTGATGGACAATCTCTTTGTTTTCAGCGAATAAGAAACATGAAACTCCATCCTTGGGAGATCCAATATGGCGTTTGAAGAAGATAGGAAGAGGTGGTACAAACTATAAACAATTGACTTCTTCTGGAATTCTAACCGTCAAAGACTTACTGCTGCAACACGCAATCAATCCATCCAAATTACGCAATGTGAGGACCTATGTAATTGCATAAAATTTCTATAGCAATTTAAGTAGCTCAGCACACGTAATCTAATTCATCTATCCAACTCTCTGCTGTGGACATGTAGCTTTTAAAAAGGTTGTCGGATAGAAAATGGAAGGAAATCATAGACAACGCAAAGGCTGCTGTTGCAAATGATCATAAGCTTTATGCTTACCACAGGGCTGGTGAACTTGTTGGCCTCCAGTTCAATTCTATCTATCAGGTTGTAGCGGCCACATTCAATGGCCAATACTATCGTCCTGTCCAAACACTAAGCTTAGAAGAGAAGGTACTCAATGACATCCTGGGGATAATTTCAGGGTTTTTCGGTGCATCACTTACTGTAGTTTTGCCTTTTTTTTGTTTTTCTTGCTATTTATAAAGTTAGTTCGTTTGGGATCCAAATGGAATTCCCAACTGTCTTGTTGTTATTGCACATCAGTATTCCAAATAGTACTCTATGTTAGAAACTGATCACCTCTCTGTTCCTTTGGCAGCACGAGGTGGAAGTTGAGAAGCAGCAAGCCTACAAAAATATCAATGATTGGGTCCCGGCCAATGAGCTATCAACTGTAAGCCTTTCAAGGCCCTCGGGAAGTCTACAGAATTATCCATTTAGTGTTCCAGAACAAAATCCACAGCAATTTGAATTCCCACTTCCAGTCACACATCAAGGTATAAAGGCTTGTATCATCCATATGATTAACATAAGTTTGGACAGGAGGAAACAGTACTCAGTTCAGTTCCTTATTCTAAACTGTTAAGTAGAACAATATTATGAAGGTCTTCCCGCAATATAAATGAAATGGATGCCTTTTTAAGTGTATATTTCTTGTTGATCAGCACAAATATGAAGTTTTATTTTTGACACTTCATTTTTAGTATATTTTTCATCATTTCGCCCTAATATATTTTGAAGGAGCTACTTCTTATTTGTGCAGATCAAGAAGAAATATGGCCAAATTTCAACCAACATCCGCCATTTTCAGCATCACATGCCCATGCAGGAGAAACAAGCAATCAAATAGAAGCTTCTGGACTACAAAGCAGTCATCTAATGCCAGGCAACGGTTTGATTGATGATTATTTGATTGGACAGTACAACACAGCGATGCAAGTTTTGCCAAGTGCTTATACACCTGATACCATTCCTGGGACGCCATGGATGCAGGGAAGTGATCTTTTCATTTTTCCGAGCAACCAGGCAGATTTTGTCAACTTCACTCTCTCCAACTCTGGTGTGCCTATTTCAAGGGCTGGAAAGGCAGCATGGTGTAAGATTCGGGCTGCTGTCAAGTGGAGTAAAGTTTGGCGGGATGTGGCTGCTAAAAGATTGGCAAGGTCAATCTATATATAATTTCTAGACTCTAATTGTGAAGAAGTTCGCCTTGGGAAGTTTTTACGTAGATCTAGATTAGCTTAATTTGTAAGATACCTTTTTCAGCAATCCCATCCTTTCCTTCTTATCAAGTTCAGTGCAGGAGAACATGTAACTGTGTGATTCTTGGGTCATTATGTACAAAGTATTGTAGTGATCGATATGACACTGTATAATACCTCATATTAAGGTAAAGGAAGGTGGTGACTAGCATTCCACATGGTTTGGAGATGAAAAGTTATTGCTCTTTATTTTGGGATTCCATGTTTCAAGTAGTTTCAATTATAACATTAACTAATCATTTTGAAATACGGCTTTCTTTTTCTTTGAATCGTTACAAATAGTATCAAAGCCCGTCTCAACTGGGAAGTTTGGGATTGGAGTCCCATAACACTAATTTATAATAAAACTTTAAATGACACTCATAGAAATTCACTTGGCGAGACTTTACACTCATAATTTTAGATTTACAACTTGGGACACGAAAGCAGAGAGCTCGCAATATGGTCTAGCCTCTAAAAACTTTCCACTTATTGAAGTTGGTCAGTAGCATAAGCTTATTCTAGATATTTAGGTCTTGTTTGTGTACACATTTTCAAATAGAAAAATATTACTTTGTCAACTTAACTTGTCCCCTCATTTTGACATTTTATATATTTTAATTGTTTTTATTTAATAGTTTATAAGGAAATGACTATTAGTGTATTGATATATTTTTATATTTTTTAAAAATATTTTAAAATGATAAAAAAAATATGAATAAATTTTTTTTTAAAAAAAATAGGTCAATTTGGCCTAGCAGTTACTTGGAGCAGTGCTACTCGGGTAGCAGAGTAACACCTCTATTTTCAAATATTTACTTTCCAAACATTACTTAAATACAAAACACTTTTCAATTTCAAATTTTTAACTTTTTCATCTTATAATTGTCTAATCATTAAATTTAAAAAACAAAAAATAATATTAAAAGAATTATATTCAAACAATATTTTAACTTTATAATATTTTTATTCAACTTTTTCTCTTATTTTTTCAAAACACAATAAAACATCTTAGCTCAAATAATTTTATTACTATTCACAACTCATTTTACTATTATTCACAGGATTCTCATCTATCTCACTTCCCAAACATGCCCTAGTGTCCATATGAGCCCTAGTATGGATTATGTCTCTTTTTTCTTTTTCTTTTTTTTAACTCTTTTTGTGTGCTAGGTGTGGAATTGGGAATGTGCGAGGCAAATAAAAAGAGTGGAATATAGTTCTTAATTAGCAAAAGAACCCCACAAAAAACAGAAAAAGAAAAAAAAATGGCATATTCATGGGGAGATTACAAGTTGCACATGCTGGCGAGTGATTCTAGGTGCCCATAATTTTGAGTTTGAAAGCTCGAGGCTGTCGAGTAATTCTCAATCTTGACTAAATTTGGCTACTTTATCCCCCAAAAGAATAGCTAAGTTGCTTTCTTGAGTCTCAAATATGTATTCTTTTTCTTTGGTTGTTTGAGCTCCCAAAGCTTGTTGGCCCATTTTCCTTGCATGGGTGTGCCTAATTTATGCAATAAAGAGTTTTTGGTTCTTTACGAATATTGTTGAAGCTAGTCACTTTATGTTTAACTTTTGACATGTATGCCAAAATCGATAACTTTTATATCATTACTCCTCGAGTATGATGTTATTCAGCCCTCATGGATAAGTAAATAGCTCCAAATCTATCACTTGTTGAGCATCCATAGCCTAAAATTATGACAATATCAACAAAAGGGGACATAGAAGGTAACTAAATTATTCTTAAAATCTCTTGTCATTGAGTTTCTCTATGAAAATGACATGTCTCGAAAATGCCATTCTTGAGACCTGAAAGCATACAATCAAAAGTTGATGAACAATACAATCACGTCATAGTAAGATAAGAATAGAATAAGAGGATGATACGTAGTATTTTCCTAATGAAAATAATCTAAGGAAAAAGCAGTAGATATAAGGGTTTACGTGTTTAATTGAAACAACATAGTCACGGTAATTTTCAACAGAAGATTCTTGATATGTGTTCTTTAGTTTATTAATCGGGTTGGATAATCAAATATAGAGAGATAGACACAACTTTAAATATTTATTCAAAGTTTATTGTACCCGAAAATTCTATATAGACAATATTAAATGTAATAAGAATTTTTTCCGAAACTCAACCATCCAATTTGAACTAGCAAAATCATATGTTGCTCTTATTTGATGTTCCATTTGGGGTAGCTTTTGATTTTATTTGATTCTCAGCACTGCAATTTTCCAACTCGGACAACAAATGGCTTGTTGGTTCCTTAACATGGATAAAGACAAAAGGATTACTGTTAGTCTTACTAATTTGGGTATTGTCCAAACAATGGTGGGCAAAATAATTGGTTTGGGATTCTTCACTAAAACATAAGAACAATCATGCAATAATGCATTAGTTCTCTTGGTTGGTGTATGGGAATTGATGCCTTAGCTAGCAAGCAAGGTGCAAGCTCATTAACTCAACCAATGCTTAATAAATGTCTAGGTTTGACAAAACTAGTTGTTGGACTAATTTATAGCATTGACTTTAGATCAGGGTCCGACTGTGTTAATTGGGTCCAACTAGCATATAATTAGGCTTTTTTTTTTTTATTGGGTATGAAGAACTTGAAAAATTCTTAAAATCTTTACAATGAAAGAAATCTCATTCACATTAATTTGCTATATTCATTAGGTATGGATTTAATTGTGTTATGATGTCAAAAAGAAATTAAATGGTAGTGATGATGACAATAATAATATTAAAAAAATATATTATAATAATATTTTATTCAACTTTTAATTTTAATCTTAACTCATCTCATCTGCGAAAACAAAAGAGGCCAGACTTATAATTCAATCAAGAACAATAAGAGATCCAAATCCAACAACATTAATAACAATTTCATGAAATCTAGAAAAATCCCAAGCATAAATTCAACAAAAATAATATATTATAACAATAAATCTTCTCAACCTCCTAACACTCCATACTCCATTTTTAAAAATTTTTTTTTAAATTTTTTTTATTAAATAATTTTTATATGAATAGTAAATAAAAAATTTGAAATAGTTTAAAAAAAATAAATTCAAAAAAAAATTTTAAAAAAATATTAAAAAATGTGTAGTGTGGAGTGTGGATAAATAGTAAGAGGTTGTATAGCAAAATCCAACACGGGGACTTGGAGACTGGACCTTCCTATAATTGAAAGATGGGGTCCAACCGAAAACGACATCGTGTGGTTCCAGCGTAAATCTAGTTCCAAGCAACCATCTTTTCACGAGAGAAAAATAAAAATAATTATATTTAAATATCTTTACACTTATAATTTAATTTAAAAATAAATTTCAAAATTTTTAAATCAAATTATACAATATAAATAATGTATAGTGTATACCTTATAAATTATAAAAACATAAATTTATAAATTAGTATAATTTTATAAAATCTATTAGATATACTTTATATTAAAATTAATTTCATAATCTAATATATCAAATCATGAATATATTTTTATGTGAATATTTTGTGAATAAAATATTTTCTAAAATAAAAAGTAATGCCTCAAATTATCTAAATGAATCTCGAGTGGCACAACCGTAAATCTTAGCCGATCCGAGCCTCGTTTCCTTCCACCATCCAAACAAAACGCTATATATAACCCCATTCTGTTCTTCGCAAACCTCTCGATCACCCCCGACACATACAGACTTAGCAGCTCTTCCTGAATTCCATTTCTTGGTTTTCTCTATTGTTTCTTTGAGTCTTTTGGTTCAATTTTTTTTTTCTGAAGTCTTCCGGAAGTCAACGATGTCGCTGAGACCGAGCGCGAGGACGGAGGTGCGTCGCAACCGGTACAAGGTGGCTGTAGACGCGGAGGAGGGGCGACGGCGGAGGGAGGACAACATGGTGGAGATCCGAAAGAGCCGTAGGGAAGAGAGCTTGCTCAAGAAACGCCGTGAGGGCTTCCAGGCCCAGCACCTCGCTTCCTCTTTCCACTCCTCCGCCGTCGAAAAGAAGGTATGCCCAGCCTCACTACCACAACCATCACCATTTTCCATTCAACTTGTTGTTAGGGCCTTTTCCGATCGCTTCATACAGCTCTAAGTCTGTTCTATGACTTGGATGAATTTCCTTTTCGGAGTTAGGGTTTGGTTGGATCGTTTAATCGTTGCTTTAGCTGGATTATGGTTTTTTTTACCTGTAGAGCTTTCGATGGAAATTAGTCTAAGTTAGGTTTCAAGTTGGATTGGTTTTTATGATCTTCCAGTTCCATTCTATGAATTTGATGGGGGATTAGGGTTTGGTTGGATCATTTATTGGTGTTTTATTTGGATGTTGTTTACGTCTACACTAAAGGTATCGTCTGAATTTTCTTTAATTTATGGTTTGATTGGATCGGTGTTTCGGTGTTTCAGTGTTTCAGTTCAATTTTTATGATTTGGATGAGTTTGCTTGGGGGATTAATGTTTAATTGAATTATTCATTGGTGTTTTAGCTGAATACTGTTTTACTTATGAAGGTCTTGATGGAGGTTGGATTCTTTTTGGTGTTTTAGTATGATTCTGCAACTTTGATAAATTAAATTTGGTTGGGAGTTAGGGTTTGGTTGGATGTGATTTAGTTTTTAGGTGGGTATTGTTTAATTTCATTAAAGTTTTTGATGGAATTTACTTTTGGCCTGGGCTTCTTTGGATTGGATCACAGTGCTTTAGTTGAATTCTTTGTTTGTTAATGGGTGTGCTTTTATAAGCTTGGCTATTACTTACACTTTTGCTTTAGTGGAATAGAGTTAAAATGAGGATCATATTGTTTATTTATTACTTAAATTGATACTTTTTATTTAGTTGACTTTGTTTTGATTTGGATTTTGCGTTGTTGATAGAGTTGATTATGTATTATCTCGTATTTCACTCTCATATAATTAAAATGGTGCTGAATTTTTTTGTCTATTTTTTTTTTTTTGTTAAGTAAGTTTCATTGATATGAATGAAAATAGGCATAGCCCATGTACACAAGGAGTATACAGAAGAAAATGCCTAAATACATTCTAAAAGCACTAAATTAAAGATAAGAAATCATGCACATTGTTTCCATTAAGAACAATGGCTGAAAACCACAGGAGTAAAGTGTGTAGAAAAAATTCTGAAGCTCTGCCACTGTTCTTTCCCTATCTTCGAAGCACAGCGCATTCCTTTCCATCCAAGTACACCACATAATGCACAACGGGATCATCTCCCATGCTGCTGTCACTTGGGGACAGCCTTGGATACCCTTCCAGCAAGCAAGCAAGTCAACCACCCTTGATGGCATAACCCAAGCGACGTCCACTCTTCTAAATATCCCATTCCACAACTCTTTTGTTACCTCACAATGCAATAATAGATGGTCCACTGATTCTCCATTTTTTTTGCATAGATAATACCAATCCATCACAATGAGGCCCATTTTCCTTAAGTTGTCCGTGGTTAGAATACTCCTAAGAGCCGCAATCCACACAAAGAAAGCCACTTTGGAAGGTTCGTGAGTCCTCCATATACTTTTCCACGGGAAAGATACATTACCTTGTGAAGCTAGTATTTTATAATATGTCTTCACTGTGAACTTCTTGCTGGCACTGGACCTCCATTGTAACCTATCACCCTGTACCGTTATACTTCCTGAGGAGTATATCAAGCTGAAAATTTTTGTAATTGTAGACAATTCCCAATCATGGTTTTCCCGAGTGAATAGGATATTCCACTGATGAGAACCATGGGCAAACACAAGCAAGTCCGCCACCAAAGCCTCTCTATTAGCTGCAATACTATAGAGAGCTGGGAAGGCCCTCTTCAAAGAGCGCTCTCCACACCAAACATCTTGCAAAAACCTGATTCTAGTGCCCTGTCCAACCAAAAACGAATATTGTTTTCGAAACATTGCTAGCCCCCTTAATATATCTCCACAAACCCACACCATAACCCCCCACCCCTCTCTCTCCTAACTACATTGGTACACCAACCGCCCAAGCACCTCCATATCTAGAGTCAACAACTTCCTTCCACAATGACTCCCCCTCCAAGTGATACCTCCATAACCATTTCCGCTTTATTGAAGGTCATCAAATTGTGCACACCCAATCCTCCACTCGAGATTGTGGAGCCAACTTTATTCCAATTAATAAGATGGAATTTGTTGTTCTCCCCTAGACCACCCTCAAGAAAGCCCGAAATAACTTCTCGATCCTATTTGCCACCCCAACAAGCAACGGAAATAGAGATAAGAAATAGGTCGGGAGATTAGATAAAGTGTTTGTGATCAGAGTGAGCCGCCCCCCCTTCGATAGATATAGCCGTTTTCACCTAGCCAACCTTTTCTCCACTTTCTCAATGACCCCATCCCAAATAGCTCTAGCCTTAAAAGTCTCCCCCAAGGGGAGGCCCAAATATTTCATAGGCAGAGAAGACACTTTACACCCCTAGAGATTTGCTAGGTTACTAATACGAGGCACCACACCCACCGCCACCATCTCAGATTTACTAAGGTTTAACTTAAGCCTTGACATTGCTTCGAAGCTCAACAAGAGTGCACGTAGAGCTTGAATTTGGCCCAACTCTGCTTCACAAAAGAGAAGTGTATCCATCTGCAAATAAAAGATGTGAGATCATGATAGAGTCATTAGTACCATTACCCACTGAGAAACCAGCTAGAAAACCACCCTGTTAGACCCCCTAGAGAAATTGCCTCTAGCCATGCCGCACATGCCTTAGCCATGTCAGGGACATGGCCCTCGGACAGCCTTTGGACATGCCTTGGCCCGTGCCGTGACAAGCACGGGGCGCCCAGCAAGCAAGCCAGGCGCACGCACATGCGCGCGCCATGCCTCGGTCCCAGCGAGGTTAGTGGCCATGTGCAGACCAGCGCACGGCCAGTCATGCGCATGCCCATACGCCGTGTGGCCTTGCGCATGCACTCAGGTCGCATGGCCCAGCGCACTCACGTAGGCCGCATGGCCCTGCGCCCCCACCTTGACCGCATGGCCATGCGCACGCCACCAGGCGCACGCTCATCCTGGGCACGCCCATGCATGCGCCCGTGCACCTGCAACCAGCCATGCACCCAGCTGCATGGCCGTCCTGCCGGACCGTGCCTTGCAGAGCAGGCCAGTGGCATGCCCACCCGGCATGCCATCCAGCGCATGGCTCCAGCCCATGCCTTGCAGTAGGCACCCATGGCTAGCCATGTCCACCAGCCGATCCATGCATGGCACCATGCCATGCACCACACCTAGCCATGCCGTGCCACTTAGCCATGGACCCGACCAAGGACCACCATGCACCATCCTAGCCAAACCATTGGCTCATGCATGCCAAGACCATGTGGTCCATATCACTATCTTATTTATTTTTATTTATTTTATTTATTTTTATTTCTTTTATCTCATAGGGACCTTTTGGGGGTTTCCAACTTGTATTGCCTATAAATAGGACCCCTAGCTCTTCACTTCACATCTTTTGGCAAATTGACTAGAGTGAGAGCTTTGTTGAGAGATACCATTTCGGTGTGTAGAACACTTGGGCTCTTTTGGGTGCAATTCATTGAATCCCAAAGAGAAGATCACTCCATGCAATTCATTGAATTGGGGTAATCTATTTATCTTGTTTCCAACTTGGTGCAATTCATTGAATCCAAGTTGTTTATCTTTCATTTGTTTCTTCCATCAATATAAGAGGTTTATTCAATCTTGGTGCTCATTTTTAATCCATTGTTGAATTCCTTTTATTGTTCATTCGAGTTCTTCAATTGTTCTTAAGTGTTCATCATTGTTCTTGAGAGTTCATCACAAGTTCTTGGTGTTTATATCAATTTCGGTTCACTCAATCCATCACCATAAAGTGTTCAGCCAATCACTTGTTTACACTTCGACACACATTCAATTCCTCTCCCAATAGAGTTCGGCCAGCCATTGTTTCATTCCCCACATATATTTCCAGCTATGCCCTTATCCTAGCCGACACTCACAATCAATTCTTCATTAATTAGCATTCGGCCAGCATAGAGTACACTTTCCCTCTCACAATTCCAGCTCTACCCCTATCCCAACCGACCCACACAATTATTATTCCACCAAGAGATATTCGGCTGTCATACCATACATTGGATAGGCCTTGGTCGACCACTCCATTAGCCACAATTAGGATATATTCAATTGAATACACCATTCGGCCCCTACCCACTCACATAACCGGCCACTCCTTTTCCTTAAATATCTTATATCATTTCTGGAAATTATTCCCAGCTCACTCCACTAAACATTCGGCCCCCCTCTTTCCATTAAACTTAATCCATGTTTTAGGGGAATCTTATCACCACAACCAACACCATCCACTCGGCCAAAGCATTAGCCGCCCCCTCCAAACATTAATTTGTCTTCCATTTCTCACCCTAATCCACTCAACCGAACCTTACATCCAACCCAAACTAAAGTGGCGCCATCCATAGACCCAACTTTGCCTTGCACTCCATGTTGGTTTAGCCAACCATACACTTAGCCATATTTCCCCATCTCTCCTTGCATTCCATCTAGCCAAGACACATAAACTCATAGTGCCATTAATGCCATTTAACCAACATTGATCTTGAATCAAGCAAGTGAAGGACTAAGCAATCGGTCAATCAAAGGAGAATCAAGCCAAGGAGGACTTAGTGTTTAGGGACTAGACCGGGGTCCCTAAACACTAAGTGTTTGTGAAAGGAAGAAATAGGTCGGGAGATTAGATAAAGTGTTTGTGATCAGAGTGAGCCGCCCCCCCTTCGATAGATATAGCCGTTTTCACCTAGCCAACCTTTTCTCCACTTTCTCAATGACCCCATCCCAAATAGCTCTAGCCTTAAAAGTCTCCCCCAAGGGTAGGCCCAAATATTTCATAGGCAGAGAAGACACTTTACACCCCTAGAGATTTGCTAGGTTACTAATACGAGGCACCACACGCACCGCCACCATCTCAGATTTACTAAGGTTTAACTTAAGCCTTGACATTGCTTCGAAGCTCAACAAGAGTGCACGTAGAGCTTGAATTTGGCCCAACTCTGCTTCACAAAAGAGAAGTGTATCCATCTGCAAATAAAAGATGTGAGATCATGATAGAGTCATTAGTACCATTACCCACTGAGAAACCAGCTAGAAAACCACCCTCAACAGCTGCCTTCACCATCCAGCCAAGTGCCTCCATAACAATAACGAGAAGAAAAGGAGACAACGGGTATCCTTGCCTCAAACCACAGGAACTGTTAAAGAAACCCGCAGGGGTACCATTAACTAACACTTAGAAGTGAGCAGTGGTAACACAATGTCGAATCCATGAAATCCACCTATCACCAAAGTATCTCTATTTTTTAAGTTAGGGCCTGATTGAATTGATATCAGTATTTTGTTTGAATTTTTTCAAATGAGTGCAAGGCTTTGTGAGCTTGGTGACTGGGTAGCCTCTTGGATTTAGTCTTATGCAGTTGAAATGAGGATGAATTTTGTGAATTTGTTTTGAAATTAGGCTTTGGTTGAATTTATTTTTGTTGCTTTAGTTGGATTTTATTTTATGTGATTGTAAGGATTGGTGAGTGGTGATTACATTGCGGTTTGAATTTAGTAATGAAGGGGTATAATCAGGATTTTTTGAATTGTGTGCTCAATTGAATTGACTATTGTTGGTGTAGGGCTTTTGCAAGGAATGGGTTTTCTTGAATTTGATATAGTGATTGCAAGGGTTTGTAAGCTTAGCAGCACTGCTGTTGATGGGCTTTGGTTATTATATTTTTGCCTTGGAGTTCATTGAACTGATGCTGGCGGTTTTGGGCCTTCAAGTTCATGATGGTTGGGTTTGTTGGATTTTTTTTTTCAATATGGTTTGTGACCTCCATGACTCTTTAAGTTTTGATTCCAACTTATGCAATACCAAAAAATAAGAATGGGGTGGAAAGTGAGGCTAGAGGTTCAAGATTTATTGGTCGTATGTGTAACTTGCCAATAACAAAAGGTGTAGGAACTATTTCTTTCATTGCCGCTTTGAGAGGGTCTTGATTTTTTTTATACAAGTTGGCTTGATGCTGAGTGCACCAAGAGTTGTCTTATTATGCTTGAATTCAGAAGAATTTTCCTTGCATGGAGTTTTGTCATTTTGACGAATTTCTACCCAAATTTTCAAAATTATACTCATTTGAAATTGTTCCAGTGGTAGTTATTTGTGTTATTGGTGATTATTATTCTAATGGTGGTTGAGTTGTTTGGTTGCAGTTAGAACATCTGCCATCCATGGTTGCAGGAGTTTGGAGTGATGATAGTAATCTACAGCTTGAGGCAACTACTCAGTTCAGGAAATTGCTTTCAATCGGTGAGAAATTGGTCTGTCCATGCGTTTGTTGTTCAAGTCTATTTGATACAACCATTTACTATTTTTTTTTTTTTTTTTTGTAGAGCGCAGCCCTCCAATAGAGGAAGTGATACAGTCAGGTGTTGTTCCTCGCTTTGTTGAGTTTCTTGTCAGGGAGGACTTCCCACAGCTTCAGGTTTATTGCATGCTATCAATTAACTATTCTATATTTTTACATGTGACCATGAACTTAGCGGAGTTATTGGTTGAAACTTCCTTCAGTTTGAGGCAGCTTGGGCTCTCACTAACATTGCTTCTGGGACATCTGAAAACACTAAGGTGGTAATTGATCATGGGGCAGTCCCAATATTTGTTAAACTTCTTGGTTCTCCTAGTGATGATGTCCGTGAACAGGTATATATTGATTTATGGGTTTATCTTTTATACTTTCTGCTGTATTCTCTGCAGTTAATTGAAACTTGCATTTTCAAGTAAAGTCTAACATGAATCCATCCCTCCCTTGTTTTATTTTCAATTTATAGGCTGTGTGGGCATTGGGAAATGTTGCCGGTGATTCTCCTAGATGTCGCGATCTTGTCCTTGGCCATGGGGCTTTGCTTCCGTTGCTGGCACAATTGAATGAGCATGCCAAGCTTTCTATGCTGAGAAATGCTACATGGACACTCTCAAATTTTTGCCGAGGCAAGCCACAACCTCCTTTTGATCAGGTTGGATATCTGAGATGCTGTATAACTTAAATTATGTGGGTAGATTTTATGTTTATTTAGTTTCCTTTCTCTTTGGTATTTACTCTCCATTAATATAATCATCTTAGTTATAAAAACTTTTAAATATCCTAGTTTGAAATGGCATTATTATTAGTAAAAATGTACTGATCTTTCTAAAATGTCCTTTACTTTGTATGAGAGGGGAGATGACTATTATAGAATGCGGTTTGCTTTATTATAGGAAATTGAAGTGGTAAAAACTTTTAGTAGAGAAATTGGACATCGAAAAATTAAAAGACATTTAAATTGGGATATATATAAGGAACATGTGAAATTTAATAAGAGGCGTTATGGTTATTGAAACGTCATTGTTATTCCTCTCGGGGGATGGATTTTTATTGACCACTGTTGTTGTTATGTATTATGGGGACCACTAGGTTGTTAATTGTTTCTTTTTATGGTATATTGCTCAGGTTAAGCCAGCGCTCCCAGCTCTTGCACGCCTTATACATTCAAATGACGAAGAAGTCTTGACTGATGCTTGTTGGGCACTCTCATATCTTTCTGATGGTACAAATGACAAAATTCAAGCTGTTATTGAAGCAGGTGTTTGTCCTCGGCTCGTTGAGCTTTTACTGTGAGTGTTTAATTTTCAACTTTGTTGATTAATCTTTTTTTCCCTGTAGCAGGAGGTGTTTTAACCTGTTAATTTTGCCATCAAATTCTAAACTTTCTTTCCATTTTTCAGCCACCCGTCTCCTTCAGTTCTCATTCCTGCTCTTCGTACAGTTGGAAATATTGTCACAGGAGATGATATGCAGACTCAGGTATTGGAACTTTCTGTACCTTGAAATGTTCTGATTTCACTGTCTTTCTAAAATTCCACCATGCTTGGGGAGGGGGCAGAAATATAGTTCAATTCTTTAATTAAAATTGATATTTTATCATATGTGCATAGCACTGATAGGATGTCAACTCAGTTGTATTTTAATGAAATTTCTCTTTCTTTGACAAAATCTAATTAATATTTTAGGTTTTAGTAAACACTTTAAGAATATTTGTCTTCCCTAGCGCTTTTGAATTCCAAGGCATCTATTAAGTCGAGGCTTGTGAATGGAGTGATGTTTCAAATAATGGCGCTGACATTTGTCTGCTGCGAACTGAACTTAACTGCTGATTCTTTTGCAAGGTTTTTTACTGTATTAGATCAGTCCATAGTTTGATCCTAATTGGAATTGAATGAGGCATGTGCCAAGGAATAGTTTACTTTTATCCTTTTTTCGAAATTAATTTCTTTTCTTTCTACAACGGAAGATGTAAACACAAACACAAGTTTTCTTTTAGAAATAATTGGATTGGGTGTGGGCTTTGCTTGACATGATTAATAAGCTAGCTTCTTTTTCTATTTCGTTCCTTTTTTCTTGTTTATAATGAGGCTTGAGGGACGTCACCCTTTACTTTTTAAGGCTTCATGGCCTTTTGAAAAGCAGACAAATTTCTTTCTGGCATTCTGCAATATTTCTCGTACTAAGTACTAACATGGCATAAAATGATCAATATATCAAATTAAAAAAAGCATGATGGCTGCCACATTCCCTTCCCCTATCAAGTGATGCTCTCTCTCTCTCTCTCTAGAATTTGTACACTAATTTTCAACTGAAAATCTTGTTATTTGAGTCTAAATCTGTCTCTATTCAACTAATGAATGCCGATGCTGCTCAGGTTATTATCAACCACAATGCCCTGCCTTGCCTTTTGAACCTTTTGAACAATAATTATAAAAAAAGCATCAAGAAGGAAGCTTGCTGGACTATTTCAAATATCACTGCTGGTAACAAGGAGCAGATTCAGGTTACTTATATATCCCAGCTTTTGCAGAATGATTTTATCTGTCCTCTCTTATTTGTAGTTACGCTTGTCTAGGTTTTATTATTTAGAATGGTATTTACATTTTCCATCAACCATGATGTCAAAGTGGTGGGTTACCTTATGTTACAGGCTGTCGTTGAGGCTAATATTATTGCCCCTCTTGTTCATCTGCTTCAAAATGCTGAGTTTGATATTAGGAAAGAGGCTGCATGGGCAATCTCAAATGCAACATCTGGTGGTTCTCATGAACAAATCAAGTATGCAACAAATATGTTTTTCATACCTTATTTTTTCTCTGCAAATATGTATGGCCTGTAAATTTCATGTTTCTTTGTCATTTACAGGTATTTAGTAGATCAAGGATGTATCAAGCCTCTGTGCGATCTTCTTATCTGCCCTGATCCAAGGATTGTAACAGTTTGTTTGGAAGGGCTTGAAAACATATTGAAGGTAGGAGAAGCCGACAAGAATTTGGGAACTACTGGAGATGTCAATTTCTATGCTCAAATGATTGATGATGCCGAGGGGCTAGAGAAAATTGAGAATCTCCAGAGTCACGACAACACTGAGATTTATGAGAAGGCTGTGAAGATTCTTGAGACGTTCTGGTTGGAGGAAGAGGATGATACAATGCCACCAGGTGATGCTCCCCAGTCTGCATTCAACTTTGAAGGGAGCAATATCCCTTCTGTTCCTTCTGGAGGATTTAACTTCAACTGAAGGTATCCTTTTATTGGTGTTTTACTAGTCCTGTGTGGTGTTCTTATTCAATTAGTTTTTGTTCTTGCCGGTATCCATTCTCACAACATCATTTCTTTTTAAATTATAGCAGGATTTGGTGGTGGGAGAATAGTTGGGGTCAGGTCAGGTGTCTAGTCTTGTTTGGGTCGGTCCTCTTTGGTCAAGTATCGGGCGTGCTTTTTGGGGTTGCCAGACTGGCCGAGTGTCGGCAATGGCTGGATTTTTGGTTGGGGGGATGATACTTGGATCGTATATGATGAACTGGGATTTATCGATGCAACATGGATGTGAAGCCAGGGTTCTTTATATGGGGAACGGTTATCACGGGTGATTGGGCTCTCCAATAAAGTTGATGTTGAGTCTGTCATAATTTGATTTTATCGGTTCAGTTGCCATATAAGTGGAGTCTGTCTGGTGTCAGGTCAGGTCAGGTCGGGTGATTTTTGCACTCAAAAACTCTCTTGTAGAGGTTGTACAAGGGGGGGATATTGGAATTTTCCGTTCCTTAGTACTGTACGTGTTGATTTTTTTCTGTATCCTTATGGGTCGAAATTGTATTATGTGGGGTATACCATTTTTACTTGTTTGATACGAAAAGCTGTCTAAAACGCATTGAAGGTAAAGAGTTTCCAGTATTCTTGATATAAATAACACTTCCGGGGTGCCTTAGCTTGTTTATCATTCGGCTTGGATTGCACTTGAAGAAATGAATGTCCAATAAAGAATTTTTGGCATCACCGTTATTTTCTCCAATTTTTGTTGTAGATGGTTTTTTCCTGTAACGGTTGGAAGGAATATTACAAAACTTGTGAAGTGTTTGATCGTATTAGATGAAAGCCATCTCTCGGGTAACATTCCAAGCTCTCTGGGAAACCTAACTCGATTACTCCAACTACCAGTCTATATCTCTTAGCCCTAATAAATTTCAGGGAAGCCTGCCTTCAAGTCTAGGCAATGTCAGTCTTTGATCGTGTTAGATGTTTCTGATAATAATCTCAATAATACCACTCCACCTCAGATCATTGCTCTCTCATCCTTATCAATCTATTTGATTTGTCCCTTAATTATTTCACGGGTCCGAAGTTGGAAATCTGTAAAATTTTAGGTCAGTTGGATGTGTTGGAAAACTTGTTATCTAGTGAAATTCCGAGTAGTCTTGGCAATTGTGTTAAGCTGGAGCTTCTATACATGCCAGGAAATTTCTCTAGAGGGACCATTCCATCAAGTTTTGGTTCTTTAGAAGAAATTCAAAATTTAGATCTTTCTCGGAACAATTTTTCAGGAAAAACTCGAGCTTTCTTTGTGGATTCCAATTCGTGGCGGATTTTGAATCTTTATTATAAGAATTTTGAGGGTATGGTGCCAATACATGGTGTTCTTTAAAAACTCAAGTGTAACTTCAGTAGTAGGAAACAATCAACTATGTGGGGGAACACCTGAGATGCACTTGCCTAAATGCAACTTTGTAGAGTCCATGAAGAAATTGACCTCAAATCTTGATTTTTTGGGTCCTCTAGGACTCGCATCTATATTGTTTTTTGTGTTTGTCTCTTGATTTAGGGAAAAAAAAAGAAAAGAACCAACTTCAAGTTATTAAGGAATGTTACTTTTGAATGTATCTTACCAAAACTTCTTAAAAGCTACAGATGGGTTCTCCTCTGCTAATTTGGTTGGTGTTGGTAGTTCTTGATGAGGGCAGAACGACAATTGCTGTCAAGGTGCTCGATCGATCTTCTGTGCCATGGAGCTTCCAAGAGTTTCGTTGTCGTGTGTGAGGTCCTGAGAAATATTAAGCATTGTAATGGGAAATAAGTTGTCCAAATACGACGATGTGTACAGCTACGGCATACTCCTATTAGAAATGTTTACGAGGAAGAGACCCATAGATGACATGTTTGAAGAAACTTTGAACTTGTATTCTTATGTCAAAGCAGCTTGGGCGTAATCAAGTGGTAGATATGGCAGATCCAGTTGTTTTTTTGGAAGAGAGGAGTGATGAACATGAACAATGCCCATAAAGACAACAACTCAAGAAGAAACGAAGTCCGAGAGTGCTTGATTTCAATATTTGAGATTGGACTTGGTGGTTCTGTTGAACAACCCAAGGATGAACATCAAAGATGTTATAACTGAGCTTAATTTGATTAGAAAAAATCTTATTATAAATTGAACAAGTGCATAGAGGAAGCTCAAAAATGCTATAGCAAAGGTTCATTTGATTAAAAAAGAACTCTTCAAGCTTGAGCGCATTGAGGAAGCCAAACTACAAGTTGTCCAATATCAGCCAGGTAATGTCATTGGCCATGAAATACTTTCTGTTTAGAGTTAGTATGCAATGACATCCCTTCATCATTTTGGTTATATTGCGATTTCAATTTTGCCCATTGGGTTGTGTAAAGGTCAGTTCAATGGATTTTAATGGTTTTTCTTCAGACGTTGGAGCCTTGATTGGTTATTTAAACGCCAAACCACACACTCTAATTACTGCATAACTTTCAATTCTTCTTGAAATTGCCAATCAAGTTTCACCATACGATGCAAATGGAGGCAATTGGAGGGAAATTTAAGTTATGTTCCATCATTTTATGTGGTCTCATCTTCTACTTGCCCGCACGTCTTCTTAAAAATAATAAGTTTATAACTGTTTTATAACGAATTGACAAGTCTATTACAAGTAAAGGATAATTAAGTAAAATCGAAATTATATTAACGAAGTCTCATAATTATGAAAATACTACTTGAACCGATAAAAATTATTAATAAAAATGACCGATTGAATTTTTTATTTTTTTTTATTTAATGATTAAGGAAGTAATTATTAGTAAATTAATTTTTTTAAAAATATATAAAAAGAATAATTGAAAAAATACATATTTACACTTATCAATCAAATTTCATCGGCTCGTGTTAGTAGCATTATCCCATAATTATATTGATTATAAAATGAGTTATAAAATAGTGATAAAAGAATTTCGCATCTGTATCCGTCCCCTTCACTTGGTCACCAAATGGAAAGTAGAACCGAGGTGGAAAATAGAACAATTCATTTGCTCAGAGAGATTTATTTTTTCAAAGTTTGATTTCGAATGAAAAACCAAAAGAAGTGGATAGTTAAACATTGAGATAGACTATCGTGAGAACACAAACCAGTGTAGATATGAATGAAAACTATAGGGACATGTCCATTGGTTAAGGAGAAGCATACAAAGAAAGAAACAATTTTTGGCATGATTTCGTGTTACCCAGAAAAGTAACAGCTTTTGAGGGAGAGAGATTTGGGGGGAGGCTCGTCTTTTGAGGGATAGCATGACTTAAATTGAAGGGTATGGCCTGTACTACTAATTCGGCTGCTTCGTTGGAGAAAGAGCTTTTGAAGCCACCCCCAACTCTCTCTCTCTCTCCGACTCTTGCACTGCAGGCAGTGTGGTGTACGTGGGGTGGTCTATCTAGTCCGAGCATGGTGTTGCTGTACATTTTCAACCATTTTGAGGGTTCATTTGCCGACGGTTTAAGGCTTTTGAAGTTGAACCATTTTGTTCGGATCTTCCATACAATAATGAAGTTTTGGATAATTTGAGATTATCCAAAATAATAATAACATAATCTGAGATTACTTTACTTACTAAATACAATCTTAATTTTCATTATTTATATAATATTATAATTATGTTTCATTTGAATACAGAAACACTATCATTCTATTTTAAATATTAAAAACTAATATTTTATTTAATTTATCTAAAATTATCTCATTTTATATCATCTTATCTTGCTATTCAAACCAACTAAATTAATTGATTGATTGAAATGAGAACTCTCAACTCTAAATCTGTTTTGGCTACAATTATCATCTTCTTCCTTCTCCAATTCTTTTTTAAACAAACATTATTTAATCCAAATTCAACTGAAAGGAAAAGAATTTTTAAAAAATGCCACAAGATTTTTACCAGTGTATAATAACGGTTAGGTCATAGTGTGTAATGTATCGCGAGTCTGACATATTTTTGTAGGCGGGCGAGTACAAAAATGACACCCCCACCCGTGCATGCTGACACGTGGCCCCCGCCGCTCTCCACAATTTGGCGGTTGTGCTGCCACCAAATGTTCTGCTGATCGAGGATATTTCCGTCATTCCGAGAAGGAAAAACCCTAGAGGCTAGGGTTTTGTGCATATCCACTGTGCACTCTCTGTCGGTTTCTGTGTGTGTGTGGGTGCGTTTTGCATGTCAGTTCCTATATAGTGTAGCGTTCTCTCTGTTTTGCGCCGAGTGCCAGAGTCTCTGTTTTGGGTGTTTGTTCATTGCTTTCTGTTTCTCCCTTCAGTCCCCCCCCCCTCCCCCTCTCTCTCTCTCTCTGCGAAATTGCAAATTCTTGGGAAACTGGGTTTCATGGGCGTGATGGATAGGATTGAAAAGGTGGTGTGTTTCAGAACTATTTATACCTTCAATGCTTCCTTGAGAGAGCAAAAGAAAAATAAAAATAAAACTTCGAAGTTGTACTCTGGTTTTATTTGGGAGTTTTTTGTATGCATTTATGACACCATTGTTGGATATGATTCAGGAATCATTGTCCGAGGCTATAACGGCTGAGAACAAGAAGTGCTGTGCTGATTGCAAGACGACGAAGACCCCCTTGTGGAGAGGGGGGCCTGCTGGGCCCAAGGTTCTTTCCTTCATTTCATTTTCCCACTTTTTCATTTATCTTAACGGATTAATTTCTTCGCGTTGGTTTGTGATTTTCAGTCTCTGTTTCTCACCTTTTTTAGTCTCTATTATTCTCTCCGTCTAGGTTTTTAATTTTGACTCGTGGGCCTCTCAAGTGTTTCATTGGCTGTCTTCCAATTGACATTGTTACTTTTAAGCCAACGATCATTACCCAGTTGATTTTAATCTTTGATTTGTTCTGGGTTTATTATCTTCTGGTTATTTTCTCTCTCTTTCAGTTGCTATTTGTAAATATACTAAGCATTTTTGGGCCCATTTGCTTGGTCACTACATGGGTAAATATCATTCTGCAATCTTGTTTTTCGATTTTTCATCGGGTGATATGATTTCTGGGTGGGTTTGTTTTTCACTTTATGTAGGTAGTTTCTTTTTTGGGTGATGAATTGGGTTACTTCTACCCTTTTAATTAATGTCTTAGTATTTTTCTCTCTTTTTTCAGTCATTATGTAACGCCTGTGGGATCAGATACAGGAAGAGGAGGATTTCTATGGTGGGTTTGAGCTACGGATCATATAGGAAAAGAGACAAGTCACACTGTGATGGCACTTCCTCTGTTACCACCACCCCCACTGCTGCTGATACAACCACATACACTGCTATAACTGTTGATAATGGTGGTGGCAGAGACCTTAATGTGTCCTTGAAAACGAAATTAATGGCGTTGGGTAAGGATTTGTTGCTGCAAAGGTCACCGTCAGTGATGAAGAAACAGAGGTGGCAGAGGAGGAGGAAGTTGAAGGAGGAAGAACAAGCAGCCGTGTCTCTGATGGCACTGTCCAGTGGTTCTGTTTTTGCCTGAAAGGAGTAAAAAGAACACAAAGGGCATAAGATTAAAAAACTGAAAGACAAAGAAAACCCTAACCAACCAACCAACCAACCAACACTGCATCACATATACCTTTTGTTGTCCTTTTAGCTTACTGTAGCGAAATTCCCCTTTGATGTTATTTGGGTTTTTCAAATACAGAAGAATATGAATGGAATAGTCAGGGAAATAGGGAGTCATATAGTTAGTTTTTAGGGAATGATATTCCTGTCTTTGTTGTTACATCTTTAATTATAATGTACATGTTCTCGGAAGTAATGGTATATATGATCTTTCATTTCGATATGTGCCGTTCTGTTTGTGTAATTGTATGGCTCTGAATGGTGTGCGGAAATTGTTAATGAAAAGATGCTTGAAATGTTGCCAAATGGTTCTGATATGGTGTGCAAGGCTCTCTTAAGCTGAATGCAGCAGGGCATGAGGTCCAAGGGGGCACTTATTTTGGGCCGAAGCCTGTGTCTGCAAATAAAATGTTTCTGTACATTGTCCAGATGTACGAGGTCAAACGGGCCTGGATCTCTCGCGTCTATAAGTGTAGCTGTTTCTCTTAAAGTATTGACAATGATTTATACATCTTTATTTTATTTTTATATTTATATAATATCTCTCTAAATTGGTCTATATTAAACTATGCATCTTCAAAGCTATAAATAGTATTTCATCAAATTTAAAAAAATATTATTACTCTTCAAACATTATTTTTACTGTTTTCTCTCTCTCTTATCCTACTAATTAAAATCAACTTTGTGGAATTTGTATTAAGATGATTTTGATACTTGAAATTTGTATTAAGTTGATGATACAAAATATTTTTTAGTACATATTAATATTTATTAATAAAATTAGTTATTTTGATATATGAAATTGATAATATTTAGATATATAGATTTTGTATTTTTGAACATATGTTGCTAATTGTAAAATATATAAGAATAATAATTTTAAGAAAAAAATAAAAAAATAAATTTTTTTTTATTTTTTTATTTGGTTGAAAGATGCATAATCTAAGAGTTTTTTTTTATATATGCAAAATCAATCTTTAAAAGATGTGATTTTAAAGATGCATATAGAAAAATAAATACTAGTGCTATTATTTGGCTCACAAAACCTCTCTAAAATTGGAGATGATCTATGAAATGAAAATGTCTTGTACCATTTACCATTGTTGTTTTGATATGGCATCGTCTACCATTGTCAAATTTGTTATTTTAAAAAATAAAAAATATAATAATTTCACATCTCGTATAGAATGATGAGAATAAGATGAGAGTGTCGTATATAACATAATTTAAAAAACTTTAAAAGAATATAAGAGTAAGAAGAGTGTAAAACTCGCTAATGACATTCAAATAATTGAAAGGAATGACATCGGAGGAAAATAACTCTCATTTTTGTATTTTTGGCAGAATCAATAAAATCTCATCCTTGTGTGGCCTAAAACAAAACAAAATGGGACAAAAGTATCTTTTGCAAGATTCCTTCAATAGTTACACGCAATGTCCTTGGAACGTTATTGAGTGCGGGGAAGCAACACCATGTGAAAATGAAAGAAGGCAACAAAATTTCCTACTACAAACACTTTTATAGCTCTCTAAATAATGGTTACTCGATCCTAGCCATCCACTTTGGATACATTTATCTCTTTATCTCTTTCTTTGGCTCGTTTAGATAGTGAAATAAAATAAAATGATTTTAGATGAGTTAAATAAAATATTATTAGAATATTATTTTTAATATTATTATTATTTTAAAATTTGAAAAAGTTGAATTATTTATTATATTTTATATGATAATTTGAAAAAATTATAATAATAAAATAAAATGAATTGAGAGTATTTCTGTATCCAAATGGTAACTTCATCTTCTTTTAGATCAAAGATTCAAAACAAAAATTTGACATACTCGTTCTCCCCCAATAACTTTATCTCATCAACACATAATCCAACTTCTTGCGTACGCTCCTATCTCAAGCAAAGATGCAAAACTTCACGTTACAGATAAATACCTATTGACTTTATCAAGTCAAGTGGTGGAGCACCAAGTTTTGTGGCCTAGAGATCTGCATAATCAATGGTATTGGTGTTGATCATTTCAAGACAAAATCATCATGGTATCCTAATATACAAGCAACCATTTTCATCTTTAGTACATATTACTATAATATATATTTTTTCTTTGGATAATTTTTATATTTTTTATTATAACTATCTATATTTTTTTATTATAACTATATGAGTTTAAAAAAGAAGTAAATTTTATTATTTAAAGGAGGCATGCTAATTGCTATCTTCTGGTATGTGATTGAGCAAATTTATTAAATTTATTATTATTTCAATCTATTAAGGCGACAGGATCTAATAATTTTTAGATTATTATAATTAAAAAGTATAAAAATTTTTAAAAAATTATTATATACTGCCACGGGAATAATGAGATTTGTTGCAATAATTTAATTGGGAATTTAATTGGACAGACCGGAGAGACAGGGTTAAAAACCGGAGAGGAGATGAATCCGGACCGGGGCCGGGGCAAGCGATCCGAGAGTTTCGGCTGGAACACAAAAAATAAAATAAAAAAAGGTTCTTTACCATTTTTCCTTCTCTTATTTTCTCACAGTCACACTTTCTTCTCCCTCACAAAAATTATCAATCTGAAAATCTCCGTACCATATGTCTTCCGGAATAAACTCTCTCTATCTCTCTACCTTCTATAAATACGGCATTTGAATCTTGCGCTAATGCGCTTTTTTGTATGTTCCAATCTTAAACGGTTACCAGGCATGTCCATCTCTCTCTCTCTCTAATCTTCATTTCTTATTTTTATGAACATGTTTTTCTATATTTGGTTTCTTAGAAATGAAGGTGATTTCGATATTTGTTTTTGTTCTATGAAAAGGCAAATAAACCAACTTGAACCGAACAATATAAATTTGGTGGAATCTCGTCTTCTCTATATGTGCCTGTGTCGGATTGTATGCGATGTGCGTTTTAGAAAGAAAAGAAATACTGGTTTTATTTTAAAAAATTAGTTAGCTTTGTTAAAGTTGATCACTTCATATGCCAATTATACGTGGGTCATTGAGTTTGATTCATTTTAATAAAATGGGGTGTTTTATTTCTCGTAGTTTTTAAGTATGTAACTGTACTTCAGAGGATAGATTGGTTTTCATTTTAATTTCTATGATAATTGGTCACCTTTTTTTGACAAGGGTTGGTTTAAACATGTCATTAATAACGGGTTTGTGGTAGTTGGGAACAAGGTTTCAAAATTTGATCAATAGTTTTAATTGATTTTCTGTTTTGTAACTACAGACTGTTTCTCTAATTGTTATTTGGGATATTAGAGTTTAGATCACTCCTTTGGACCTTTATCCTTGCTTGTTTGCTAAGAATACTCATGGAATGATAACAAAATTAAATCTTTTATTTTAATCCAGGCTGGTTTCGACTAAAATGCAATGGGGCTAATTTTCTTTGTGGATATAATATTTAACTGTGCTGAAATTTGTGATGGAATACTTAGTGAAGTTGTACGTTATGGAGTATGCTCATGCTTTTTGTAGGTGCCCTTTCTTTGTCTGATTGAAAGGCCTTTTCATTCTGGTTTTTGTGGGATTTGAGTGGTGGAACGATCCTGTAGCATTCACACTGTAATTGGTGTATGATATCCATTTTAGAGTTCAAATGGCTTTTTATTCTGGATGATAGTTTTTTTTTTTTTTCTTGATGATAATCCCCAGTTTAGAAAGAATGTCATACTTTGAAAATCAAGTGGTGTGGGATTTGAAATCTTGGACTTTTTAATTTAAATTACGTAGTTTATCATTTACGTATCTCATTCCTCCTTGATTGAACTATATTATTTTATGCTCCTCTAATGCTTGAGGTTGAACTAGATTCATTCATTCTTGTATCTGTTTCTTTCATTTTCCATCCACAGGTCAAAACCAATCTTTTATGTTACGTGGAATTCTTCACCTGTATACGAATCTTGCTTTGCTGTAGTTCTTTAATTCAGATGAGGACAGCTTCCATGTGCTTTTCCATCTTGCAAGTTCCTAGATGCAGAATCCCCACCTTAGCTAATGTGTGGAGGGAAAGCTTTCACAGCTTTAGTAGGAATGATGGTAACAGTACTAGCTTTAAGCTGATTGGTCCCAAAGTCTATGGGCTTGAGAGAGCTCACGATAAAAAATGGTCACAAAGACCTGTATCTTCAAATGCAGGAAAAAACAAAACTGTCCAGCATAGCAAACCAAGCAACATCGGAAATGAAATTTTAGATGGAACGGTTCCAAAAATTGCTATGTTCAATGTAAATAAAAAAGAGACAAGTCAATTCCAAAAAACTCAATACGCTGACATTCAACAAAAGACTGCTGAAAATAAAGACCTGGCTGGCCTTGTGACAGTTATTGTCTTCGATATTGAGACTACGGGTTTGAGCAGAGAGAAAGAACGGATCATTGAGATTGCACTTCAAGATCTTCAGGGAGGTGAAAACAGCACTTTCCAGACACTTGTAAACCCTCAACGCTATGTGCCAAATTCACATATACATGGCATTACAACTCGTATGGTCAACAGACCTGACGTTCCTAGGTATTCTATATTTATTTGCTTTCTATTTCCTTGGGTTTTTTGTCCAGTAAAAGTCTCTGCTTATGAGGCAAAGGATTCCATTTGTTTGATATGCAGCCTCATTGACATATATGTTTATATGATATAGTTATTTGAAGACGACTCTGGAAAATGGAATTAAATGTCACAGCTATTATGGCGTGTCTTGGTATATGCAATCAATTGAAATTTTATGATAACTCTTCTCTACTTGTCTGTGTCTGAGACCATTTCTTGGCATGATTGTGGGATTTCACTTATTATCCGTTTATGTGAAGATTTTTGCAACTAAGATTTTTTTTCTTATTTAATTGTCTCTAAACCTGTTTTCTTTTTTCTTTTAATTTTTTTGGTGCATGTCATGAATTTTTTTTTGCATCATGGGGAGAAAAAACCTCTCTAGGAATTCTCGCTTGGCTGCCAAGTCTTTGAAAGAACCTTGGTTTATGTATGTGTCTGGACGTGCATAGGTGTGGACTGTAAAGTGCGACTGAACTAGCCTTTAAATCTTTAACCAACCGTGAAGGATGTTTTGAATGATGCCCAGAGTTGCCAGTCGATACTAAATCCTAAGGTGGTATGCTAAACTAGAAATATTGAAAGGTGCCTTCAAATTCCAGAATCCAAAATAATGTTATGCCTATATAATATATGTGACAAAAAAACATGAATATGAAGGTCTAGTTTAGCTAGAAATTGATTGTTTGCCATCTCTATTTCCTTTGTAATGTTGTGAATGCAGTAAAGCTGTGACTTTGACGGGTAGAGTCTCCAGTTTAGCTGATGAGCTCTACCTCGAATGACTCTTTCTTCCCCTATTGGGTGATGTTGTGGGTTCAAGACCCATTGGTTGTGTGTGCCAACTTACTGACCGAAAAAGAAGAGAAAATAATAGTTTGACTTGTTTTATCCATTATTTCTTGATTTGCTTCATTATTCTCAACTTATTTGCATATGATTCTTTAATGTAGATTTTTCATGTTTTTATTGGTCTACTGGTAGGGAAATTTTGTTGCTTGGAATCAGCAAGGTGAAACCAGGCACTTCAATGCTGTAATGATTACTCAGTGTAGTAAAGAACAGCCCTAGTCTGTCTTTGTATTATCTAAGCAATTTTCTCTGGTCCTTCCCCAACCTAGCAGCCACATTTCAGGACATGATGTTGGCTAATAGTTCTATATGATGTGCAGTTTATTTGAATGTTTGATCTAATTTTTTGCAGATCGCCTCTGTAAGTTGTCACTTTACGTCTCTCAAATTGCTAAATCTCTTTTATAAGGCTCTGAGGTTTGATGTTAGTGAGTTACCTTGAGGAGTGGATTTGAACTCAGGGTTCTGGGCCTTTGCCAATGAGGGTTTACCACTTAGGCTAGCTGCCATCACCTGTCACTATGGACTTGCATGGTTATTTATTTGCATCTTATTTTTGACTTAGACTGGAGAACTGCTTGTTTATACATATTAGGTGATTGGCAATCTATCAAAATCATGTCATTATTTTACTTATTGTTGTTTAGTAAAGTTCAGGCTTGTGTAAAGTCAGTTAAAGTGCTGTTGTGAATTTTGTGCAGGATGGAAGACCTGATACCAGTCTTACTGCAGTATGTCAAAAGCCGACAACAACCTGGGGGATATGTATTGTGGGTTGCTCACAATGCTCGCTGTTTTGATGTACCCTTTTTGTTTAAAGAATTTAGTCGCTGTTCCACTGAGGTTCCTCAGGATTGGCTATTTGTGGATACGCTTCCTTTGTCACGTGAGATGATGAAGTCCAAAGGTCAATCTTTCTCCTCTCTAGAAACGTGTTTATGTCCCATGACATGCTGTTGTGGAGGTATTAAAGACTTGATATTGATTTTGTTTACAGGTTTGAAAGTTTCTAGAGTTTCTTTGCAAGCCGTTCGAGAGTTGTATGAAATCCCGTTGGTTGGTTCAGCTCATAGAGCCATGTCAGACGTGAAGATGTTGTCTTTGGTCCTTCAGAGGCTGACTTTTGACCTAAAAATGAATCTCTCTGGTCTCCTTGAAAGATCTTTCAGATATGACCAACCCTAAGAACAAGAATTTGAGCTAGTTTTTAGCATTGCTGTTGGTTCTTTACTAACTATTTATTTTACCAATAACTGATTGGCCCGATATTACTGGGTTTGGCATGCAAGGGACTTCCACTTGAGGGGGCGGGAGTTTGAAATTCTTTGGCATGCATCAGCGATTAACCCCTGGGTGAATCTAGATCTAGGGGTGGCATGCAAGCAATGGTTGGGGTGTCGGATTTTGTAACTTTAAAAAGAAGGAAACCATTTGTTGTAATTTCAACTCAATTCATTACTATATGTTCTATCATATCATGATTCATGCAGTCATTCTCACAGACTCATTACAGTGAAAGTTTAAGGTTTTGGATTCAAACTTGTATTGCCTGTTTATTTTTTCCTTGCCCAAGCCTAATTTTGCAATCACGTGAAGTGATTTGGCTTTTTGTTGAAGGCACCTTCACCAATAGAGAAGGACTAAAAAAATTGAAGGTTGAGCATGGGAGGGAATAGTGACAGAGACATGATACTTGCAGTTACTGAAATTTAATCGTGACAAAATCGCAGGAACAAGAAGTTTCCATTAAGGTTGTTTTGAACCATGGCAAACTGATGATTTATGCCTTGAAGCTTTTTAGAGGGGGAATGCAATTATCCGAGCCTGTAACTGCTGGGTTATAGGGATATATACACATATTACATATACATTATTTACATTTACATGCGTACAAAAAAAAAAAAAATGACATCTCTCTCTGCTTTCGTTGAGAGTTGAACTCCCGCTTACTAAACGGGTGCTCTAAGCAACTGAGCTACGAAAGCAAGTTTGTCGGTAATTTCTCACTTATTCTTTTCCTTGTTCTGATCGTTCAAAAGCTCTTATGTAACCCATCAATCGGAAAATGCTATTTTTAGAGCGATAAACATGACCGAAAAAGTTGACCAATTATCTTTTTTTATTTTTTATTTTTACTTATTGGTTAGGAAAGTAATTATTAATGAATGTGTATTTTTTTTAAGAAAATATTTAAAGATGTTAAAAAAATGTAAAAGAAACTAAAAACAAATTACAGTGATCAGTTCAAACTATCGATACCTTTTATCGGTAATAGGACTCCTGTATAAGAGGGGAAAGTCGCCTGCATCCAAAGACTTTGAAGAGTTGCAAGATATTTGGCTGTTGGAGGACATTTTCCCCAATGCTTCTCCTTAAATTACACACAATATATATATATATATATATATATATATATATATATATATATGCAGTTAGGCTTTTTAATAATTACAATTGAAAGAGAGATTTAAATTGCAGAATTTCAAGTGGAATTCTGTTCTGGAGGGAAGCACAAGTTAAGAAGTGTTAAACATCAAAGACCCCACAAACTCGTTCGTTCAGTAAGAAAGTTGATGTATCCAATTGGCTGTATTCCACTTCATTGCATGAGAGGATAAAAATTCAATAAAAACAAATAAACAGTTTCATCTCCCTGTTAATAGAACCACTCCCCAGGTAATCAGAATTAACGAACAATGGATCCATTTGCAAACACCCTTGCAAAAGGAATATTTTTTTTTAGTAACAGCTCTATACATTTCCCGGGCATGTGGCCCCTACATAGCCCCCTCCCCTCGCCACCCAAACTCCACTTTTCCCCTCCCCAAAAAATCAGGAAATTGAAACGAACAAATAAGTAGGTATTCTCTAAACAAGTATACTGGGGCAATTCAAAAGCCGCACAATCTTCTGCTACGCATGGCCATCGCCATGTCTGAGTATACCGAGTCTCAGGGAAGAGTCGAATTAGTAAGCAAAATCCGGAGATACCGGTGCCCAAAGATCACAATAATATTTCCTTTAGGATTAGCAGAACCAACATGATGAAGCACATGATAATGAGTACTGTAGCACACCTCACCATCCCCCCATGTTTCTGTGTTATCTCTGCCTGCAAGCCCAATGCATCCAAAATGAATTGATATACAAAACAATAGGCTCTGAACAAATTCCATAAAAAGGGAAAAACAAGGAAGGAAGAGAGGACCTTCTGCAGCTGCTTTAACCCCTCCTCCACAGTGGTTGCCACATTTTGAACGTTGTAGTCTATTCTGTCAACAATGGTGCCCTGTTTGAAGAGAGAAGCAAGATTAAAGACTCCAGATATGCGAGATAGTTGTGGACTTATACCAGAGAAAAGGCATCTCCCAACCTGGTCTATCACAAGTACTGACAAATCCTTCATAATCTGAGCAAGCTCATTGATAGATTCCATAACCTCCACAAAAAATAAAGAAAAACAAAAGAACAAAAAGAGTTCAAATTAAATAAGAAAACTAGAATCAGGTCAATGTTAAGTTATACTGATAATAGTGCAGAGAAAGCTTTCTGTAACAAGTCCCAAATACTTGCTGTAATTCTTCTAATAACAGACTCCTTCAAGGGGAGCAACCTCCAGAGATGAAGATGAGAGAAAGAAAATGAAAGTATATTTCTGATTAAAGATTTTTCATGCCATTACAACGAGAAACCCCCACTACATATACTAGTCAGACCTTTAATAACTAACGGGCTAAAGCCCAGCACACTGAAACATCCATTATAACAGAAGGCCAAACACTGGGCCAAGTCCACAAACAAAAGGCCCAAAGGCCAAATAGAAAGCAAGTAAATGGACCATGGGCCTACAATTAACCAATGGGGCTGAGACCAAACCTCTAGCCCTTTATTATCCCAAAACAAAGTCCACAGTGACTCCATTCCACTCCTGTAGAGGTACAAGATTGTGACACTTTCCCTTGCCTGTTGGATCTCTCTCTCTTTCTGCTGTGGACGCCTCACTTTTTTTGAGCTTGGCCATCTGATGCTCATTAAACACCTGATATTAAGCAACTATATCAGTGTTCATCTGACATAACAATTCACAGAAACCCCAGCCGACTACTATCAAATATCTTTTTTTGTTGTGCCAGAATCACCCAGAAACACAAGATAGAGACAATATTGAAGTGGTTCGGCAATTTGCCTACGTCCACTGGAGCGGAAACAATAAATTTCAATAAGTTTGTACAAAATTACAAACTTCAACAAAACTTCTCTATCTTTACAAATGGTCTCTTCTCTGTATTCCCCCCACCCTTAATTCGTTACAAATCATCTCCTTCCATACGAGAAGCCACAGTAGACAGAGGTGGGGCTGCAACAGCTAAGCTTGACATTGGAGGGGTTGCAGCAGCTAAATTTGACATTGGAGAGGCTGCAGTAGCTATCTTGGACATTTGAGGGGCTGCTGCAAAGTTGAATTCAAACTTGGGTGGATTTCAACAATCACCCCCTCCACCCATGTGTGCCATATTAGGATGCTATAAACTATTGTTTTCTTCAAATGATTTCACCCCCTCATCGAAATACTCATTATATCTGCCATGAGAGATTTCTGCTATCAAATGTTCCCTAAGGCGCCAATGCACTCGAAGGTGCTCAGCAATGTGAGATATTGATCAATTCCAAACAATGTTAGAATTTGATCCCTGTGACGACTTTCGTCAACATATCTGCTGGATTGTCTTTAGTGCCAATCTTCTGAAATAGAATATTCCATTTTTCTAATATCTCACGTATGAAGTGAAAATAGACATCTATATGCTTTGTTCGAGAATGATACACTTGATTCTTGGCCAGATGAATTGCACTTTGACCGTCACAGCAAACGATAACCTTTTGCAGTTTAAAGTCCAAATCTAGTCCCTAACCAAATGGTTTCTTTCACGGCTTCTGTCACAACCATGTATTCAGTCTCTGTTGATGATAGTGCAATTGTAGACTACAAAATAGATCGTCAACTAACTGGTCCTCCAGCCATAGTGAACATATATCCAATTGTCGATCGTCAAGATCACCAGCATAGTCTGAGTCAACATATCCAGTTACTAGACTATCTTCACTCTTCTCGAACTTCAAACCAAGATCTAAGGTCTTTAGAATATACCATAAAATCCATTTAGCCGCATGCCAATGTGTATTTCAAGAATTATGCATATATCGGCTAACTAAGCTAAAGGCCTGGGAGATATCAGGTTGTGTATACACCATGACATACATTAAACTTCCCACAGCACTTGCATACGGGACATTTTTCATATTGTCCCGCTCTTCATCACTTTTAAGAGACTGCAATGCAGCGAGCTTGAAATATGGGGCCATCGGAGTACTTACTGGCTTTCGTCTTCGAGTCCATGTTGAAGCGTTGTAGTACTCTCTTCAGATTCTGGTAAGGTGAACTGTGTTTTTCACCTTATCTCTGTTAATCTTCATCCCCAATATTCTTCGTGCTTTTCCTAGATCTTTCATTTCAAACTCTTGACTCAGTTGAGCTTTCAATCAATCTATTTTCACCTTGCTTTTACATGCAATCAACATGTTATCTACATATAAAAACAAATATATGAAAGATCCATCTGCAAGTTGTTTGAAATACACATAGTGATCGTATTGGCAATGAGTGTATTTCTAGTCAATCATGAAGCGGTTGAAACGTTTGTACCATTACCGAGATGACTGCTTCAAACTGTAGAGAGATTTCTTCAAATTGCAAACCCATTTTTCTTTACCAGCTTCTTTAAAACCATCGGGTTGAGACATATAAATCTCCTCCTCCAGATCACCATGTAAGAAAGCTGTCTTCACGTCAAGCTGGGCTAACTCAAGGTCATATTATGCAACCAAAGCTAGCAGTATCCGAATGGATGAATGTTTCATAACAGGAGAGAATACCTCACTATAGTCAATTCCCTCTGTTTGAGCATAGCCTTTCGCTACCAATCTGGCTTTGAATCACATCCCACTTTTAGCAGCTTGATCATCTTTCTGATTGAAAATCTACTTACAACCAATTGACTTCTTTTCTTTTGGAAGCGGCACAAGCTCTCATGTCTGGTTCTTATGAAGAGATTGTATCTTCTCGCTCATTGCACTCTTCTATTTAGTATGTTCACTGGACTGTATGACTTTTTTGTAAGTGGTTGGGATCTGATCTCCTTCAGTTGGAAGTGCATACGTCACATAGTATGCATAACGTGCCGGTAAATGTCTCTCTTCTCCGCCTTTTTGTTGCAATTGATTCAGGTTGGCTTGGGAATACCGTGATTGGACTATCAACCTCAAGTTGTCTGTGCTCTCCATTAGTGACTCTTGAATCTTTTGGAGTAGTAAACTTCACATTTTGCGAATCACAAGGTGCTTCGCTATCATGGCTGTCTTTATGCGAGTCTTTATGCTCATGTGAGTTGAGCATCCCAAACTCGTTGAATGTAACATCTCTACTGATTATTACCTTCTTTGACTCTATGCACTAGAGTTTGTACCCTTTTACACCATTACTAAAACTTAAGAATTTTGCTTTCTTGGCTCTAGGATTAAGCTTACTTTCTTGAGCATGATAGTAAACAGGGTATCCAAAAATGTGTAATGAGTCATAATCAGCAGCATGAGTACCTTTTCACATTTCAATGAGTACCTACTCAAATGTGCTAAGACTGAAAAATTGTCTTTCTGTGAAATCTGTATATTGGGGAAGCAGACATGAATCAAGTTCGGAACCGCAGTTCATCGTACACAGGGGATATTTGATTGTGCAGTCTGATGTATGGGGACGGACCAAAAATGCATCTTTGGGAGGTAAGCACTGGTTTGTAATATTTGTTGATGATTATTCTTGTCGTGTATGTGTGTACACGATGAGGCATAAAGATGAAGTGTTGAAGATCTTCCTTGATTGGAAGAAAATGATCAAGACTCAAACCGATAGGAAAATCAAGCGGTTCAGATCAGATAATAGAGGTGAGAATACTCTAGACCCCTTCATGGAAGTGTGCCAGAAAGAGAGAATTGTGAGACACTTCATTGTACGAAGAACACCACAATAGAATGGTGTGGCAGAATGGATGAATCCTACTTTGCTGGAGAAAGTATGGCATATGTTACTGGATGTTGAAATAAGTAAACAATTTTGGGTTGAAGCTGTGATGTATGTCTGCCACCTCATCAACCGATTACCTGCAGCTACCAATGGCGAGAAGAAACCCATTGAAATGTGGAAAGGTACTCATGCTACTGATTATGACTCATTACATATTTTTGGATGCTCAGCTTACTATCATGCTAAAGAAAGTAAGCTTGATCCTAGAGTTAATAAAGCAAAATTCTTAGGCTTTAGTACTGGTGTAAAAAGGTACAGACTCTGGTCCAGAGAGTCAAAAAAGGTAATAATTACTACAGATGTTACTTTTAACGAGTCTGAGATGCTTAAGTCACGTGGTCATTAAGACTCCCATGAAGGCAACCAAGATAGCAAAGCACCTTGTGATTCGCAGAAGGTGGAGTTTACTACTCCAAAAGATTCAGGAGTCGCTAATGGAGAGCACGGACAACTTGAGGTTGATAGTCCGGTCACAGTATCTCCAAGCCAACCTGAATCAATTGCAACAAACAGGCCAAGAAGAGAGACGTGTTTACCGGCTCATTATGCAGACTTTGTGATATATGCACTTCCAGCTGAATGAGATCAGATCCCAATCACTTACAAAGAAGCCTTACAGTCCAGTGAACAGACTGAATGGAAAAGTACAATGAGCGAAGAGATGCAGTGTCTTCATAAGAACCAGACATGAGAGCTTGTGCCGCTTCCAAAAGGAAAAAAGTCAATTAGTGGAAAGTGAATTTTCAATCAGAAAGATGATCAAGACGCTAAAAGTGGGGTACGATTCAAAAATAGATTAGTAGTCAAAGGCTACACTCAAACAGAGGAAATTGACTATAGTGAGGTATTCTCTCCTATGGTGAAACATTCATCCATTCGGATATTGCTAACTTTGGTTGCACAATATGACCTTGAGTTAGCCCAGCTTGATGTGAATACAACTTTCTTACATAGTGATCTGAAGGAGGAGATCTATATGTCTCAACCGGAAGGTTTTAAAGAAGCTGGTAAAGAAAAATGGGTTTGCAATTTGAAGAAATCTCTCTACGGTTTGAAGCAGTCACTTCGGCAATAGTACAAACGTTTCGACCGCTTCATGATTGACTTGAAATACACTCGTTGCCAATACGATCACTATGTATTTCAAACAACTTGCAGATGGATCTTTCATATATTTGTTTTTATTTGTAGATGACATGTTGATTACACGTAAAAACAAGGTAGACATAGATCGGCTGAAAGCTTAGCTGAGTCAAGAGTTTGAAATGAAAGATTTAGGAGAAGCACGAAAAATATTGGGGATGGAGATTAATAGAGATAGGGTGAAAATCACAGTTCACCTTACTCAGAACCAGTATCTGAAGAGAGTACTACAATGCTTCAACATGGACTCGAAGACGAAAGCCAATAAGTACTCCAATGACCCCATATTTCAAGCTCGCTGCATTGTAGTCTCCTAAAAGTGATGAAGAGCGGGACAATATTAAAAATGTCTCGTATGCAAGTGTCGTGGAAAGACACATTGGCATGCGGCTAAATGGATTCTACGGTATATTCTAGAGACCGTAAATCTTGATTTGAAATTCGAGAAGAGTGAAGATAATCTAGTAACTGGATATGTTGACTCAGACTATGCTGGTGATTTTGACAAACCACGATCGACAACTGGATATGTGTTCACTATGGTTGGAGGACCAGTTAGTTGGCGATCTATTTTGCAGTCTACTATTGCACTATTATCAATAGAGGCTGAATACATGGCTATGACAAAAGCCATGAAAGAAGCCATTTGGTTACAGGGACTGATAACAGATTTGGGCTTTAAACAACAAGAGGTTATCATTTACTGTGACAGCCAGAGTGCAATTCATCTAGTCAAGAATCAAGTGTATAATTCTCGAACAAAGCATATAGATATCCGTTTTCACTTCATACGTGAGATATTAAAAGAAGGGGACATTCTACTTTAGAAGATTGGCACTGAAGACAATCTTGCAGATATGTTGATGAAAGTCATCACAGGGATCAAATTCCAACATTGTTTGGAATTTATCAATATCTCACATTGCTGAGCACCTTCGGGTGCATTGGCGCCTTAGGCACATTTGATAGCAGAAATCTCTCATGGCAAATAGAACAAGTATTTTGATGAGAGGGTGAAATCATTTGAAGGAAGTAACAATTTGTAGCATCCTAATATGACACACATGGGTGGAGGGGGTGATTGTTGAAATCCACCCAAGTGTGAATCCAACTTTGCAGCAGCCCCTCAAATGTCCAAGATAGCTACTGCAGCCTCTCCAATGCCAAACTTAGCTGTTGCAACCCTTCCAATGTCAAGTTTAGCTGCTGCAGCCCCACCTTTGTCTACTGTGACTTCTCCTATAAGAGATGATTTGTAATGAATTAAGTATGGGAGAAATACAGAGAAGATGCAATTTGTAGAGATAGAGAGGTTTTGTTGAAGTCTGTAATTTTGTACAAACTGATTGAAATTTATTGTTTCCGCTCCAGTGGACGTAGGCAAATTGCCGAACCACTTAAATATTGTCTCTATCTTGTATTTGAGTGTGTTTCTGGGTGGTTTTGGCACAACAATTTAATAGGAGTTTTTTTTTTTGGAAAGGGTAGGGGGTGAAGGTGTTTCGGCACAACAAACATAGAGATGATTTCCAGAGAAAATTGTATGTTGTGAAAAGAAATACATACCATGTTGTCCATATCATCATCTCCAATTTTAGATCTACTTCCATTTAGATTCATCTCTAAATCATCCCCCATCTTGACCCTACACAAAATATATTTTTAAAAGATATGCGTTAAAGGCTATACAGTATTCTTGGGGTGTTGAAAAAAAAGAAGATATCAATTACAGATATTATTAAAAGAAATGTAAAAGCATGACGCAACACTTCCATATTCCAAATTATGAGGCAATGAACTACATCAATCTGAAACTGCAATTTTGGCAAAGTCTTAACATAGTGCCAATTGAATAGTAGAAAAGAAAAATTTGTTCAGAACCTCTTTTTGCTGCCTGAGAGCATTGGTAGTGGCTTCTCCATCTTCATCTTCATCTTTAAATTTGAAGAATATGTTTTTAAATTCACCTACATTGGCTTATGCATCTCTAAATTTTTGCATAGCTATAAATAATGCTTCTTCAAATTTGAAGAAGCACTATTCATTCTTCAAACATTATTTTACTATTTTTTCTCTCTTACCCATTAAAATCAACTTTGTAGAATTTATATTAAGATGATTTTGATACATGAAATTTGTATTAAATTGATAATACAAAGTGGATGCTAATTGTAAAATATATATAAAAAAATAATTTTAGGAAACGAATAAAAAAAATATTTTATTATTATTTGGTTCAAAGATGCATAAACTAATGTGAAAGTTTTTCTTCATATGCAAAATCATTCTTCAAAAGAGCAGATTTTGCATATGAAAATGCATAAACCAATACCAATGCTCTGAGGTGCTTCAAATAAGTAGACTGTTTCTTGCGAAGCTCCATTGAAAGGTTTTGAAGATCAGTGGCAAGAGAGAGCTGTGGCAGAAAACTGCAAAAATCAGCACAGTTCACCAGAATAGAATTTGAGAGGATAAAAGCTGACACACACACACATATATGTTTACATTGATTTCCAAGCCCTACGCGGATGCAGGTATGGACTGGAGTCCAGAACAACTGACCACTAGCATTGGAGGAGTTACCTCTCTCCCTCTTTCTCTCCCAGACCCTCCCTTTCTCGGGGAGCAGGGAATCTGGTATAGGCAGGAGTCCAGAAACAAATGGCCACCATTGTTGCAGGGACTTTCCCTGCCTAGGTGGACTCCAGGTAGAATTCAAAAGATGGCATTCTAGTTATTTCTTACCATGGACTAGGAAGAGAAGGGGAAGAAAAAACAGATGCCCATAACCCTGCAATGATGATTGCCAAAACCACTCAACCTTGCCATATGATAAAGAGATGTGGGAGATTTCAAGGTACTAGAGATCCTTAAGATTAAAACAAAAGAATTGAAAATATTAATGAATGTGTAGCCTTTAAGGCTAACGAACCACAGGAAGGATGAGAGAGAGAGAGAGAGAGAGAGAGAGAGAGAGAGAGAGAGAGAGAGAGAGAGAGAGAGAGATTGTAGTGAATTAGTGCAGCACCAAATTGATGAGACATGCAATCAAATCAAGATCCATGGTGCATTCCAGTGTTGGAAATAAAACAACTGGGCAAACCCTCTTGCTCAAAAACCAAGATATTAGAGTAAATTAATAAAGTTATGCAAGCAGTCATAAGTAAAGCACTCCTGCAGATCATACCTGCATGTTCTTTCTAACATTTGAATCTTCAGAAGGCCAAGCAGCTGAAAGTCACTGTAGTTTCTTCTCTGATCTCTTTATCAGACCAGTGATCTCTTGTGAAAGAGATTCAATCAAATGTTGATTTTCTTTACCATCTCCAAATGAAGGCATTAAGGCCTTTGCATGAGCCTTGGCTAACTCAGCCATTTTAGTTCGTGCATGCTGTACATTTGCCGCTATTTCTTCAGAAACATCCACCCAAGCTGGAGGTAGACCCACAGTAAGTGCGCCCTTACTGCAGCCAAAACAGAATAACTTGACTAGTAAAGTTCACAGCACGACTACATGCCAGAAAAATGAAGATGTAAAGCAGTAAAAGCTTTGACAAAAATAAAAAGGCCAAAATATGAAGAAAAACTAAACAGGAACCAATAGTTGCACTGTAATACTATCACATCACTTTAGACAGCCTTTGGATCTACCACAGCATTCCCTTGGTCTAACACCACCCTCCAGATGACCAATTTGATTGCTTACTCGAACTATCCTTCGCCTTTCATTTCGCATAATTAAGCTTCAATTTCTGTATGAATCAGGTCTATTTTTCCCATCACAATATTGAGAAGCAAGCCTAATCTACTTGCGGCCACTACAAAATCTACCAAAAACCTTCAAGAACCCCACCCAAATAAGGTCCCATCACAGACATAATTAGGACCAAAACCAAAGATGGAGAAACTGTATCCACTACCCTCTCCCTTACAGCCATCTACATAGACCCAAAAGCTTGCAACTCTCTGAACACATTCCAACTCATTTCCAAAAGCTTCAAATTGTGTTATTTTCTATTTCCAGAAAATGCAAGTGAAACTAGATATTACAGAGAAGACCAGTCCAAGACCACCCAGTCCACATTCTGTGCGCAGCCTACTCTAATTGGCTTCAAGGCTAGCAATCGTCTTTTCATTCATTAAGCGGTTTAGTCGCATTCATCATTTATTACAAAATTTTAGCTTATATTACAAAGATGTAAGAGTTTCAAAAGGAACATTTGACATCAAGGCAAAGACTGGAAGTCTACAATGGGCTGTAAACCAAAAATTATGAACTCCAAAAGATTTTCAAATGATATTCCATAATATATATTTTTTTGATAAGTAAAATATTATATATATCAATAGGAGGAACCAAGTACACTGAATGTATACAAGAAACACATTGCCCATAATAGAAAGCCCCTAATGACCTAAAAAGCCCATGAAAAGCAACCCAAAATACACCAAGCCTGACCCCAACCCCTTGTTTCCCGTAGAACTAAAACTCTACCCGAAAACCCCACCCCAACCCCTTGTTTCTCATCTTCACAATACCCTCCCTTTAAACTTCCCTCTAGTTGAGCTACCACCCTTAGCCTTTGCCTCTGCCACCTCCACAGACTTGATCTACAAACTCCGGCGACCCCATTGTGGGGCCTCCAACGTCGGTCCTCCTCTGACGACTAGGAGTTTTCATCTGTTTTTTCAGTTAACACAGTTAAGGGGCACTACGATATGAGCTTTTGCCTCTGCCACCTCCATAGACTTGATCGACGGACTTGATTGCGGCTCAACCTCCTAAAGCTTTTTGCATAAATACTTGACAGAATGAAGCCCTTCAGCTTGGGAAGCCCCTGCATCTGAAGTCAAAGGTTTGATATCATTATGGGTCAGCTGGTGCGCTTTTGAGTGGAATCGAAGGCTTTTTGAGCGTTTGCCAGAAACATGAAGGTCTTCATTAAAAATTGTGGAGAGGAGAAGAAGGGTTTGGAGATTTGTAGTGATGGGTCATAGTGGTATAGCATGGTTGATGGCTATGGTGGAAGAAATATTACAGGTAGGGAGAAATTTGGATTTCACAAAACACTTGCGCGAAGGAAACAAAACATTCATGGCTCAACGATGCTCCAACGAGCATGGTAGGTATCTAACTGTCACCAAATATGGTGGAGGAGGCTGGTAGAGTGTTGTAGTCATTCCCGACTTGGAGGTGAATCATAAAGACCCAAGTACATCCACGGTGGCGAGGCAATCATATGTGGCAGCTCTGAAGACGGGTCATGCTTCGAGGGTTCAGAGTGAGGGGAACGGTGAAAGTGGTCTGCAGATCACGCCTTAGAACCAGCTTGTCGCGATGCACAATTCTTTAAAGAAGATGGAAACCCAACTTATCGAGTTGAAGGTAGCGATAGCTTTCTTGTCTACGAAAATAGATCTGATTTCAGCTGGAGGCAATAAGTTTGTAAGAAAGAAGACTAAGATAGGCCCGAATCTTTTAAACTCAGATAAAGGAAAATGAAAAATCGAATTCGGCCCTGTCCCTATAACCATATCCAGGAGAGTATGGCCAAAAGGAAATTTGGGTTATTTGAAGTGGGTTCTACGTCGGGTATCGGCGTAGAGACATCAATAATGGAATGTCATTCGCCTCAGGTAATACAGGATAGACCGATAGTCGATATTACACTCTTGGTCCCCGAAGAAACTATGGCTCCCTCGTCGGAATTGAAGGAAAATGGAATACTACCAAGGTCTGAAGGAGATGTAAGACCCGTTGAAGTTGCACATAAAAGGTTACCAGAGGTGAAGAAACTTGATGTCATACCATTGGAGAGAACCAATGGAGTTACTGAGGAGGTACAGGATTTGAATATGGGTTTGGTGTTGGTGCCTTGTGTAGAGGAATGTTTAGAGTCGGGAGTGCAGCTGGATATTGTGTTTGGGAATAATGTTGCTCCCCTGGTCTCTCTTCCTCCAAGAGTGGATTGGATCCTGCCTAAAGTTAACGAGATTCAGCAGTCCGTGAGAATTTCACATGGAGGATGTGGACAAATTTAAAGAACTAATCACTGGGATTAAGGCAGGCTATGGGCTTGAAACCAAATATATTAGAAGTTCAGTTTTTTCTTTTTATAAGATAGATCGCATTCCTTCAGATAAATTGGTATCTGCTCCGAAGAATGATAGAAATAATTTAAAAAATTTAAATTCTGTGTCGTAGTATCAAATTTTGTTGAAGCTCATCTCAATTACAATAAATAGATGCCTTATCAGTCTCAGCTGACTGAGAACTTCGTTTTTATCATTTCCTAAAAAATGGAAAAAGAAAGACTTTGAATTGGACGTTTTATTTCTCTACTATAGACCCATTTTCTCAGCCGCAAAATGGGAGAGAGAGAGAGAGAGAGAGAGAAAGAGACCTCGAATTACCGGGGTCCTCAGTGCTGAGAGGGGCATAGGAACGATTCGGATTGAGAAGCGAGGTGTTGACCAACTCGATCACCGGACCGGCGGCGGAGCTCGTAGACGAATACGCAGGCGGAGAACTGGAAGGAAGCCTGACGCTCTTCAACGCATCCCTGTACCTTCTGAAAATAAGAGTCCGGTTCCTCATCGCCATGGAGAGCTCGGGATTCAGATCCGAAATTCAAAGGCAGGGATCCGAGGAGGCTAAAACTAAGGGAGGTTTGGTCATGGCGGAGCCAGAAAGCGAAGGAAATCGAGAGAAAATTGGTGGTAAAATGGAGACGGATGGTGAACTGGCAAGAGAAGGCGGGAGGTGACGTGAGCTGTGAGACGGGGAAAGGGAGAGCCGAGAGGTGACTGTCACGTGCCCCGCGGAGTTGGAAACAACGGAGTGGGGGTTTTGGAGAGAGTCACAGACCGACAAATTACGAGGGGATTCATTCGGTCCAATTGGGACAGCCTCAGTTAACCATTTAGGTGCTCGTGCGATCGCACGTGAATGTTGTACATCTAAAAATCATTATAATTTTTTTTATTAATCTCAATTTAACTCATCTTATTTAATCGTTATAATTTTTTTAAAATTTTTATATAAAATATAATAAATAATTCAACTTTTTCAAATTGTAAAATAATAATGATATTAAAAAAATAATATTTTAATAATATTTTATTTAATTTTTAATTTTTATTTTAACTTACTATCAAGACTTTCTTTAGAGTTTAATTATTAAGAAAATTATCTATTTTTAATTTTTTTTATTGATACATCAAACACATTACTACCTTAAGTTCCACGCACGATGCAGTCAAGGATGGTTCTAGAATTAAATTCTGGAATAACCAACAGTGTGGAGCTCGGATGCTTAAGGAAGCCTATTCGACAATATACAACATTGCACAAAGACAGGAGGCTTCGATTTCAAAGCTCATGGATCTATTTAGTGACTCTTCTCAATGGAATATCATTCTCCTAAGAGCTGGCCAAGGCGGAGAAATTGACATATTTATAGATTTCTTCAATTTTGAATATGATTCTAGAGTGAATGGAGAGTTGATAAGATGGTCACGGTTTAAGAATGGGAGATTGCATAGTCATACTATAAATTCCTTATGACACATTCTACAAATACATGGAAGAACATATTTAGGTAGGTTTAGATAGTGAGTTGAGATAAAAGTTGAATAAAATATTATTTTTTAAAATATTATTTTAAGATTTGAAAAAGTTAAATTATTTATTATATTTTATATGAGAATTTAAAAAAGTTATAATAATTAGATAAGATGAAATATTTTTTCTATTAAACATTTATTCTTTTGTATGGATAACTTCAGATTTTCACCTTAGATAATTTAAGGAAAGTTGAATCACTGTGTTGGATTGTTGTTATATGTGTAAGAAAAGTAGAGACTAGAGTTTGTGAATCACTTACTGGGTGTAGCCGTGTGCTTGTGGAATGATATTTTTGCTAGAGTGGGGCTTATTGGGTGATTTCATGAAGGGTCATTGACTTTTTAGCCAGCTAGTAAGGCATATGAGATAACTCTCAAATTACAGCTATTTGAAAGATGATACCGACATGTTTGTGGTGGTGCATATGGATGAAGAGAAATGGTTGGAGTTTTGAGAATGGTAAACCGACAATGGATGAGATTATAATTTTTTAATACTAATTTATTCCATTGATATATTGTAATACACTTCAATGACATGCATTAATCTTCATGATTTCATCGTATCTTTAGACAATACTCATATATAAGTGTTGTTTTTGTATATATCCCGTGTATTTAGCATCATCTATTTTAATAAAATTCTTATTTACTGATAAAAAAAAATTATTTACATACCGACTTGTAAGACGTAGCTCTACCTCATTTGAAAGATCAAACTATGCCACTCATAAGTTGCAACTTGCCGTTCGTTGATGGTTGATAGATTTTAAATAAGTGAAGTCGAGAGACAAAGTCAAAAAATGAGAGGGTCAAACTAAATATGAATATTAATATGGAATGAAAAAAAAAAAAAGATAACTTAAAAACGCATATAAAAAATACATACCAGTCTAATTATGCTAATTTGACTCGATGCTGTTTGAATAAATAAAATTTGTAAATTATCGTACTAAATATTCCAGTAATTATTTCCCAATTTAAATTACTGGATAATCTATAAAGAAGTTATCATCTATTTTGTTACGAAGTTCTCTTAATAAGGTTTAAAACTGAAAAGGTCCACCAATTGAATAATAAACTTTTGGCTTTTCAATTGTCACCTATAGTCGATATAAGTCACAAATTGTGTACATGTTTTGTAGATTTGGATCATGAGGCACATTATATTTATAGTGTTTCAACTGAAATCTTAATTAGTTTTTTTTCTACCCATTAAAATTTCTACTACCATTACAAGAAAAAAGAATTTTCACCACGACACTTAATTGTTGAAAAAAGCTGGCTAAAGATCAGTCTTAATTGAGAATTTGCCGCAAGAAAAAAAAAAGTCACAAATAATCTAATTTTCCGGCGATTTATTTCGCTAGAAATATTCCAAAATTTCATCCACAAGCATGTTAGTCATGGTTAATTGTCGCCGGAAATAAGTATTTGCGGCGACTTGTATCCCTAGGAAATAATTATTTGCCGTGAAAGTTGATTGCCGAGAAAAGATTGGGTCGCAAAATATTATTCTGGCCGGAAAAGGTCCATAACAAGATTAAAAAAAAATGCACTAAACAGGATACATAAAACTAAAATGGATTCATAAGAATTAAGCAAAAAAAAAAAAAAATTTATATCCTTCACTTTAATATTTTTTTTACAAGTAATAAAAAATTATATTCATAAGAATTTTTTGATAAGTCATGAGGCATACCAATGATGCAAAATAATTATAGACTGCAAAAAGTTAAAAGTGACATGTTTACTACAGGGTTTTATCAACTCAATTATCATAGCCAACACAATTATCATAGCCAATAAAAGAGCGTGAATTTACAAACAAGGAAGAAAAAAATATGACTCTAGCCCTGAAACTTGAATACTTTTCTCCAATTATTTATATCCAAACTGAGCTTGGAAAGACGAATGGAGACTAAGAGAAAGAGAGAGACTCACTAGCGTGGAGAGGAGGCGAGAAGTGTTAGACCCCCACGTAAAACCGCCTCCAAAGGAGCCGCCCATGTCCTAGCCATGTCCGGGACATGCCCCTTGATCATGCCTCGAGCATGCCTTGGCCCGTGTCTTGTCACACACGGGGCGCCCAGCATGCTCTTGGACCGACCACATGCATGCCTTGGCCCGTGCCTTGACAAGCACGGGGCGCCCAGCATGCAAGCCGTGCGCGCGCGGCACCTCGACCCTAGCGAGGTTAGTGGCCAGGCGCAGCCCAGCGCATGGCCAGGCATGCGCACGCCCATGCGCATGCCCATGCACCGCGCGGCCCGGCGCATGCACGCAGGCCGCAGGGCTCAGCGCGCGCGCGCAGCCCACCCGGCCCTGCGCATGCATGCAGGCCGCATGGCCTTGCGCCTGCACGCAGGCCGCGTGGCCCTGCGCATGCGGGTCAGCCGCATGGCCCCGCACGCCCACGCAGGCCACACAGCCCTGCGCGCCCAGCCAGACCGCATGGCCGTGCGCACGCCCATGCGCACAGCCATGCGCACGCCCGAGCACCTGCAGCCGACCAGGCCCCCAGCCGCATGGCTCTCCTGCCGCACCCCAGCGAGGTTAGTGGCATGCCTTCCAGGCATGCCATCCAGCGCACGGGCCCAGCCCGTGCCATGCAGAGCAGGCCAGTGGCATGCCCACCAGGCATGCCATCCAGCGCACGGCTCCAGCCCGTGCCATGCAGAGCAGGTCAGTGGCATGCCCACCAGGCATGCCATCCAGCGCATGGCTCCAGCCCATGCCTTGCAGCAGGCTCACGTGGCTGGCCACCTTCAGCAGGCCGAACATGGCACCATGCCATGCCCACCAGCCGGCCCATGCATGGCACCAAGCCATGCACCCTAGCCAGCCATGCCGAGCCACTTAGCCATGGACCAGACCGAGGACCACCATGCACCACCCTAGCCGACCCTTGGCTCATGCATGCCACGGCCTAGTGGTCCATGCCACTATCTTCATTTTTGTCATTTAATTATTTATTTCATTTTTAATTCCTTTTATTTCAAAGGGGCCTTTTGGGGGTTTCCAAGTTGTAACCTTATAAATAGGACCCTTAGCCATTTCTTTCACATCTTTTGACAATAGCCTTTGTGGACTAAGTTGTTCTTGAGATCACATTCGGTGCATAGCACTTGGGCTCTTTGGGGTGCAATTCGTGAATCCCTAAGGAGAGGATCACACTTTGCAATTCGTGAATAAGTGTGATCCATTCTATCTCTCTTATGAGTATTTTCCTTTCACTCTCTTGTTCTCCATTTAATTCTTATTGATCTTGCTAGTTCATGTTCTTGTTCATACTTTGTTCATCATTGTGCTTGTGAGTTTCGGCCAACAAGTCATCCTCAACATCCATTTGATCTTCCTTCCAACCACATACTCGACCAACCCTTGTTTGCCCTACTTACCATATTCGGCCATCACTCCCAAAAACACCCCTCATCCAATACACTCCATCCCTAGCCGAGATACACTTTCCATACAAGGTTCAAATTCAAATTTTGGCTCCTTGCCTCATTTGAATTAACCTAGCCGCCCACTCCACTTACCAAACTAGAGTTTCCAAATTGGAAACCCTAGTTGACCTCTTGGATCCTCTTGGCCGGCCATCACCCTAATCCAAAACACATCCCTAGTTTTTAGGAAACTTTCCTAAAAACACTCTCCTACCCCATTCGGCCAAGCCTTGGCCGCCCACCTCTTTTGCCCTAGCTCCAAACCCTAATCATCCCATCACCCAAAACCCTAGCCGTCCATCACCATTCATCCAAACCCTAAACCTCATGCAAGTGGCGCCAACCCTAGCTCACCCTAGGCCGTGCACCACTCACTCTTGTGATCTCACACTTAGCCATTTTTCCCACTTTCCATACACTTCCAATTAGCCTAAACACTAACCTCACCCTACCCAAAGTGCCACCATAGACCGTCTTGAGCGTGAACCAAGCAAGTGAAGGACTTGGAGTCGGTCAACCAAAGAAGTCTATTGCCGAAGAGGACTTAGTGTTTAGGGACTTGACCGGGGTCCCTAACATTAATTGGTGCTTTCATTGAGAGGCATTTTGCTTGGTGTTTTTGAGAAGTTCTCACTTCTCCACGAGGTAAACGACGCGTTAACCCAAACTTTGTGAATTGGTTGGGGGAGACCCTCGTTGGATCCCATTTATCTGTGATATTACTTGTGAAATTGGAGTTTGGGGGTTGAGGTAGAGGACGGAGTAGAGTTCTCGAAGGGGTCGGCTACCCTTGAAGGTAGAGGACCCGAGGTTGGACCGTGTGCAAGAGGGGTCGACCACCCTTGAAGGTGGGGGACCCAAGGTTGGACCTTTGAGCCGTGATCAAGCTCCACCAACCGAAGTGCTGTCCAATTTCCGTGCAAGCTCAGTTTGCAAGCTCAGTTGCAAGACTCAGTTGCAAGTTCAGTTGCAAGACTCAGTTGCAAGATTCAGTGCAAGCCAAGGAACCATGAACCGAGGAGAGAATGAAGCCGAGGATCAAGGTGGTTCCAACCGGGAACGCCTCGAAGCTTTGGAGGGGCACACCACAAAATTGACTAGTGTCCTTGGTGAGGTCACATCCTCATTGGCCGAACTAAGGATGGCTTTGAATGCTAATGCCCGTGAGACCGAAGAGAATAGGCGTGCCACGGATGCCATGAGACGTGAGAATAATGCAAGTCTTGAGAGGCTTGAAAGAAGGTTGGCCGAGCACAATGGCCAAAGGAGAGTCCCTAGTCCGAATGGGCAAAGGCAAGAGGCCTTTGTTGATGGAGCCGAGACTAGTGTGACTGGTTCCATGCATGATCCACCAAGAGCCGAGTATAGAAGAGGAGGCCGTGTTGAGAATGACCAAGTGGCCGTAGAAAGATGGATTAGAGAGGAGGATCATCGAACTAGAAGTCCAAGTAATTGGAGGGAACCTCAAGATGTGAGGTTGGAAATTCCAAGGCATGAAGAACACTATGAGGCCGAGTATGATGTGGGCCATGAGGAACCGAACGATTATGGTGGCTATGCCAATGGAAGACATCACAACCGAGATAGAGAGAGGGGCTATAGAAACCGAAGACATGATGATGATCACTATGATGAAAGAAGAGGAAACCGGGCTCATGACCGGGGACCTAGACGACCAAAGGTAGATTTTCCCAAGTTCAATGGGGGAGATCCTTATGAGTGGTTAGATAAAGTAGACCACTACTTCCGGGTCTATGAAGTTCCAAGAGATGAGAGAGTATCAACCGCTTGCTTCCATCTTGAGGGAAGAGCAAGTAAGTGGTGGAGATGGCTACGTGATCAATATGACAAGGAGAGGAGACGCCTAGGATGGACGGCCTTTGAGAAGGAGTTCTTGATGCAATTCGGCCCCTCACCAATTGTTAACCACCATGGGCAACTTGCCAAGTTGAAACAAGAAAGGGAAGGTGCACAATTACATAGATGAATTTCGGCAACTCCAAACCTTAGTGAGGGGTTGGTCCGAAGAGGCACTAATTGGTACATTTGTAGATGGCTTGAAACCGTGGCTAGCCAAAGAGATAAAGTTGAAGCAACCAACAAGGCTTCAAGAAGTTATGAGAATGGCCGAGATTTTGGAGGAGAGCACTCACATTGAGAAGCGTCAATTCAAGGACATGGGGAGCAAGTTCACCAAACCTTTGCAAACCAAAGTTCCTTGGAAGGGCAAGGAGGAAGTAGGGAGTGCATCTAAACCAAAGCCTTATGAAGTAAAAAAGTTATCAAGAGAATAGGTCCAAGAGAGGATCAAGAAGGGGCTTTGTTTCAAATGTGGTGACAAGTGGAACAAAGAGCACAAGTGTAAGGCCGGTCAAGCATATGTGTTGCTTGAAGAAGACACAAGTGAAGAAGAGAAAGAAGAGCATGAAGAATCAACTAGTGATGGACCCGAGTATGTGGAGGCCGAATCTAGTGAGACACTAGAGGAGGCCGAATTGTCCTTGAATGCTATTTCGGGTGTCCAAAGACCTACATCCATGAGAGTGATGGCATGGGTGGGGAAGTTTGAAGTGACCCTCCTAGTGGATAGTGGATCCACCCACAACTTTGTCAATGCCAATATTGTGAACAAAGTGGGATTGAAGCCGTGCACCATTGAACCCTTTGAAGTGAAGGTAGCAAATGGGAACAAGCTTAGGTGTGATGGGCTTGTCAAAGAGGTAAAGATGAACATTCAAGGGGTGAGGATTGTGGCCGACCTACATGTGTTGGCACTAGTCGGACTTGATGTGGTGTTAGGCAACGCTTGGCTTAAGGGCCTTGGGAGAGTAATACATGACTACCATAATATGACCATGGAGTTCAAACTCGGATCTAAGAAGAGAGTATGGACCGCATTAACATCCAAAGAAGTCACCTCTTGTGAGGCTATCATGTTTGAGAAGTTATGCAAGGGAGGAGCTCAATGTTTTGCAATTATGGTAGCCGATGAAGACTCTTTGTGGAATGTTGAAAAGAGTGTCAAGAATGAGCCTAAGAACGAATTGGAGGGGCTGCCCGAGGAGGTAATTGAGGTCTTGAAGGACCATAGAAGAGTTCTAGAGGTGCCTACTTCATTGCCACCTTCTAGGCTCTTTGACCATCGGATTGTGCTAGTGGATGAGAAGAGACCGGTAAATGTCCCACCATACCGGTATGCCCATTTCCAAAAGGGAGAGATAGAAAGGCAAGTCGATGAAATGTTGAGGAATGGGTTGATTAGGCCAAGCACTAGCCCATTCTCTTCCCCGGTGCTACTTGTGAGGAAGAAGGATGGGACATGGAGGTTTTGTATCGATTATAGGGCCTTGAATGAAGCCACGGTGAAGGATAGATTCCCTATCCCCACCGTAGATGAGATGCTTGATGAGCTCCATGGAGCAAGGGTCTTTTCCAAGTTAGACTTGAGGGCGGGCTACCACCAAATTAGAATGAAGGAGGAGGATGTCCACAAGACGGCCTTTAGAACACACTCCGGGCACTTTGAATACCTTGTCATGCCATTTGGATTGTGCAATGCTCCATCCACCTTCCAAGCCGCCATGAACACCATCTTCAAGCCTCTTTTGAGGAAGTTCGTGCTAGTGTTTTTTGATGACATCTTGGTTTACTCCAAGACCCTTGAAGAGCACAAAGACCACTTGAGGATTATTATGAAGATATTGGAAGAGCATCACTTCTTCATTAAGGCTTCCAAATGTGCCTTTATGGAAGAAGAATTGGAGTACCTTGGTCACTTCATCTCGGGAGAGGGGGTGAAAGTGGATCAAAGAAAGATTGAGGCCATGGTGGATTGGCCACTACCAAAGGATGTTTCGACCCTTAGAGGTTTTTTTGGGGCTAACCGGTTACTATAGACGGTTTGTAAAGAATTATGGGCTCATAGCTAAGCCACTCACATCCTTGTTGAAGAAGGACAACTTTGAGTGGAACCAAGGGGCAAGAGATGCTTTTGAGGAATTGAAGAGAGCAATGACCAAGACACCCGTGTTGGCCTTACCTAATTTTGAGAGGCCTTTTGAGGTCTACACCGATGCTAGTGGTGAGGGGATTGGGGCGGTTTTGGTTCAAGACAAGAGGCCCTTGGCTTTCATCTCCAAAGCTCTCGGCCCTATGAAGAAAGCTTGGAGCACTTATGCTAGGGAAATGCTTGCGGTTGTCCATGCAGTTAAGATGTGGAGGCCTTACTTGTTGGGCCGAAAATTCACCATCATAACCGATCAACAAGCATTAAGGCATATGTTACAACAAAAAATTGTCACCCCGGAGCAACAAAAGTTCTTAGTGAAGCTACTTGGGTTTGAGTATGACATCATTTACCAACCGGGTAAAGAGAACAAAGTGGCGGATGCTTTGAGTAGAAAAGAGGGGAGTTCAACATTGTGGCTAGTGCATGAAGAAGAAGAACCGAATATGTTGGCCTTGAGTGGGGCCGAATGGATGATATGGGACAAGATCCGAGAAGCTACAAAGATTGATGCTAGAGCCATAGAGATTGTTGAGCTTTTAGAGGCTCAAGGTGATGGGGTGGTTGGCTTCAAGGTGAGGGACGGCTTGATCTACTACAAGGAGCATGTATATGTGCCGAATGTTCCTAACTTGAGAAGAGAGATCCTAGACCATTTCCACAATAGCAAAGAAGGAGGCCACTCGGGTTGGTTGAGAACCTACATTAGAGTGAAGCACTTCTTTTATTGGGAAGGGATCAAAAAGGCCGTGAAAACCCTTGTGGCCGAGTGTGACACATGCCAAAAGATCAAGTATGATACAAGACCACCATCCGGGCTCTTACAACCTCTCCCAATTCCTAACTTGATTTGGGAAGACTTAAGCATGGACTTTGTGGAGGGACTTCCCACTAGTGGCGGGTTTGAGGTAATACTTGTGGTGGTGGATAGATTAAGCAAGTATGGTCATTTCATTCCACTTGTTCACCCATTCACAACCAAGAGTGTGGCAAAGGCATTTATTGACAATGTTGTGAAGCTTCATGGATTCCCAAAGAGCATAGTCACGGATCGAGATAGAGTCTTCATGAGTTCCTTTTGGAAGGAGATGTTTGAGCTCCAAGGGAGCAAGTTGAAAGCTAGCTCATCTTATCATCCTCAAACCGATGGGCAAACCGAAGTTGTTAATAGGACTCTTGAGCAATACTTGAGGTGTTTTTGCCATGAAGAGCAAAGGAAATGGGGTGAGTATTTGACTTGGGCCGAGTATTGGTATAACACCACCTTTCATGTTTCCATACAAAGAAGCCCGTTTGAAGTTGTCTATGGAAGAGCTCCACCAACATTAGTAAGTTATGAGAGAGGCACGGCCAAGAACAATGAAGTGGAAGAGGAGTTGATCACTAGAGATGAGATCATAGTGAAGGTTAAAAGAGAACTTGCCAAGGCCCAACAAAGAATGAAGAAATACTATGATAAGGGTAGAAGATTGGTCACATTTGAAGTGGGAGACTATGTGTACTTGAAGCTACAACCATTCGGCCAAATGACATTGAGAAAAAAGCTTAACTTGAAGTTGGCCAAGAAATACTATGGGCCTTTCAAAGTGCTTGAGAGGATTGGTGAAGTGGCTTATAGGTTGGAACTTCCTCCAAGTTCCAAACTACATCCGGTGTTCCACGTGACCGTGCTCAAGAAGAGGATTGGTGATCCTAGTCTCATTGTGGAAGAGCTACCTAAGTTTGATGAAGAAGGGCGTATGCTCTTACAACCAAAGGAGGCCCTTAATTATAGGGTTGTGCCAAGGGGGAGAAAAAGACAAGATGTGTGGCAAGTTTTAATTAGATGGGGGAAAGCACCAAAGGAAGAGGCTACTTGGGAAGACTATGATGATATAAGGGAGAGATTCCCTCAATTTATCCTTGAGGGCAAGGATAGTCTTAAAGAGAGGGGGATTGTTAGACCCCCACGTAAAACCGCCTCCAAAGGAGCCGCCCATGTCCTAGCCATGTCCGGGACATGCCCCTTGATCATGCCTCGAGCATGCCTTGGCCCGTGTCTTGTCACACACGGGGCGCCCAGCATGCTCTTGGACCGACCACATGCATGCCTTGGCCCGTGCCTTGACAAGCACGGGGCGCCCAGCATGCAAGCCGTGCGCGCGCGGCACCTCGACCCTAGCGAGGTTAGTGGCCAGGCGCAGCCCAGTGCATGGCCAGGCATGCGCACGCCCATGCGCATGCCCATGCACCGCGCGGCCCGGCGCATGCACGCAGGCCGCAGGGCTCAGCGCGCGCGCGCAGCCCACCCGGCCCTGCGCATGCATGCAGGCCGCATGGCCTTGCGCCTGCACGCAGGCCGCGTGGCCCTGCGCATGTGGGTCAGCCGCATGGCCCCGCACGCCCACGCAGGCCGCACGGCCCCGCACGCCCACGCAGGCCGCATGGCCCCGCACACCCACGCAGGCCACACAGCCCTGCGCGCCCAGCCAGACCGCATGGCCGTGCGCACGCCCATGCGCACAGCCATGCGCACGCCCGAGCACCTGCAGCCGACCAGGCCCCCAGCCGCATGGCTCTCCTGCCGCACCCCAGCGAGGTTAGTGGCATGCCTTCCAGGCATGCCATCCAGCGCACGGGCCCAGCCCGTGCCATGCAGAGCAGGCCAGTGGCATGCCCACCAGGCATGCCATCCAGCGCACGGCTCCAGCCCGTGCCATGCAGAGCAGGTCAGTGGCATGCCCACCAGGCATGCCATCCAGCGCATGGCTCCAGCCCATGCCTTGCAGCAGGCTCACGTGGCTGGCCACCTTCAGCAGGCCGAACATGGCACCATGCCATGCCCACCAGCCGGCCCATGCATGGCACCAAGCCATGCACCCTAGCCAGCCATGCCGAGCCACTTAGCCATGGACCAGACCGAGGACCACCATGCACCACCCTAGCCGACCCTTGGCTCATGCATGCCACGGCCTAGTGGTCCATGCCACTATCTTCATTTTTGTCATTTAATTATTTATTTCATTTTTAATTCCTTTTATTTCAAAGGGGCCTTTTGGGGGTTTCCAAGTTGTAACCTTATAAATAGGACCCTTAGCCATTTCTTTCACATCTTTTGACAATAGCCTTTGTGGACTAAGTTGTTCTTGAGATCACATTCGGTGCATAGCACTTGGGCTCTTTGGGGTGCAATTCGTGAATCCCTAAGGAGAGGATCACACTTTGCAATTCGTGAATAAGTGTGATCCATTCTATCTCTCTTATGAGTATTTTCCTTTCACTCTCTTGTTCTCCATTTAATTCTTATTGATCTTGCTAGTTCATGTTCTTGTTCATACTTTGTTCATCATTGTGCTTGTGAGTTTCGGCCAACAAGTCATCCTCAACATCCATTTGATCTTCCTTCCAACCACATACTCGACCAACCCTTGTTTGCCCTACTTACCATATTCGACCATCACTCCCAAAAACACCCCTCATCCAATACACTCCATCCCTAGCCGAGATACACTTTCCATACAAGGTTCAAATTCAAATTTTGGCTCCTTGCCTCATTTGAATTAACCTAGCCGCCCACTCCACTTACCAAACTAGAGTTTCCAAATTGGAAACCCTAGTTGACCTCTTGGATCCTCTTGGCCGGCCATCACCCTAATCCAAAACACATCCCTAGTTTTTAGGAAACTTTCCTAAAAACACTCTCCTACCCCATTCGGCCAAGCCTTGGCCGCCCACCTCTTTTGCCCTAGCTCCAAACCCTAATCATCCCATCACCCAAAACCCTAGCCGTCCATCACCATTCATCCAAACCCTAAACCTCATGCAAGTGGCGCCAACCCTAGCTCACCCTAGGCCGTGCATCACTCACTCTTGTGATCTCACACTTAGCCATTTTTCCCACTTTCCATACACTTCCAATTAGCCTAAACACTAACCTCACCCTACCCAAAGTGCCACCATAGACCGTCTTGAGCGTGAACCAAGCAAGTGAAGGACTTGGAGTCGGTCAACCAAAGAAGTCTATTGCCGAAGAGGACTTAGTGTTTAGGGACTTGACCGGGGTCCCTAACAGGCGACAGTAGGCGGACAGACGGTGTGAGGAGGGGCATTGATCTATGGATAAGCTGATTTTAAAAGAACTCCAAGCAAAATTAAATATAGAAGTCAACAGAAAAGTAGAAAGAGCATTGATTAGTGAGTAACCTTAACTTCAAAAAAATGCAAGACTGAAAGTTGTGATTCTCCAATATCACATAGGCTTAATCTACATGGCATACATGATTCTAATGTCACAGAGGTAATATCACAGAGGTTTAATCAGTAATAATATGTGAAGCACAGGAGACAAAACATCTATCTCACTAATGTTCATCAAAAGTCACAGGAGGCAAAACATCAAATTCCAGTCTATTTGGGTGTGTATAAAATGTACACCTTACTTAACCTTCTTCACCATCAAGAAGAACAAGTGAAGAAAGGTTATACTAATATCACTGATGGCATCTTCAAAATATTGAGCTTCTACTACCACTAAGATTTACTTCTATCATTCTGTTCACCAAGAAAAACTAAAGTTCCAATAATTATGACGCAAGAGCAAGATTTCTTTTGAGATAGGAACAACTACAAAAATAAATTCAGCATCATTATAACCACACTAACCGAGATATCTCCAAGCCATTGGGAACCATATTTACAACATTGAGAGGATTAAGACCCATTTCAGAATCAAAATCAGAGCATCCTCTTCGTGTGAGAGTATGAGACAAATTTGGACTCTAATCAAGCTATCATCTTCTTGTAACAGAACCCATAAACCCTAATTTTTAACCACCCAAAACTTCACCATGAAAAAAAATAAAATGTTAGTAGTAATACAATTTATATATAAAATGCAAGAAAAATCAATATCTTTCACTATTTCTAACCACACTGACCAATTGAGCCAAGAAATACAAACACAATAAAAAAAATAGTCAAACTCAATAGCATGTAAGAAAAAGATGAGGAAAGTTTTCATTACAAAATAAACAATAATGAATTTACTATACAACCACACTACCTTATTAACTTTTTTTGTAATATAAGTACTGCACGACCACACACCTACACTTGAAGCTAAGATAGATATGAGATTATTTAATCCATGTAAAGGGAAAAATATCAGAGAAAACCCAAGAGATGGACTTTATTTTCAGAATCATTCTAAATGTACATCTGATGGACTTTGTGGTACCTGTAAACCAAAAACAAGAGTGTAGCCAATAATGTTATTCAAAACCTTACATTTAGAACATGAAAAATGGTGTTTTATTGTACAGAAGCATGCAACCTTGTTCACTGCATAACATCACTATAGTACATTTAAGCTTGGTTTTCAAGCTGTACAATGTAAATATATTTGGCCTTTGGCTATACAAAATGTTGGCAAAATGAAACCAATGCTGAGCTTTGTCCAGAGCTAGCCTTTGGCTATACAAAATGTTGGCAAAATGAAACCAATGCTGAGCTTTGTACAAAGCTAGAAATGGGTACTTCGCTGAATAATTGAAAGCTTATGCATTCACATGTAAATGGCTATACCGAGACATCAAACAACTGAATTTATTGACTATATACCTTTCATAATTAAAATCATTGTTACATTAAATGAATAAAATACAAAGTTTCTCATAATAGTATTAAGTTGGACTCAACCCTAGAAACTAAGCCCCAATGCTAACCCCAGAAACTATGCTCCAGTTGCAGTTACTCGTGGTTGATCACATTCATTTATGCCACCAAGCCCTATTTAGGGATATGTCTCTAGTAACCTCTTTAACAATCATATCTTTTCTACAATAAAACACATTAGTAAGGAAAAAGTAACGTCAATCCCCCAATTCATCAATACCAACTAACAAAAGTAATTCAGGGTGTATGAGTAACTTTAGCCATGATTTTTGTCATAGATGTCTATCTCCTTCCTATTTTAATCTTTAACTTTCTTTTTGGTCTCCCTCCTCTTCTATTTTTTCCCCAGTTCTCTTCGTTCTAGGGGAATAATTGGGTCTCAATCATACTATGCAAAAAATATATACAAAAAGAGAGCCATTGATGTGTAGTGGATGGCTAGTACACATTTTATTCATGCCCTTATGTGAAAGGCCACCTTATGAGTTTGTGCTTCCAAAATAGAGGCAAACTACAAACCAAAATTGAGGCATCATATGATATTTGAGCAATCCTAACAAGTAATTAACCTAATCAAACAAGATCAACAAACCGAAGCAAGGGAATGAAGCTAGGGTTACAAGACTTACCCTAAAATCCAGTAAAATTGAAGCTAGGGTTATAGGATGAGAGAAACGGACAGGCAGATGGAAAAGGGAGAGGGAGAGAGCTTATTGAGATGGAGACCAAGAAGAGGAGGTGGCAGAGTACCTTGTTTTGTGTAATAGCCAAGCCGTAATAGAGATGAATCAGGAAAGGAAATTGATGGAAATTCTATTGAATATTGATAAAGCTCTCTTTGAGGGGTGCACCTCCAAATTGTAACAAAATTAGAGCACTAATATTCCAAATGCTTCTCATATAGTATTTTGTTAGGATATACTAAAACAAGTAAAATACTAGACTGCTCTTTAGTGATGGGCATAAGATTGTTATACAGATAAAGCAAGTAACTACATAAAGCACTACTAGATAGAAGTTGGGCCTTCGGTCCGTAGCCCCTCCTACCTTGGTTACTTACTCCCGGTCCACGCACGTATCGTCTGGCCCATAACGATAGCCCTTAAGCCTTCCACTCTGCACCTTTTTGATACTGAAATTAGGGTTTCCCCTTAGCTGCTGCACCCCTCTCGATCTCTTCCCTCCACTGTCTTCCACAACACCTCTCTTCCATAGCTTCTATAGTGTATGACAAATACCCCCCCCCCCCAAAATTAAATCACCTTGCCCACAAGGTGAGGGTATTCCGAACACAACTTGTGGTAGGGCTCCCATGAAGCTTCTTCAGGTGGTTGTCCCTACCAACGCACCAATAGTTCAAACAAGGCCCAGTTGTTCATCTTCCTCATGCATCTGGTAAGTATCTTTTTTGGCTCGGGCTTAAAGACTTCATTTTTATCTACTAGAGGTAAGGTAGCTACTGTAAAATGGTTCTCACCTAATTTTTTCTTGATCTGCGAGACGTGAAACACATTATGAATTTGTGCTAATGTCAGCAGCCGTAGGCGGTATGCGATTTCCCCCACACGCTGGACTATTTGATATGGCCCATAAAAGTGGGGTGATAGCTTGAGATTTCGAAGAGTCTTCACTGATAGCTGTCTGTATGGCTGTAATTTCAGGTATACCCAATCCCCTTCTTGAAAAGTTTGTTCCTTCCGTCCCCTGTTCGCATATTTTTTCATTCGGTTTTGATGCTTTAGTAAATTTTTTTTCAACAGAGCCCATATATGATCTCTTTGATGTAATGTTACATTTACTTCCTGTAATTTTGTTGTGCCTCTAGTGTAGTTCACTAACTTGGGAGGCTTGTAGCCACACAAAGCCTCGAAGGGAGTGGTTTTTATTGATGCATGCACACTAGTATTATAGCATCACTCTGCTAGTGATACCCATTATGACCACTGCTTGGGTCTGTCCCCCAAATAACTTCTGAGGTAGTTTTCTACCCATTTGTTGACAGCTTCTGTTTAACCATCCGTTTGAGGGTGGTAAGCAGCACTGAATGCCAATTGTACCCCTTGTATGGTAAATAACTCTTTCCAAAACTTGCTTGTAAATGTTGAATCTCTGTCTAAAACAATTGTTTGGGGTAGGCCATAAAGTTTAAAGATGTGCTTTAGGAATAGCTGAGCAATAACCTTTGCTATATATGGGTGAGAGATAGGAATAAAGTGGAAAATTTTTGTAAATCTATCTACCACCACCCAAAGGGCATTGAATCTTTTTAAGTTTGGTAAGCCCTCCGCAAAATCCATGGAAATATCTAACCAAGGTATAGAAGGGATTGGTAGTGGTTGAAAGAGACCACTTGGTAAAGTATTGTCTACCTTTACTGTTTGGCACACTTCACAGTTCCTCCCAAACTGTTTAACAACAGTTTTCTGACCTGGCCAGTAAAAATCTCACCTCAGCTTGTATATGATCGTGTCAAAACTAAGGTGTCCTCCCATAGGACTACTATGAACCAATTCCAAGAGTTTGGCTATGAGGGTGTCATGGGCAGGGATGTAGATTCTGTCCTTGTGGAATAGGGACCCATTTCATACTGAATAGGATGGTGGTAACTTACCCTCTTGGTGCTTTTGGAATAGAGCCTGGGCTTGTGCATCAGTGGTATAAAGAGACTTAATCTTCTACATCAAGTCCCACGTAGGCAGAGATATGATAGAATGAGTCACTTCTTCTGCTGACCCATGTCTAGAAAGGTCATCAGCTACAATGTTTTCTTTTCATTTTTTATATTCAACAATAAAGTCGTAGCCCATGAGTTTTGCAACCCATTTTTATTGCATGACCGTGCCTACCATTTGATCCAGCAAAAATTTAAGGATTTGATGATCTGTTTTGATCACAAAGGGTTGTCCCAGTAAATAATGACGCCACTTTTGCACTGAAGAAACCAGTGCAAGTAACTCGTTCTCATAAGTTGAGAGCCCTAAGGCCCTGCCCTTGAGAGCTTGACTGAAAAAGGCTAAGGGTCTGCCCTTTGCATCAGAACTGCTCCAATAGTCTCACATTCTATAACAAATGGGGATTTGAAATTTGGAAGGGCCAAGACAGGAGGGTCTGTCATGGCAGCATTTAAATGTTCAAATGATGTTTGGGCCTCCTCATCCCATAGGAAACTGTCCTTTTTAAGTAAGTTTTTCAACTTAGTAGCAATTGCCTCATAACCTCGCACAAATTTGCGATAATATCCTGTGAGCCCAAGAAAACCCCTTAGGGCCTTTAAGGACTTAGGGACTAGCCAATTCAGCATGGCCGTAAGTTTGTCTGGGTCTGCCCTCACCTTTTGGCCTGAAATCAAGTGGCCTAAATGGGAAATTTCTATACAACTAAAACTGCATTTAGTCAACTTTACAAATAGTAGGTTCTCCCTTAGAATGTCAAAAGCTACTTTAAGATGCCCCACATGTTCAGCAGTGTTCTTGCTGTAAATTAAAATATCATCAAAGAAAACTAAAATGAATTTTTTGATGAGGTTAAAAACTTGATTCATGAGACTCTGGAATGTGGAAGGGGCGTTGGTTAAGCCAAATGACATAATCAAAAATTCGTAATGGCCCTCATGTGTTCTAAATGTTGTCTTAGGAACGTCTTCAGGCCACACCCTAATATGATGGTAACTCGACCTGAGGTCGAGTTTTGAGAACACCTGAGCTCCATGCAGCTAATCCATTAGCTCCTCCACAATTGGAATAGGGAATTTGTCATTGATAGTGACATTGTTCAAGGCCCTATAGTCCACACACAAACGCCATGAGCCCTCGCCTTTCCTCACCAACAACACAGGTGAGGAGTATGGGCTCTAATTGGGTCGAATTACCTCTGATTCCAGCAACTCTTTCACTATTTTTTCAATCTCGTCCTTCTGAAAATATGGGTATCGATAAGGTCTTACTGAAAAAGGCTTTGTGTCTGGTTGGAGAGTTATATTGTGGTCATGTGATCTAGTTGGAGGTAGGCTGGTGGGTGTGGCAAAAATATCAGGGTATAGGTGGAGGAGGGCTTGTATAGGTTCTGGAATGGTTGGGTTGGAGATGGCTGGAATGTCCTCAATTAAATGCAAGAGTCACGTTCTCAAATGTGCTTCTAAGTGTAGAAGTATCAAGTTGTATTAAGGATAAGTCCAGGATTGTATTCTATAGGGACAAATGTTTATCAAAGTCTTTGTGAAAATTAATGGAAAGTATGATGATGTATAAGAAGTGTGAAGAAGTAAAATGAAGTGTAAAATTATTTCTTGTTGTATTTTTTTTTATGTATGTATAAACAATGAGCAAAATGGATATTAATATATTCACAAAGAAAGATTTAATGAAAACGGATTATATTGTTGTACTTTGAGGATCTCGATTTTTTAAATCTTAGAAAAATAGATTAAATCATAAAAGAAATAGTTGTTGAAAATTTAATATCCTAAACGATGAAAAACTGTAATTCTAATTCCTACAAGTAACAAATAGAATTTTAATATAAAGCTGAAAATAACAGTTCCAAAGAAATGATTTAACAAACACTTGGGTCACGATTTTAGGCTTCCTTTGTTTCTACACTCCACTAGAATTCTGGGCACTACTAATCTTCTATTAACCCAATCAAGGTATTAACATATCACAAATTAAAAACAATATATACCTAAAATATATGTGCCAGTTCTTAACACAAAATATCCTCACTAAAGCATCAACCAATCTCACTATAACATTTGGCTAATAGAAACCTTGATTAATTCAAGGGTCTGCTGTGCATCATGTCAACAACAGAACAAGAATAAGAGCAAGAGAATCTATTCAACTTTCCATTTCCCAAAATATGGTCTCAGACAAAGCAAGGTATGAAATTTGAAATCTATAGAAATCTAGCAAAAATGTAGATAAAAGAAATTTTTTACCGCAACCCAAGTTGTAAAACTTAGCCGATCATCCTCATAAGACAATAGAATACTCAAAAGAAAATAAACCCTAAACTGTCAGAATCGCCTCTGAACCAAAGCAGGAAAATAAAGGAAAGTAAAAATAAAAACTAGCTAACCCCTTCACCCGAAAATCTCTCTTCCTTTTATACTTGGAATCTTCTCTCATTCTCTCTTTCATTGCGACGGATCACAGCCTCTCCATCGTAATGGCTTCTTTTCATGGTCCCCAGGGTTCGGTTCTAGAAGAATAGCATAAAATTGTTACAAGTTAGCTTGTTGTCGGGTTCACGGTTTGCCCCTTTTGAATTCTTCCTGTGTTAAGCTTCTTTCCTTTAAAGAATAGTCATGTATGGGCTTCAATTTTGTGACGTGGGCTGCTTTCTTTTTATTTCTTCTTTGGATAGCACTTGTGGGCTTGCAATACCATCATGTTGGCTTCTAATACCTCAATTACTGAATGCATTTAATCTCTTGCCAATTGCCTTCTTTTTCTTAACATATTTTGTACAGATGTAGGCCTTGGTTACAAACTTCAATGGGCTTCACTCCTGTAATGGGCCAAGATTCAATTGTAAGTTCACTTAAATGTTAGCCAGCCCCACAATATAACGCATCTATATTTAATTAGAGGTAAAATATTATTTCACATGCCAAACAAAGTTAATTCATATTATCTAATTAATACTCTTACTTTAACACATAAAGCTATTTTAACCCAAGATATTTAACAGTATTATTACCTCATAATTGACCATTATCTCATATCCTCACTGTTTACTCCTTGGCCAATGTCATGGCCAATAGGGGGTAGGTCATCTTCCACCTCCTCAATCAAATATAATTTGAGACTTTGACAATGGTGGCTTGGATTCCATTAGGAATCACAATGATAGCAAAGACCCTTCTCCCTACGCTCCTTCATTTGGTTATGGAAAATCTTTTAGACAGGTACCAATGCTTTGGCTTGGTTTGTGTTTGGAAATTTGGTTTGTGATTGGTTTTGGTAGGTAGGGTTAAATTTGAGAAAGGTTGGTTCAGTGTAGGTTGTGTTTGTTGGTTTGTGGTTGAGTTTCTTATGGAGTGATACCTTCTCTTCTTGGATCTTTGCCAGCCCATAGGTTGCTATCAAATTGGTTGGGTTGAACATCCTTATAGTCAATTGGATGTCATCCTTAAGGTCACTAAGGAAGCAACTCAATTTGAATGAATCAGAAAGTCCACTCAACCTGTTTGATAAAGCTTCAAAATTAGTTTTTTACTCCTCAACCGTGCCTAGTTGTCTTAATCTAGTCAACTGTTCCATTGGATCATCGTAGCTACTAGGGCCAAACCTTATTAATTAGGCTTTCACAAAATCCTCCTAACTGGTTAACACACTAGACTCATCCAAGTCTTGGAACCAAACAAGTGCCTTCCCTTCCACATGGAAAGAGACTAGTCACAAACAATGTTGTGGAATGAAAAAAAATTGATTGACCTTATATAGCCAACCATGGGGATCATCTCCCTTAAAAATGGGAAAATCCAACTTGATAGCCCTGTGATGATCTCACCCGTGCGATGTACGAGTTGTGGTGAACTAGTACTTACTTTATTATGATTAAATCTTGCTAAAATAATCTTGTTCACATTGTGCAGGTCTGCTGCTACAGCTGAGAATTGTTGCATCATGGTCTCCATCTGTCTCCTCATGACCAACATTTTAACACCAATGGTGGTGAACTGGGATTCGGTATTTTGGACATGAATTTTTGTGGATTTCTTAAGGGAGTGAAATCCCTCATTTAGATATTTTAGACGAGTTCCTTCAGCCATTATTACATAATTAAGGTCTCTGGTACCGCTTTGTAATAGCCAAGCCATAATAGAGATGAATCAAGAAAGGAAATTGATGAAAATTGTATTGAATATTGATAAAGCTCTCTTCGAGGGCAGCACCTCCAAATTGTAACAGAATTAGAGCACTAATATTTCAGATGCTTTTCACAATGTAGTATGTTAGGATATATACGAAAACAAATAAAATACTAAACTGCCCTTCAGTGATGGGCCTAGGATCATTATTACTAATAAAGCAAATAACTACATAAAGCACTACTAGATTGAAGTTGGGCCTTCGGTCCATAGCCCCTCTTGCTTTGGTTCCTTACGCCCGGTCCACGCACGCATCTTCTAGCCCATAAAGACAGCCCCTAAGCCTTCCATTCTACACCTTTCTGATATTGAAATTAGGGTTTCCCCTAGCCATCACACCTCTCTCGATCTCTTCTCTCCACTATCTTCCATAACACTTCTCCTCCATAGCTTCTGTAGTGTATAATAGTCTGCGGCGGCGCCAGGGTGGAAGAGAGAGGGATTAAGTGAGATCAATTATAGACCTAGAGAGAGTATGTGAGTGAGAGAAATAGAGGGAGAGGGGGTACTAGAGACGACCAAGTGATTTTGGGGTTTCTCCGTCAAGATTTAATGTAAGACTTTTTGCGGAGACTTTATTTTTCACCGCAAAAGAAATATAACATATCAGTAAGAATCTTGATTTTGTTTCGCATTATTTGCGGCAATTTTAGTCACCAAAAAAACTCTTAATTCATTTTTTGACAACCACCATGTTGCCATAGAACAAAATAACATTACAAGCCGATCGCATTTGCATCGGATTTATTTGCAGCAACAAAAATGTCGTTGTAAAAACTTGAAATTATAGCGATTTTTCTTTCTCGCCAAAACGAAAACGTGGCTACAGTAATATATTTGAGGCTAAATAATAGTCGCCAGAAAATATTTTGGCCACAAAAATCCAAATTTCTTGTAGTGTATAAAATTTATCTACAACATTACATATTTTTATCAATTTTAAATAACTAGTAAGTATTTTAGAATAAAAACAATTAAGAGTTCGCCTTGGCATTGAATATGTCCAGCCTATAATGGTGCACTACTATTATCACTTCTTATTGATAATGGATTGCACTGTCATAACTTTTACAAATTGGCATCACTCTTAGATATATGATATATACCAACAACTTTTTCTCAACCTTTGAATAAGTTGATTAAATTCCTAGCATTCAAAACATGTTAAAATTTTATTGTAAACATTGGCAATGAATAACATTAATGATTTCCATAACTTCATTTATCAAATTTAAAATAAGTATTAATTCATATGATGCTATCGCATTATTAGTTGATGAAGCATCCCGGCCACGTTCATTATATCATGAGTTTCTATTACCAATAATACTTTTATGAATTGAGCAAGCGGGACCAAACATTTTTATTAAGCTATAAATTGACGAAAAAGAAAAAGAAAAAAAAAAAAACCTGATCACTGTGTATCTCCAACTTATTGTAGTTTTTCATTTGATTGCATCTGTTGGGTTTTGCTCTTTTGGCATTAGTCCCACATTGGTGGGGAATAAATGAGGAGCAGGGCCTAAGGCCTATAAAAGGAGGATTATTCTCCTTGACTAAGTGCACAAGTCAAAGTTTAGCTAGTAATTTTTACTTTGGTAAAATTTCTCTGTTGACCTTTTTTGTAAAAGGAAAAGAGGTGAGAGTTAAAGTTTTGCTAGTGGAGAAGTTGTGTGGGTGTATTTGGGGTGAAGAAAAAAATTGTGTGATTGTAATTTTTCACATAGTGAATTTTCTTTTCTGGGTCTGCTGCTTTTTCTCCTGTTTTGGGAGTTTTCCGTGTAAAGTTTGGTGTTATTATTATTTCTCTATTTTTGTTGATATTTCTGTAAAGGGTATATTTTAGGGGATGAATTTGGGAGGTCCAAATTCTCAACAGAGTCATATATTGATCTCAAGTTTATCACTTGCAATCAAATTGGAGTTTTTATTGCTTGAACATAAACACATAAATTGTCTTTAAGTTTACAAGAATTCATGCTGATATTAAAAACATAAAAGTTAACTTGGAGAAAAATTGGTAGATTTATAGGAATTACGTATTGCAATAAGAGCTAACGATCATTAAAGTTTGCAGAGCATTCTACTCATTTCGCATATTATTAGTAGTCTTATCCTTAATCGATCTTGGATGTTTTGAATATTAAGATTGTGAGGAGATAAAACTTGTCATATGTATCTCTAGCCTTCTTGAGAGTTGGTGCAACATAATTGAATGAATAGAGCATTCTTTGCCAACAGTACGTACATCTTCTAACAATATACATTATTTGTCCTAGATCTCTCTCGGACTCAACTATTGATTGATCGTCCATAATTGTACAAAAATTCACATCCCTAAATGTATTTCGACTTGTGTTTTAATCATTTCTTGCAATGATATATAAAGCATATATTCCTTAAATGTACTGATCATGATGAGATTTTAAGGCCAACATCTTAATTATCATGTGAGGCCAAGAGTTTCAATATTTCAATAAGATCATCCTGATTATTAGAGTTTAAACTTTCATTACGGGCACCTAGCCTATAAAAGAACATGCTTAAAATGTTAGCCATTGAATAATCTTTCAAGGCATTAAGCCAGAGCAGATTCATGTTCAAATCTTTTTGAGTTTTGAGATGACACAAGATAGATGAGTAGTTAAATGCACGTACTCAATGGATGTCGATGAAGCTTGATGCTTTTTTTCGCAAAAATTTTTGTTCGAAATAGTCAGCATTATTGTTAAAAATAACTTTTTCCGCCATTTTGACTCATAGGAGATTCCTTAGAAATAATTGGCAATAGATGCTGCTAGTAGCTGTGAATTTAATTATTGTCCCAAATACTATTATTTCTGAAATATGATAGTTTGTGAGAAATATGTCACACACGAGTGGAGCTTGCTCACGAGAAAAATTTATTGTGGTGAATGATGTTGCCGGAAATGCTTATTTCAGACAATATATATGGCAGGAGATTCTTTTTTCCTGCATGAAAAAATATTTCTGGCAATTTGTTCTCATCGAAAAATAGTATTTTACGAAATAAACAAAAATACTAGCAAAATATTATCATAGACTCACAGCCTTATACCTAAAATTTATAAAGAATGTGAACAATATATTACAAAAGAGAAAATATTGGAATACAAATAAAAATTTCTAGGTAGTTTTAAAAGAAAGGGAAAAAAAACTAAGCACAAGTACTAAATATGGAAAAATGCAGGGAAGTGTGCGCCAATAGTTATCTAATCAGCCAACAGATCTTAATGACCAGAAAACACGAGCAAATGAATAAAACTTAAAAGCAGTTGAACCTTTTTAGCATGACCATTGAGTGTAGATAAGATCTCCTCTGATGATTGATAAAAAAAAATTACTGCATTTGTGTCAAGCCTTCTGATTGCGAATTATGTCCTAGAAAATAGAAAGAAATGGTTTTATCATTGCTAGAGCCATACTTGATCAATATGAACACCATCTAGAATGCAAATCATTGTTAGAGCACCGAATTACAAATAACATAGGACTTAAAAATAAAACAACTGAACCAAATGAAGCCAAAGGATAGTTTGGAACTCCCTAAGCTCCAAATACCTACTACAGACGTGGTAGTTCCAGCAATCATACATGTATTATCTAAAAAAAAATACCTGTGTAGCATGGGAAATATTTTACTAGTCTCAAACTCCTCAAAATCCAATTCTGGGTTTTCCTATATTTTCCTTATGATTCCCACATCTCCGATCAATTTTATACATATGTCTTTATTTCCAGCCTCAATAAATAATGAATTCCAAGGCATTTCAACAAGTATTTTGAAAAAGTCTTCTGACTAGAAAATCATGTGCTTGAAACCAAATGGTAAAAATCATTAAGAACCCAACAAACACTTGGTCAAGAAACACAAGACTGCTAGCCAATCACAGCAATCCCACGATAATAACGATATCTAATTCAATAAAAAATCAATAATCGATACAAAATAAAATTAAAAATGCCCTTGTCATAAATGCACTTCATAGGAAAAAACAAATCGCACTTATATTTTTATAAGTACTAAGATCCTATTAGAAAGCCCATAAGAACATAACCCAAGTAGATGGGACTCATTCAAGATAAATGAATGGGAAAAGCAAATATATGTACAAAATTTGTCCAATTAAGACCTAACATCATTATCATGCTTTTTAACTCTACTACAACTCCATCATTTAATCCTAACACTTCAACACAATCCATCTCCATCAAAACTTCATACATTAACACCATACATCTCAATACAATGCATTTATGTAGCATTTAATAAAGTCAAATATAATTATGCAATTACAAACCATTTACGCTCATTGGACAAATACTAGTGTAACCAAGAAGTAAATATTGAATCTGTCGATTGCATAACTATGATACAAATATGAAATTACACTTGAAACCCATGAACATACTATTACTAAATCCATAGTCTACTTAAACTCAACATACAACAAACTAACACAATCATTTAGCTTCACAATCTCAACCATGGCCTCCCTTGATCCATGAAATCCAACACCACAGCACAACTACACACTTAATCCCCATCACTTCACAAATACTATTCACAATCAATAAGCCTATCAACAATGAATAGAACACACATATTCAATCCATCATCCAATTAAATTCAATATGTAACACAACACAAAAAACACATACTAAATCCATAATCCATTTAAACTCTACACACAAAAAACTAACACAACCCCATACCTCAAAATCTCCATGCTTCACCTACAACTCCATTTCAATCCCAACCCTTACAATCACTATATTCAATCAATAGGCCCATTTCAAATCTTTACAACACACATATTCAATTTGTCATCCATTAAACTCAATGTACAACAAAGCCAATAATCACATAGCTTCACAAATTTAAAATCGATACTATAATCATGATTCACAATTTTAAAACCTCCACAATCCCAACCAAGCATACATACACACCATACCTCTTTATCACTTGACATAAGCTAAACCAACACAATGATATAGCTCTAAAATATTCCAACCTTCACATCACTATTCTTAGTTCATTGAAATTAATATATTCAATATATATATATGCTTAATCATAAAGATTTATAAGCTTTATTCATGGCTCAATACAATTCCAACCAAGTATAACACAACTTGCCTATGTCCAAGCATTCAAATACAACATCATTTAATCAAGTGTAATTATTAATCTAAGAGATAGGGAAATAGGGGTTATACCAAAATTTAGGGGTTGGCTAGAGGTGGAACCAGAGGCTGCGTGGGCGAGGAGAGAGAACGTTGCTATTGAAACAGAGGACCTTTCATCCGTGGAAGAGGGGGGTGAAATGGCGTGGCACATGAAGGCTGGTGGTGACTTCCACTGGTGGGTCCGAGTTATAGAAGGGAGGGGCTTCGCCTTGGGGCATCTCCACAAGGGATCACAGCTTCATGGTTTGTGGATGCAGGAGACGTTGGGGCTGTGCACAACTGGGTGGTTCTGTGTGACAGACAACTACTGGGTACGGAGGAGATGGAAGCTTTGATGAGGAAAGGGGCGTGCGATGGTTGCTTGTGGGTGGTGTTCAAGGCAAAGGGGCTTGGTTGTGGTGTTGTATGGTAGTGGTTGGCTGTGGCTGGCATGTTCACGGTGGCTGATGGCATGGGTGGTGGCTGAGAGATGGAAAAACAGAGAGAGAAATTGTTTGTGAGAGATAGAGAGTGAGAGAGAGAGAGAGAGAGACATTTCAGAGCATATAGGTATCGAGGGGAGAAGAAAGTAAAAAGGGAAAATTATTTAGTATGTTTTGAACTTTTCCCCTATTTTTGTTTCAATGACCTTTTGCAGCTATGGAATCTCGCCACTAATAATTCAATAGTCACTGCAAATAATCAGATATCCTCAAAATATTTAGCGGCAACTTAGTGTCGTTGTGAAAGATAGGTTTGTTGGCGAAGCTATTTGCGGCGATATCATTTTCGCCGCAAAAAGTAAATGAATCATAAAAATTAACTTCTTGTGACAAAATTTCTTTCGGCATAATTTATAGCAAAAGGTTACTATTTGCTACCAAATAAAACTCGCAAAAAAAAATTCTATCCCAAAAACCACTATTTGTTGGCAAAACTATTTGCGGCAGTATCATTTTCACCACAAAAAGTAAGAATTAGCGCACTTTCTTATTTGTCAGAAATGAATCATAAAAATTAACTTTTTGTGACAAAATTTCTTTCGGTGCAAATAATTCATCACATAAGGTCACTATTTGCTACCAAATAAAACTCGTGAGAAAAAATTCTATCCCAAAAATCACTATTTGTTGTAGTGATAATTTAATTTGTAAAATTTAAATTTTAAGATTTATCTTCTAAAATAAAATAAAATTATGCCGTCATATAATAGAGTTATTCTGGCAATTACAAATATGAGATGACGAACGCACAGATGAAATTTTCACATGTTTGAATTTTTAATGGTGTCTTTGTTGTAATGCTCCGAATTGAGTATATAGAAAGAATATTATAAATAAGAATTTGGAATAAATTCTTAAGCTTTAATATAATTTATTGGACTTCTGTTGAAATATTGACTTGTTCTTTTAAAATAGAAAATAATAGTCCAAATGCATGTGCTCACTCATCTATTTTATTTCGTATTTTTTATTTTTATTCTTAATGGTTAAGGAAGTGCTTATTAATGAATTTATATTTGTATTTTATTTTTTCTTAATAGTTAAGGATATTTAAAAAAGAAAGCGAAAAAAAAAACATTCCATTCGCGTCGCTATGGATATATATTTGGAGCACCCTACAAGCCAACTCTTCCATTAGGCAACTTAGGCAATTGCCTAAGGCCCCTAGTAGAAGAAAGCCCCCACCAAAAAAATATTAAGTATAATTTTTTAAATAGTAAAAAATATCTAATTAAAAAAATTAATTAACTCAATGAGAATATAAAAAATATCAAATAAATATTATGTCATTATTAGTCTTGAAAGTATCCCACATAATAATTATTTGAGATAGTCTCCTTCTAAGAATAGATTTCTTTTTTGTCATTATTAGTTTAATATATAATGTAAAAATTATAAATAGTAAAATCTATTAATTTTCAAGTGTTCATAAAATTTTTTGTATAATCCTTTGTAGTTTGTAGAGGCAAGGGCCTACTCTTTTTCAAATGTGCAGACTATTTATATAACTTTATTGACAATGATGATTATAATTGCTTCTATATATGACTTATTTGGATATTAAGAATATATCAAGATATCTGTGAATAATAATAAAATAATTTGTGAATAGTAGTAAAACAGTTTGAGTTAAGATATTTGAATAGATTTTGAAAAATGAGAGAGAAAAAGTAGAATTTAAGAATATCTTAAAATAGTTGAGAGCACTTATGTCCCAAGGATCTCAAGAGTATAAAATACGTCTTGTAAAACTAGATTTGATAAAATCTTCTCTAAATAAAAATTTTTCTAATAAAAATTCAGTCGGTTATTAGTTGAAAATGTAGTACAAAATCTTAATTGGTAATTTTACTTTACAAAACGATAGGAATTATTTTTAAATAAAAATGTAATGTAAAAATTAAAATTAAAATATTTAATTTTACATTAAAAAAAAAACTCAATCAAAATTTTAACCTTAGGCCGGAGCCGGCCCTGGCACCTGCCTTGTCATTTTAAAATATAAGAGTACTCATGTTAGTAGTGCTCCAATTACGATTTTAGAATCTGATTCAGCTTCATGATGATCACCAACAGATCATAGACGTCGGATCCAGTGGAAGAATGAGCCTTTTCTTTTACTACCTCAGAATAATTTTATGAACTATTTAGAGAAAGATCTAGATTCAATGAATAACCCAGCAAACTCAGTGATCATCAAGTAAATGTCTCAGTGATCTGATCACTAACGCACCAGTACATTATTCATGTCAATTGTATGAATATGTACGTCTCTGAAGGACCAACGAAGCCTCTGTCTCTCATCATCGTGTGCACTACAGTACTCCGCACGAGTCGGTGGAAAATTGAAAGCTCATTATATATACGTAGTTGATGACGATGGGAAATAGAACCAAAGCGAAACGTTGGATACAGCAAAATATAAATACCCATGCGCTTCCCAACGAAACTTTAACTCACCCTTCAACTCCGGCCTGCCTCCCCTTTCCCCTCTCTCTCTCTCTCTACTTAAAACTCAGCTGCCCGATCGAGTTTCCAACTCCAAACTAATAAACAAGCAACAAGGCAGGTGAAGAAAATTCTTGATCTTCTGCTACGACTCAGCTAGTTGCTCGTTTGGAAAAACTGTACGTCATCTATGGCAGTGGAACGCGCTTGTAAGGCATTGCATGGGCTGAAGCCGGCCATGTTAATGGTCGTGGTTCAGCTTAGCTTTGCTGGGGTGAATGTGTTCTACAAACTGGCCGCAAATGATGGAATGAGCTTGAGGGTTATCGTTACCTATCGCCTCATTTTCGCTGCTGCTGTTGTTGTCCCTCTCGCTCTCGTTTTTGAAAGGTATGTGTATATATATATATATATTATATGTACGCATGCAGTATCAATAAATTGACTCTCTTTAATGTTCTTTTCTGTTGCAATCCATCGACGTGATAATATAATTCCATCCTAGCTCATAGATTAATGCAGAGCCATGGCAGTTTAATTTATAAAAATCCAGAAGTTGATATTCCATTAGACATGCACACACATATATAAACATGAAAAAAAGGAAGATAGTACAAAATCTGAGTAATTAATTATTCCACCTGCGTATGCATCTAAATTTACATGTACCATATAGGGATAGATCCGGACACTAACATATACACATGCCATTGGCAGGAATAGTAGGCCAAAGTTGACATGGATAGTGCTCTTCCAAGCATTTCTTTGCGGGCTATTAGGGTAAGTTGCATGCATTTTATTTTACCAATTAGTTCTGATCTATTTGATTTTCAGCTGCATGCACACATAAGGGATTGTGTTAATGATACCCTAATTGCAGGGGTTCATTATTTCAAAATTTATATATTGAAAGCTTAGCCTTGACATCAGCAACATTCGCATCAGCCATGATGAACTTAGTTCCTGCCATTACCTTCATCCTGGCCGTCTCTCTCGGGTAGGATACCTCTCTCTGTAGTAAATCCATGCACCTCAGTAAAAACTTGTCAAAAAATACGAACTTTTAATAACTTTAATGTAGGTAGATAAATGAAATAGCTCTTTTGGTTTTTGTTTTCTACAACAAAGCATTCATTTAATGTAGGTGATCATTAATTAGAGCTTGTACGTGGTCCTTATTTGAACAGGTTGGAGAAGCTGAATCTGGGGACAATTGCAGGAAAGGCTAAAGTGTTGGGAACATTAATGGGAATAGGTGGGGCTATGCTCCTCACCTTCTACAGAGGGGTAGAAATTAATATATGGTCTACTCATGTTGATCTATTGCATCACGGCCAATATCAAACCGGAGGAGACTCGGCAGCATCCCCAAAATCCGAAAATCTTCTTTTGGGTTCTATATTGGCTCTAGGAAGTTGTTTCTTGTTTGCCTCCTGGTTAATAATTCAGGTGACTAAATAAAAAATATTGCTGTTTTTTTCATAAAAAAAATTTCAGGACTCTTTTGCTCATCCCACTTTGTATAAATTACTGATGATTAATTGCTCTTAAACAGACTAAAATGAGTGAGAGATATCCATGTCACTACTCGTCTGCAGCTCTGATGTGTGTGATGGGAGCTATTCAATCTGCTGTCTTTGCCCTATGCATGGAGAGTGATTGGAGCCAATGGAAGTTGGGCTGGAATATCAGGCTTCTTACAGTCTCTTACTCGGTACTTACTTTTCCTAAGGATTGTTCCTCTTATATATGCTTGTTAATTCAAAAAGAAAAAACAGAAGAAAATACCAGGCTAGCTAGCAGATGCAAGTCTGGGTGTGTAAGGCTTGCGCGCACAAACTCTGACTTAATTGGGTGTGCAGGGAATGGTAGGAACAGGACTTGTGGTGACTTTGATTGCGTGGTGCGTGAATATGAGAGGTCCTTTATATGTCTCCATCTTCTACCCTGTGATGCTTGTTGCAGTTGCCATCATGGGGTCTTTACTCCTGGACGAGAAGTTGCACCTTGGAACGTACGTTTATACATTTTTGACATAATAGTACTATATATCTGCATTTTTAAGTTCTATTCAATAATTTGACATATATCTTTTTTTTTTTTTCAATTAGTCTGATTTTGCATTTTTTTATGAAAAATGACAGAATATTAGGATCTGTGCTGATTGTGTGCGGGTTATACGCGGTTTTGTGGGGAAAAAGGAAAGAGACGAAGAAGAAAACACAAGTAGCAAGCTGCATCTCCCCAGAATTAGTTCAGTCGTCTGCATTGACTGATATTGTTATCACCTCCTCTCCAGCTGATCATCATCTTCATAACAACAACAGCACTAATATTAACCAAAGTCTCAAAATTACTGAAACCCAGCTGCCTCCAGCCTCTCATGTTATTGCTCTCAGTACTACTGCCAATTCATTGGAAAATTGTAAAATCGATCGAGATCATTAATTAATTACAGGTCAGGAAAAAAAATGGTATGGAAATGGAGACTCTCATGCATGCATGCATGCATGCATTGAAGTTCATTCTTTCCCATTGAAACTTGAAAGGATATTAAGACAAATAACATGGGATCGATCCAAATTATTTTTTTTTCCCTTTAATTCATTACTTTTAACTTCATTGAAAAGGAACGACAATAATTAATTATGTTTTGTTTTTCTGAAAAACAATGCGTACTCTCTATGTATATATTGGGATTTACACTACTTTGCTCACTGTATTGACTATATTTATCAAAAGCATTTACTATGCATTAGCTATTATTCACTTTCACACTTCACATCTATAAATTTTTCATAGAGTGTAGAGGTGTTTTTATTGATATTAAAAGAAAATAACTTGTTGACAGAATGGAGTATGTATCTCCAAATCTATTCAAGACTAGATCAATACAGGGAATGATTGAACTTTTAACCAAAACATTTTTTACTCTTTAGATAAGATACATGGAATGTAACTAGTAATAACTTTAGCATTAACTTGATTTATAATAAAACAATAATAAACTTATGGTCTCAAGATAAACACATTAAATTCAATACTCCTCCTTAATGTGTTTGTCTAAAATTCCCAGCATGGTATGCAACAATTGAAACATGTCCCTTGGCAAAGCTTTGGTGAAAATGTCTGCTAACTGGTCTTCTATGTTGCAATACTTCAACTGAATGTCTCCATTCGCTTCAACTTCTCTTAGGTACTAATACTTGATTGCAATATGCTTGGTTCTGTTATGAAAAACAGGATTTTTGGCAATGGCAATTGCAGATTTGTTATCATAGTAAATCTCAACAGGTTTTAATTGCTTCTCACCCATATCATCCAAAATTCTAGTCAACCAAATAGCTTGATCAGCACTTGCAGTTGCAATATAATTAGCTTCAATAGTGGATTGAGCTACACTCTTTTGCTTCTATGATCACGATGCAAATACTCTCGACCCAAAATTGAAACAAAAACCTAAAGTATTTCTCAAATCATCCACTGAGCCTGCCCAATCACTATCAATATCACCAATCAATTTTCCCTCTAGACTGTGCTTGAACCAAATGCCATGATTAATAGTTCCCTACAGGTATCTGAGGATTCTTTTGCCTACACCAAAATGAACTTGGCTTAGTTCTTGCATAAACCTTGACAGTAGGCTTGTAGCAAACATTATGTCTGGTCTTGTTGCTGTTATATAGAGGAGATTGCCAACAAGACTTCTATACATAGCAGGATCAGCCTTCTTCACTCCATCATCCTTCTGTAGCTTTTCTCTAGCAATTAAAAGTGTAGCCACTGTCTTACAGTACCTGAGCATTCTAAATTTTGACAATAACTCATCAGTGTATTTTCTTTGTGAAATGAAGATGCCATCCTCTTCTTCATGACATACTTATATTCCCAGAAAATAGTCCATCATACCAAGCTCACTCATTTCAAAAGTATTCATCATGTTTTCTTTAAAACTTTCAATGACCTTGATGTTGTTTCCTGTAAAGATCAAATCATCAACATACAAGGAAAAAATTAGTACATCTAAAAATTATTGATTCTTTATATAGAGTGTTGGTTCACTCTTGCTCCTCTGAAACCCTTGATTAAGAAAGTATCTATCAATCTTTCCATACCAAGCTCGAGGTGCCTACTTTAGCCCATACAATACTTTTTTTAATCTTAGCACTTTTCCAGCTTCTTCAATAAACCCCTCTGGTTATCTAACATAAACTTCTTCTTGTAATTCTCCATTTAAGAATGCAGACTTCACATCGAATTGAAAAAAATTTCACTTCTTCTTGGCTGTAAGTGCTTTGACCACACTTCTTCTTTTGAGGTTGCTGCATAATTCTCATGTTCTAATGACAAAAAATTGCAGCTTTCAAATATATCATTCAATGATCTAAGCCTCCTTGGTGGTGAATCAGCTGAACTTTCTGATGATAATGAAGTTGGAGTTGTTACTGATGTTTCAAATTCATCAATTTGAATGTTATGATCTGTTTCTAGTTCTGAATTGGCTATGGGAATTGAAATAGTTTTTCAGAAAATTTTGCTTGCTTTCCAATCCCAGAAAGCCCCTTCATCAAATTGCACATCTCAGCTTATTACCAGCTTTTCTGTTTCTAGGATATAAACTCTATAACCTTTTGATGGAGTATTATATCCTAGAAAAATTCTCTTTTGAGATTTCCCTTCTAGCTTGTGTCTCTTTAGAGCTGGAACAAGAACATAACATATGCAACCAAACACCTTTAGATAGCTTGCAAATGGTTTTCTGCCATTCCATACTTCATATGGAGTTTGATTAAGGACTGCACTTGTTGGACACCTATTCAGCAGGTATACAACACTATTGATTGCTTCTGACCAGAATTCTGCAAGTAATCTTGACTCCAATAGCATTGATCTAGCCATTTCCATCATGGTTCTGTTTTTTCTTTTTGACACTCCATTTTGCTGTGGAGTGTATGCAACTGTGAACTGATGTTCCAGGCCTTTTTCTTCATAGAATTTTTCAAACAGTTGAGAGTTATACTTTGTGCCTTTGTCATTTCTCAAGACTTTTATCTTGAAACCATTTTGAGTTTCAACTGCTAGTTTAAATCTCTTAAAGATCCCTAACACTTCTAATTTTTCCTTCAAAAAATAAACCCAGGTCATCCTTGTAAAATCATCAATGAACAAAAGAAAGTACCTATTTTGATTCTGTGATATTGTTCTCATTGGACCACACACATCCGAGTGGACAAGTTGCAATGGTTCTTTAGCTCTCCATGAACTTTCAGATGGGAAAGATTTTTTGTGTTGGTTTCCAAGCATGCATCCTTCACACATTGCCATCTGATCTTGCACTAGAGGCAAGTCCTTGATCATCTCTTTCTGGTGTAGATATCTCAAGGCATAATTATTATCATGCTTGAACCTCTGATGCCATATAGTGGAGTGATTGACTGCTGCACTCATAGCTCTAGCATTCTGCCATTGAATTGGAAAATTCCTATTGCATCCCATTTTAATTTCTGCTATCTTTAAATTATTCTTATCATCAATAATTCTACATATACTATCTTCAAAATGTAAAGAATAGCCATTTTGTATCATCTGACTAACACTTAGCAAATTTTGTTCTAATGAAGGAACAAATAAAACATCTTTTATGTACCTTGTACATTTTCTAGTTTGAATTGCCACTGTTCCCTTTCCTTTAGACTTTAGCAATTCTCCATTTTCCACCTTTACTTTTGTCTTGACAGATTCATCAAGTTGTGAGAAGATGTCTTCATCTGCAACCATATGGTTACTGCATCCATTGTCAATAAACCAAGTGTTGCCAGCGTTGTTGGTGGTGCTTTGACAATCAAAAAACAAGTGCTCTTCATTCTTCTTCTTTGTGTAGTTTTTTTGTTGATTGGTTTTGACCCTGCAATCTTTTTCAACATGGCCAAACTTTTTGCAATTTGTGCACTTTGGTTTTCCTTTATGAAAACAATCTTTTTTAGCATGGTTTATCCTTCGACAAGTTCTACAAGGTGGAAATTATCCCTATTTTCCTTTCTTCTTCTCCTCTCTACAGGCTTTCTCTCCTCCTTTTGATGGATTCTAACCTTTCTTCTTTGAGTCTTTTGGCTTTTGAGATCTTACATTCACTTTTGATTGGAATGCATTTTATAATGAGCCTTCAGATCTTCTTTCAATTCTCTGTTCATGTGCTTGCAGAGATGCCATCAATTTAGTGATGGTTAGTGTAGTTAAATCTTTAGATTATTGTCTGTAAGACTGATTATAATTTTTTGAACTATTTGTTAATCAGTAATTTCTTCTCCATATGCCCTCATTTGATTGACCAATTCAATTAATTTAGAACAATACTCCTTCACACTCTCAGATTCCTTCATTTTAAAATTCTCCAATTCTCTTCTCAAACCCTGAAGTTTGATAGATTTTACATTTGCATTTCCTTTAAATTCCTGCTGCAAGATAGCCTAGGCTTGCTTTGAGATTGTAGCTCTCATCAATCTTGAAAAGATGAAATCACTTATAGCATGTTGAAGAACAAATAAAGCCTTTGCCTTCTTCTTCTGCTTAGACTTTAATTGTTCTTAGACTGCTACTGATTGTCCTTCAGCTAGTGTGGTGACTCCTTTTTCTAACACTTCCCACAGATCTTGAGAAATGAAGAAAGTTTTCATTTTTAAGCTCCAGTAATAATAGCCATCTCCATTGAAGATAGGAACTAGTGTTGTTGCTCCAAACCTTGACATAATTTGACCTTAGACGGATTGAACCAAGCTTTGGTACCAACTATTGATATGAAAAGAAAATAATGTATCTCCAAATCTATTCAAGACTTTTCATCTACGCTATTACATCTCAATGACTAAACTTTTAACCAAAACATATTTCTGACTCTTCAGATCAGATACATGGAGTGTAACTAGTAACAACTTTAGCATTAACTTGACTTTTAGTAAAATGATAATAAACTTAGGGTCTCAAGATAAACACATTAAATTCAATAGTTTTTCACAGGGTATAAGAATGTTTTTCATAGGGTATATATGGGGTGTGAGGTGGTGAATAGTGGCTGATGAGAAGAATTTTTCTTTATCAAAAGTGTATTATTGGATGTGCAATGAAATGAATAATCTTTTATTGAGTAGTAAATCGTTTTTAAATATAAATATAAATATATATATTTTTTGTGTGTGTAACTTACAACTCATAATTTTATCACGTGACCAGTACTACAATAGTGTTATTCATAATAAAATTAATTATATAATGTAAAATGTAAAATTAAGATTCGAACTCATAAGTACTTCTACTTTGATACCATATAAAATAATCAGCACTTACTCTAACAAATTAAGCAGATAAAAATATATATAATAGATAAATTTAATAGATTAATAGATAAATTTATTTTTGTGATATCTTGTTGCGGCTGTAGTAACACTTCTCTAAGTCTTAACATACGTACTTTAGTACCAAAGCTTCTCAGCTCAACACTACTAGACAACATAAATATGCAGACAATTATTATAATAAAAATAGTTTCATAATCTAACGGAACACATCAAATCATATCACTTTATAAATTTATTTTTGTGAGATTTTTTTGTGTCTAAAATTATTCTCAATTCCAAATCCAAAGCACATTAGCAGCAATAGACCACAAGGACTATTATTATCACTAAACTGAAAGAACTCTTTTTGTAGGATCATATGTTGCCTTTTTTTTTACTCCTCGTTTAAATATAGAATCATAGATACCATTAAGTCCTATCTCCTTGATCATGTTTATTATATAATAATTTTATTAACTCCGAGATTCTCTTAAAAACAAAATGAAAATAATAGAAAGATCAAAACTAAAAGAGTAAACAAAAATAAGTTAGGAAAACTGTTATTTAATTTATTCATTTCGTTAATTTTTTTTATTAAATAAATATAATGCACGTAGGAGCAATAAATGTGAGACTAGCTACAAATATGATTGGCCACATGCACGTACATGACTTGCCTATGAAAATTTTTGTAAGTTTATTTTTGGTACGTACATTATTAATTCATCTAATTAAATATATATATATATATATATATATATATATATATGATTATTCCAAGACTCCAACCTGCATCATGTGTGGGTTATGTGACTGCGCGCGGCAGCCATGCATGATTCCAAATGGAAAAAAAGAGTAATGGTCCAGTTTTTGTGTGAATTTTCATTCCTTTAATTTTGACCCTCAGCTCAATTTGATCAAAAAGCTGAAACAGATATATTAGTAGCTATAGGCCGCTCAGAATTAATAACGCTTAACAATTTATTATAATATATATTCGAATTATAATATATATTTAAATTTATAGTATAAATATACAAGTATAGTATATTATAATATATATATATATATATATAGTATATTATAGTATAGATAAAATAATATATATGATAGTAATTTATATATTATATAGTTTACTATTAGATTATAAATAATATTCTTGATCTATAATATATTCACAATATATAACAGCTATATTATCAATAATAATAATATTATATTATATAATATATAACAACTATTATATATTATATTATAAATAATATATTATTAGTATAAATTATCAAAAATTTATTCTAGAAACGTTTAAATGGCTCTCTTGGGAATTAAGTGACGTTTGAACGTTAACGTTAGAATGTTCAAACATTGCGTGTATATAAACTGTCATCTGAATGCGAAATGACATTTCAGCAAAAACCAAAAAACTCAAAACCGTCGCACTCCACCTCTTCTCCGTCGCCACAGCCGTCAAATGCTACCACAAACGTCACAGAAGAGGCTAGCATCACTCTTTAACTTTTAGTATGCTTTATATATATATATATATATATATATATATATATATATATATATATATATATATATATTTAATGGAGGTTTCGGTATTAACCGAAACCCATTGTGGCTAGAATTTCATCTTGCTTTTTCAGTCATCACGAGTTGTCGATGGCCAAATGGCCATCGTATAAAGCTTTCTTGAAGTGTATATTTCATTTTTAGGTAGTTTTTGGTCACTTTCATTGTGTTTAAGTTGTACGGGAATAGCTAAGTCGACTTAGCCATTTTTGTGTCATAACGTTTGAACGTTACAACAGTACGTACGAACGTTAGACCTTTCAAATTCTTGAATATCAAACACATTTGAACATTAATCTTGTAACGTGCGAATGTTCTCTAGTATGTTTGAGCATAATGAAAGTACATGCGAATGTGAATTTTACATTCAAACATACGTTTGTAATGTTCGAGCGTCAGATCATTCATATTCTTGAACGTCACATATATTCGAATGTTAGTCTTTTACGTTTGAATGTTTATTTCACATTCATTCAAATGTAAAACCTTTCAGCTTCTAGAAAAGTCATAAACTTTTAAACGAATAGTTAATGTACGTTCGGACATCTTAATAAATACGTTCAATAGCTTGCTCACATTCGAACGTATTTGGTTTTTACGTTCGAATGTAATAACTTTCTATTTATTTTATTAATATCGTTCGAACGTAGACTTAGTTACGTTCGAATGCATAGCCTATAGGAAATTAATGTGCGAACATAAAACCTAACATGTTCGAACATAGAAGGATAATGTTCGAACGTATATTATTTTGCATTCGAACATTTTTTCTAAACAATTTAGATTACAGTACATAAGATGCATCTATAGTACTACTATTTTTTTTTTTTTCTTTCAAGATATGTCTCATCTTTTGACTGCTAGGAAATAAGGGAGGGAAAGAACCAACCAAGACACTACTTGTATCGGGGCTCGAATCGTTATGGCCGAACGAGAAGTGTTGATCAACGAGTTCGACGAGCTCAGATGGGAGCAGAAAAGCGTCAGAGACTTTTTCACTACTAGATGTAGAGCAGTATTTGCACATTGAGGGGGTAGGATATACCTCTCAATGGTTCAGGAGTTTTATATGGGGATGTGCTTCATGCCTGAGGATGCATCCTCTCACACCGTGACCATATGCAGTGTTCAGTTCGAGATTATGCTATTACCAAACTACTTGGGATCCGTAACGTAGCTGAGACGAATGCAGCAGTGGCGGATGCCATTACCGAGCTACTCGAGATTTTGGCGGATGTCATTACAGGAGATGCTCAACTTGGGGATGCAGCAGTGGTAGGCATATCTACAGTAGCTGCAGGCACATTTGCATCAGCTGTAGGCATATCTAATGTAGATGTAGGCATTTATGCATTATCTACTAGCTCAATTGAGTCTATGGCCAGAGATGTAGACCAGTCGGAGGTCGAGGGTACTGATCATGAGGCTGAGGATGACGTTCGAGATAAGGATTTATACATCCTCACTAGGAGAGACTGCACGCAGCTTGATAAGAAGAACTCGTTCAGCCAGATACAGCTGCTGCCTTTTTTTTGCATGTTGCATCTTATTGTTTCAACAAACCTGGATCCTATGGCACATAAGGCCACATTCAGTCGGAATCACGTACAGTTCCTAATACGAGTGGTGGAGAGCCTATTAACTTGCCACTATGCATTTTTTAAAGGATTCGTTACGAGGCGAGCATCGTCTCTATGGAGAACCTCCCATACAGAGTCATAATTACCTGGCTATTACTGGCCTAGAGAGTGCCACCCCAGGCGGAGGAGTGGCTAACAGAGCAGATCATCCCCTTCAACATGAACACACACCGTTGGAGCATTGGACATAGGAGGGGGCATGCTCGACATGAGCTTGGCCCTGTAGTAGATCTTATTCCTTCGACCTAATTTGGGTCCGGTGTTGCTCCCCATATTGGGAGTACTAGTCAGCAGCCAACGGATACATTTGCAGGGGATGTGCGGCCTGCTTGGGTTGATTTGGTGGTCTCAGATCTTACTACGCACATCGATCAACAAATAGATCGCGGTTGTAAAGGAGACTGTCGCTGAGATTGCCCATCGTGTAGATATTCTAAAAGAGAAAGTCTCAACATTGATTGAAGAGTTCCGCAATACATGATTTGTGAACAACACGTTGATTTAAGTGTTGTTTACAAAATTTTATTATATTTTGTACTTTATTTTTATTATATGTAATAAACAATATTATTTAATATATCTATTGTTTTTATCAATCTTTTCTAATGTTAGCTTATTCAACTTTAATATTAAATCACTGCACTTCAATTCTCAATCTTTTTTAATTTGAAATATCCAACTTTAATATTAAATCAATTAACGTTTGAACGTGAATCACTAACGTTTAAATGTTGGCGTCAAAAATTTACACGTTCGCATGTAAATAGCCTTAATGTTCGAATGTCCAGGGCCTGTTCAAACGTGAATTTGTATACGTTCGAACCTAATACAATTTCTCGGTTGCCTTTAGTGACGGTTTCCACAAACTGTCACAGTAAATGCTTTTTGGTATTTAGAATAACATCAATGTGAGTCTTAAAAAGTTAAAACACATATTTATAAAACTCAATATTACTTCTAAGTTCTCAATTTATCTATTAGGAAGGAAGTCGCTCTCCTCCTCTACCGCACCACTAAAAAGAAAAAGATAAGATATATTCTCTTTTTCATAGCCGGAAAGAGAGGAGCTGAAGGCCTCAACCGATAGGGAGAGCAGTGGCAGCTCCCTTACTTGATTGGCAAGACAGAACAACATTGGAATCTGGGGACAAAGCACAAAGGGAATGAGCAGCCCTGTAATCAGAAAGAATCCACACGAGGCTGTTCCATGGGGAGTGCGAAACAATGGCGTTGGGAAGTTTTCCTTAGCTTTCCTGGGTTCCTGGCCCCTACGGGATTACCGGCCCTTTTTGTTTAGCGCCCAAAAATAATCAATCATCTTCATCACAAAAGGGAAGTAAGGATTTGATTTTCAATTTTTGAGAAAATGAGATTAAAAAAAGTTAAAATAATAGTCTTCAGATGTGAGAATTGAAGTGAAAATTATGAAAATACACTAAAAATATAAAAATACAAAATTTCGACCAGTACATTGAAAACTGGTCGATAATGACCAAAACGCACCAAAATGACCAGTATTTGACCCGGCACAAAATACATATCTCCCCCGTGCTAGTTACTAGTCCGGCATGGTAAATACCGGCTAGTACTACTACACAGTATTTAAAACTTTGATTTCAGTAAGATTATCCTGATTATATATTAGAGTTTAAACTTTCATTATGGTGCCTGGCCTATAAAAGCTAGAACATGCTTAAAATGTTAGCCATTGAATAATCTAATTTCAAGGCATTAAGCCAGAGCAGCGATCATGTTCAAATCTTCTTGAGCTTTGAGATGGCACAAGATGAATGAGCAGTTAAATGCATGTACTCAATGGATGTCGATGAAGCTTGATGCATTGGAGGTGAGGGTTGATGCAGTAACCATGCAAGTTGTAGGCCATCTAATTAACATGATCATGTCATGATCTTCTTCCTCCGCATGATCATCAGATGGCTGGATTCGCAAATAGAATATTCTTCCTTAATTGAATGATGATCAGACTCTAATTCCCAGATCGACAAAACTTATCATGAAAAGAAGATGATCATGATTTAGTGGAGGATGCATGTATGTTAGTGTTTCGAAAGCCGATCGATGTCAATGAAATTGTTCAAAAAGAATGATGCCCAACGCATAATATTGACCCTTTAATTTCGCTAAAAGCCAATTTTGGGAGCCATTAATGGGAATGATCTTGAATAGAGCAGCTGGCTAATTACCCTTTAATTTGCTCATCCACCCAAGTATTGGCCATTTTTGTTAAGAAATTTCATTGTATTTTGATGTTTTGGCGATTTAAAGAATTGATCATATTAAGAAAATTAGTTTGAATCAAAATTGTTTTACAATATTAGAAATTTAGAGTCTATAATTTTATTGTTAAAATATGAGTTCAAGAGCTATGCAGAGAAGTTGATATTTTTTTGAAGTTCCTGTATCAAAGATTTGATATATGAATTTGTATAATTAATTAATTTGAAATTTTTACATTTGATTTGGAACTTTTAGAAATATATTAACAGTGTTGGAATTGATTATCGGATAACATGAGTTAACTTTCTGGACCTACAGAAACAGGGCATTATACTAACGGCCGGCGAGAATCAGTACTCGATCGATCGGCTGGCTCCCATCATGAATCATGTATATGCGCCTCTCATGCATGATCATGAAGACAAAGGCAATTTCCCCTTCTCATCCTTGAAAGCCACCGCACAACCATGTACTTACGTGTCGAACATGGTCCACAAGCAAGTGAAATAATACGTGGAAGGTGATGATATGGCAACAAATAAAACCACATGATGATGATGCAGCCGGCACTCACTCAGCCTTTTCTTCTTCATTTATTTTTTCTTGGACGCCAAGATCATTGACTAAACATTATCGGAAATATATATTATGGTCAAGCAACCTTTTGACAAAGGAATTATATGCTATACATAATTAACGAATTTCGTTTATTTTTTTATGTGTTGTTACATGTTGTCAATAAGAAAAATGTTATTTTAAGATCTCTACAACATATATCATACAACATCAACGTGACATAATTTGATTTATAAAATTTAAAATTTAAAATTTATTTTCAAAAATTATGTCGTCATATAATAGAGTTATTCTGTCCATAATTACAAATATGAGATGACAAAGCCACAGATATATATGATCATTATTGTCCATTTCACATTTTTGAATTTTTAACGGTGTTTGTTGTAATGGTCCACAATAGAGTATATAGAAAGATTATAAATGAGAATTTGAAACAAATTCTTGAACTAATATAATTTATTTGACTTCTAGTTGAAATATTGACCTGTCTTTTTAAATTGGAAAATGATAGTACTACGAGTACTCCCAAATGTACTAACTATAATGTGCTCACTAATATATTTTATTTTATTTTATTAATTTTTTTTTAATAATTAAGGAACTGACTATTAATAAATTTATATTTATATTTTATTTTTTCATAATAGTTAAGAATGTATAAAAAATATTTTAAAAAAAAAAATCTATTTACATTGGTGTGCATATTTCTAGCATTATCATTTTAAAATATAAGACTCCAATTTTAGTAGTGCTCCAATTACGATTTTTAGAATCTGATTCAGCACCAACAGATCATGGACGTCGGATCCAGTGGAAGAATGAGCCTTTTCTTTTACTACCTCAGAATAATTTTATCAACTATTTTTTTTTTTATCAGTAATTTTATGAACTATTTAGAGAAAGACGGTCTAGATTCAATGAATAACCCAGCAAACGATCTAGATTCAATGAACTTATATTAATTAGAAAGATGGTCTAGATTCGACTAACTATTTATGAACTAATTTTATGAATTATTTACATCAAATTTATTTTTGTAAATGAGATAAGTTAAGATTAAAGTTAAAAATTGAATGAAATATTATTAAAATATATATATTTTAATATAATTTTTATTTTGATATTTGAAAAAAATTAAATTGTTTATTTTATTTTGTATACAAATTTTAAAAAATTATAATAATTAGATGAGATGAGATGAGTTTAGAAGAGTTGTGAAAACAAATTTCTTAATTTGGGTGTCAAGATATTATGAGAATACTTTGTTATTATTTATTATTTTATTATTAATTTTCATCTATTTTTTACTATTATTTATTATTATTTAATATTTTATCATTACTTTTTCATTATTATTCACATAATACCTCTGTGTATCTCACTACCCTACCACAACAAAGTTAGAGAAAGACGATCTAGATATTCAGCTATATTTGGATACAAAGATCATTTTAATTCATCTTATCTAATTATTACATGAACTTTATCAAATTCTTACATAAAAGATAATAAATAATTCAATTTTTTAAAATTTTAAATTATAATAATATTTAAAAATAATATTCTAATAAATTTTTATTTAATTATTAATTTTTATCTCAATACATTTCATCTCAATTTATATCATCACGAAGTAAATATATCCCAGTGATCTGATCACTCACGCACCGGTACATATGTTATTCATGTCAATTGTATGAATGTACGTCTCTGACTGTCTGGAGGACCCGCGAAGCCTTCATGTGCACTACGTACACTCCGCACGTGTCAGTGGAAAATTGAAAAGCTTATTATATATACGTAGCCGATGACGGTGGGAAATAGAACCAAAGCGAAACGTCAGAATACAGCAAAATATAAATACCCATGCACTTCCCAACGAAGCTTTAACTCACCCTTCAACTCCGGCCTGCCACCCATTTCCGCTCTCTCTCTCTCTCTCTCTCTCTACTTAAAACTCAGCTGCCCGATCGAGTTTCCAACTCCAAACTAATACACAAGCACTTAACAAGGCAGTTGAAGAAAGATATATTCTTGATCTTCTGCTACGACTCAGCTAGCTGCTCGTTTGGAAAAACTGTACGTCATCTATGGCAGTGGAACGCGCTTGTAAGGCATTGCATGGTCTGAAGCCGGCCATGTTAATGGTCGTGGTTCAGCTTAGCTCCGCTGGGGTGAATGTGTTCTTCAAACTGGCCGCAAATGATGGAATGAGCTCGAGGGTTATTGTTACCTATCGCCTCATTTTCGCTACTTCTGTTGTTGTCCCTCTCGCTCTTGTTTTTGAAAGGTATGTGTGTATATTGATTATAATATAATTCTATCCTATCTAGCTCATAGATTAATGCAGGGGCACCATGGAAGTTTAAAAAAAAAATTTCCAGAAGTTAATATTCCATTAAACATGCATGCACACACATATATAAACATGAAAAAAGGAAGATAGTACAAAATCTGAGTAATTAATTATTCCACCTGCATATGCATCTAAATTTACATGTACTATATAGGGATCCGGACACTAATATATACACATGCCATTGGCAGGAATAGTAGACCAAAGTTGACATGGATAGTACTCTTCCAAGCATTTCTTAGCGGGCTATTCGGGTAAGTTGCATGCATTTTATTTTAACAATTGGTTCTGATCTATTTGATTTTCATCTGCATGCATACATAAGGGATTGTGTTAATGATACCCTAATTGCAGGGGATCATTATTTCAAAATTTATATTTTGAAAGCTTAGCCTTGACATCAGCAACATTCGCATCAGCCATGTTTAACTTGGTTCCTGCCATTACCTTCATCCTGGCCGTCTCTCTCGGGTAGGATACCTCTCTCTCTCTCTCTCTCTCTCTCTCTCTGTGTAGTAAATCCATGCACCTCAGTAATTAAACTTGTCAAAAAATCTATACGAACTTTTAATAACTTTAATATAGGTAGATAGATGAAATAGCTCTTTTGGTTTTTGTTTTCTACGACAAAGCATTCGTTTTTTTCAATGTGTTAATCTGCATCTTGCTAAAAAATCTGGTGATCATCATTAATTAGAGCTTGTACGTGGTCCTTATTTTTGAATAGGTTGGAGAAGCTGAGTCTGGGGACAATTGCAGGAAAGGCTAAAGTGTTGGGAACATTAATGGGAATAGGTGGGGCTATGCTCCTCACCTTCTACAGAGGGGCAGAAATTAATATATGGTCTACTCATGTTGATCTATTGCATCACGGCCAACATCAAACCGGAGGACACTCGGCAGCATCCCCAGAATCCGAAAATCTTCTTTTGGGTTCTATATTGGCTCTAGGAAGTTGTTTGTCGTTTGCCTCCTGGTTAATAATTCAGGTGACTATATAAAACACACTGCTGTTTTTAAAAAAAAAAAAATTCATGACGACTCCTTTGCTCAGTATTCCCACTTTTGTATAAATTACTGATGATTAATTGCTCTTAAACAACAGACTAAAATGAGTGAGAGATATCCATGTCACTACTCGTCCGCAGCTCTGATGTGTGTGATGGGAGCTATTCAATCTGCTGTCTATGCCCTGTGCATGGATAGTGATTGGAGCCAATGGAAGTTGGGCTGGAATATCAGGCTTCTTACAGTCTCTTACTCGGTACTTAATACTTTTCCTAAGGATTGTACCCCCTATATATCCTTGTTAATTCAAAAAGAAAAAACAAAAGATCATCAAAATACCAGGCTAGCTAGCAGATACAAGTCTGGCCGTGTGTAAGGCTTGCACGCACAAACTCTGACTTAATTGGGTGTGCAGGGAATTGTAGGAACAGGACTTGTGGTGACTTTGATTGCGTGGTGCGTGCACATGAGAGGTCCTTTATATGTCTCCATCTTCTACCCTGTGATGCTTGTTGCAGTTGCCATCACGGGGTCTTTACTCCTGGACGAGAAGTTGCACCTTGGAACGTACGTTTATATATCTGCATGCACAGATATTCCTAGCTAAGTTCTATTCATTACTTTGACATATATCTTTTTTTACAATTAGTCTGATTTTGCATTTTTTTTTTATATGAAAAATGACAGAATATTAGGATCTGTGCTGATTGTGTGCGGGTTATACGCGGTTTTGTGGGGGAAAAGGAAAGAGAGGAAGAAGAAAACACAAGTAGCAAGCTGCAGCTCCCCAGAATTAGATCAGTCGTCTGCATTGACTGATATTGTTATCACGTCCTCTCCAGCTGATCATCATCTTTATAACAACAACAACACTAATATTAATCCAAGTCTTAAAATTACTGAAACCCAGCTGCCTCCAGCCTCTCATGTTATTGCTCTCAGTACTACTGCCAATTCATTGTAAATGTAAAACCGATCGAGATCATTAATTACTTAATTACAGATCAGGACAAAAAATGGTATGGAATTGGAGACTCGCATGCATGCATGCATGCATTGAAGTTCATTCTTTCCCATCGAAACTTGAAAGGATTATTACGGTTACAGATCAAGATCAAGATCAAGATCAAGATCAAGACCAAGCTCAAGAAAAAGATGCAAAGAACTACTCCAAAGAAGATCAAGATAAAATCCCTTCATTATAGGAAATCGATGTAGATAAAATATTAGAGTAATTTGTATTTGATTCGGACTTAACTTGTATATGAAAACACCATTATAAATACAAAGGATCACCACCCAAATATTTACGGATCTTTACAAGAAAGTTTACGAGGATATTAAGAAAATAGCATGGATCGATCCAAATTATTATTTTTTCCGTTTAGTTCAGTACTTTTAACTTCATTGAAATTAGGGACGACAATAGTTAATTATGTTTTACTTTCCTGAAAAACAATGTCATGTTCTCTCAAGTACTCTGTAATCTGTATGTATTAAAAAAAAAGTACTCTGTATGTATATATTGGGATTTACGTCAGTAATTTGGTAGCTGTATTGACTATATTTATCAAAACTGTATTAATATTGGATGTGCAATAAAATGAATATTTTTTTTATTGAGTAGTAAATTGTCTTTATATATATAAATATATATATATATATATATATATATTTGTGTGTGTAACTTACAACTCATAATTTTATCAAGTGACCAGTACAATATATAGTGTTATTCATAATAAAATTAAATAAATAATGTGAATGTAGGTTTTGATTCAAACTCATGAGTATTTCTACTTGCCATATAAATTAAATAAGAGAAACTCCTCTGGGCTTGGAGTAATCCTCACGTAACCGGCACATCTTTTGATAAAAACTTTTTCATTTCATTCCACTCTCTCCATTTCATTCTCCCTCTCTCCTTTTCTATCAATTATGTACGGAAGCAACATATGTTGCCAATTAAAGGCCCAAAATTCCAGCTATCACTTTTTTCACCTCATTTTCTTTCTCTAAATTTAAGCCCCCCTCTCTCTCTCTCTCTCTCTCAATGAGAATGAAAGCCGTAAAAAAATGTTGAGAAATATAGCGTTTGAGGGAGAGAGTGCCTTCACACTTGTGGTGCTGCGCATACTGTTCTCGTTGCACATGATGAATGTAAGCTCTGGTCTTGAGGTCGGGGAAAGAGTGGGGCTCTTGGAAATGGTAATGGATAAGATATTGTTATCGCACTTGTAGTACAACTCATTATTTTACTCCCACTGTACTGGTATTATGGACACCCCTTATGGAAGATTCCAAACAAGAGGAATCTAAGACTTCAGGTGAGAAAGATAACGTTGGAGCAAAGGATTCTTAAAAACAGAAAGAAGATTATCTTTGGCAATGGATGAGATGAAGCTACTTCAATCAAAACTATAGAATTGTATGCTAGCGTACTTCATGGCTCAATTTTTAGAAAATCGTAAAATATCTTCTTCAACTGGACTAAAGCTATAAGACTAGCTAGCGAGATGAGGTGCATTTTATTCTGAAAAAAGATGTGTGAAGATGAGGAAGGTGAATTGACTAGTCCACGTTTGATTTGTATGTTTCAGAATAAATGGTGTTTTATTCTCGAGAAAGTGTATTTTCGTGAAGTTTTCTCATTTTAATCTTTCGGTTAATGATGAAGATGAACAATATAACTACCCTGCAGCGTTGAGATGGAGATGAAAATCAAGAAAATTAATAGAAATTTCAGTTCACTTAATTTCTTGTATTTGGAGTCATAGAAACTTGCTTTTGGTTTGGTTGTATCAAAGAAGAAACGGTGTAAATGCAGAAGAGCTATTACGATGGGGTTAAGAATGCATGCAAAGTATTTGATAAATTGAAAAAATCACTAATTGGTTTCTTCTTCAACCTCACAGTTTGCATTAATAGCATCTACTATCGTCTTTCGTCCAGTTTTTTGTTTAATCATTTGACGTGGCAAAATTTTATCCGCCGATTACATCACGGTTTCCTACCGCAGTTGTACGTAACAATTCTGATAAAATAATCACCACTTACTCCAAAAAATTAAGCCAATAAAAATATATATAATAGATTAATTTAATAGATTAATAAATAAATTTTTTTTTATAATATCTCTTTATGATTTTAGTAACACTTCTCTATATCAATATGTAGTCAGTTATTATAATAAAAATAATTTCATAATCTGACGTACGTACCATATTAAATCACATCAATTTATAAATTTATTTTTGTGAGATATTTTTCTGTCTAAAACAATTCTCAATTCCAAATCCAAAGCGCATTAGCAGCATTAATAGATCACAAGGAATATATTATTATATATCACTAAACTGATCAAAGAACTCTTTTTGTAGGATCATATGTTGCCTTTTTTTTTAACTCCTCGTTTAAATATAGATACCATTAAGTCCTATCTCCTTGATATTTATTATATAATAATTTTATTAACTCCGAGATTATCTTAAAAACAAAATAAAAATAACAGAAAAATCAAAACTAAAAGAGTAATCAAAAATAAGTTAGGAAAACTGTTATTTAATATATACTGATGTAGGAGCAATAAATATGAGAGCCCATGCACGTACACTTGTCTATGAAAATTTTTGTAATTTTATTTTTGGTACGTACACTTTTTCATCTAATTAAATATATATATATATGATTATTCCAAGACTCCAACCTGCATCATGTGTGGGTTATGTGACTGCGGCAGCCATGGTTTTTGTGTGAATTTTAATTCCTTTAATTTTGACCATTTCAAATTTCTCAGCTCAATAATTTGATCAATAAGATGAAACAGATTTATTAGTAGCTATAGTAGGCTCAGAATTAATAATGCTTAACAATTTATTATAATATATATTCGAATTTATAGTTTTATATCATTTATAATTTTATACGAATTAATAATTTTATAATTTTATATTATTTAATAATTAATTATAATTTTTTATGTTTATAAATAATTAATAAATAAATTAGACGAGCTAGCTGAAGTCAAATGAAGTTGTTAAAAAATTAAAATCGGTTTAAATAGTAAAATGAGATGAGATAATTTTAAATAAAAATTAAAAATAAAATAAAATATTATTAAAATATTATTTTTTAATAATATTATTATTTTAAAATTTAAAAAAATTAAATTATTTATTATATTTTAAAAAAAATTATAAAAAATTATAATAATAAAACGAAACTGTTTTTATATATAAAAAAAAAAGCCGTAAAAATTGTACAGCAGGGTAAACCAAAAGAAAATTAGTTAATTAAATTAAATAAAATTAAATAAGAAAGATAAAATAAAATAAAAAAGTTTTGTGAGTTGTTTTTGCACAATTAGAAAAAATGCAGTGAATTAATTCTACTTCCTTTTATTGTGAAATTTCATTACATTAACATCTCTCCGTCTGAGCTCAAACCCTACCCAAATTCTGTCTATCCCTCATCTCAGGCGAATTGGATCTTAAACCCAGAGGAGACAGGATTCTGTTGGTGAAACGGTGCGGTTTGGGTACAAGGCATCGTTTGGAATCGATTTGATTTAGAAGAGGAGTTGGAGGTTAAGCTATGGATAATGATTCGTGGAGCGCTCGTCTCTCTTCCGCTTCGAAGCGGTACCAGTCCGCTCTTCAATCGCGATCCGGTGAGCTGGATTGACCACCTTTCTTTTCTCTTGTTATCGGTTGTTTTAGATGTGCGAATTGGAGAGGGTTTGCTTTTATGTGACTATGTAGGCTGAGTATCGCTTCTTTTCCTTTTTGTTTTTCGGGTTTTTATGGTTGCTGACAAAAAGGGGGAAATTTGGCGGTGGGTATTGTTGGAGCTTGGGAGCTTGGATTCGTGGTTATTTAGATGTGGAAACTGGAAAAGGTTTACCTTTAGTGAAGTCTGTGAATATATAGTCTGTAACCTTATAAAAAAAAAAAAATATATATATATATATAGTCTGTAACACACCCTGTGGATTGTTTGGTAGCTAAGAAACTAAGGGAAAATTCTGGTTACTGCAGGATGGCGTATATTAATTTTTTAATAAGTTATGCCTTATTAACGATCGAAAGAGGGTTGTTTAGATTATCACCATCATCAATAACATTATCATTTGCATGTCGTGAATGGAAAATATTTAATTTTAAGGTGGCCTGGATGTCTCTCTTCCTTTTGTTGGTTTATTTGTTAGGCGAGAAATGAGGAAAATTTTGGTCACCGGGGAATTTGAGCTTAAATTATATGTTGAATAGATATGGGAGTTGATGAAAAGTTCACATTTTAGAGGTTGGTGTAATTGTTTGTTCTGAAGAGTTAAACTAATCTTTGGGTGTTTTGTTTGGATGCTTTGAAAGTGATGACATATTTTCTCAATTTTGTAATTTAGATTTAGTGACTGCTTGAAAGAGTTTGGTATAATAAGATCTCTACATTTTTCAAGAGTGTGCGTGTGTTTTGGTATGTTGTAAATGGACTTTAAAACCCTAAGTTGTGATTAATGATGAAGTATAAGTGAAGTGAACTTTAAAACTCCAACCTATTTGGCTTGAATTTCTTCCCCCCCCCCCCCCCCTACCAAAAAAAAAAGAATGGTTTTACTTAGTTTTTCCACAGACCAAATGGGATTCAGTTGGTCTGCATTGCATTTGCAAAGGTTATACTTGAAGTCACTGAAATATGGTTGTGAATTGCAGATATGTTCATGGCCTTTGAAGAACTTGATGGGGATGATGATACACGGGAGGAGTTTCCATGTCCATTTTGTTCGGAGTATTTCGATATAGTTGGATTGTGCTGCCACATTGATGAGGAGCATCCTTTGGAGGCAAAGAATGGGGTATTGCTCCTCTTATGTTTGTTAATAACAATCTTATGTATGCAACGACTTACACACGAGTAAAATGTTGCAACTTATTTAACATCTATTTTTCAAAGTTTATTGTTCAATGTATGCATCGGTATTAGAAAGCTAGTTTGTGCTTGTAATTTCTCTTCAGAGGCAGTTAGTGAATGGCATAATAATGTATTCTTTTTCTTCAACCATTGTTCTGCTCAACTAAATAACCGAGCTTTAAGTTCCAACTAGTGTAGTTTCTCAATATGGCTATTGATTCATCTGTTTTTTGTTAGTAATGCTATCGATTCATCCAATTGGTCCAAAGTTGTTGGAATACAAGCATATAGAGAGTTAGGCTGTCTCAGTGATCTCCTCTCGTGATATTGGGTAGCAGCTGCCTTGATCTTGACTGCTCTTCATGGCATTAGAATTCTACATATCCTGATTCAGGGGAAACTATTTGATGAACTGGACAATTGTCAATCCATCAGTGGCTTGTTATAAAAAAACTTTCGATCCAGCAGTGGACAAACAAAACAAAAATATTGATATAAGAGATTTTAAGATGCTTTGGCTTTTGGTCAACACCAATGAGCTCTGGAAACCTACAGTAGCCCTTCTGTATATATAGAAGCATAGGGGATTGGCTCCTAGAATTCCCTCATCTGTACATGATGGTGTGTCTTCAATCTTCAACCCACAGTTGGGTGGTATATGGGTAGGTTGGTGTGGATTAGGGTGCAGGGGTAGTGTTCTGATCTGTTTACTGAAAGGTCTGATTACTATTCCGGTTTAGGATCACGGAAGTTCAAAGCTCTGGCTTAACAGCTTTTTTGTTTGTTATCTGACAAATAAAACATGAACAAAAATATTCTATATTTTTTTTCTTTCAACTGGAGGGTGCTAATTAATCCTTAGTTTTGCTGACAACAAGGACTGTTTATCTGCAGGTATGTCCTGTTTGTGCAATGAGGGTGGGGGTTGACATGGTTGCTCACATAACCCTACAACATGGAAACATATTCAAGATATCCTTTTTTTTAGTTATTATCTTTTACAACAATTCTTTGGAGTCTACCCACCTGTGGGTAGCCCAAGTGGTAAGGACGAATTTGTGTACATGAGTCCCATGTCACAGGTTCGATTCCCCCTGGGATCAAACTGCAATTTAAGTGGGAGGTCATGGTGGTGGGTTGCTATGCTAGTCTCTCCGGGAGTTTAGGTTCCATGGATGAGTCCAAAGGGTTTTGCCATGAGGTGGTTCCTCCATCATTAAAAAAAAGAAAAAAAAAACACAATTCTTTGGAATCCTTTCATGCATTTTCTCGATCAGTTTGTGATTAATTGCAAGTGAATTTACTTGAACATGTGTTTAGAAACAACTTTTTTGCAGCATCTATACAAAATAATTGAACTTAAATGGTTTTCTAATGATTCAAGTTACCAATTTTCTTTTCCTGCATTTTCTCTGAAGAGTAATCCCTTTGAGAAATGGACCATTTATTCATTTTTCATCCACCCCTTCCCCCTTGCTGCACCCATTTATTTATCCTCTTGAGTTTCCTGTGTTCACTACTATTATTTTTGGAACCAAAAAGGAAAAATGAAATGGCAGACCTTTAAAAGTAGTGCAAGTTGTGAGGGTTTTTTTGTTTTTTCAACTCCACAATTTCATTTCCGGAATCTAAGTCATTCTGCATACAAATGTTTTATGGATTGCTTTTTCTTGCCTATTACTTAACGTTGTGGCTGGTAACAACCATGTTTGCACCATACTTGCTAAAGGAGAAATTGACTTAATGTTCTAAATTCCTTAATGAGTGTTTACATTCAGCGCAAGAGGAAGTCACGTAAAAGTGGTATGCATTCTACACTATCTTTGTTGAGGAAAGAACTGCGAGAAGGAAACTTCCAGTCTCTTTTTGGAGGGTCTTCCTGTATAGTCTCATCCAATGCAGCACCAGATCCGTTGTTGTCATCATTTATTTTGCCCATGGGTGATGACTTTCTAAGTGTTCAACCTCAGCTTTCAACTGAAGGAGGCTCAGTTAAGAAAAGCTCTGAGGATAAAGTATCAGAGAGGTATGTAATTGCGTTTCAACTTTTTTCCCAGTCCATTTTAGTAAGATATTTTCATTTGTACATTAGGATAAATGTCATTGTCAATGTGACCTTGTATAGGTAACTACTTTTTTATGGTATTACTAAGAATAGGACTAGGAGTAGGACATAAAGGCTATTTTTCTAAATGAAAGGCAGACACACACACATATCCTTCCAAGCATGTTATAGAGTCCCGTAATAGTTCTGATAGACGGGTTCTGAAAGAATCATTAGCTTATTTATATATATTATGCTAGATTGAAAAAATTAAGTGGCTATGTGATTGATGCAAGTTGATTAAGATTGACTTTTTGCAGTAGAACTAGGCAAGTTGAATCTGTGTCCCATTTGTTTCCCAGTATTGCAAAGGGAACAGTGAATGAATGGCATTCAACGAAATATGATGATGAATACCTATCTTGCTAAGCTGGCTTATAATCCTGACCTATTGTCTTGAGTTCAAGAGAGACACCATGATAAAGTTTATTGGTAGTGAAACACACAAGCATTTGTGCGCACAATCATGATGTGTAGATAAAAATTTGGAATTTTGCTTCATCTATGCAAGTTTGATTGTGGAACATGACAAATCAATCTCTGTATAAATGTGGTTAATTATTTATGCTACAAAAGCATTTGTAAAACGTAGGCCATCCTACACAACTGCAGAAGGCATGTTACAGAGAGATTCTACCTTTTTACTCTTCTGCTGATTCATCATAGTTTATATGTTGAAACATACTTATAAAAAAGAAAGTTTTTGTTGAACCATTTCCTTATTGGCCTAAAACAATTATTTTTTCTGGCCTTATCTGAATTGCTTTTTTCGGTGACAGAAATGTTCAGTCATCTCCGCTTTCTATCAAGGATCAGGAAGAGAAGGCACAAAGATGCGAGTTTGTTCATGGGCTGTTGTTGTCTACCATTCTGGATGACAATTTATGAAGAAAGTTTGTAATAGCTGCATAGTAGTCTTCATAATTACAACCAAGAGCCCTGCAATGTATGGTTTGTTTGTAGTGAATCTGCAAATGTATTAAAGAGTGTGGAATAAGATGTAGGAATGAGTGTAATTTATGTTGCATGATAACTTTAGTTGCTAGGCCTGAACATACTTGTGTACGTCTTTTAATCTCAGGTCATAAATTAAAAGGTAAAGAAGTGAGTTCTCCCTATGAATGGCATTCATCTTGTTACTGATATCTGCCTAGTTTATTTCTTGGAAGTTCATTTTGGTGACAACCGGTGAAAAGGTAATGATGCTGAAAGTCTTTGCTTCAAAAAAATATTTTTTCTGTAGTATTGCTTGGATTCTATTTTATTTGTAAACCAGCGTCTTTCTCATTGTTCCCTGTATAGTTTAAGCACTCAACCCAAATATCTGCCTTTAGGATATGCTACCTCAGACTTCTTATGCTAGTTGGCTAAAATTGGCCATATCTGCCCATAAGGGGTAGTAAAGGGAGAAGCTGCTCAGTTGAGAGTGTTTGGATGTCTTGCGTTTTTTAAAAGAATTGAGAAAAGTTGATTCATTCTTTTTCCTGTTGATGCTAAGCTTGAACTAAAGAATCCCGTGCAAGTAATGAATCCTCCTACCCATGGCAAAACCCGTGTGGGCGGTGGTGTCAGCGTGTTTCAGACGCGAATATGGTGGAAGACTCTGGAAGTCGTGGCTTCATGGATGAGTTGAGTTATGGCATCGGTAGTGTTGTTAGCAACTGTACTTGTTTCCTTCGTCTAGTGAACTGGTTTTAGACGGGTTTTGCAACAGCTAAAAATCACCCCCTTTGTTTTGTAACTTCGCACCAAGTTTTCTTCTTTAAATCGTGGACTTGGGAAAGTCATGCACAAGTAAAAAGGATAAATAACGATAACTTATATCAATCTCGACCAACATTATCTGCCAATAGAACCATAAACGACATAACCTTCCAACTCAATCGTCCGAAAAAATTACCCTTCAAAGTGTCAAAAGCACAACCAATGACGTAAAGAAGGCACTCATTTTGGTTTCCCCTTGAGAAAAATCTGGCGCTGCAAGCCTGCAACTAGTGAATCTAGTAGAAATTTTGGTTTCTATCTGTATATTAACACTAACGCGATCCAATAAGAATAGTTTTCTATGTTAAATGACGATGAATCATCACTATGAACACTTTTATCCACAGATTCTTCTCTAATTCCTAGCATTAGTAAAGAAAGGTTGCGCAGAAGATATGCCGGCAGCATCAACCCCTAAAGGCCTAGACTCAACCATGGTGGCATTTTTGTGTCCATGATCCTCTTCACTACATCCCCTACAAAAGATTCGAAGCAAGAAGAGCAGCAACCTTTCATCAGACTTGTCTGTCCACCTGCCATTAATTCAATGTGGGAACAGACTGATGGCGGAGGAACAGGGCAATAAACCTCGCTCCTCCTATGCTCGATGCCACATGCAGCTACTATGGTATGTGTAGAACTTCTTGCAATGTCCTTAAAAGTACTGTGACCTAAATCAAAAGAATAAGTCCTGTTTGAGCATTTCCGAGAACATGATATAGGAAAGAGATCAACCTATCAAAATATATAACACATGACAAGTAATGGCAACCTCAAATATGAGAAGGAGAAAATACATTTTGCACCTTCCAACTACCAAGCGTTTTACATTTTGCATCCCAAATTATCGAAACTGATGCATTGTCATCCAATGTACAAGAAAAAAAAAATCCTCGTCCAATTTTGACCATTAAGATGAATGAAAAATAGTTAATATGGCAAAATCTAGATGGCCAAAATTGGGCGAATGCACTATTTGTCAATTTTTTGTGAATGTACTGGTTTTGTTAGTTTGGGGTGCAAAGTGTAAAAAGTCGGGAAGTTAGAGAGTACAAAGTGTTTTTTCCATATGAGAAAATCATACCAGAAGACGTTCTTGTGTTGACCATGCATGAGCTGTTTCAGTATTTCTGAAACGAGGATTTCTCACTTCAATTGACCTAGTCCGTTAATACTCACAGACTCTACAACTGCAGTGTTAAACATTTAGACTACACAACGTTGGTAAAAGAAAGTAGAATTTGCATACCTATATCAATATCTCGGGACAAGTTCTTCAAGTGTTTTCTAACCATAGATTGCACTTGTTCTTTAGCTGTGTGGAGCTCGATCCCCTCTCTAACTGTATAAGGTGACAAACTACCATCAGACCCAATATTTGATGATCTGTTGCATTGGAGTTGCTCATAACCCGGTATTGGATCCATCCCTGAAGGTTCAGGCCATAATGTTCCATTCAAAGAAGACCTTTCGTTAGTCATATTAGTCTGGTCTTGAGCTGATTGCCTTCTTAAAAAGCTTAATCTCGAGGAAAAGAAATCCCTATTTTGAAATGATGGAGAGGGACTGTCCTGTAACCTATCCTCAAAGAATGTATGATATGATGACCCCATTTCTTGGGTTCTTGTGTGTTGAGTTGTAGTATCCCTGTCTCGATCTTGATTACTTTGAGAACTTGAAAAGTCTCTTGAATTAGCTGCTGGAGTCCCATCAGTTCTACCAGCCATAGAATTCATTCGATTAAAGGAAATGAGATGTTGTATTTGACGATGTATCCAGCGTCTCCCTGAAAGAGTTGGTGCCCCTGCTCCAGATACCGGAGAAGCTGCTCGAGAATCTCCAACGGGAAGTCTGGGGGACGAAAGATTCCCAAATCCTTGGGCAAATGGTGTAAGAGGTGAGGACAATAAGTTGAGATCTAAACCTTCCCTCACATTTACAAATTGTGGTGATCGATTAGACACGTTGTTGCTTCTAGTCCTTTGATCAGGCATATGATCTTGCACTTGGGAACTTGACGATGCCAGAGCAACGGGTCTACAACCATCACAATACCAATTACCTGCAGGTACTTCCCGTCCGAGACCAACGCAATAGGTGTGTGCAGGTGAATCACAGACATCACACAGCAACATGAGACCATCATCCACACCTTCATGGCATTCAGTACAAATCACATTCTCATATGGATCAAGGTAACTCCTGACTTCTTCCTCAGAGGGTTGATAAACCTGTATAAAGCAGTGAAACCATTTGAGTTCAGGAAATAAGCACCCAGAAAGGAAAAATAAAAAAGCACAAACACAGTAAGATACCTGATCACGCTCAGGGACCGGAATCAAAACTTCTCTCAAATCAATTCCTGCAGTCGACCTTGCAGGCTTACTGATTGTCTTGAACCTCTGCTTGCATAAAGGGCAGCGAGATTCCACTTTTGCCCACTCCATGATGCAAGCAAAACAAAAATAATGAGAACAACAGTCCAGTGTTCCCTTTGCTCTCCTGTTATCTTCTTCAGACAGGCAAATTCCACACACCTGCTTTCCCAGCTCGGTCCTCACTTCCTCCACCTTCTCCTTACCCTTCTTTCCCAAAGGTTCCTCTAACTTATCCTTACCCTTCCCTACCTGAGGTTTTCTTTGTTGATGAAAATCCTCGACCTCCTGAATTCCACACGGGAAAGATGAGCTCCTCAAGCTACTTCTTAAATTTCCACAGAACTCCCTGGCTTCTCTCACTTGTTGTCTCTCTTCTTCAGAGATGGTATGCTTCTCCTCCTCAGAAAGAGTATAGTCATAATCTGATGATCCAGAAGACACGAAATCTGAATCTGAACGTGCAATATACCTTCTCTTTTTTGGACCCGGGTTTTTCTTGCTCTTTTCTCTCACAATTGATCTATTATTAACGAACTCAATACCACCATTGCAACTATTCTCATATTGCACTTGCCTCCTCAACCCACCATTCTTTCTTCTTTTCTTTCTCAAAGGCTTCTTCAAAACTTTAGATTTCCTCTTCCCCTTTTGACCCCTTAAAGAACTCTTTTCCTGCCAACCTCTCTTGCTCACTTTCATATTATTTCTCTTCTTTCTCCCCCCCAATTCCTCTTCTTCATCTGAACAAATATCTTCATCCAGCATAAAATCGTCATCCTCCTCCTCCTCCTCCTCCTCAACCTCATAATCATCATCCCCATCTTCGTCATCATCATATATAACTCTTCTCCTCTTTCTCGCTGTTTTCACCCCACCTTTTTGGTGACTCGAATTAACATTTTGCACTTTTGAGCTAACCTTTGATTCAACAACCTTCCTCACTTCCTCATCCTCCTCCTCCTCCTCAACCTCATAATCATCATCCCCATCTTCGTCATCATCATATATAACTCTTCTCCTCTTTCTCGCTGTTTTCACCCCACCTTTCTGGTGACTCGAATTAACATTTTGCACTTTAGAGCAAACCTTTGATTCAACAACCTTCCTCACCTCCTCCTCCTCCTCTTCCTCTCCTTCATCATATTCTTCTTCATCATCATCATCATATATAACTCTTCTCTTTCTCGCTGTTTTCGCCCCAACTTTCTGGTGACTCAAATTAACCTTTTGCGCTTTTGATCTGACCTTTGGTTCAACAACCCTCCTCACCTCCTCCTCCTCCTCCTCCTCTTCTTCTCCTTCATCATATTCTTCATCCTCATCATATATAACTCTTCCCCTCTTTCTCACTGTTTTCGCCCCACCTTTCTTGTGACTCGAATTAACCTTTTGTGCTTTTGATCTGACCTTTGGTTCAACAACCCTCCTCACCTCCTCCTCCTCCTCTTCTTCTCCTTCATCATATTCTTCATCATCATCTTCATCTTCCTTGTACACTTCTTCTTCTTCCTCCTTCACAAAACTTCCAAAACTCTCTTCTGATGCATTCCCATCTACAGAAGAGCAATAATCCTCATCCCAACCATCCGAGAACTCGTTTTCTTCATTCGAAACCACATAATCCTCATCCGAGTCATCGGAACCCTTGTCTTTCGAACGAACCCTTCTGTTGAAGTTCCTTTTGCAACCAACCTTTCCTCCCCTCACCATCTGTACGTACACCCAAAAAACACAAATTTCCAAAACCCCAATTACTTAAATCCAATCATACAAACATTATCAAGTTCAATTCCAACAACTGAGATCGAATCAAAACGTATATAGGAAATAAATACTAAGGTTCTTTGACTTTAAGCTTTTCCGTTTCTAGCCTGCGGTCTACTACTCAAATGAGGTGTAAAACTAAAAACTACTGCTATCTGACAATGGAAAAAGTACCAGTCCCCCCATTAGTTCTTATCATCGATCTGTTTCAGCATAGATATAAAAAACCCAAAGAGACAAAAATTAATCCAAATCCCAGGATTTTGCCATAATTTATTCAAAATACGTGAGAATTCAAACAAAAAAAAAAAATCATGAATTAATCAATTATAAATCTTTACATTGTATAAAAAAAATTCATTTAAATTGCAATTCTTCAAAAAGAAAAAAAGCTTTAGATTTTGAAAGAAACTCACCATTAGCATTAGAAAATTCCCAAAGCAATATGTCCAAGATCTTTTCTTTTTTTTTTTGAAAAAAAAAATATGAAATCCAGAAAGCAACAGAGAAAAACAGAATTCATTCATATTCCTTCAAACTTATAAATTCATCATATATATATTGAGAGAAAATCCAGAGAGAGAGAGAGAGAGAAAGAAAGGGGTTTTAGTACCTGGGAGGAGGAAGACAGCACCGGAAAACAAAAATGAAAAGCAAAGGATAGAGCCAATGATCATTACGCAAGTTAGGGTGCTATCTATATAATTATTATCGTGTTTGGCAATTTTACGAAAATGCCATTTCACCTTGAAGAGCAGTTGAACGCTACCTTTTGACTTTTGGGCAATGATAAAATACACTCATGCACATAACACTACGATGGACATCACCTTCTTTTCCTTAATCAAAAACCTCTACTAATTGTAGTCTTTGGAAGAACACCATCAATATTATTATTATTATTCATCATCATCATTAATAATATTTAAGTTGGGATTATTATAGTGAAATATAGAATAATGAATAATATTAAATACAGTTTTAAAATATACAAATCTCACGTATTTTTAAATAAATAATAGGATCCAAAACTTGCATGTTATAAAACTGTATAAATCATTTCTCGTATAAGATTAGTTATATCGTTTAAATTTAGGTTGAGAAAAGGCTTGAAAAATAAAAATTAGACAAAATGAAATGAGAGAAAGAAAAGCTCAAATCTCTACCTGACCAAAAGGGAAATGAAATTTCAGTTGTAATTTATTTTTAATGTCGTAACTGCAAAAATGGCTTGTTTAAGTATACACTAGAGTCTATTTGCAGTATAAAACTATTTGTAATAAATGATTATTTAAGATAAACTTGAGTTTATTAGGAAATTTTCTTCTAAATATAAACCATGGATGCAAAGTTGTTTAGGATATGTTTGGGAGTAAAGATGAGAAATCTCATCTCATCATTATATCTTTTTCAAATCTCCATATAAAATATAATAAACGATTCAACTTTTTCAAATTCTAATTTAACTTTTTCAAATCCCAAAATAATAATAATATTAAAAAATAAAATTTTAAACTTTCATCTTAATACTATTTATAAAATTTTTAAAAATTCTCATCTTATTTCATCTACCAAGCATAACCTTAGTCTTCTTATTTAAGGATCAAGATTCTTGAGTTTGAATCCAAATTCTAGGGTTTAAAATGAGAAAATTAATATGAATTGAGTCTTACAAAAAAATTTCGACATCTAATATTGCATGAACAATAATTTATATTTTACATACCACAAACATATCTTATCTCGCATCATTTCAATGGATCTTACAATTATTTCAAGAAGAATGTTATGTATGAGCCATTATATACTTCCACACACTACACTTATAAATTTTTTATAGGGTGTAGAGATTTTTTCATAAGATATGGGGATGTTTTTCATAGGATGTGGGGTGGTGAATAGTAACTGATGAGAAATTTTTTTTTTTTTACAAAATCCCATAAAAGCCTATATCTAAATATTTCACTCTATTTCAAGAATTTTTTTTTTAAAATATCCTATCTAAACAAGCCCTAAAGAATTATAATCCTCCATATATTCCTACAAGCTTGAGGTTGAAAATGCATGATCAATGAGATCCACTTATTACAGTTAACACAAATGTACATAATTTCTTGAATTTTATGAATAAATTAATAATACCCATAACAACACTTGTTCCCTTAACACACAGGACAAAAGGTTTATCAACAGAACCTATTACAAGATTACTTCATAATTATCTGCCGGAGGGATCAAATTAGCAATGCCGAGACACACAAGGAGTCCAACATGTTTTGCACTTTTTTCCCTTAAATGCTTGTGATTTGATTCTCATTAAGCAATGGAGTCTCCTAGAATTTTGAGTAATACTACATATAATCGTAAAGTACGCGAGCGTCGTGTAATCGTTTTGAAAAAAAAGTAAGGTTTACTATTAAAAAAAAAAAAATCATGCGAATCCCGTATTTATTCTTTTTTTTTAAGTAATTACGTGGCGTTTACATACTCACGACTGCAACTATCATTTCTCCTATAAATATTATGGGATTCACTTTAATATATATCTATTTTCTACTCTAAACCCTCAAATTCAGATGAGAATTCTAAAAAATCAATCTTAGATTTATATGTCTTAAATATTTTCCATTAAAGAGAGAATTATTGCTAGCAAAATTATTCTTAAGAAAGGCTTAGTAATGGAGTTAATCATGCCAGCTATAAATATCTTATTGAGGGGACTTTTGCTAATGGGCAGGTCCCACTAAAATATGCCACAAATATGGAAAAGGTCTCAATAATTGGAGTAAAAAAATCACATACGTCACATATCAAGTTCAATAAATACAAATTCTCAGATATTTGACTCTTTGTATAGCCATAGCAAGCAATGATTTTAATTTCTACATACCCAAAATGCTCAACCGAATCAATGGATTCCCTGTTCTGATTCTTGCAGTAACTTTGGATTTATGGTTGCAATTATGTGGCCATTTGCTATTAAACAAAGGTTTCTTTTTGCATCCAGCAAAAGAAAGAAAGAAGAAGAAGTGGGATCATTGGCATCCACCAAGACTGGCAAGCCTTGGCGATAATGAAAATGAAAAACATGAGCTGGTTTTTATTGATGATGCCAAAAAAGGTAGGCCTTGCCAAGAAGTAACTGGCTTTCTGATCCTTGAAATTAACTTCTGCTTATGTACACACCTCCTTTCCCCAATTAACTTGCCAAGAAGGAAAAACACATAAACCAGAAAAAACTCTTTACCAACTTGGGATTTGGTTTAAGCATAGCTTTCAGATATTTGAACAGGAGAAAAGGGGAAAGAAATCCATCTAACTCTGTCTTATGTGGGCTTCCTGCAACTCTGCAATGGACCTATTTTAGGACTAGAAAGATGTAAATCTGATCTCTGAGTCGCCATTGCTACACTACACAGCTTGGGCTTTGCCTTGATCAGATACATGATTGGTCCCTCATATTGGGCTGACACTAGTTTTCATGCTTGAAATGGTCCTGGTTACATGCCAGAATCTTGATTTAGAACTCAATTTACTCTTTTGTAGCTCTGGCACAAAGATGGGAACATCTATTTTTAACTAATATTTCTGAGTTTCTGTTGGCAAAATACCATTCCTTTTCTATTCTAGCATGCATTGTTTTCTTCCACAAACAATTATTGTTCATCCAAAAATTCCCAAAACTCATTGTTAATATTGGGAAATTACATATTTCATTCATAAATTATCACCCATTTTTCGTATTACACCCTAAACTATATATAAAATGATGGTTTAAATTGACAAATTAAGTAACTTAGGATGCAAATTGATTTTGGCCTTATGTTTTGACGACATCGTGAGAAAGGGGGGGGGGGGGGGGGGTGGCTATATAATTTCCTGAAAAAGAGACCCTCCAAACATGGGCATAGTGGACTCCATGTGCACGTTATGTTCTTTACTTTGAAAGTTTAAGAATGGTTTGCTTTACTCTAATTGCAAGCCTTATGTCTGTACACATTAAATCTAATACAAGCTTTCCCAAAACTAACAACTAATTTCTGGTTTCTAGCTTGAAATTGAAGCAATCTCTCTCTCTCTCTCTCTCTCAAGTGGGCACTGTAATATTTATAACTACTTAAATAACTTTCTTACGCAGCATTAAATACTTCAAAATGTTGTAAGAGTCACTTCATGTATCTATCTTTTTCTCGCTCTAGACCTTAATAGGAGTTCGAGAGAATCTGAATTCTCCCAAACATACAAAGGACTTCACAAGATGGGGCACATATTCAATCCACGCATGTTTTTAGGGCAGAAATTACCTTTATTCAAAACACAACTCATCAACTCCCTTGTGTCCCTTTGAATGGTCCTTCAAACTAGAGTTGTCCCATTCGATGTCTTCGAATTGCTTATGACACCCTAACCGAAGCCACTCAAAGTTTCAAACTTCTTCAGCTAATATTATATTGTTGGGGACCATCCTAGTTTATGATAATAAATGGGAGGGAGTGCAATAAAAGAATGGTTGAAATCGAGGGAGAAACTAGGAAATATAAAATGGGAGTGGGGCAAGATTATAAAATCATTTTCTTTGGGGAGGGGGAATCAATTTTAATAAAGTTTGCTTTGTATAAAAATCTTTAAAATGAATTTTTTGAAGGGTTTTAAAAAAAAAAAAAAAAATCTTGGGACTTGGTTCATCCCCTTGGTTGGGAAAAAGATAATGTTCATAATCACTTGATAAAATAGAATTCTTTGCCCCTAAAAGAAAAACATCTCAAAGCTTTAGGGCTAAGCTCTCCATGTGATTGGCTCTCTCTTTTCTTTCTTATGTTAGATAATCTAACATTTAAAGGGTGATGGACATCATAATTTGAGAAGTCATTTGGGACCATAAAGAGTGCTTGGGGCTTTATCATCTTTTTGGCTTGGAAGATTAAGACAACCGATGGGACATTAGTCACATTGTTCAATCCAACCTCTCTAATCCAACATATAGTCAAGTTTGAGAAATTATTGAATAACTTGATGTTCTTGATTTGGTGCTTTTTATTTTATTTTATTTTTATGATAACATGGAAAAAGGAACTGCAAACCGCAGCTCATGGCATGAGAGCATCCACATCTCATGCCTTAAAAGAATCACTTTCCTTATAATTTGATGTTTATTACAGTTTTGATCAAAATAATCCCTACGTTTCAATCTCTATTTTAGAGAAAATGTTTAGGAAATGAATAGTAGTTCCTTAAATATAGGGAATCGCTTTCATCTCTTAAATTATTTTTTATCAATATTTTAGTCTAATACATAAAATAAATTATTCTTCCAGTAATCTATACTTTATCTCATATTCATATTTTTCATAGTTTTAAATAATAATTTTAAAAATAATTTAATTAAATAAGAATATAAAAAAATTAATTTTAAAAATATTATCATATCCACACAAAAAATAATTTAGACTTTTATTTAAAATATTCACTAGAGTAATAGTTCAAAATATAAGAAAAAATATTGAGTAGTTAAGTTTGTAAATAGAAATGAGAGAAAAAAAATAACAGAGAAATATTATTTTAATAGAATAAAGAAATGACAGGAAATGAGATGTATGAGATTTTTGAAAGATGAGTAAAATTTAAGAAAAAATTTAAAAAAAATATACTTTTTAATTAAATTATAAGAAATTTTATAGAGAATGAGATGGGAATGTAAGAGATGATGAGTGAATACAAAAGCATTTCGAATTACATTTGCGATGATTGAACAAATTTTGAGTTTCCGAAAATTTTCTACAGCAAAAGTGAAAAATGAGTGGGACGCGAGATATTACATGGAGATAACACAGACAAATACAGAAATTTTCACTGTTACAATGCATGAAGACGGGCTGGTTTGTTTTTATCGATAAAATGAATTGAGATAAAAGTTAAAATAAATAAAATATTTTTAAAATATTTTTTTTCATATTTTTTTTATTTTTAAATTTAAAAAAATTAAATTATTTATTTTATTTTATATAAGAATTTGAAAAAATTATAATGATTAGATAAGATGAGGTGAGTTAAGAAATTTTCTGAAGAAAATATGAAATTCTTTATGTCTGTCTACGTATTATTCCTATATACCCGCCCGAATATCACTGCTCAACAAAAAATATATGTTTTGTGCCTCCTTGTACTTTGACTTTCTTTTAGAATATTAGAATTCTTGACTTGTTTTAAAATCATACCAAGATATCAATTAATATTGTCACAACTCTATAGAGTAATACTATTCTTACTAATGGTTTTTATCGCTAGTTTTTATTATTGTGATTGTTTTATTATTATCTTTTACTTAATAATTAAGTAAATACTTTTTAATAATATTGTGAATTTTTTTATTTTTTTTAATATTTAAATATGTTAAAAAAATACATGTAAAAAACTATAAAAAAAAAATCTCAAAACTACTAACAGTAGCTCCCAGCAGTAGCTGAGAGCGGTGGCTGTAGTGCCACTCTAACTCTATATTGGTGATGATATATACCATTCATGATACCTTAAATACATAATTTTGTTATCATTTTGAATTTTGTCATTTTGAATCATATCGACTGATGTTGTAGATATAAATAATTTTCCATTCTAGGAACATGTTCCTTTTATAATCCTATGTCTTACATTTCTCCTGCCACATATTTAAGAAAATATTTAGCAGATTCTCTTTAATATGTACAATTTTAGTATCAAAAGAGCAAAAGTGGAAAGAACGAGCTTTTCTTTCATCTTTCATCGTATATGAGGGCCTGACCTTTTGTAATGATCCAATCCAATAATTTTAAAGTCGAGATATTAATAATTTTTAGTGGGCCTAAATTATATTTAATGGATCATATTGAATAAGTCTACGAGCGATAAATTATTGAGATTGATTAGGAGTTTTAATTAGACTCAATAACTAAGTTAAATCTTATTTATTATTTATTGAACGAGTTAGACTCCTTTTAAGATTTAAAAATTGGCCATTAGAAATTTATTTCAATTTAAAATTATCACTGAATGAAGATCCTTACGCAGTCTTAGTTACTACCAATCCTACATTGAATGAACTACATCATATTTTTAAATTCAATATCTCTACCTGAATGATCGTGACCGAGTCCAACTCGAACTCAAACTCAAACTCGTCAGCATCATAAACTAATAGGGATACGACTCTACCAGTCATCTTCACGTTAAATCTCTTTAATCGAGTCCAACTCAAACTAGAACTTTCCCAAAACTCTCTATAAATATCTCACTTCCACATGTTCTTTGGAAAAAAAAAAAACCATAAACCTCTCAATCCAATACCGTGATCGATTTTGTGTCAGAAATTTTAGTAAGCAACACTACAAGTTAAGTAGTATGATCGTATATTTACACATATGGTAAACAACATGTCTTTTATAAAAATATTATGCATGTACGCCCTTCATTGGAAGTCCCTTTTTATGTACCCGAGTAATAAATATAATGATTTTATGTAAAAGTTTCATGTTAGTTGCAAGACATGCATTAAATATTTTATGAAAATCCACGATTTATGTGAAGATTTATGTATTAAAATATTTATGAAAAATCATGATTTTATGAAATGAAACATGTATTATGGAATTTTATGAAAGAATGCGATTTCATTTAAAATCTATAATATGATAAGTATACAAGTATGATTATGATGAAGTATGAATGATAGGATATATAACGGCTTATGTTATGATATGAAGACAGTACCATATGTTATGGGTATATTGTATTGCCAAGTTGTACATGCTGGTAATGCACCCAGTGTGTCTTTCTTATGTATGGATTCCACAATCCTAACAGCCACAAGCAGAATCGAAATCTATTTAGATTCTCTAACCCTAACTCATAGGGGTAAATAATGGGTACCGACCTATGAAAAGTGAAAAATAAGTTCATATTCATGTTCATGTTATTTATGTACGTATTTATGAGTATGCATATTTTTCAAGAAATCTTATGTTATTATGTTTATTGTATGATGTGTTAATTATTGAGTATCCGACTCATTTTTGTATATTTTTATGTTTTTAAACCACCCCAGATGTTGACATGTATGAGGATGAAATTGCAGGACAGAATTTGACCCAGGGAGGTGAGTCAGAGGCCTAAAAAATTTATGTCATGCTCAGTTTTATGATTTAAAATTTAATAAGTTATTTTAATAAGTACATGAGACTTTATTGAATTTAAATAAGTGTTTCCACAAAATCTCTTTATGATTTTAAGTATTTAATACAGATTAAATTTATTTATTTATGAGATCTTTCGTATCTGGTGCTTTGTTAAGAAGAACAAATTTTTAAGTCAAAATTTGGTAGCACACTGATTGTCCGAAAATTTTTAAAACGACTTTATTGGAGAGCGGGGTATTTACCACACTGATTCTCCGAAAATTTTTAAAACGACTTTATTGGAGAACGGGGTATTACAGTTGGTATCAGAGCCATGTTGAAATATTCTGTAGACTTTTCAAAATAATAGAGAATAAAACTTTTTGCAAAAAAAAAATAAAAACATAAATAAAAAAATAAAAAGCTTTTTACAAGGAAAAAAAATTGAAAATGGAAAGTGAAAAACAAATCTAGGCCATGCTCTCCTCAAGGCATGTCCTACTCTGTAATAAGTATTTTTAACTTTTACTATTTATTGTGTTAATGAAAATTATAAATGATAAATTTTAGATACATGCATGTCAAAATACACCTACCATGTGAAAGGGTTTTAGTGCATAAGGTAAGAAAGTTTCTAAATATGAGGTTAGGAACCTTTGGTTTTATGATTAACGATGCATCTTGTTCACAAGGAAATAATATTATATTTTGTAAAGTTTTATTTGAAGAAATTAGAAATGAATTTAGTTTGAAGTTATGACAAAGATTTATGTATGGTGTATGGTATTTCATGATGATTGGTGGTACTCTTATATTCTATTGGTAATGCGATTCTATAATCAAGAATGGGTTGTAAGATTTACGATCCGAACTTTGGAGAGTTTTAGGTTAAGATTTATTGAGGTTATTATTTTTTGTGAAGAATTTTATTATTATTTCATATGGCGAGTTTTATCTATGTGGAGATCGTTAGTTACTATTGTATGTGGAGTTAAGATAATTGTCGGGTGAATTTCTTATTAGGCTTTTAATCGATCCTATTGTTAAGGTAGATACTTGTTTAGGTTTGAGTTGAATTTGGAGTGTATAATGGTTGACATGCTGCGTGCGAATGTGTACGAATGTGTACGCATAAAGATTTAGTAAAGCAGCGAACCAAAATAGGGGATGATTATAATTGTTGGAATATTAAGTTTGACTAAACTATATTGAGGAGTAAAAGAGACTTGGAAAGAATATAGGTTGTTGCAGGTCTAGCAAATTTCGAGGATGGAAGTTTTATAAGAAGAGAAGTTTGTAACAACCCGACCCAATAATTATAAGATTGAGATATTAATAATTTTTATTGGGCCTAAATTATATTTAATATGCCATATTGGATAAAACCACGAGCGATAAATTATTGAAATTGATTAGAAGTTAAATCTTATTTATTATTTATTGAATGAGTTAGACTCTTTTTAGAATTTAAAGATTGGCCATTAGAAATTTATTTCAATTTAAAATTATTACTAATTGAAGTCCCCTACGTAATCTCAGTCACTGTCAATCCTATATTGAATGAACTATTAGATCATGTTTTTAAATTCAAACTCTCTTCTTGAGTGATTGTGACCAAGTCTAACTCGAATTTAAACTCATCGGCATCCTATTCCAATAAGGATACAACTCTACAAGTCATCTTCACGTTAAATCTCTTTAACCAAGTCTAACTCAAATTGGACGTCATCCTCTCTCAAATCTCTCTATAAATATCTCAGTTCTGCATGTTATTTGGAAAAAAAAAAAAATCATAAACCTCCTTGTCCAGCACCGTGATCGATTTTGTGTCGAAAATTTTAGGAAGCAACACTACAAGATAAGTAGCTTGATCATAAATTAGAATTAACATACGTTAGCTAGTTATATATATTATTATTAAAGTCAGTTCTTTTGAAGTCGGTGTTTACGAATCACGCATGTCATGATATTTACAAGCACTTCATTCATCATATTTCATTTCGCATCTTATAAATATGTATGTATTGTGCATCTTACATTGTATAAGACACGTAAGTTTTCATAAGATTAAGTATAAGATAAGCTCATAACAGTTAATCAGATGGTCATTCAGATGCATGGTACTAATGCAGTTTGAGGGTGGGTGTGCAAGCCACAGACTCAAGCTTGGTCCACCGTTGTACACTAGAGTACTACACAATCGGCTTCCTTTACTGCAACAGAGGAAGTTAGTGTACAATCTTGCATACATGGTTAAGTGTGTTGACCAGCCAGATAAGTTAGTTCAGTCAGATAAATCAAATCAGTCAATTAATTTAGATAAATCAGGCATGCATATTATAAGCATTAGTATGATCAGTCGTAATTATAAGTTCTCAACATGAAATATTTTATGAAAAATATTATATTAAATATGTTTACATTATGATGGCTTTCTTACTGAGTTATCGACTCATTTTAGTTTGTTTTATGTTTTTAAACCAGATCAAGATAATTATGACGATAGAATTGCAGGATGAGACTTAATCTAGGAAGGTGTGTCAATAGCCTAGATCATGTACAAAGATTTTAAGTTATAATTTTTATGACACGGGCTTTGAAAAATTTTAATAAATGTTTATGTGCACTTTTATTTATGATTTTAGTATTTTAATACGAAAAGACTTTTTTTATTATATAGAATTTTTGTATTTGATGCAAGTATGAGAAAATATTTTTAAGTCAAAATTAATAGCAGCATGCTCCCAAAAATTTTTAAAAGTAACTTTATTATAAACTGTGGGAAGCGGGCTTTTACACCATAAGAGTAAGGCAGCGACAAGATAGAAGAAATAGGAATGCTGTCATGATACTTAGGCAGCAAGCCATAAATAATCTCCATAATCATTCTTAACATTGATAATGTTTTCCCCTTTGGCAAACGACAAACTACCAGGATTGGGACCAACTGAACTGGATTTAGGAACATTGTCAACAGACCCACTGCATTGACTTCATTTTTCTTCTTTTTTGTGCAACCAAACCCTACACTTTAGGACTTGTTAATGTTTTGTGGGTGTCACAAGAACTTTAGAGAGGTATAATGTTTTCTTTCTTTGAAAAAGAAAACCCAATTAGGCATTGGTAAGTAGCCATTTGGTGGGAAAGAACATGACCCCCTTTACTAGAAGTCTCAATCTTCAACTAACACACGAGACAGTGTTGAAACTTCAATTCAAGTCAGCTAGGTGTTTTGACGATGAGAAATACTATAGCCATAAAAAGATTCTATAAAAGTAAATTCACAAACTAACTTGACTTAATGTGGTACGTTAGATTGAAAATTATTTTTATTATAAAGTAAATCTAACGTATTAGATGAAACTATATTAATTTGTAGATTTACTATTAGCTTTCTCTTGATCATTGTATATGCATGCAATTACATACAATTACACAATGGACTCTTCTTGCGAGGCCGATTTCTATATCTTTAAGAGAAAAATATAGAGGAGTCGTGCTACACCCAGTAGAGTGTAGCTCGAGAATGGGTTCCAATAAGGTCATTTAACTTTATTTTATTTATTTATTTTATATCCTTAAATATTTTTTAAAAAAATTATAACATCATGAGAAAATATTTCATTAAAAAATACTTCTCATTATCAAAAGACCTATCCTCGAGACGACTGGATATTTCTAATACAGAAACTTAATTCACAAACCTAATTCCCAGCCTCTTAGATTCGGCTCCGAGCCATGGGTTTGAATATTTTCGAACGTTGGAGGGAGACAGGCCAGCTTTATTTGACGCCAAGGCCCAAAGCCCAAGGCCCTTAACGATATGAAGGCAATATATTTCAACACAATACTTATTTTAAAATAAAAAATATTTTTGTAAAGTGATATCCTTTTTATAAATTATTTCATAAAAATATTCTTAATTTTTAAAATATAATTGTGTAAAGTGTTGTTTTCTTTTCCAAAATCTCCATACACTATTTGGACTGCCAAAAAAGCAAAAAACAAAAGCAAAAATCAAAGAAAAAAATAGTTGGCGATTTATTGGTTTTTTTTTTTCAATTAATGAAACTTAATTAGTAGTGAGTTATTATATTCAAGTTTTAAAATTTTTCTTCTAAATTAAATAGTAAAAAACTGGCTGAAATTCTTTTATTTCTTGATAACCATATCTTATTTTTTAAGACTGCATTTAGATATTGAGATGAATTCAATTTTTTATGAATAATAGTGAATTAAGTAGTGAAAAGAGTTATGTGAGGCCCATCTAAACTGAGTTTAAAGTGTGTTTGGATGTTAAGATGAGTTTAATACTTTTTATGGAAAGTTGAAAAATATTGTGAATCTCACATATAAAGATGTATTAAGTTGAAAAATGTTGTGAGTTCCATATATAAGGAGGTTTTGAGTTGAGATGAGTTTAGTAATTTGAGAGTTGAGTGTTTGGATGTTAGGCTCAATTTAAAATTAGATTGAGCTCAGCTGAGTCTTGTAACCAAACGCAGTCTATTGCAAACGATTTTTTTCGAAGCACAATATAAAGTATTCAACAACAATAATAATATAGACAACTCACCATGAAAAATATATATATATATATATATATATATATATATTTTACAACAAATAGTCATCTTATTAAATTTTCGATATATTTGATAACGAAAGTAATAATAATGAGAAATGATTTGTACAGAGTCCAAATAGATAAATTCCATATAGATCTTTGTAAAAAAGTAGATCCCACTTAAAAAAAGTAGAAAAAAACTATTCTTTATTAGTGAGACTTACTTTTTTACAAAAGACTTGTATATAGCTATTTGAGGCTTGTACCTAGTATAACTCAATAATAATATGCTACAACATACTCTTAAACAAAAGAAAAACTTAAAAATATGTTTGATGGTTGAGTTTTTTTATAGATGTATTTATTGAATTCTGAAAAGTGGTGAGATGCATTGGAAATATGTTTGAGGAAAAAAAATTGGGTGAGTTTTTTTTCCAATTTTTTTTTTTGGTCTTATGAAAATTGTTTTGATTTTTTATTTTGTTTATTAATGAAATCAAAGCAAAACCTTAAGATGAAAGTTATTAATTACTTTAGAGTCGATTATTTTAAAAGAAATGCTTTAGTCACAAAAAAGTTTTATAAAAATAAATATATAAATTGACGTGATTTGATGTGGTACATTAAATTATAAAATTATTTTTATTATAAGATAGATCTAATATATCATATGAAATTATATCAGTTTATAAATTTACTTTTGTGAAATATTTTTGTAGTTGTAACACTTATTTTATTTTTAGTGTAGAGATGTTTGGATTGTGAATGATAAGATTTTAAGAAAATTCTGATCTTTTGACAATTTCATAATGGGCATTGCTTTGAGCTCCAGTTCTTACTGTTGGACGTGACTGCTAGTTTAATTTGCTTTTTTCAAATATTTAAAAAAACACACACAAATTCACTAGTGGTATTTTTTTAAACATTTAAAAAATATAAAATAAAATGCACTAGCGGTCGAACCAATAGACAAGTCCAGGGGCCAAAGGAGTATTTTCCTTTCATAATTGCTAAGTATTCTCTCTCTCTCTCTCTGGTTGAGGAAAATAGAAAGCCTAAAAAAACTTAAAATTAACCACCTTAATCTGTTTGAGGCCTGTATTCTTTAAAAACTACAGAGCAAAACCTTGAACCAGCCAGTAGTCTCAAACTTGGCCATTAGTTTGATTACTATCTTAAGAAAATTTATTTCTGCTTCCAACTTGTGATAGCAATATTTCTGCATTGGAAGAAAAATTATATGAGTTTATAGATTGCTAATTTCATGTTCCGCCATTGATATATGGGCATTCTTTTAAAGAAATGGCTGTTAGTACCTGAATCAAGAGGATAGGTGCTGCACATATCATGTGCTTTTTCTTACTGTTTGCCCATCATTTTTCACAGACAAATGGCATGAAAGATAATACCAAAATTTGAAAGGAAGAGAGAGAGTCACCCACAGTCCCACTTATATCTTGATCTGTTGTACAACTTAAGAGAGCAGAAAAGAGGCCATTCATGTTGACATTAACACACCTGCTTAGAACCTAGTAGACAAGTCTATAGTACTGCCAACACAGCAACACATACTCTAATCATATGGATTCATACCAAAACCCAAACCCATGTGATATACTAATTATCCTTGATAGGGAAAGAAAATTCTTTGAAAAAAAAAATCTTTAAAACCTCAATAAAATTGCTGTTTGCATGCTTCTTACAATCATTTTTTTTTAAACTTGGTTACAATCATTGAATCAGCCACTATTCACTTTCACATCCGACACCTATAGCTTTATTTTTTTATAGGGTGAGGGGTGTGAGGTAGTGAATAGTAACTGATGAGAATAATTTTTCCTATAAAAATCATTCTTTACTTGTGTATTTAATGATCGACAACATATTAAATACAATGAAGCCATCCAAAAGGTGATGAATATAAAAGGAACTCTGGCCTTTACACATAGGCAAAAGGATGGGCAGTATGATATTGGAAGAACAAGACGGTATCATGAAGGCATTTACAAAGAACAGATGGGGGAATGTCAGCCATTGTTTACATAAATGCATCATGCTTTGACCAATTTTCAATTGGATCATAGAATTCACTCTGCTTGGATCGCTTTCAAACTTAGTTGTGGTGACATTATTGAATTTGTGTCCCTTTCAGAACAATATGTGTGCAATGAAGGCAGATTAATGTGTACAGTTCACGTCAAATCCACCTAGAAAATGTTCCTCAAATTTTATTACTGCTGCATTATCTGCAGAGGCTACAAAGATTTCAATTCCCTTGTGCCAACTACCAAGACACATGACATTCTGCATCGATCATGCAAATCAAAAGACACTAGCTTGACATTGATTTATACACTCAGAAACCAAGGTTTATCGATCGTAGTTTCATCAATGTGTAAATCTCAACCACTAGAGTGTAAAGTATAAAACTCCTAGTGGTTGGAAGGTGAAAAATAAACGAGAAATGTTGCTATGCCGTCCTAGTTATACTGCTTACTTTATCCCATTGATGTGGTACCATCATGTGGCGCCACGCGGTTTATGAAAAAAAAATTTAAAACACATACATATAAAGGATAGAGGGATCCTAGAGTATCGATCATCCTTTTTTTTTTTAATTTTCAGATGCAATTTTATTTTGAATATATTTTTTAAATTATTAATTTTTTATTTTCTTAATTAACCATATGACACCAAGTAGTGGTGTCAGATCAATTGGGGCAATGTGAGCGGTATAACTAAAACTGCATAATAGCAATTCTCAAAATAAACATTTGTTTCAAATCAGTTGAATGAAAGATATGCTAATTTTCCCTGCATCTAAATTGTCCAAGATCCAAACTTTCCAGTATCTATAGAGTTTCTAAACTCTAAGAAATTTTTTATGAAAAATATAACTAAGATATTGTTCAAGTTCTAAAAACAAAACATCTCAAATAACCAAATTCGGATAAAATTAATAAATTCAAACCACCGAAGCCAAAGCTGTCAAGATAAAAACTTGAGTTCCATGGTCAAAAAATGAAAAAGAATAGGTCTCTGTTTTCTAAATTTTCCGAATAATTTTGGGAAAAAAAGAAGAACTTAGTCCAAGCCCATTTCTAAAATTTCGTTTCTATTCAACAATTTTTAGCCACTTATAGCCAAAATATCATTGGCTACAAACATGTTTTAATTAACAAATATATATATTTATAAATTTCCTGTTGAAAAAAAAAAACTATTTAAAATTTGATGTTTTGTCGGAAAATAAAAACCGTCAAGTCCAACCGAGAGGTTCGGAACCAGCTTCGTCTTACCTTCGTCACGTCAATATTAGACACAGGAAAGAAGAAAAACAGGAGCGAAAAAGCATAGAGAGAAACAGGGAGAGTGAGAAAAAGAGCCAGAATTTTATCTCTCTTTTTCATTCTCACTTTATCTGTTTCGTCATTCCTATCCTCTTTCTGAGGAACTCAATCAAATTAGATTTTCTTTATATCTATAACCCAACATTTTGATTTTTGTTTTTTAAAATCGCAATATAGTTTGTTGGACTGTGTTTGGAGTTTGGACGCCTGTGAATTAATGTGTAGGATTTGACTTGTGAATTTGGGGTGGTTTAAACCTTCGGCTTTTTCTAAGTTCGTTGCTGTTGTGTATGTGATAAATATGGCAACAGAGCAAGTTTTGTCTTTTTCAATAGCGTCAATGGTTGAGAATGTTCTTCAACAACGTGGTACCCGATTGAGCGACCGGGACTTGGCTTCTAGGAAGGCCGATGAAGCTTGTATGATCAATCGTTTATTGAATTACTTTTGATTTTCTATGGTCAAAGAAATTGCTTGAATTTTAAGTTTTGGTTTCTTTGATGATCGGAGGAAGTGTTTCCTGGTGTTGTGTTGGAATCATGTTGTGGGTTTTATTTATTGGCATGTGAGTTTTGCAAAAATTTTGTTACAATCTAGCGTACGTGGGTTTTGAAAATATAAAATCTGGTAACTTGTGGTTTTTTTTTCCAAATGTGTTTGTTATAGTGGCAATGATGCAACATTGATACGATGATGCAACACGTTTAATCTCATTGTCCGTATCATCTGTCTGATTGGATCAATCTTCTTTATATGATTTTCGTCTTGCTTCTGTTTTCTTCTTTAATTTCTCATTCCCCAGAATTTTGAAGATTTTATTCTGGAGAAAAAGTTAACATTTTGTTGCATGGAATTGTGTGATTGGAATTACACTTTTAATCGAAGGTCCCAGTTCAAGACCATAAGCTTGGAAAAGCTTATCATTCGACCAATGAATTTGGAAATGATTCTAGATAAGATGGAGAAAAATCAATATTTTATAATCCAATACTAGAACTTTCTTGTTTCGGTTGAGATGTGCCGATCAAGAAAAAGAAACTGACGGTTGCTGCGCCGTTTTGCAGCCCTGAGAAGATATGAAGCAGCCGGATGGCTCAGAAAGACGGTTGGAGTTGTTGGGATTAAAGACTTCCCAGCCCAGCCTTCCGAAGAAGAGTTCAGGCTTGGATTGCGAAGTGGGATAGTCCTTTGCAATGCTCTTAACAAGGTTCAGCCAGGAGCTGTGTCAAAGGTATGGTTCAGCCAGGTTTTTAATTTCTTTCAATCTCTTTTAGCTTCCACTTATTTTGTTGGTTTTGAGGATGTTCACTGTCTGATTTAGGTGGTTGAGGGCCCTTGTGATTCTGTTGTTACTCCTGATGGGGCAGCTCTATCTGCTTTCCAGTACTTCGAAAACGTGAGAAATTTCCTAAATTCTGTGGAAGAATTGGGACTTCCAAACTTCGAAGCATCTGATTTGGAACAGGTGTGTATTTGTAGTTTTATTAACATCAATAGAAAAATCTATAGGGAAAATCTGTATGATGGTCTTCATCCGCATATCTTCTCTCTCTTCGATTAACGGAAAATCTCTATATTGCCAATTCAACTTTGAATGTGACTAACTTACACAGAAAAAAGATATTTTTTAGTTGATGATGGTCGATTTTGGTGCAGAATAAATGTATTGATTTGTGACAGTTATCAATCTGATGTAACATTATTTTAAATCTGGACTTCACAGGGAGGGAAATCTGCCAGGATTGTAAACTGTGTTCTAGCACTCAAATCATATAGTGACTGGAAACAAGGAGGTGGAAATAGATCATGGAAACTCAGTGGAAATATGAAACCACCAACCTGTGGGAAACCCTTTTCTCGAAGAAACTCGGAACCATTCATGAATTCCTTGTTGAGGACATCATCGATGGAGAAGTCTCTAGAGAGTTTGTCTTCTGATCTATCTTCATACTGTGATCTCGATCTCTGCCATGACCTGAATGAAACAGTCAGTGTTTTTCTTTTTTTGGTGGGGTTGTTGTCATTGCAGCATGACGTCAAGAATCTTATATGTATTCCTATTTGCAGGGGGGTTCATCTCGTTCCTTAAATATGCTAGTCCGTGAAGTTCTTTCTGATAGGAAGCAAGAAGAAATTCCAATTGTAAGGGCTCTTGTGCTGTTATGGGATTTTCTAAGTTTTGAAAAGATTGCTTATGTTCCTGCAAAGTAAGCAGGCGAATAACTATAACAAAAACTTTACTTCTGCGATGCATGTATTCTTAACCATATATTGTCCCAATTGCGGATGCTAATGGTTTTAGTTCATCAATTGGTGTACATCTAATTGAATGAAATGTGTCTTAGGTCTCATAATATTTGTCTACATTTTCCCTCTCTTGTCTTCTTGTCTAGTTTGAAACTTTGTTGTAACTAATTAGATACATATTCTTAATCATCACTTTGCAAAGTATATGACTTTTTTGCCTGTCACAGGTTGTGGAATCTATGCTTAATAAAGTCATGGAGGAGTTTGAGCGCCGGTTAGGAAGCCCAAATGAACTGGTAAGCATCTGTTTTTTTCCAACAATGGTATTACCATCTTATAGGTAACAAACTTCTTCACTGTTTTTGAGTATGATGTGAGGAGTCAAGAATCAAGATCCCATTTTCCTCTATGATTGTACAACAATCGTGTTCTGCCATATAATAATCATTAGTATATTTGATTTTTATTTTTGTAAAGCTCACTATCAATGATCTTAATTTCTCTCGTAATCTTACAGATGAAAACAACTGCAAGAGATATCTCAGTATTTGTCTCTGACAATTCTCCTTCTAAAACTGCTTCCGATGATACAAAGGTATATATACATTCATCATAGAAAGTTTAAAACACAAGTTAGAAATTTGTGTTACTCGGAATAGATTTTTATACAAGCAACTTGATTATATAAGATTGTTTTTGTGTATCGTGCACAAACAAGTGACCTTTTCTTTTACTATGATTAAGATGGAAGAAGAACCTGCAACACTAGTTAAAGAGGAGGAATGTTACGATTGGAAGTGTGATCTTGATGATGGATCAAAAAGTCAGCTTTTGAAAAAACACAAGTTGGTAGAACAACAACAAAGAGATGTTCTGGTAATTTGTCCTTGCATCAAACTTTCTTGAATCAAATTTGTTATTGTCATATAATTAGTGGCTTTGATGTTGATCTACTGCAGGAACTGAAACATAGTCTTCATAGTACAAAAGCAGGCATGCAATTCTTGCAGAATAAGTACCAGGAGGAGTTCAACAATTTAGGTACATTTTAAATGAAATATTCTATTGTTTTTAGGTTTTTAAAGGAGGAGTGATATCACTAGATCCCCTTGATAGGTAAGCACCTGCATGGTCTAGCTCATGCTGCTTCTGGATACCAGAGAATTCTTGAAGAGAACCGCAAGTTATACAATCTAGTGCAGGACTTGAAAGGTGACATTCCGACTGGTTTAAACTCCACTTCAATTGGTAAATTTTTTTTTCTCAGCAAGATCTAAATGTTGAGTATGTGTTATGTCTAATTAGGGAACATTAGGGTATACTGCCGAGTTAGGCCTTTCCTGCCTGGGCAACTAAATGGTTTGAATATTGTGGATCACATAGAGGAAGGAAATATTACGATTAATGCTCCTTCAAAATATAGCAAAGAGGGACGAAAGTCATTCACTTTCAACAAAGCATTCGGTCCTTCTGCAACCCAAGGTTACTCTCTCTCTCTCTCTCTCTCTCTCTCTCTCTCTCTCTCTCTATTTTTCCTTCTGATCAACTTTCATTGTATACCATGCTTTCCTTTCTTTTGCAGGGGAGGTATTTTCAGACACCCAACCTCTGATACGGTCTGTTCTTGATGGTTACAATGTGTGTATATTTGCTTATGGCCAAACAGGATCAGGGAAAACTTATACCATGGTAAGAAACTCAACACATTTTTTATTGCAATCAGATTGTTGATTCTTTCACCACAAGGCTTTGGTTTGTTTTTTGCCGATAAGTGTTTTGTCATTTATGTTATTTGTATTAATATTTTCATCTATCAATCCAGAGTGGACCCCAAGAGCTTACAGAGGAGGCCAAAGGTGTTAATTACAGAGCATTGGGTGACCTATTTCTTCTCTCAGAACAGAGGAAAGACACCATGTGCTATGAGATTTCTGTTCAGATGCTTGAAATTTACAATGAGCAAGTTAGGGATCTGCTTGTGACAGATGGTCACCAGAAAAGATATCCTTAGGCACATGTTTATTGCTTTATATTGTCATAGCTTGTGCAATGCACCTCTTACTCATATGTGTTCTTAACTCCTTAGTACATTAGAAATTCGTAACAGCTCTCAAAATGGGATCAATGTACCTGAGGCAAACCTTGTACCTGTATCATCAACATCTGATGTTATAACTTTGATGAACCTTGGCCAAAAGAATCGAGCAGTGAGTGCTACAGCCATGAATGATAGAAGTAGTCGTTCTCATAGGTATAGCTAATTTTGTCTTATAAATTTCTTAATAGAGCCGCTTTTCTTTTCTAAATCTTCATTTTAGTAATTGTTCGTGCATGAATAGAAAAGTATAATATTGCATCTATGTATTCATCATATTGTGATTTTAAGAACATTGATTTTAGTACTATTGTATACATTTATGAACATTTACTTCCATATGGTATCGATTTCCAGCTGCCTTACAGTTCATGTTCAAGGAAGAGACCTGACATCTGGATCTATTCTTCGTGGCTGTATGCATCTGGTTGACCTGGCAGGAAGTGAAAGGGTTGACAAATCTGAGGTGACAGGAGATCGATTAAAGGAGGCACAACATATTAACAAATCTCTTTCTGCTTTAGGAGATGTTATCTCCTCTCTTGCACAAAAGAATTCGCATGTTCCTTATAGGAACAGCAAGCTCACACAACTGCTCCAAGACTCACTTGGTAACGTTATCAATTTCCTCTAATCATAAAAAGATGTTCTTCCTTTTTTCCACTGTATTTTCCTTTGTCATGAAGATGTAGGTCTTTGTATCTATCAGGAGGGCAAGCGAAGACACTCATGTTTGTTCACATAAGTCCAGAGCCTGAAGCTCTGGCAGAAACAATTAGTACACTCAAATTTGCTGAGAGGGTTTCCACTATTGAGCTTGGTGCTGCTCGGGTTAACAAAGATGGTGCAGATGTAAAAGAGCTAAAGGAGCAGGTTTTTACTCCATTTGTTTGTTCATGATAAGTTTGAGAAGGGCCTATGCTTTTTATTCCCAACATAGAAAATTTTGTGCTTAGTTTTTCTTTCAGATGGCTTATCATGGCTTATGAGGCTATATATTAGTTCTATCTTTGTCTTCTGTATCTGGATAATGAATTTAAGAAGCTTTGACCCACATGTCTTTCATGCATTTGGTAATCTTTGGGAAAACTAAAGGTGCCATGTTTACTGTCGCTTTTTAGATTGCCAGCCTTAAAGCAGCCTTAGCAATGAAGGAGGGAGGAATGGAGAGTTCTCAACATACTGTATCTAGCAGTCCAGAAAGACCAAAAATGAAATCATGTGGATCTTCTCCTTCCCATCCTAGTTGGAGAAGTGCTGGAGATCTATCTCGGGGTCATATGCAATTAATGGAGGATGTTGGTAACTTGAAGGTTTGAACTGAGTATCACAACTAGTAGGGCCATGTTTTCATGTTACCTATTTAAATTGTTTGAGCGCTAAGTTCATCTCATGTATTTCACCTGTGCATCAAAGTCTGAGTTGAATATTTCGCATATTGGACATGCCCATCACTTTTAGTGCTCTAATTGTTAAATTATTGTCTCTATAGACAAAAAATACATTTTTTTTCCATTTAAAATGTTATAATTAATGTAGAAAAAGGGAATGAGCAACTAAAATGCTAGAAAAATCAGCTTAGATCCCTTGGTTGCTACATCCTTCATCTAAGTTTCACTATTCCTTTGGTCAGTTATTTGGTTTTGGAGGACTCCACTTGGAGTTTATTTGAACTTAAATGAGGCGTCATAGTGGTTTTAGAAAGATATTATTGAAATATTTTGCAGCATTCTGAGAAGAAGGGAAATTTATTTGTACTGAAAAGGTTCTGTAAAAACCACCGTGTGTAATCTGGGTGGTGCTCCTTTGTATTTATAATAGAATTTTGTTATACACGTTTGCAGAGTTAGAATCCAATTCAAACTAGTCTAATAAATCTGTTGCCTATAATTAAGGAATTTTATCTTGATCTTCTTTGGAGTAAATCTTTTCATCTTGATCTTGATCTTGAGAGGATATAGGATATCTTTCTGTAACCGTAATACCCCCCCGCAAGCCTAGCGTTTGAGAATCCCGAACGCGAAGCTTGGAACGAAAGAATATGAATGCAGGACGACCAAGGCTCTTGGTAAATACGTCAGCGAGCTGGAGATTGGTAGGAACATATTGGAGCCGAAGTTTGCCGGTGGCCACCAATTCGCGCACAAAATGATAATCGAGCTCGATATGCTTTGAGCGGCTATGAGAGACTGGATTTGCAGCAAGGAAGATGGAGCTTTGATTATCACAAAGTAGGATTGGAGAAGAGGTAGATGTTACCTTGAGATCACGGAGAAGATGACCAAGCCATTTGACTTCGGCAGCGGTGCTGGCGAGTGCCCGATATTCTGATTCACAACTTGAACGAGACACCGTCGGTTGTTTCTTGGAACGCCAAGAGATAAGGTTATCACCAAGGTAAATAGCATAGCCAGAGATAGACCGTCGTGTATCAGGGCAACCGGCCCAATCAGCATCCGAGTAAGCGAGAATATCGCAAGAAGAGGATGGACTGAAAGAGAGACCATACCGCAAGGTTCCCTTGATGTAGCGTAAGATCCGTTTAACAGCCTGAAAGTGACAAAGGGAAGGCTTGTGCATATATTGACTTACGGCAGAGACAGCATGAGTAAGGTCTGGCCGAGTGATAGTGAGATATTGAAGAGCACCGACAAGTGAACGGTAGAGTGAGGGATCATCAAAGTCGGGACCATCAGTGGACAGGTGATGTGAAACGACCATGGGAGTGCTCACGGGTTTACTATCAACAAGTTTGGCACGCTGCAAAATTTCATGAGCATATTTAGCCTGACTGAGAAAAAGACCAGAGGAAGTCCGATGTGCTTCAAGACCCAAAAAATAGCTTAATGAGCCCATGTCCTTGGTGGCGAATTCTTTGGAAAGTTTGCCAATAAAAGCATTAAGAAGAACCGAATTATTGCTGGTCACTACAATATCATCAACATATAATAGTAGATAGATTAAATCAGCACCCTTGAAAAGAACAAATAAGGAGGAGTCGGCCTGACTGCAAGAAAAACCAACGGCAAGAAGAAAAGCACTGAACCGATGAAACCAGGCCTGTGGAGCTTGTTTGAGCCCATATAAAGCTCGACGTAACCTGCAGACATGAGAGGGATATCTTGAATCAACATAACCTGGAGGTTGCTCCATATAAACTTCCTCTTGAAGAATGCCATTTAGGAAAGCATTTTTCACATCAAGTTGGCGAAGCGGCCAATGATTAGAGACTGCCAAGGAAAGAACAACTCGAACAGTGGAGGCTTTGACAACTGGGCTGAAAGTATCATTAAAATCAAGGCCTGGTTGCTGGGTGTAGCCCTTAGCGACAAGACGGGCCTTGAGACGATCAACGGAACCATTGGCGAGATACTTGATGCGAAAAACCCATTTGGAGCCCACAATATTTGTATTTGGCGGTCGGGGCACTAAATCCCAAGTGTGATTGTGATGCAAAGCTTGAAGCTCCTCATCCATGGCAGCAATCCATCCGGGATGCTTGGCAGCGGTCTTGAACCCTTTGGGCTCACGCATGGTGAGTAAGGATTGAATGAGATTGGAATTTGGAGCAGTGCATGCATGAAGGGCCCGAGTAGAGGGCCTGAAAATCCCAGATTTTGCCCTTGTTTGCATCGGGTGAGTGCCAAGGACTGGTGCTGGAGCGAGAGATGGACTCGAAGTTGAAACTGGAGCTGGCGAAACGGGTGCCAAGGTGGATTCGGGCCCATCAACAGCAGGTACCTGCAAAACTGAAGTTGGCACAGAACTACAAGATGGATCAGTTAAACATGGGCCACACAAATCCGGGATAGGAATGGGTTGAGAAGATAAAGAGGCCCCTGATGTGACTGTGTTTGGGGAGGGGGGTGCAATGGGCTCTAGAAAGGTAGAAATTGAGGTAGTAAGTAAAGGCCCAGAGCGAGTGTTATTTTTGTAAGGGTAGCCGTGGTCATCAAAGACAGCATGTCGGGAAATAAATATTTGATTAGTGAGACGATCAAGACAACGAAAACCATGATGAGACATACTATATCCAAGAAAAACACAAGAGCGACTACGGGGAGCTAATTTGTGAGGGGCATAATCACGTAAGTATGGAAAAACAAGACAGCCAAATGGATGAAAATTAGAGTAAGAAGGAGGCTTACCAAACAAAACCTCAAAGGGAGAGCGACTATCAAGAAGGGGCGTTGGCAAACGGTTAATAATGAAAGTGGCAGTGCTGAATGCATCAACCCATAATTTAAGAGGGACGTGAGAGTGAAAAAGCATAGCAAGACCTGTTTCAGTTATATGTCTGTGTTTGCGCTCGGCACGACCATTTTGAGACGGAGTGTATGGACATGACATTTGATGACGGATTCCCGAGGAAATTAATTGTTTTTGAAATTGATGATTAGTGAATTCAGTTCCTCCATCACTTTGGAAAATCTTGATTTTGGTGGAAAATTGATTTTCGACAAATTTCTGAAATTGTAGAAAAATGCCAAAGAAATCAGATTTATGTTTCAAGGGATAGAGCCAAGTAAATCGAGAATAATCGTCAATAAATATAACGTAATATCGAAATCCAAGATTTGAAGGGATAGGTGACGGTCCCCACAAATCACAATGAACAAGATCCAAAACATGAGTAGCACGATTTGCATTCAAAGAAAAAGGAAGTCTTTTACTTTTAGCAAGTTGACAACTAGAGCACACAGTAGGATTTGGGAGTAAAGATGTAACACATAATTGACGATTTTTATTCAAAAGAGAAATAATGTTGTGAGAAACATGGCCCAAACGGGCATGCCATTCATCAAAAGATGCCCGTGGGCGATTATTAGGAAAAACGGAAAGGAAAGATTGATGGCCACGCTCAAGCACATAGAGTCCATTTTCACGTCGACCGGTTGCCACCACTCTTCTTGTGTCGCGAGTCTGCACAGTGAAGCGATCATTAGTAAAGGTGATGGAGAAGGGAAAATCAGAAGTGAGTTTACTAATGGATATGAGATTTTTAGTGAGGCCAGGTACAACTAAAACATCTTTTAAATGAAGAGAAGAAGTCGGAGAGAAGGTACCGGTGTGGGAAATTGGAAGAGAGGCACCATTACCTACTACAACACAATCCTTACCAGAATATGTGTTGACTTTGTCCAACTGAGCAGCATCATGAGTCATATGAGCGGTAGCGCCGGTGTCCGTATACCAATCAGAATCTGGAACATCATTAAGAGAACATGAGTTGAAGGCCTCGACCAAGTTGGCAGCATTTGGGGGCCGAGTATAACGTTCTCTGCATGAAGAGGCATAGTGTCCTTCACCACGGCAAATCTGACAGCGAATGGGGCGATTTCGGTCTCGGTTACTGCGGCCACCCCGACCACGTCCTCCATGGAAAGATCGACCCTCTCCACGACCACCCGTATGTGAACCGGGTTTGAAGCTGCGAGATGCAGTAAATGCAGCGGTACTGGTGCCCGAAGATGGAGTTGACTCCAATGAGCGAACAAAGATTTCATAGCCTTCGGCTTTGGGCACAATATCATCAAAAAGAGGGAGGGGTGATAAAGATAATTGAGTTGTAGAAAAAGTGGAGAAGGGGGAACCGAGACCACGTAAATACCAGTGGAGTTTGTCAAGATCGTCAACTGGACGTCCCATTGCAGCAAGCTGATCACAGATTGCTTTGAAGTCACGGGAAAAATCAGGAACGGTTTTGTCATTCTTTTTCATAGTCTGAAGGTCTTCTCTAAGCCGAAGCTCTCGAGACTTCGATCGATGGCTGAATGTATTTTCCAACCGAGACCAAACTGCCCGAGACGTAGATAAGCCAACGACAGCGGACATGGATTCCTCTGTTAAAGTGGAGAGTAGTAAACTGAGCACCAGTTGATCTATTTGTTTCCATTCGGCCAACTTGGGATTTGCAGAGACAGAGTCGCCGGAAGTGATGGTGGCAGGGGGCTGGGCAAGAGAACCATCAACATAGCCAAGAAGATTCTGACATTGCAGCAGCGGCAAGACTTGGCTACGCCAAAGAAGATAATTCGAAGAGGACAATTTGATGGTGAGGAGGTGGACCATAGTGGTGAAAGGCAGAGTCGGGTTGACGGAGGCCATGGGATCGAGGGTGTTAATCCAAAAAACTGCTCTGTGATACCATGAAAAGGTTCTGTAAAAACCACCGTGTGTAATCTGGGTGGTGCTCCTTTGTATTTATAATAGAATTTTGTTATACACGTTTGCAGAGTTAGAATCCAATTCAAACTAGTCTAATAAATCTGTTGCCTATAATTAAGGAATTTTATCTTGATCTTCTTTGGAGTAAATCTTTTCATCTTGATCTTGATCTTGAGAGGATATAGGATATCTTTCTGTAACCGTAATATGTACAAACACTGTGCATGCAACCCCTTGAAAAAAGTGGGACTCACTAAAAAAAGGTGGGGTTTTCCTGATGAGTTCAACTTTTTTTCAAATGACTTGTACACTTATATGTAGCATTACTTGAGAATGAATAGTTCTGTGTTTTTTTTATTTGAAGTCAATCACCAAACATAAATGGGATTAAATCCAATGAAAGGAATCAATTCAGAACATAGTCATCACCAAACGATTCAAATAAAGGATTTAAGCTACAGTATCTGTTGAAATCATTTAAGTGATGTAAGTACACCAGTGAAATAACTCATATCAAAGGTGATGACAAAGCCTGAAAATTGACTCATTTCTACAACTACTTTACTAGGGTGCTTAAAATCCAATGAATTATCTCAACTTTTACTTATAGCTTTTGAAAACATGGTTCATGGTCGTGTATTGGCTTGCAGGTTCGGAAAAACTCTGCAGCCAAGCCAAAAAGACATAGCTTAGATCTTCAAGATATGATGAGGAATTCACCTTCTTGGCATCCTGTTGGCAGTCCTGGGTTGGATGGAAAGGAGGATGAAAAGGATTCGGTTTCTGAAGATTGGATTGGACGTTGGGACGTGGACAACAGACAGTTGCCTGAGATGTTTGGTCGGACTTATCCCTCAGCTATTTCAAAAATATACCCTGAACAAGCTTTCAGTAAGCTGAGAGCTAATAAAAAGGACGGTCAGGATTATGATGCGCCAAACAGTCGGTGTGAAGTTGCCACTGACGACTCTGATGAGCTCGAGGCTGAAACTAGTGATTCGTCAGAGCCAGACATGTTTTGGCAACTAAATCTTCATAAAGCTACCATGATTCCAAATGGGATGGGTTCAAAAACAAAGAAAACAAATCCCAAATCAGCAAAGAGCTCAGAACCGAGGTCTGTCTTCTTTATCAAGTTTTACTATGTTCCTAAGCTGTGTTGTTGGTGCTTTTCATCCTCTTTTACCATCCTTTTCTGTTTTGTGAAACTGCCCTGCAATCTTTGCGTTTGTAAGCAGGAGTTTAATTCCAATGCGGATTCCTTCACCATCACGGATCAAAGCACCCAATGGAGTAGTTAGTCAGCCTTCGAACAAGCCCGGAAGACAGGCTGTTCTAGCCGAAGGAAAATGGAAGAGTGGGAATGCCAAGTGAGATTAGTGTTATGGCGAATATTGGTGAAGTTGCTATATATATATATATAGTTGTATAAAAAGAGAGAGTGAGAGGGAGAGATCAGTTTTTCTATATTAAAGTGGCAATAGTTCCAGTTGGCTGAGTTTCTCTGGTGGTGATCATGAGATCTATGGCGCCCCCCACCTAGCCATTTTCATTTGTTTATAAGAGTGCTGAAGAAATCTTTATTCTTTTCAAGTATTATTGGAAAAAAAAAATGAAAGAAAGAAATATATGACAAGTACAAAGAAAAATGTACTCCCATTTGTTTGATTTTTAGTTGCTTGTCTCCAAGAGTTTGGGATAGGGATCATAGTGGCTGTAGGTCACCTAGACTCGCCCAGCCTGCCCTAGGTGACCCGCGGCCCACTCATCCATATAATGGATTCAAGGGCAATAGGGAGAGTGGGTTGTGCATGTTTTTCAAGCCCATTCCGATCATCCGCCCGCTTGGTTTAAAAAATTATAATAAAAAATTCTAAATTTTAAAGAAAAGTATTGCCTTTCCAAAGTCAATAGCAAGAAATATTCTATGAGCTCCACAGTATAATAATCCTCAAAGTTCACGAAACTTTGGGATAATAAAAGGTTTTCAGAAAATAAAAATAAAATCCTTATGACATCCATCAATGAGTGGAAAAGAAGAGAAGAGAAAGAAATACCAACCACTCCACATGAGTCACAGAAATAAACAAACTTTGATTAATTTTGAGAGATAATATTTATAGTTATAGAGAATATAAGAGTTACGTATTATTTTTGAAAAAAGTGAGTAAATATAAAATTTACATAAAAAAATTAATTTTTTTATAATGGACTTCATAACTGAATTTAACATTACTTATTAACTTTAAGGGCTCAAACCTAATTTTAATAAAAACCAAGCTTAATTTTTAATCATATATTCTAAAAACCTTTTCTTAAAAAGAAAAACTAAAAGGATTGAGTGAATGGAGTTGAATAGGTCAATTAAAAAGAAAAGAAAATAAAAATAAAGAGGTATTGAAAAAGAAGTTACGACAAACACACGTTAAAAACAAGATTTTCCGGCCTTTAATGTCGTTGTTATGGTGTTAGGTATCAATTATGGGGACAAAAGAGTACTTGCAATAAGCTCTTAAAAGCAGATCTCATTATATAAAAGCACATGCCTCTTGCCTTCTTCAGTCTTTTTTTCTTATATAAATATCTTTTGTCCCTTCAACAGCTGTCTCTCAGGGACATAGAGAGTATACTTCTTTAGCTGCCCCAACCTGTGTTTTTAGAAAACCGACGTTTCTTTGCCCAACAGACATCCCACTTGTGGGAGGCATCAAAAACAGTGCCTTTCCAGCTCGGTCCGGACCCCCTTCAAATGAGTGGCTAAATGTTATGTGGGTCCCAATTCACACATGGCCACGTCAGCACGCGCTTTTGATGTTTTTAATGTGAAAATATCTCCCAAGAGGTCTCCACCTCCTTTCTCTTTAAGAAATGCTAGTCTTCTCGTTCGGTGGGGTTTATGTTGATTTTTTTTTATTAATAATTAAGAAAGTATATTTAATAATATTATATATTTTAAAATATATATTTTAAAATATTAAAAAATGCATATAAAAAAAATTACAAATAAAATGCACCATCGGAAGGGAAGCTCCCAACAGTGACTATACTATAGAGCTCTTCTCTTTTTCTATACTCTCTCATCTTCATTTATGATTAGGTTTTAGATTTATTGACTGATTATCAAACGTATCAATACCCAAATTTTAAAGATTATGACATATATGCATAATATCATCTGATTATTTGATTAATTGGAGTATATTACAAGAAAATAATAACTTTTTTTGTTCTTTAACTTAGGGCGTTATAGACGACGTACAATTCGTGAATTAAGTCCCAACTTAGCTCAGCTCAACATAAGGGTTTAGGCTTGTGATCAGGCTACCTTTGATTCCCAATGCCAAACTACGATTGTTCACCAAAAATTTAAGAAATTATAATTCACTTTCAATAAAAAGAGAGAAATTGCAAAAATACTATAATAATTAATGAACAACGATGGCTCTTCAATGTATAGAAATCGAATGGAAACGCAACTCAAAAACAAAAGGAAAATTAATAACAATTTATATGTGAATTATCAAAATATTTTACAAGAAAAAATCTTATTTTTTTGTACGATTTCTAAATTTGCATTATAATGCTACTTGGGAACCATGGTTGCCTAATCATTACAAAATATATATATATATATATATATATATTAAAAACTAAAAAAAAAAGACAAAGAAGTCATTCAAATACGAATAGTGCTGCATATATTTATAATTTTACTTACAAGATTCATTTTGTTAGTTTTCTTTTAAATTTTAAATTTTATGATTTTCAACAGATAATAATCGACATGAGGAGAAGTAAATTTTTTTTTAAGTATATTTATCATTTTCCTTCTTTCCCTATAGAATCTCATTTGCTACTACTTGTATTGACCTATTATTATTATTATTATTTAGTTTGTATCAAAATTAACTTTGGGGTTATGTCAGGACTTGAGAGATATCCTGCAAAAAACAGCTTGAGAGAATCCAGAGTCCACAGAAAGAAATAAAAGACAGAGGTTGTCAAGTATGAGGTGGTTGCATGGTTCATTTTTTCCACTTGTCAACACTCTTCTTTGACACTTTCTTTCATCTCTCCTCTGAATCTTGATTAAGAAAAATAAATTAAGGTAAAGGACAAGAAACATTGTTGGGTTGGTTACCAATCTGTTTTTCCTGTTTCACCAAAACCATATGCTGTCTTAATCCACCTAATTTTTGCCAACCAGCATACACACACCACTGTTTTTGTGATGTCTCTAAGTCAACATCCTATAAAATGACCTTTCTAACCATCCCAAAAAATAAAATAAAATAAAATAATATTATTCTTGGTTGAGGAGTTCAAATCCAAGGCTTAATTTAAACTCAAAACTAAACCCCAAAATATAATCCAAACTGGCATTTGGTTATCTAGGAAACAACAATGTTAATGTTCCATTTTTCTTGCAAATATGTCATTCTCAATTGTATTAATTAAAAGATAAAGAATATTTTGCATATGTGCGTGCACTCATTTTTAAAAAATTGGATAAATATGTTACAAAAATTTAAATTTTTAACAATGAATTTCTCTATTTTTTAAAAAAATACACGACATTTATATCATCTATGACTATATCTAAACTACATTTGGCGTTACTTTTTGAGTTCATGACTTCCACAACTTGTGCCATTCTATCTTTTAAATGAGTCTCGCGTAATTCATGTGTCTTGTCTCTCTAATTTTATACTTTGTTGCTTACTTTGTCAACTATTGTAATTTGTATTCAACTTTATTTCTTCATGCTCTCCTTTTGTTTTATTGATATATCCAATTTAATTGTCGAGTAGAAAATCCTTTATTATAATTATATACTTTTGTTATTTATTTATGAGAGATTTTTTTAGTATATGAGATTTTTCTTCACTTCTTGCAAGTTTGTGAATTTTAATAAAATATCCATGTCTTGTGAAAAATTAATCATTTAAAATAGGGTACATTAGATATATAAAATAGGGTACATTTGTATTTTTAAGGTGTGAAATCTCGTGCTGTTCTTCTAAAAAGAATATATAAATATGAAATATACTTAAAAAAATTTATGCTTTTTAAAAAAAATATATGTGATTTATACAACTTAAAATTATATTTAATATTACTCAAATATATAAATTAATGTCAAAATCAAATACAAAGGAGAAAAATAACATTATTTTTATTTTTATTTTTTCGTCGTACGATGGGAACTGGGAAGTCCCTTTCCCGTCGTTTTATCAGACCCCTTTCGTCCATCCATTGACATCGATGTCATTATAAAATAGACTTTGCCCAAAAAAATCACCGCCGTTTCCGCGTTTTCTCTCTCCAAAAAACAACCTCATCCCCGGCTCTCTCTCTCTCTCTCTCTCTCAAAATCAAATCGTAGAAAACCTGTTAGCCTCTCTCTGTGTCTCTCAACTTTTTAGGGTTTTGAACCCCGGTTTGAGCTAAAAATGCAGGTCTTGTAGATGGGTACGCAGCTCTGTTCAGTGCCCGCTCCTCTACGCTCGATCTACTACTGAAACGGTGAGTTTGGGGCTCTTTTGTTTATTTATTTATTTTTATTTTCCCATTTATAAAACTATTATTGCAAATTGTTTTTAATCCCCCTCTAGTTCGAATTTAACGAACGAAGGGGTCTCTGTAAAAAGTCGGTGTATATAAAAAGAAGAGTTTGACACTGCTTCATGGAGATTTGTGTAAGAATTAATTAATTGAAATTGTGTGAAATAGACTGAATGGATTGGTTTTGATGGATTAGGTGTTTTGGTAATTATTTGATATGCATTATCTCAATTGTTTATGAATGTTACAAATTATTTATGCACTTGGTGTGTCAGGAAGTTAGATCAGTTGGTGGATATTTGTGTGGCTTTTCTTTCTTTATTTCTTTTCTTTTAGTGTTGGGTTGGAATGCCTGATTTAGGGTGATTGTATTTTACAGGTTGACGTTTTGAAATCCAGGTTATAAATATCAACTTTGGTAGCCTCAGTTGTTCTTTTGAACATTTTGAAGGTTATTTGATTGCTGATTACATTCATATTATAGGAAATTTAGATTAGCAGGCAATTAACTTGTATTTTTGGCTTGGATTAGAGAGATTGTGACAGAATTTTGATTGACCGATCACTTGAAGTTTTATATGATGCATTACGTAAAATATGGCAGTAACTTAGTTACACGGAAGTTTAGATGATTGGGTTGGATATGCTTAATTTTGTTTGTTTTGATAATAAAAGTGGTAAAGCTTTGAGGAAAATTTAAATGATTTTTTTTATTTTTCGGGTGATCAGGGTTTGGTATTCATGTCTTGGAAATGCTGAAACATAGACTAAGATGAGTCAGGTAGAAGTGTCGAGGATTAAGCCTCCTCTCGTTCCCCTTGCAACTCTGATTGGTCGCGAGCTTAGGAATGAGAAGGTTGAGAAACCTTTTGTGAAGTATGGACAGGCGGCTTTGGCAAAGAAAGGAGAGGATTACTTCCTAATAAAGCCAGATTGCCAGCGGGTTCCTGGGAATCAGTCGACATCATTCTCTGTCTTTGCGGTATTATTTCCTTCCCATGTATATATTAACACTCTCATGACCTGCTGTAAGCAATAGTTGAATCTGGTTCTTTGGGATGGCGGTCTTGGTTTTCAATTGTCTCAACTGCGGGAAATATCAATTTAATTCAAATTCTGTTTCTAATCTTTTTCATCCTTCTCTCAGTGTTCAAGTGGAGCATTAATATAATTCCCTAATGGTTATAATTCTCACTGGAATTCTTACTTGGCAGATTTTCGACGGGCACAATGGTATATCAGCTGCTATCTTTGCTAAGGAGAATTTACTGGCAAATGTTTTGAGTGCAATTCCTCAAGGAATCAGTAGGGAAGAGTGGCTTCAAGCGCTTCCTCGAGCTCTAGTTGCAGGTTTTGTGAAAACTGACATAGAATTTCAGCAGAAAGGTAAGCACCGATTTTTTTAATGACATTTACTTCTTTTTTTTTTCTTTTTTTTCATTTCTGTTTTTGCATTCTTATGTTTGACATTTGGATCTTAATGACAGGAGAAACTTCTGGGACAACGGTGACGTTTGTTGTGATTGATGGTTGGACTGTCACTGTTGCATCTGTGGGGGATTCGCGATGCATATTGGACACCCAAGGGGGTGTGGTTTCTCTCTTGACTGTTGATCATAGGCTGGAAGAGAATGCAGAAGAGAGAGAGCGTGTCACTGCTAGTGGGGGTGAAGTAGGAAGGCTCAATGTATTTGGAGGAAATGAGGTATGGGTTGATTATTATTTCTGAATGCTGCCCACAGTGGCAAGAAGCTTTTAGGCATTATCTACTGTAGCCCTATCTTATTGGTTCCGTATCTGTATGTTATTCATAGGTTGGCCCCCTTCGCTGCTGGCCTGGTGGATTATGCCTTTCTCGGTCGATTGGTGACACAGATGTTGGAGAATTCATTGTCCCAATACCACATGTTAAGCAAGTGAAGGCAAGTTTCTGATTTCTTAGTGGGGATGGTTTTATTTTCATTTTTGGTAAGATATTCTGAAGTTGAAAACCTTTGTCTTGGTTTTTCAGCTTTCAACTGCTGGTGGAAGACTTATAATTGCTTCTGATGGTATCTGGGATGCTTTATCTTCTGATATGGCTGCCAAGTCTTGTCGAGGTTTACCTGCAGAGATTGCCGCAAAGTTGGTTGTGAAGGTGATGTCTGGAATGTGATTCTTCTTTTAACTTCAAGATCATACTTAATGAACTTTGTATGACTTAATCTTCCTTGATCAATTGTTTAGGAGGCTCTGAGGTCAAGGGGCCTGAAGGATGATACAACCTGCCTTGTTGTTGATATTATCCCATGTGACCATCCCATTCTACCACCAACCCCAAGGAAGAGACAGAATGTTCTTAACTCAATATTCGGGAAGAAATCTCAGAATTCTATGAACAAATTAACAAATAAGCTTTCTGCTGTTGGGGTTGTGGAGGAGTTGTTTGAAGAGGGTTCTGCAATGCTCGCAGAAAGGTACATTTTAGAGTGTTCCCTTTTTAACTTTTCATGCTACCATTATGGTTATATAATTCATTATTTTATGAAAGTTTATAGAGCAGGATGTTGAGCCATCTTATTGGCTGCTGCTGTTCCAAATATTAATTTTGTTTAGAATCTGAAACTTGTTGAGTAAATGGTCAGATGCAAATTTTCTCCAGATTACAACATATGGCTACCTTGGCAATTGGCTTAATAGACTTCATATTCTAATTCAGGGTCAAGGAAAGAGTAATATACCAGGCCAACCTACAAAAATGAAATGTTCCCTCCATTTCCAGTCATCCATTATTTCTGCTAGTTCAGTACTGTTGATTACTCTATCTTTTACTGGACTTATTATAAATAATAAGTGGCAAGAGGTCTCAGGTTTTGTAACTTTGGGTATGGTCCTTAGTTTCTCTTCTCAATGGAAATGCAGGCTGGGTAAGGATTGCCCTTTGAACACAAACTCTGGGCTTTTCCGGTGTGCAGTCTGCCAAGTTGATCAACCTCCATCTGATGGCTTATCAGTAAATTCAGGGCCTTTATTCTCACCAGCATCAAAACCATGGGAAGGTCCCTTCCTTTGCGCTAACTGTCGGAAGAAGAAAGATGCTATGGAAGGGAAAAGGCCTGGTCAACCCACAGTGATGTCATAGTAATTTCACTATTAAATTAGTAAATATTGATATTTTTTCTCTGGCAGTGTGAGCATGCTTGTTTTTCCTCTTCGGAAATTGTTTCTATAGATGTGTGTAAGAAATGAGGTAGAGAGATACAGAGAATAGGTCTTCTGGAGGTTGTTAAAAAGTGTCTCAGTTCTGTTTGTGCTCAGCTGTTGGATCGACTGACAGAGGACAAACATGCTATCTATTAGATATGCTTGTGGTAGTTTGGCTACTAAATACTAACGGCTTGAATTTGTAAGTAAATGATGATTGCCTAATTATAAGTTATGTTGCAGCAGCTTTTTTTTTTTTAGTATTTAGAATGTCATGGAGGATGTGCTTTTACTTTTGATTTGCTTTCTGAGCGATATTTTATCAGACTACTACTTCCTACCATACATTAAATAAGGTTCAATAAAATTCTTTCTGTTCATTACACGCGAGGATTGATAGTTGGTGCACTCTTTACGTAGTTATCATTGTGTAACAGTATGATTTTGAACGCTACTTCCTGGTTTTTTTAGCATGGTTTGTATTCTTTTATGATTGTTCGTGGTTACTTAGTTGTTCTAGGTGTGGAGCTTGCACCAATTTCTCTGAGCATATCTTCTTTTGGTCAGCAAATCATGGATTGTTTTTTATTTTTGAGAAGTGCTACATACACAACGAGAATACACAAAAATAAACTTACAAACTGACGTTGAGATCTATTTTATAATAAAAATAACTTTACAAAGTAACTTCATAATAAAAATAATTTTACAATGTGCATGCACCATTAGAATTCAGTTGTCTTCCCATTCAACTTTTTGCCCAACTCTCCATTTGTGAGCTTCTCTCTCAAAATTATTTTAAAGCCTTGGCTCAAACCTCTATTTTGTGTCAAATACACTTGCAATCTTTTAATATAGCACCTGGATGTGCTGTGGCTGAGAGTTAGAACTGCTGGCCCTGTTGTTTAAAACAAGGCCCAAAATCCCAAATTATTCTCTCTATCTCAACACTTCAACAGATACCTAGCAACTTAATAGATTGCTTAGGAGGCCCCCACAAACTCAATTTAAAGGAAAACTTGGTGCATATTTTCTGTGGCAATCTCTATGGAAGTTGTCCCTTCTCACCTAATGACCTTAACGTGCGGCTGATTACTGCACTTTCATAAGCCTATGCTTTTGCAAATGAAAGACCTCTCTAATTGCAAACTCACGAATTAGCTTGATGGGGCATAAGGTTTATATTATAAAGTACTCGATGTTGTGAAGATGTTAAAGAGCAAAAGTTCTAGAGCATCTTTCAAATGAAAGGGTGATGAAAGACTGGGAGGTGTCTGAACAAGGGACCTGAAATTAAATCCGACCTAAATCAGGAAAAAAAACCCAAGAGTTCAGGGAAAGGACAGAGAGTTACCTCATGTTTTATAATCATAATACCCTATAATTATTCTTAGCAGATTATATAAAAACAAAACAGAAAAGGATTTGAAACCTCTGGCATTATTGGAAGCACTTGGACTGATTTGCCATACATCTAATTGGTAATATAATTTCATAATTGAAAATAAATGAAAATTGATGGATGGAGTAGTTTATATTTCACTCAACTGCCAACATATAAAAGCCAAACAAGAAGGCCGGCCATAGAAAGTTGGTGGAAACAAGCAATGTAGAACACACGTGGATGTGGCACAAGACAGATGATCTGTAAAAAGAAAAATACATACTAGGTTTTTAATTCTCCAACAGTAGATTTTCTGCTTCGATGTGGCTTGTGGCCAATCATGATGCACAAAAATCTAACAATAGAACACTGGCCTACTTCTACCATAATACTGTTATTTTATGATCAGGCAAATTACAAAGCCATTTATCACTCTCGATCTTCATAGTTCATACCATTATGTCTCTTGCATATCAGTTGGCGGGTATCCATTGCAGCTCAATGCCATAGTTCCAAGAATCAAAAGAAGCTCCAGGCTTCATATCCACCACAGAGGTATAAGCAGTACACCCTCCAGCCCTGACCCTAATCATATGTGAGGTCATGGAAGAATCTTTCAAGAAATGGCAGCAAAGGGTATTTATACACCCACTTCCCTCCACCACCTTCTCCTCAAACTGCCTACAAAGGCTGTTTGAGGAACAGTTGAGAGGAGACCTAAGCAGGGCTGCAGTGCAGTTCAGCAGCATCACAGTGTTGTGAGTAGAGATGTTGAAGGGCAAGTTCTCGTCAAGTCTTAAGCCTTCTGAAGTGAAATCAGAAGAATAACATGTGTTTTCCCGTATTGAGGGTGGGCTTATAATGAGTTTATAAGCACTAGGGTTGATGCTGAGGATCTTGTAGTAAAACCCTCGTGCAGATAAGAACTCGAGAATGCCATTGTTGCAGTAGACTCTATACCTAGAGTCTCCACAGTTATCATCAGTGCTAAGTGGGTATGGAACTTCAACACTTCCACATTTAGGGCAAGCATTGTATGCAGCTGAGACATTGGTTTCTAGAATGAGAACAAGAAACATGATCAGAACCATCCTCACTGAATTGTTCATTGTTAGGACAAGGGAAAAAGACTAGATGGAAGCAAGAAATGCGTAGAGCAAGGTGTCTATATATAGAGCAAATCACGAAACTTGGGACCATTGAAATTATATAATGATATCTGTGTACAATTTGTGGAAACCCATAAATTTGGAAACCCCATCAAAGTGGAAGTTCTTTTAGTGCATCATTATCGAATCAAAGACAAGATGCGTGGCCGTGTCTCGGCTTTATTGGAGAGATTAAGAGCCACCGCTGTATTCCCACTCACAGAGATGATAAAATAATGACCAGGTTTAATAGTTCTGAGTCTAAGGCCCGTTTGGATATAGAAGTGAGATGAAACCACATCATCTCAAATTAATTTTAATTAATAGTTTTATTATTATTTACAAATCATCTCAACTCATCTCATCTTACTATTTAAATGGACCCTAAGTAGTTAGTTTAAGGTGGTATGCTCACAATATATACCTACCTTTACAACCTAGAGCCAGTAATGAAGAATTATGGTCCTCCTGTTATTCAACTCCGAGCCAGGAGTTTGGAGAAATAACTTGAAAGAGAAATGTTAGCATGTCGCTTGAGTTTGTTCTCTCATTTTGATAGCTCATGTATTTTATTTTATTTAATAATTAAGAAAGTAACTTTTAACATATTGATATATTTTTAAAAAATATATATTTAAATATATTAAAAAAATATGAAAAGAAAGAAGGTGAAAAAAATAAAAAGAATAATTTGTGCTGCCAGCGGTCATTGCTGGCGGAGCCTTGCACTACTCTAACTTATATGGTTCATAAAAAGTGCTGACATGACAGTCAGTTTGGTGTGTCGCTTATAAATATATTTTTGTCTAATAAAACTGCTAAAGAATAGTAATGCTCTTATCAGCATATATCTCAGCAAAATGAACCGTGCATGATTTCGACATTGACATTACAGAAATCTCGTGACAGAAGAATGATTAGGCATATATAATTAATAGATATCAGCTTCCTTGATCACAACTTTTGCGGGAGGCCGGTGATGAGTAAGTTAAGCAAAGATGCTCTACAGTACAAGGGGATCAATAAGAAAGCTGGTCAATCAGTGATCTCCACCATAGACGTTCTTCATTTGTTATGGGTTCCTGTTTATGGTTCTCAGATGATAATTTAAAGCCAACACGTACGTGTAGAGGACAATGGGATTTAAAATAAAACCAGATACCGATCCCACTTTCCTTGAATAGAGTTTTTGGGAGCCACCTGCCCTATGAAGGGCTCCCATTTCCTAAAGTGGTCTGCGTTATATATTTATAATAATGCTGGTGCATGGGGCATGCTGCTGCGCAGGTCAATGTCATTTGGCCATTAAAGAGTGCAAGGCCGGCTATATGTATATTAACATTTTTTTGGCCATATATGTGTAGTCATATGGGGTGTAATCGATCTAGTTTGGTTTGGTTTTAGATAAAATTTAGGATCGAACCGGTATATACTAGTTTTACATTTTTAAAAATTGATTCCACACAGGTCCCCTCCATAAACCGATACTTCTGGATTTACCGGTTTCGGTCCAATTCGGTCCGATTTTTCAGTTTTAATATACTATATACTATATTATATAATATATATAATAGTATATAATACTATAGTGATAATATATTGTAGTATATTATATATAAAAATTATATACAGTATAAAACCAGAACTGGACCAATTTTGACCGGTTTTAAGAAAAATAAAACTAGTACTGGACCGAACCAAACTCAGTACCGGACCAAACCCACCGATTCGGTCCGGTCTGATCCAGTTTACCGGTTCACCGGTTTTTTTTACACCCCTGTGTGTACATAGGCCAAACATATTTATTCCTAGCTAGGGTAACTGAACTTTGACAGTGCATGGTAATAAACAATATAATCATTTACTTAATTAGAATGCCTTGGTCGATTCATATATACTTCAAGTACTACTTATACTGATAAGGGCAGCTAGAGGTTTCCTAAGACTTGATAAGGGCCGACGTTTGCCATGTTTGAGAAGGAAATAAGTGCAGGTTATTTACAGTACGGTTTGTCTTTCTTTAGGTTTAATCTTTTTTATTAAGGTTTGTTGTAACCACAGTATTTTTCCGTCATAAGAGAGAGTTTATCAATAAAATTGAGATACCGTCATCTTCTTAAAAAAAATTACTACTTATATTGCATTGTACATATGATCTACATGCAAAAAATAAGGTGATCAATTCGATTGTCCATCATTTTTCATATAATATATATTAGGGTTTTTATTAGTTGAAACTTGCAGTTATTTTGGTAGGAGTTTGCTGAATGCATGTGACCAACCATGATATTTAACCTCGCATTAACCCTAATATCAATGGTACTCGGTTATTTTGTTAGTAATTTGCATGCATTGACAGTACTATTCAAACGAAATAACATACAAATTGATGTATTTTTGCTTTTAGAATTAAAGGTGTAATATTCTAATTTGACCCCACCAAAACCAACTCAAACCAGTCATTTTAATCATCAGAAAGCATTGATGAACCTTAAAAACAGGACCGGATGAGCCTGCGACCACCACCTTATGCAATAAATCAACATGAACATTCATCAATATATAGAAACAGTACTTTTCTGCAGTGCTAGAAGAATAAATATATGCATTGTCCAATGAGATACAGACCAAGAGCTAGCAAAGATGCATGCTACAGGAGAGTTTCAATCCATGTTGAGAAATCTTATTAGTTTGAAAGGAAAGTTTGAAAAAAGGAAAAAGTAATTAAGAACACTAACATGACGATTTGATCTATGAATATGTTATAAAAAACAGACATGACTGGAGAGTAGTACTGTGTTATACAGTTACCACTAATTACCACATTAACATATACAACTCAGTAACCATTATAAGTCCTGTACGTGAGAGTGCCTGATCCAAACCCAAGTACATGGCAAAAAACTATGGATCATGCATGATAAAGCATACTGTAATAATAAAGAAGATAAAGTAGAGACGGGATGTCTAACTCAAATGTACATTGCAGCGGCCAGCTACCTTTCGAGCTCTAGGTTTCAATTTATATATATATATATATATATATATATATATATATATTAAAGAAAAATATTTCAGCCCCATGGACAACAACTTCACCAAATGCCGTGACAGTCATTAATTGTCACCCTTTTCTGAGGAAAAAATATACTTAGCATCATCAAACTATCAAGAGTTTTGCATCTATCAAAACTGACATATTGCACCCAAAAACTATTGAAAACTGGTATTTTGCGCCGTTCAACCTGTGCATTTTTTCACATACAACCACTGATGGCTAAGCATCACATGCATCCCTTTGCATAGGTATATGCCTAGTTTATTTGAGAAGCAAAACCTGATATTCATCCTAGAGATAATAGGATCAGTCAGAATATAGTCTTTCGACCTGACTGCCTTCTCAAATAATTGTCGTCACTTCTAACGAATTTAAAGGTTATGCTTTGAAGTTGTTCCTATTTCGCAACCCTTCTTTTGGTTCTTGGAAATACTGAAGGGGAGTGAAAAGAAAGACTTAAATTGTTCCAGAACACCTACAAATGAGGCCACCCACAACAAGCATATAAGAAAAAAGATGCAGAACTGATCTGTTTCTTGGGCAATTTATTCGGCAGCCAGAATCCCATGTTCTTTCCAAGTGCACGAGGTTTTTATTAACTTGAACAAGAATTTTCACTCCCAACAATCTTTACCATGCATTACAGCAAGTATTCAAATCTTACAAGTCGAGAAATCAACTTAAATCTATCAAACTGAAAATTCTAACAACGATACAACTGTATTACCTTTCAACAAGCCAAAAAAAGAGTACGATTATAGAAAAATAGTTAACATCAGTCTCCCGAATTCAAAGCAGATCCCATCACTTATATCAGCTTTTTCCATAAATTTACATTTACAGCCTCCAAAGTATAAATGGTGACATCATTAACAGAGCCTGGCTACAGTCCAGTTAATTGAACAGGATATTCCTGACAAAAGTGAGGCTTCAACAGCTCACTTTTTCCGTAAGTGCCACTTCCAGACCATTTCATTTGACTCTCTACTAAGACAATCCTTCCCCTGCCAATAATAGATATGCAACAAATAATTACATACTAACAGATAAACTTACACTAGTCAACAACCACCATTGGGTGAAAAGTAATGAAGTCTTCTAATATAATGTTTAGTTCCCAGTAGCTCTCATAATTGTGTGAATTCAACACTACTATACTCGAGTACCATTTCACTTGAACATTTGGTAACAAGAATACTTACGAAGATCATCGAAGGATATACTGCTAATACTTTCTCCAGTCTTTATAAGGTGGATTTTCCCTGCAAGGTTAAGCCACACAAAAAGGACTTTGATGTCATTGTCCATATCAAACTCAGGCTTCCACGTAAATGAAATGAAATTCTATTCTACATACCAAATCAACTTTTTTTATTGGCACCGGATATCCAGAAACAGAATCCCGACTAATCCCAGGGGTGTACATACCAAATACACTCTTAACACTTCATCTTATTCCTTTTTGTGTGTTTGAGCTTGCATGCTAAACTACATAAAATAAGGTTGTTTTCTTCACCATTTTGCTATTGCTATCTCAACAATTTAGAACCCATGTAGGACACTGAAAGTCATCTTTTTCTCCATGTATATTTATCTATCAAACAGGTTGAAAAATGACACACATGCTTCAAAGATCCACGAAAAATGAACTCGAGGGTAATGGATGCATGCGTATGTGAAGAGGTGCAAGAGACATCAAATTGCACCAAAGAAAACTGAAAACAGTAACATCGTCTCTTTTTAAAGGATAACATACCATCACGACGAACACATATCTCTGGTATATTTTTAACTTCACCATTAATGCTATCATTGTAAACTCTTGTTTCAATGTCTCCCTCAACATAGACAGAAGAGCTGCAATAAATCTTCAAGCATTAGATAGAGACATTAAAAAGTTTAATGGAGTTCTCAAAAGAATGGATACGCACTTTTTAATGAGTTGTTGTACTGCATAAGCTCCAAGCAGTTCATTATGCACAGCAATTCGATGCCACTGAGCAGGTTTTGGCAAGTCTTTTGCTCCTAAATTTCTTTGGTCAAACATGCCCCCAGTCCCAACGGTAAAGATGGTTACCATTCGGCCATTTCTTAAGATCTTCTGCACAGGTGCTTGCCCAACTTTTCCACATATAATTGCCTGTATAAAAATACTAAAAGGTGGGTCAAATTATTCACTGGATTAAATGCATGAGAGCAGAATCAAATTCAGTGTCAAACGTGAGGAAACATAACGGAATAATATATTGAATCTAAGGTATTATGCATTTATGGTGTTCCAATACCTCAAATACGTAAAAGAACATTTACCAAATGAAGGAAATTACATGTTATTCAATGTCTTATCTTTTCATAAATTTTCTTAGTAACCAAAAACCAAAACAACAGAGACATCTTTCAATGACTCAGAAAAACAGAGTCATTCTTCACGCCTTGTGTTTCACTACAGATCCAATTTGAAATGGGACACAATCACAAACCAGGTGCCATTGTCACAAACAATGACACAAAATAAAAATAATTTAAATAAATAAAATAAAAATTAGGTAAGCCATGTAAATCCAATATTTGTCTCACAACATCATTCGAGCCTATGATCAATACAATTCATTCCAATTAGGGATTCGGTTCGTTTCTCAAAAGCAAGATATATTTTGGATCAATGTGGCCAATAAAATGGAATGAACTAAAAGAGTTCTGAATCATGAATTATGAAATAGGACGTATCTTGTTCAAACTTATAAATAGAGTACCACTAGTAAAAAAACCAAAGAAACACGTTGTACACCTCAACTGAAAATTAAAATCAAATATACCTTGTGGACGCCCCGAAAACCCCAACCCCTTCTAGGATCCACACCTTGGGGTTGTAGCTCCACTGCCTTGTCACCAAGAAAAGTATCAAAATCTTCTTCGACATCATCATTCTTTCCGTCACCATTGTTACTATTGAATGACATAGTTGAGTACCACGGCTTTGAGCTTCTTTGCACACTAACCACTAAAACCATACAAAAAATCAGCACACAATGTCCGCCTAACATTACCATTTCCAATACTTTACTAAAAGAAAAACACTTTCATTAACCAATTTTTGTTATAATAAATAAAATATAACCCTGAAAATATTTAATCTTCTTTATGACAATAAGGTATTTGTGAAAAATCCTCTAAGAATGAACGTGATGATTCCAACACTACAAGAGATGTTATTCAAAAGGAAAATTGAACTATAACAAAAACAAGCCATGGATGAAAGTACATGAATTCCAACTTATAACCAGTCAATTAATAAGCAAATCCATTCAAGTCTACACGTTTATGTGTGAGCGCGCCTGTCGAAAACGGTATGCAACAAGGTCTTGGAATGAAAACCCAGATAAACCCATATATAGAAATGGTCTGTGATCAACTTATATCACCTAAATGACTAAACCAGAACCATATACATGTTTTCGTACATTAATATACATACAACCAAATGCATTTCAGAGAAAGAGACGAAGAGATAAAGGGAGAACCAAGAGAAGAAGTAAGTGCGGTAGAATTAGAGAGTCTCAGAAACTTCGCGAATCGCAAGGCAAGTGAACTCATTTTGGCAACGAAGAGCTCAATGATAAGCAGAAGTGCAAAGAGAGCTCAACGGGTAGAAGGAGGGCTTTAGAGGGGAGAGGCGCCTAAGTCCGGACCATGATTTGCCCGTTGAGCTTCGGGTATAAATTGCAAAATGGCCTTTGGCCCGATCCGTCCGAGACACCCGATTTGTCCAACCCGAACAGACACGGGTTCACTGGATCAAAACTTAATACCGGGTTTTATACAATGCAACCCGTGAATCCGTTGAAACCGAAAAATACTCTGTCGAATTACATGAAAAACATCTCAGACTCTTTTCTCCCCACTGCTAATCAAGTTGTTTCTTCCCTTAGAATTCTGAAAAAACACAGCTGAAACGACTAGGGGTATAAGTTTGGATCGAAAAATCAGAAAATCAATCCGAACCGGACCAGTTGGGCTGGTTTTCCGGTTTTTCGGTCCGGAATCGATTCTTTACTTGCACAAACCGGTTGAATCCGGTCCGGTTCCGGTTCTATATTTTTGAGACCGGACCGGACCGGTTGAAGAAAAACATAAAAAATAAAAATATTATATATATAAGTTTTATACAAAAATAATATTATACAAAATATTTTTTTATATATAAGTTTTATATATAATATATAAAAAGAAAGAAAATTACTCAAATATTATTACTAAATTTTGATAAGTACATAGAGTATAGTTATAAATATACTGATATAGTTATACTAAATCACTATAACTAATATTAATATATAACTAACACTAATAGTTTAATATAGACTATAGTTATAATTATACTAATATAGTAATATTAAATCACTATAACTAATATTAATATATAACTAACACTAATAGTTTAATATAGACTATAGTTATAGTTATACTAATATAGTAATATTAAATCACTATAACTAATACTAATATAGTATTTGGCTTTAGTAAAACATATTTTTTTTAGTAAAGTAGATTTTTTTAATAAAAGTATAAGATTGATTTTTTTAAAGCAATTTTTTTTTTTTATAAATAGATTTTTAATGACAAATTATCAAACTTACATTTTAAAAAAATCGAAAAATCGGACTGGACCAGATCAAAAACCTGTAAAACTGGAAGTATCGGTTTAAGAGGGTAACTGGTGCGTAATCGGTTTTGAAAAATACAAAATCAGTACATAACGGTTCGGTCCTAAATTGTGTCCAAAAAAGAACCGGACCAGACCAGTTACACCCCTAGAAACGACAGATTCAATCTTGCATCGATCTTCGGTAGATTTTGAACGAGCTACTCGCAAAAACCCTCTGTATAGACTCAGTACTTGCTTCTGCATTCCATAAAGCTTCAGACCACCGGAGGCTCCCATGGCATCTTAATGCCAAGTTCACAGCTGGATGCACTTTTTGTGAGGAGAGAGAGAGAGAGAAGTGAATAGTTTGGAAAGGGATCCGATAAATGTCCTCCCTCTGCCCATTTTACTCCAAATCTTCACATATTTTTGCCATTTTGGATAAGCAGCAGCTCCAGAGGTTCCACCCAAAGCCTCTGCTTCCTCCCGAGGTGAAGGTCGTCGATGATTTCAAAGAAAATTAAATAGATCTTGAAATAGATCTCAAAGAAAATGAAATACATCATAAGCTTCATCACTGGTGAGGCATCCGACAAGTTCCATAGGGAGAAGTGACGATCAACGGCGATGATCTGCGGTGGGCCCTGACCACCCTCGACTTTTTGAGGTCTACGTGGAGCCCCTCAAGGTGTACATGCAGAGGGAGGGTGGATTTGGGAGGGGAAAGGCTGATTTGCAGAGAAGAGGAAGAGGAGGAACAGACAATGTGGGAAAGGTTGAGTTTGTAGAGGAGCAAGAGAGGGGCGTGGAATGAAGTTATGAAGGTGAACGGGTGAAAGAAGACGAACGGGTTCGACCCGAACTGACATTTACGGGTGGGGTCAAGTCGAGTTAAAATCTTCCCTGCCGATCGGTCCCAAATTTGATTGGGTCGGGTTTCTATGTAGCCCTAGGTATAATAGTCGTATCCACACCCGGATTGCGTTTTCACGAGTAGTATGGGCCTTGGATCCAGATGAATTTGGACTATCCTTCTTTGACCCAAGTTCTAAGCCTAAAATTGTATGCAGAAGTAGAACGTGTCTTTTATTGTTTACTAAAGGAAAATGTTAAATGTACTTATAAAAAATTTATGAAAAAATTACTTCTCCATATGTTAGTTATTAAAACGTTGAAAATTTTAAAATTTTAAATTTCAAAAGAAAACTAATAAAATAAGTCTTGTAAGTAAAACTATAAGTACATTTGGCACAACTCCATACTAATAAATTTAACCAACTACATAAAGTACTTTAAAAATAATCATCAAATAAATCAAGAGAAATAATTTAACCATAAAATAATTACACAAAAGTAAATTCACAAACTGATGTAGCTTGATATGGCGTGGCAGATTGTAAAGTTACTTTTATTTTAAAGTGATCGCATCAAGCTATGTAAGTTTGTACGTTTACTTTTATATAATCTATTTATAATTATAACACTTCTCATAAAACAATGAATTATAAAAGACAAATAAATTGATACTTAATAAATATTCTCTCGAATTGAACGTGATGCACTCATCTTGTCATATAATTAACAATTAATGCAAGTATAAATTGTTAATAAAATATTCTACAATATTACGATGAATAACAGGGTTTTGCTACACAATCTCCTACTATTCATCCACACTCCACACTCCACATTTTTTAATATTTTTTAATATTTTTTTTTTAAAAAATGTTAAATTTATTTTTTTTAAACTATTTCAAATTTTTTATTCAATATTCATATAAAAATTATTTAATAAAAAAAATTAAAAAAAAAATTTAAAAAGATAGAATGTGAAGTGTTGAGAAGTTTGGAAAGATTTATTGAAATTAAAATTCACCATAAAAAAAATTAGGCTTTTCAAGTAAATCTCATTCGAGAAATGCTACACAACCTCCTACTATTCATCCACACTCCACACTCCATACTTTTTAATATTTTTTTTAATATTTTTTTTGAATTTATTTTTTTTTAAATATTTCAAATTTTTTATTCACTATTCATATAAAAAATATTTGATAAAAAAAAATTAAAAAAAAAAGGTGGAGTGTGGAGTGTGGTGAATAGTAGGAGGTTGAGAAGATTATTTCTTTTCTTTTATAGGCTTTACAGGAGAGTTGCTCATCCTAAACTTTTAATGGTGGATTTTTTAAAAAAAGCCGTTTAGATTAAAAGCAGTCAATCTTGCAATGGAGCGAAAAGATAATGAAAACAATATGAACCCAATACGGCGGAGAAGAAAGGAAGAAAATAATAACAATAATAACAGATGATATGAAGCTTTAAGATTACAACATGCGTCTTGAATTTGCATGTAATGACAAAAAAAAGAGGTAACTACAGACTTCTAAGGTGCTCAGAAACGGATTAAGATCATTTTCTTAGGTTTGCCAAAAACTTTCAAGCATTGATGGAATCAAAACTAGATTTTTGTTCATGCAATTCAACCAAGATCATCTACAATCAGCGTCCTGATCCACCACGTGGAGGTATTCTGGATGAGGACCAAGTAGACCTTGAGCCACCACCACCAAAGGAGGGCCGGCGATCTTCCGTCCGCCACCTATCACTGGGTTGGGATGTGGGATCATCCTGCCTGCTGCTACCCCATCGATCTGGTTCAGGAGGTGGACCCTGCCCAGAGTCTTCAGTTCTCTCTCGCCGGAACTTAGGCACGTATTTTCCAGCAGTGGCAGCAGCATCCGATGCAGTGGTTGCGGCAGCAGCAGATGCAGTGGTTGTGGCAGTAGCAGGAGCCACAGCTCCAGGCTCCAATGGGTGGGAACCAACAGTAGGCTCAGAAAACCCATTACTCGATCTCCCCAAAAGAGATTCTCTCCTCTTCCTTTCTTTTTCTTCTAATTCTCGCTCTCTTTGCCTCTGCTTCTCAGCAATCTCGTCCAATTTTGCCCTGCGTTCCTCGTCTATCTTCCTTTGCCTCTCAGTCTCTGGCATTGTTCATGATGCCAATTAACAATAAGAAAATTAGTGAAAGATTTCTGGAATAAAATAAGGGAAAGCATCCGTGAATGATATGCAACTTCAGAAATTCTTGGGACACAAAATTGCACTCACAAGCCTTAATAAAGGCAGAATTAAACCACCTCTCAGAAAGATCAACTACCATGATCATATCATGATTCCTGAAAAGAAATATACCTTCCCGCTTGTGAGCTTCCTCCTCCTCCTCCATCTTCCTCTGTTTCTCCTCTTCATTCTGCACGAAAAACATTGTCTTTCTCATAGCTTCCCTCTCCCGTTTCCGAGTATGAAGCATTTGCTGAATTTGGTCCTCTCTCTCCGCTCTACGTCTGTCATACTCCACTTGCCGAAGGCTCGTCACCCTTTCCTGGAATATTATCTGTGCAAGAAATAATACACAGCAAATTTGTAAGAGCATGAAAGTCACTAACGCTGTGAATATCATTGTACACAAGCAAAAGTGGACAGATGGCATGCCATCACAGAAGCCCAGGTATGCACATGCACAAAACAGATAAAAGCAATTTTCCACTGATAATAAGGTTGAAAGATCAATCAAAAACCAGCTGACCTTATTGTCCAACATCCGTGTCAATCTATTCTTCTCCCTGAGGTCCCCATCATGCCGCTGTCTGCTTAGCTCAACTTCTAGCTGCAACGCATCAAAGAGAACTAAAGAGTAAAGATGGTACATTTGGGGGACATCAAATCTATATTGCAACACTTGAACATGAAAGAATCAAAACAAATGAAAATAAACAACAGATTCATCATATGCACAAATGTAGAAGAAAAGAGGAAAAAAGGACTGGAAAGTGGAGGGAGATTTAAACTCAAATAAAGGATGATAAAGCTTGATATAAAAGCAATACCATCTACAAGCATCTGTGAATGCGCATGTATGTGAGCACACAGGCACATGTATGCGTGTGTACAAATGTAAGAGAAGGGAGAGCAAAAGGACTAGAAAGTGAAGGCAGATTTTAACTCAAAAGAATCATGATAAAACTTGATATAAAAGCAACATCATCTAAAAGTAAAAGTGTGTGTGTGTGCAGATAGCAAACAGATAACATATAAACATACCTGCTGCTCACGTTCATGAAGCAACTTCTCTTCAACTAAACGATGTTCAAATGCAGCTTCAATCAAGGGAGCCGCCTCTTCTCTTTTCGCTCTTTCTAAATAATCCATTGTTTTAGCTAGCTTTTGTAGTTTCTTCTCCATTTCCTGTCTCTCCCTCAGCTGCTCATTCAGGGCCATCTCCATTATAGTTTGTTTCGTCACATTTTCCTGTTTAAACAGAAAATTGTTAAACTTGGCCCATACATGCACATAAAGATTAAATGAGACCAAAATTTCACTTACTCCATCTAAAACTGACTTCCTTAACTTCTTCTTACGGTGCTTTCCAACATCCTCAAGTAGAGCTTTCGCTTGTGCAATCTCCTTGTCGTGTATTTCATCAAGGATCATTTGATTCTTCCTCTTCTCAATCTCAGATGCAAGCCTCCTTTTCTCTTCCTCTTCAGCAATCTGCTGTTGCTTTTTCCTTCTCATCTCTGCATTACGTTCCTTGGAAGCACAGAAAGAAAATTGCATTCCATTCAGACTAAAGTAAATAAAAAAAATAAAGCCACCTCCTCAGCAAGCAGGCTTGACATACCACTTCCAAAAGCAGGAGTTCTTGTGCTTCCTTCCTGTTCTCAATGATTGACTTTCGAGCAAGAAGTCTCTTGTGCTCCTTCTCCACAAGATCCGCTAAACCGGGCAACATTTCTCCTAGTTTTGGTGCTTTCTTTGCAGGTGTATGAATCTTGGCTCTTGCTTTATTTAAGGATTCAGCAAGGATAACCAAGTGATCCTGGAAGCCTTCAGAGTCAAGGCCCTGTAAGAGTAAGCCCAAAGTGATCAATCGAATTCTTACTCCAAAATGAGAAATATAAAAATCAAAACAATTTTACAATCCCATTGGCAGCAAGAATGGATGGAATATTTCCCAAACATCTGGTACACATTCATTTCAGCCAAAAAAAAACATACAAAAAGGTCCAGAATTAGTGCAAGGTCCATTGGGATCAAGAGCTCAGACTCAGAAAGCAAGAACATAAAAACATTGAGAGAGAGAGAGAGAGATGTGGTCTCTCTTTTGTATGGATAAGGTGAAAGGTGAAAAAAAGAGTAATTTTGCAAATCAGGGACAAGGGAGTTTGAAAACTCTTCTTCTTTATTTTATTTTTTTAAGGGAGATTGAGATCATCAAAGAAACATTTCCTATTACATTTTTTTGGATAACTCAAAATGCATTAAACATACAAAACATAAAAACTGATCGAATGGCAGAACCTCAAGAACCAAGATGAATGAGGAATATTGACTGCATATTTTATCCACGATGAACACACCAAGTAAATATATTAAAAGATGCATCATCAGAATCACAATCTAATACCCAGAACAACTGAAATTTGAGTTTTACCAGAATATTATTTCAAAGGATAAATAGCTAATCAGCAACTAATTGTAGCCTCCCTTCGGCAGGAAACGAAATAAGCAGAGGAAGTGTGAATTTCACTTACTGAATTACCAAACAATACAACACCCTTCATATGGTCAACTTTCATAGCTATGAAATTATATTTAACAGCATCTGCAGAAATCCTCTCAACCACGGGAAATTCGAAAAAGGGGATCATCTGAGATAAACTCTCAATTTTCAGTGTCTGATACACCTGAGACACCTGAAAAAACATAATATAAAGTAAGATATGCAAAACAAATTATCTTTGAACAAAAGGGTGGTACAATGAAGTTCACAAGTGCACCTGCTGAAGCAACCTCAGGGTAGCAAGCTTTTCCAGGGCGGGAACATATTTTGACAGTTGAACTTCAGGAAGAGAGGGAGCTGAAGAAAGCTTACCCCCAAGGTAAGAAATTTTGGTCAAGAAGGGTTGTATCTTTGATGCAAGATCCATAGGAAGAAAATCATGCTCTAGGAGGTGGTAAAGATCTTTTACTTCCTGTGTTGCACAGCTCAATACACCTTTCAACACCTGAAAATGACAGAAAATCAGAAGAGTTGAGAGCAAACCAGCATTAACAAATATTCAATTGTGTATACATACTTTTTCTATATATATACAAATAAGTAGGTGTATGAATACTTAACATTCTAATCATGAAAGGAAATACGTTAATACCCATTTATTTTGAAAACTAATGACAACCAGAAACTAAAAATAAAAATAAAAATTGACGCATGCCTGCTATGTACAATCCTGACATCATTTTTCTCTAAAAAATTGAAATGCTGACGCGTTCTTTATGTCAGGATAAGATACATCACAAAGAATTTTTTTTGGTGGCAAGGAATCCCAAAGACCATGCAAATGCAACATGTATTTTATCCAGTAAAACCCTGAACTTGTGTAGTGTGCCCACATCACATAGATGAGGTAAATCATCGGCCTTTCCCCGATGAGACGTAGCCCCTAGATATTGTTTGCACCCAAGGTTTGAACCTTGGGCTAGAGGCGAGTATCTCCCAAGACCAAGGCCCTTACAATTTGAGCCAATTCCTGGGAGTTTGGTGCAAAGATTTAGGAAATACGGAACTATAATATGGAATAGGTAGATAATCTACATTGTCAAGACTCAAAACCCAAAGGTCATGGATAAGTACAACCAAAAATTCAAATATTGATCATAAACAGACCATATTCTAGATGATGAGAAAAAAAATCCCCCCTCCCCAGCAACCGAGTTTCAATAAAGTGACCATTACAAGCTTACCATATCTGAGAGAAGGTTCGACCGCGAAAGCTGCAGAAAGTACATATTGTCAGCATGAGATTATATTGATTGTAGATTCAACATGAAAGCAAATCCAATGGAACAAATCACATTACCACTTCTCCATTGTCGAGTTTATGGTCAAGATTAAATCTTATAAGATTAGCCATTCTCAAGTTGCGCTCTTTCTCATTTTCAAGTTGCAAATGTGATGCACTACGCTTATGCTTGTAGGGGGGCACTGAAAGTGCAGCCAGTACAACAGATGATGCTATGAATTGCAAATCCTTCTGGCTTAAATTCTTATTGAAGCTTTTCTGAAGGGTGAAAAGCTTGAACCATGCATAAGCATGATAAAGGTGGCTGTCTGAGGTGCGGAAGATTTCAGTTAACTTGGCATAATAAACCACCATCAAGGATGGCTTGGGGGTTTTCTTAACCATGCACATTAATCCATGAATGTCTTCAATAGAACGGAAAGCTTCCTGCAGGAAACAGGAAAAGTAATGACGAGAAATAGAAATCATGCGCCCAGTACAAAAAATACAGATGCCAAAATAATTATTATTTACACTCTAATCAAATAGATAAATGCAAACATAATAATCACTGATACCTGCCAGAGTTCAAGTTCAGTAGCAATCTTCAGCTGTTCAAATCTTGTATCAAGATACAGCTGCAAGCTCTCAGGTGCAGACAGGTCAGGTCGATCCCTTTGGTCTCTATATTTGTTAAGATTACTAAGATGATTCCGGATAATTTCACACAACCTACGAAACTCCGTAGTTCGTTTGTATTGCTTGCAGAACTGGAAGGCCCGGTGTGCTGTCATCTACACATGACATTGAAAACACTACAATAACATATTTTCTTTGACAAGGTGATTACTATTTAGCGCATAATAATCATTTCACAAACCACACCGTCACAAATGTAAAAAAGCATTCTCAACCACGATTATAATTATGATCCTTCATGGTCATAAAGATGGCATAAACACAAAATAAAACTCATGGTAGTTTAAGTGATGATAGGCGCCACCACCATCCATTGATAATATGAGGGAAGACCTGGTTTAAAAAAATTAAAATAACATAAATTGAGAAGTACACTTTTTTTATTTTTTATTTTTGATGAGTACATAAATTGAGAGGCATATAAAAGCAACAGCATATTGTCTGCAAGTTACAACCTGAATACTTCCCATTTACAAATCAAGGTACAAAGTCTTCTCAGTTTTCCAGATGGCACCCCGCCCCATCAATCTTTATAGGAAAAATAGGGTGAAAGTGAAAATATGGGTTCAAGCTCTACATGGTGCATTTTGTATACCAAATAAATAAATAAAAATTGACAAACATGTAGTATGGTAGAAGTGTAACAATCAACAGATATTACTAATTGAATCACACATTTTAGAGAAAACCCCTCAAAAAATGCTTCTCCCTCATATATGGGGCGTCATGCTTTAAGCACATGTAACATATTTTTAACACCACCGACAATGTGGGTCAAATGCTGCATCGTCTAACCCAGCTCATCATATAGAGCATTTTAATGACTTCAAAAAACCTTAGCAAGTACCCATTGATCAAAACATATTACTCTCATTTTGGCCAATTCATGCAAGATTAAGGTTTCTAATTCATCTAGACACACTCCTGTCCGCTCATTCATTTAGATAAGATTAAGCCTATAGAAGAACTACAAGCAACTCAAATCTTCTACCCCAAAAGAAAATGCTATTAGTAAAATTCTGATAACCAATTTACATAATTAAGTTCACTACCATGACAAAATTCACATAATATGTGTAGGAATGAAAAATAAAGGAGTTCAAGAGAGGACCTACCGCATAAAGTGCCTCTAACTTTGAATTGTTACGTAAGATTTCGAGCACCGTTCTATAAGTCTCCCACAAGAACTTGAACCAAGGGGTAACAAGTTCACGATCAGACCTATCCTTCCCCTTCTCTCCACTTACATAACTTAGCATTAGATCTTCTGGCCTTTTATCCGCTTCCAGGTCATCAACATCAAGAGCTTCTTCCAGTGCTTGTGCCTGATTACAAGCTTGCTCAGCTTTCTCAGTGGACAGATGCATAAAGTGCTTAATCACCTCCTCCAAAGAAGTAACGTTCACTTGCTGACAGACAATGCGGTATTGAATCAGACCATCCTTTGCAAACCTGCCCCTCCGCATGTCAACACAAAGTTCTACATACTTGAACATAATCCTTTCAAGAGTCTTTTGCCATGCTCGATGTCTCCTAGAGGTTATAATATCATGAAGGGCTTGCAAGGCATCTTGCTTCTGACCAACATTTATCAGCTCTGCATCCATGCATTAAAAAAGTCAATTATACTATCTTTTGATAAGTAACAAGATATTTTATATTGATATTCAAATAGGCATAGTCCAAGTACACAGAAAGTATACAAGAGATTACACCTAGTTAGGAACTAGAATTAGATACAAGGAATTCATGAAAGTTGAGACCATTAAAACCTATCTCCCACAGGATAAGACAGAACTGACAAAAAGTATGCCTATAGTTGTTAACTAGCAACATCAAAGTAAGCAACATCCACACCCACAACACTGAAAATAAAAGAGAAACAATAAAAAAGAACTGAAGTAATTAAAGAAAAAAAAGAGAAACGTTTTACCCAGTCCAAGTTTCAGGTAGAGATATAAAACATGTGCACATCAAATCCATTTTTACAGGTAGAAAAAATGATATTAACACTTAGCAAAAGAGGAATAAACTTCCACTCACCTTCAGCTCGCTTTAAAGCATTCTCTGGTTTGACAAAAGCTGACATATTGACACAATGAAATCACCAATAGCCTGAAACAAATGACACAATTGTTACATAAATGCAGTTTTCTAGCCCAACAAAAAGGGATAAAAGTAAATAAAATTCTAAATTTCTTTATCTACCAGTGGACCCAAGATTATTGTCATGTGCAAAGCATGATATCACAGCAAAAACTGAATATACAAGCATACTTAAATCTCGGGTCCAGATCCTCTACATCGCACCCAGAGTTGCACAATAATCCACTACCAATATATACATGATATTTACCCACGTATAGACATTCATATATATACATTCATGTGTGTGTGTGTGGTTTTGTTGCAAAATGGGTTTTTCTATTTTTAAAAATAACAAATTCTGTCACCTCTTTCTTCATTGTGAGGTGGCCAGGTTCTTGCGGAATGAGGTTTTGAATCGGACAGGTTTACTTTGGGTAATGCCCAAGGAAGTAGTGGATTTATTGGTAGGGTGGAAGGGTTTAAGGGTAGCAAGAATGTTGTTCATATTTGGAAGATGATTCCTTCTTGTCTCATGTGCTGCCTTTGGCTTGAAAGGAATGGGAGATGCTTTGCAGACAAAGAACAATCATTGGGAGAACTTAGGGATTTTTTCTTTAGTACTTTGAGTTTGTGGGCTAAAGCTTTTGTAATGGAAGATAATTTCCAGAATCTGTTTTAGTTTTCCTTTCGTTTTTGGAAAGTAGTAGATATTTCATCCTGTGTACTTGGGCTTATGCCTATTTCTTGGGAATAAAATCTTTTATCACTTATCAAAGAAAAAATAACAAATTTCGACCAAAAGCATAAAAAATACTTCCTACATTCTTTTCTTATTACTTCCAAAAAATAAAAATCCTTCATTTTCATATAATTCGCAGTCAACAGATCAAAACCACTCACGTTACAGAATAACGTGATTCCAAGTCGCCATCGATATTCCAGTAAAAAAAAAAATAACAAATATAATCACACAACGAAGTCAGAGACGCTTACACCCAAATATGTCAGGAATTTTTTTCCTTCAACATCAAATGCACGTCGACCATGTCAATCACCACTCTATACGAGCCTCAGATAATAAAATATTTTATCGAGCTTCCTAACCGAAATACATATTGAAATTTCATGAATAATATGTTTCGAAGAAAAATTCTTTGTCATGTATTTCCTCATTCTCTGCATACTACTAGATACATTGGGAGAGATATAGAGTTACCTGAGAGGTGGTGGTTTCAGTGGCCGCCTTATTCGCTAGGTGAAACACAGAGACAAGACGAGCATTTAGGGTTTTAGCCTTTTGTTTTGTTTGGTTTTGTTTCTTCGGTGGGGGCCTGAAGTTTTATGTGGGCTTATTGGTCTGCAGCCGAGATAGCGCAGAAGAGAATTGGATCAGGCTTTATACGCCTATCCTCCGTTGCGGTTTGGACTGCTTAATTCCGGGCCTAGAACGAATATTACTAAACTAGGCCGGACATGTTTGGCTGGTAAAAGTTCTTTTTCTAGATTAAATAAAAATTATAAGGATTAGATAAGTTTAGATAAAAAATTATAATAATTAATTTTTAAAAAATAAATCTTATAAATAAAAGGATAGTGATAGGATTACTACTCTATTACTATCCATCTACTACCTAAATGCATTTCAAGTTTTTTCATTTTTTTATCATTTTCGTTTAAATATTTTTTTAACATCCTTAATCACTAAGAAAAAATTAAAAAAATATATAACTTTATTAATACTCACTTCCTTAATCATTAAGTAAAGTTAAAAATTAAAAAAAATCAAATAAAAAAAAATTTAGATAGAAAATAATAAGGTAGTAATCCTATCATTATTCTTCTGAAAATATATATTTCCAAAAAGACCAGTTAGAATCAGACGCGCCCAACATATTATTAATATAAAAATGTCACTCCAATTAATATAAAAAAAATATTACTTTTGATTGGCGTGTCCCATATTTAAGTGGCGTGCCTAAAATGGGTCTGGAATTCTAAAAGAAATAAATAATAATAATAAAACACCTGAAAGATTATTCTGTTCCAAGATTTCTTTGAGCCCGACCACTTGCCAAAATCGAGCCAACAAATTAATCTTACAAATTCCAGAAACCTCAAAAAGTTCTGACATGGGGTGAAAAATATCACATTTGTCGAACTACTCGAGAGAATGAACCTACGGTTGTGCCTTTAACCGATGATGACAAAGGTCCCTTGTCTCGGGAAAGCCTTGCATATACATTAGTAACTTCTCTAAGCTTAATCTAGCACTAGAGACAGTCCGTTCTGTTTGATTTCACTCAAAGCCGCCACGTTGTCTTGTCCTCTGCATCAATACAATACAATTAATTAACCAAGAATGCAAGCAGCAAAACTCATGATTCTCACAAAAAAATATTGGAGACAACTCATATAATATTGACATACATATGTATTATCTGTTATACATCCAATACTGGCAATCCCAGCTTCAAATACAAGTAATGGTCCACAAACTTCATATATCCATCGATGTTAACAGAAACCACCATTTAACAAACCATCCTAGCACCTACTTCAACGGTTTCAACCCAAGGGATGCCCGAAGCTTGTTAGCTGCAGCTATCTCAGGGTCTGGATGGTCTGTCCCATCATCCTTCTTCTCCTTTCTTTCTTTCTTCTTCTTTGGCTCTTCCCGAGTGATGCTGTCATCAGGTCCATCTCGCCTTTTCGGACTGGCACTGCTGCGTGCATGTCTCTTCCGGTGTTCCCCACCCTCATGATCCTTGCGATCCCTACTTCTACTTCGGCTTCTTGAGTGACTCCTCCTCCTGCCACGGTCCCTGTCTCGCCTCTCCCTCTCTCTACCTTCCCACTCCCTTTCTCGCTCTCTATCACGACCATAGTCCTTCTCGTCTCTCAGGCGGTAACGATCCCTGTCCCTATCCCTATCCCTATCCCTCTCCCTCTCTCTATCCCTCTCCCTATCCCTCTCTCTATCCCTGTCTCTCTCTCTTTCTCGCCCGCGCCCACGTTCCCTATCATAGTCTCTGTCATAGTCTCGATCCCTGCAAAATTAGAAAAAACAAAACTGTAAAATCAAAAAATTAGAAACTCTAAGGATATGTTTGGAAAAAGTGTTTTACTTAAAATTTTCATCTTCATCTCATCTCATCTCTGCACTTTTTCAAATCCCCATATAAAATATAATAAATAATTCAACTTTTTCAAATTCTAATATAACTTTTTCAAATTCCAATTCAACTTTTTCAAATCTCAAAATTAAAAAATAATATTTTAAACTTTAAAACAAAACACAAAATTCTCATCTCACTCCCAAGCATAACCTAAAACAAACAAAAGATTTGAAAATATAGTTTGATTCATCAGTTCCAAATAAAAAGAAGTACAATGAGATTTTCTTAGACGCTAATTGAAGAAAAACGATGGCACATGAAACAAATATACAACTATACAAGAGTTGATCCATCGTTCTTTTTTTCTTTTTTTGATAGGTAAAGAGTGATCCATCATTCTTTTTTCGGCACATTAACAGAAAAATGAAATCTGGCATATTCAAGAGATGTAGCACAACAGGAACTGCTTCAAAACCACTAGTGGCTTCAACCGCATCACTTTTGATAAGAGCAAAGTATTTATGGTAACCACCTTTCAGACATGAGCACGCATGTCTATGCCTCAATTTACATATGTTTTTGCACAAACAGCTTCCATTACACCCACAAATATCAGCTTCACATTGGCCATACTCTCATTGGAATAGCTAAAGTTAAACCCAAGTTTTAGCTAATATGAGATGAATTTGGCTTTGTCCATTCACATCAAATCTCCACATTGGATTATCCATTTATTCATTATATAGTAATAAAATAATATTATTTTTATTTTTTTAATTATTAATTTATTTATTTTATTGTATTTTACCATTCTACCTATTTATTTAATTTTAATTACCTAATTTATTTTTTTTCCTTCATAGATTTCAGTAGAAAGAGAAAAAGCCAGAGGAGAGAGATAAAATAATAGTAAACAATTGATTTGGTAGTGCTACAGTGCACATCCAAATATGACCAAAAGTTTGGATTTACTGTAGCTGAAGTCTCTCTTTTTGGAATTTGCCTAATCCAATGCCATCCGTTTTTATGTCCTAATAGCTATTTGAAGTAATTTTTATTTAGCTAATTCATTGAGGACAGCATAGGTCTGTTTATTCCAATTCTAAGTGACATGGGACAAGAAAGACCATGAATGATAATTGCATCCAATTGTAATGTACGATCCATCATACTTCTCACTGCACACTGTCAGTACAGAGAAACCTGGCAGGATCATATTAGTTCACTGTAGGAAGCAAAGTTAAGCCACCAAATGGCTTTAAATGCCATGGCAGTAACATGAACCTGAACAACACAGGTAATTGCATATACGCAAAGAAGAGGGCAACAGCTTCCGGTAAGGTAAAGCTCATGATTCTCAAAACCATAGCAGAATTGAATAACTTAATAAGGGCTGACAGGAAGAATACCAAAAATGTGCCAGATGTGATAAGCAGATCACTTTCACATACTAGGTAGGAAGACTTTTACCATTTTACGCATATAGTTAAGCCCACGTTAACAGAAAACCCACCTCAGGTAGGACCGAGTTGAAACCAACCAAGCTACTAGAACTCTTTCATGTGAAAAATGAGACTTGATGTTGACTGAAAAGCCCATTCAAGTCATATCATTTAAAAGCAGGCAAGCAATGAGATAATGCGAAAAGCACAAACTCAGCCTTGCCTGCTCTGTACAATCCTAAGCAAGCATGGAACCAAGATATAAACTTATAAGGAATGGAAATACAAACAATTAAGGGCGAAAGTGTAACATCTGTTAGAAGACATAAGTATCTATCATAACAGATTAAAGGTCCATTTTGGAACACAACTGTTCTCAAGTATTTTCAGATATTCTCAAACTATTTCACTACTATTCACAAACTTTTTCACTACTATTTACAAACTATTTCATTACTCTTCACAGATATTCTGAGATATTTTTAATATCCAAACGAGCCCTAAATCCACTAAATAAAATATACCTTGTAATGATGGAGTGGTGTAGCATGTGCAAGAGAAGTGTGGAGTGTATGATCACCTTCTACCACATTAAGAGCTGGCTAGTGCTCGGCGGAACGATTTCTTTAGCCAAGTTGGTTCGACTTGGGTCATGCCTAGAATAATAGCTGATCTTTCTCACCGACAGAGAAGATTAGGTCGTAGCCCACAAATTTCAGTAGTATAGAAAATGGTTCTTACATGCCTTATTTGGTGTATTTGGAGGGAAATCAATGATAGAAATATCAAGGCCCATGAAGAGAAGATGGAGTAGATCAAGACTTTCTTTATCAACCCTCTTCTCCGTTAGACAGCTTTCATGATTTTCTTGCATCTTTTTATTTATCTATTTCTAGCTAGGTAACTTTCTGGTACCCATCTCAATGTACTTCAATCTTATGCACTTATAACAAAATTTCTATTACTTACTGAAAAGACTAAACAAGGGCCAATTACAACATTTAAATATTCATTTAAGAGTCACACAAAAAGAAGAAAACCCAAACCAGAAATTGACAAAGAATCCTACCTGTATCTGTCACGGTCACGTCTTCTATCCCTATCTCTTTCTCTAGCAGGGCTTCGCCCACGATAATAGTCCTGATAAAATTCATAAAAAAAAAAAAAAAAATTGAGAAAAACAACAAGACTCCAAAGAAACAGCAAGATACATTTAGGTTAGGTTTGGATGTTAAGATGAGAATTTTTAGTTTGAGATGAAAGTTAAAAATTGAATAAAATATTATTTTTTAATATTATTATTGTTTTGGGATTTGAAAATGTTGAATTGAGATTTGAAAAAGTAGAATTATTTATTATATTTTATATGAAAATTTAAAAAAGTTGTAATGATGAGATGAGATAAGATGAGAATTTTGTGTTTTTTAAAACTTCCAAACCTAACCTTATTTTCCAATATGTTGGAGAGTTTAGAAAGAGAGGAGAGGAAATGATATGGTGTATCATTGGGGAGAGAAAATTATTGGACTTCCATCAGGATGAAGAAAGAAATAGAATAATGTAAATTCTTTCCCTCTCAATTTCATTCTTGAACAAGAGATGACACTTGTCTCTGGCTCTCTCCTTCCATATCCTTTCCTTCCCTGCAAATCTTTCTATCAAATATAGAGGTTAGATAGTGAGGTAAATGTGTGACCTTTTCGTGGGCCCCATCTTCAAAACCATCAAGTTGTTCATTCTCCTCTTTCTCTTCCTCTTCCTCAAAATCATCTTCCAAGACACTCTGTCTAGGTTCTAGTGAAGCAAGTGATTCAAGAGTCCATCTGCAGAAAGTCATATAAACAAAGGAGAGAAAATCAGAACAGTAAGCTTACAATAGAGGCCAATTACACACAAATAGATGGAAATCCAACATTCTCAGGTGATACAAGTTAAAAATAAAAGTATCATTGCTGAGAAAGAAAAACGAAACAAAACAAATTACCTTTTCTTGATACGTGGCAAAGCAATATCACATGAATAATCCCTTGTCAGAAGTTCATCAATAACTTCATCCACATGTGTCAAGGAGAATTCTGATACAATCAGAGTTGTAAAAACAACAGGGAAGTGAGTGTATACATAAGATTGAGCAATCGGTTAAGTGTGTTAAGGAGCTCACGTCCATCAGGAAGTTTTTGCCTCAGCTTCCTATAATCGTTGTATAGAGGCTCTAGGTACCGGTAGACATCAACATCAGTTCCTGTGAGACGCAGATAAAACGCACCAAGTACTCGCACGTATCTGCACCCAAAAAATTGAAATTCATGTTAACGTGAAAATAGCAAAAAGCCAATGCAGAATTAAGGAGTTGTGAAACCCATTAGAACTGCAAAGAGACTTTTGAAAACATTTTTTTTTCTTGGCACCGGCTGTTCGAGAACAAAGTCCCAATTAATCCCGAGGGTGCACAAGCCTCAACAAGGACTTTCCCACAAGTGCACCTCTGGTAATTTAAAGGGACGTTCCCCCAGTCTAATGGCCACTAGAAATTGTTTGATTATTCAAGCCTTAGACCTGGATGGAACATACCACCAAGACCCAAGGCTCTTACCACTTGAGCCAACCCTTGGGGTTCTTTTGAAAACAATATATTCAACCAAACATAAAAACACATTTTTAAGACCAAAAAAATCAAATTACAAGTTAGTGACTATCCTGCCCATAATACATAAAAAAGCTAGTAAATGTTCTAATAAAAAGATTGTTGTGCTTTTTCCTCTCTATTTCAGCATCCAAACACTCTTATAAACTCCACATCAAGCTTTGGCCTGGTAAAACAAATTGCTCTAATTGACATCACCTTCTGTCAGCATTACTCTAAATCTAAGCAACCATAAGCAATAACAAGATTTTCTTCTTTTCTTTAATACCCTGCTCGAAACCATGGAATTGGATAAAATCTCAGCATCCGTACGAACCGTCTATCTACCTTCCCTCAGCAACGACAGCAAAATTAAAAATAAAATAAGCAAATAGAAAATTCTCACTGTCGATGAAGTCAATGAAAATTCCCGCAAGCCTACAGATTTTCCCTTTCCGTCCTGTCCATTACTCTGTGAACAACCAAACACAATCCAAGTAGGACGCAACTGAATTTCATCTTAAACTTCATCCTCCGTCAACACAATAGAAATGTTACGTTAAACTCTTAATTTTAGCTCAATTCATCAGTTCCTCGTCAAGTTTTTCCAAAAGCAAAAATTATGAGCCTCCAAAGATTCTCAATCCCCACTTCTTCCCCAGAAACTCCATAAAACACACAGAATATAAAAATAGATATCTACTAGAGAGAAAAAGAGTTACTTGTAATCGTCGTTCTTGATGAACTCAATGACGATCTCCTTCTCGGGCTGGATCTGGAGCATCTTCATGACAAGGCACATGAAGGGCGTGGGTTTACGGTTCCCGCCAAAGGTCCCACCGAGGTGGTCGAGCTCCATGGCTTTGTCGACCAAGGTCTCCGCGGTGAGACCGAAGCACTGCTCCTTCCAGTACGTGTTCTGGTAGATCTTTGACCGCAGAATCTTCTCCACGAGATTCTGTGGGTTTGTCCCCCTTATGCTCTTCGCCGCTGGGTCCGTACGATTTGCCATTGCGATATCTCCAACCAAAAAAAAAAAAGAATTCTTAGACCCAAAACCTCGGACTAACCCTAACCATGAGAGAGAGAGAGAGAGAGACTGCAAGTGAAGAAGACGGCGAGTTTTAAGGATGACTTCAAAAACGCGGAATTGGTGCGTTTCGCTGAAGAATTAGGGCTGGCTACAAATTATTCTAATTTATTTTATTTAATTATTATAATTTTTTTAATAATAAATCATTTAAATTTTTAAAATAAAAATAAATTTAAAATATTTTATTTTAATAATATTTTATTTAACTTTCAACTTTGATCTTGTTTTATCTATAACCAAACAAAGCCTAATAAAAAATTGTCGGGAAAGACTAGACCGGATGCAGTGGAAAAATGGCTTTTACCTAATTCAATAAAATTTCAACCCCATTGTATTTTAGAGGAAAATAATGAAACCGCACACCTAAGAGTGTAATTAGTCCGGTCTGGTTTTGGATAAAATTTTAGATCGAACCGGTATGTACTGGTTTAACATTTTTCAAAACCGATTACGCACAGTTTACCCTCATAAACCGGTACTTTCGGTTTTATCAATTTTCGGTCCGGTCTAATCTGATTTTTCTTTTTTTTTTTAAATATAAGTTTGATAGTTTGTCATTAAAAATCTATTTATAAAAGCAACTATAACTATATATATATATATGTGGGGTAAGCACTTGCCAATTAAAGGATTAATGTAAGCCTTATTTTTATTACAAGAAAAATTACAAAACCCTATCAATATAATTTCAAAAGCTCAATCACAAAACACAATTTCACAAACCTAATCACAAAATCCAATCAAGGTAAATTTTGGATTCAAAAACCCTAATATAATAATATCACATATTCACAAATATCATCTATCATAATTTCAAAGTAATTTCACAAACTGAATCACAAAGCCCCAATATTACAAACACAATAATAAACACAATCACAAAAAATCCTAAATTTCGGATGCAAAAATCCTAATATCACAAAACTAGAAATGCAATCATAAAAATTCCAATATCACAAAACCCAATCACAAAAATCCTAATATCACAAAACTCAATCACAAAAATTCAAATATGTAATTTCAAAAACAAAACAAACAAACAAAAATTACCATTGAGGGGGCAAACTTGGCAGAGAGACAAAGGTCGAGAGAGTTGAGAGAAGAGAGAGTGAGAGACAAAAGAGTTGAGAGAAGAGAGAGTGAGAGACGAAAGAGTTGAGAGACGAGAGAATGAGCCGAGGCAAAGAGTCAGAGATGAGAGAGTGAGTAGATGAGAGAGTGAGAGCACTGAGAGTCTGAGAGGCAAAAGGTAGAAACTTAGAACGAAAGTTACGAGTTTATTTTAGGGTTTAGTTCAAAGGAAAACGGCGTCGTTTGACGTTTTTTATTGAATTAATATTTGATTATTTTCAATGAGTTTTTTTTAAATGATAATTAAAATTTTTTATGGTTTGGAAAATTGACAATTATAATTTATATATATTTATAATACATTTAATAGACTATAGTGATTTATTTTATTAGTATAACTATATATATTTGTAATACATTTAAAATACTATAGTCTAATATATTAGACTATATAATATATATTGATATATATATTTGTAATATGTTTAATATACTATTTTCTGATAGTATTAATATTAGCCTATTAGTATAGTTATATATTAGTATTAGTTATAGTGATTTAATATAACTATACCAATATAACTATAACTATAGTCTATATTAAACTATTAGTATTAGTTAAATAGTTATAGACTTATATATTAGTATAGCTGTATAATATATTAGACTATATAATAATATTAATATTAGACTATTGGTATAGTTATATATTAGTATTAGTTATAGTGATTTAATATAACTATATTAGTATAAGTATAAGTATAGTCTATATTAAACTATTAGTATTAGTTAAATAGTTATAGACTTATATATTAGTATAACTATATAATATATTAGACTATTAGTATAGTTATATATTAGTATTAGTTATAAACTATATATTAGTATTAGTTATAAACTTATATATTAGTATAGCTATATAAATTATTAGACTATATAATAGTATTAATATTAGACTATTAGTATAGCTATATATTAGTATTAGTTATAAACTATATATTAGTATAGCTATATAATACATGATCAATTAAATTTTCATTTTTAAAATTAAACTTTTATTTTATAATAACATATAACATTATCTTATATATATAATTATATATATTATATATAAAAATTTCACATATAATTATACATTATATATAAAATATTATTTTTTATCTTTTTTTTATCAACAAATCCAGTCCGAAAAATTCTAAAATTGGAATCGGACTGGTTCTGATTAGTTTACACATTATAAATACTAGTCCCGGACCGAACCGATTTTCCGATTCTCTGGTGTAAATTTACACCCCAGCACACCAAACTAACAAATTCCATACAAACACACACCCTCTTGTCTCTCTCTCCTTATACCCCCTCTATCTGCTTAGTCGTGCTCTCTCTCTCTTCGCAAGCCATCACTGCCTCGAAACTCTCTAAATGTTTATTAGAAGTTTTTGAACTTAAAAATGTTGTTGGAATGTAGAAATTGAAATGTATATCTATATATACCTATGCATTGAATAGAATAGCAGCAATGTAGCAAATTTGGTTGCGTGACAAGTTGGATGTAAAGTCTCATGAAGTTTCCTTAATTTTTACAATCTGGGTCATTTTCCTTTTCTCTAAATGAAGCGTATATGATATTGTAGAAAATAAGGATATTTTTTCAGATATGTGTTGTTGTTCACCTGAAAATATCTTAAATATCTGAATTGCTAGTTCTGTTAAAGTTTTGATTCAAATGAGATTTCAACCAGTTTTTAGCGCATTAATTTTGAAGGCTATGGGAAATTAGGAATGGAGTTGTCAAATTTTCACTAAAAAGTTGAACATTTGTGGTTCTCTTGATGTGGGTTTTTGCTTGTTTTGCAGGGTTGTGTTTTGATCGTGAAAAAAAAAAAAAAAAGATCTGACATGGGCTATCCAGTATAAAGAAGAGAGCACGACCAAGCAGAAATGGAGAGGGAGAAAGAGAAAATGAAATTTAAGCTATGCTTGGTAGATAAGATAATATGAGAATTTTTAAAAATTTTATGAATAGTGTTAAGATGAAAGTTTAAAATATTATTTTTTAATATTATTATTGTTTTGAGATTTGAAAAAGTTAAATTAGAATTTGAAAAAGTTGAATTATTTATTATATTTTATATAGAGATCTGAAAAAGATGTAATGATTAAATGAGATAGAATTGAGATGAGATGTTTCATCTTGCCCCCAAACATAATCCGGTGTGTGGTTACATTATTTCTCTATTGAAATGCATATAGGTCAAAATTTTATTGGAGGGTGTAGAAGCCCCTTATTCATTGTGTCCGATTTGTAGTTAATCCCAAAAAATTGATATTATTTATAGAAAATTTTCTCTATTTAGCTACATGCAAAGATTTTAATGCCATCCTTTGCGTAGATATCTTTGTGATTCCACTGTATAAACTCAATGCTAGTTGAGTTTATATTTACCAGCTTATGCTATAAAGCATACTAATTTTTTGAATTTTTTTTTAAACAGTGATGGATTGCATAGCAAATGATATATTTACACGTCAATTTGCACGCAACAAAAATGTTTTACCAAATCTCTGTCTCTAGTTAGAAAAAAAAGAACACAAGGATGTTCATTTTGTCCCCTATGACAACCCTAGAGAACAAAATTGACAGAGGACCCCATTTTAAGGCAAGTGTTCAAACTGAGGCATCGAAGTACATTGAGAAGAGAGGCCTCTGACTATAGACTAATGGGCTCTTGGGCTCATGGGCCCACATTGAGTGAAATAAACTTATTGTCTTACTTTAGCTTCTTAGTGAATGGGTGTTTGTAATGGGCTGAGCCTAGGTTATTAGACTAGTTAATTTGCTGCTTTTATTTGATGAGTTGATGTGCAATCAGACCCATGTTCAGGAAGGGCATTACCATTAGGCATTGTTTAGCCATTTGTACTGAATAGTAGTATGTTTTCTTTATCTAGAATGTAATAGAACTTTTTCTTTCAATTTTCCTCTAAGTGGGATATTTCATTATCACCATTACAATTACATCAAATCTATTACATTTGGTATCAAAGAGACACCGATCTCAATGCACTGAAAATAACCCATCACCATGGCAAAAGGAACACACTTGAATCATCTCCAAGATGGCATGATTGCTCTGAAAAGAACCACTAATACTCAATACCAAAACCTTGAGACAGAAATGCTTGCCCTTAAAAGGCAAAATGATGTTGAGATGCTGCAGCTTGCTGCCTTGACTCTAGAGCTGCAAAAAAAAAATAGTGGTAAGACTTTAGGAGACTCGTCTTCTGCAGTACAACATCACGAGGAGGGAAACAATCCCTAAGGAGAAATCCATACCAGATCTGCCAGATTAGATTTTTCAGTGTTCCAAGGTGAGGACCCAACAAGATAGCTCGATAAGGTATACGATTTATTTGCTTTTTACAATACACAACCACAGTTAGATTGGTTTCCTTCCATATGAAGGGGCAAGCTTTGTGTGTTTCCAAGATTAACCTACCCTCTCGAACCTGGAATACTAAAAAATTCTAGCTAATCAAAACCAACCATACCTATCCAAAGAATAAATCAAAATCAGATGAAGGAAATAAGGGAGAATAGATTATGCTATTATTGTGATGCAAAATGGAGTCTTGGACACAAATGGCAAAGCCCTAAGCTATTCCTTATAGAAGAAGTGTTAATTTGGAAGATGACTGAAAATGAGCATGAATTTGTGACCATTGAGAAGGAAGTAGAAATGGGGTTAATGGAGGCCATAAATTTCATTACATGCTTTGACTGGCTCCCATAACCTGATAACTATTAGGGTGAAGGGAACCATTGTAACGCATGTCCTTGTGGTGAGATTTTAGAAAATAATTTAAGAAAATGAGAAGGAAAATAGTAAACCTTTTAAAACTTTTTCTCTTTCCTTCCCATGATATAAAAGATTCTATATTTTAAAATAAAAACATGTTTTGTATATTAAAAGAGAGTTTACAACGGAAATCATTAAACTAATTAAAAAATCCTTTTACAAAACTTGACTCTCGTAGATGTCATAAAAATAGAATTAGGTTTATGTCCTTCTTCCCCTTGGGCTATGTCTGTCCTGGCGCTTCTTACTCATTTTGTTCATGAGAATGGGAGGGTCATACATAAAAATAAAATAAGTCGAATACTCAGTAAGTATTACTTCATATTGTAAAAGTATACTAACATATGTTTTCATTAATGCATTTATTATTTTTCTACATATTTTATATAAAACATTCATTTCATTTGAAAATATTGCAAGGTGAGATTTTTCTTTAAAAGGTTTTCATTTCTCATAAAACATTCCCGACACCTTATGCATCATTTGAGCTAAATGATTACACAACATTCAATTTAACTGTTATCACTTTTCCTCTGGTCGGTACACACTATTACGCCTCGTGTGTTGGGGTTAGCAATTTTTTCGACACGAATTCCATCCGCAGCCACATGTTGGGAATCCCTTTCAGTCAAGGGCTAGCACTGGGTGCATTACCATTACTACTTACCCGGCATTGCAATCTGCTCAATCCATTGGTACCATCATTCATTCATTCAGTCATGGCCGTTTCATACATTAAAACATTAAAACGTTAATTCATTTCCTTTCCTTTCATTTCATTCATTCCTTTCAATAATTTCTTTTTCATTCATTTCATTCATAGTCCATTTCATTTCATAAAAATCATTTAAAAGAATAAACAAACATCATTTCATGGCATCGTTTAAACTTCAATCATAGCATCATTTAAATACACTTTCATAGCGTCATTTAAATACACTTCCATTGCATCATTTAAACATCATTTAAAAGCATCAAACATAAACCTCAACATTTCACTTCATGGAAAATAAAGATAATAACTATTACATATAACATCTAGTCACATGTATACAACTATTACTTTGGGTGCATAAATAGGGGTTGCCAAAGAAAGCTTTTACATACATATACATTTTAAACCTTAATACTTAGCATATTTTCATAAAATATCATTTCATTTCATTTCATAAAGCATCATAAATAGAAACATTTATTTTTCTTTTTCATATCATTAGAAAACTCTAAAAGAGTATAAACATAATACTTACCTGGATTCCATGCTATTTACATTTCATACAGTCCATTCATGAGCATTTCAGATGGCAACTTACATGCATTTATAGCTTAACATCATTCCATTTTCAAATGCATAAGTAACTAAAACTTAGAACTTGCATAATACTACCATTTACTTAAACTTCTTTCACTTGGACATACTCTATCACCCAAGTCCATCCTCTATGATTTCCTTTATTACTATTATCTAAATTCTCAAACTCATAACTTGTGACCCACTTGAGGTCACATTCTCAACACATATAATGCTACCTCAAGTTCTTATCTTTTAAAGTAAACCTCCTTAATTCACTATCATCTCCATCATACTCTTCATACTAAACCATACATTTCGATGCATAATTTGAACCAACTAAGTTATGCATCTTAATCCTAGTCAACACATACAACTCTTCCTTTATTCATGCATAATCTAACCAACACTTCTTCGTAATCCAAAACAAGCATAATACACAACTTTAAACCAACCGAGAGGCTTAAAGATCGTGTACTCATGCTTAAGACAAATTATCCATTACATATGATAAATTTGTCCAGCATATGCGTCCAACTAGTTTACATATGTACCTTATCTTTTTATCACCTAAGATCAACATATAGTTTTATATAACATCCACTTGTGTAAACAAGTCTCATACACACCGACATTAACATCCAACTCAAACCCAACCAACATAACATTTCATACAACCTTTCCAACATAACATTTTATGAAAGTTAATTTTTATATTATCAAGTATTAAATAAAATTAGATTATAGTAGTACTTTACAAGAGTTTTAAGTATTATTAAGTGTCTTTTTTTTTCTGTAGAAGTAGACTTTATTTCATTCACTGAAACTGAAGTTACATCTGTGACTAATCAATACAAGGAAAAAATCCAGATTGCCAGCCAAATTACTCATCTATTAGGGGCTCCCTTGTCCTCAAATTTATTTGTGATGAAAATTGTCTTAACTTCTATAAACTCTCTCCTAACAACATAGAAAGTATTTTGTAAAAACAGAACTAAATGACCTCTCTTCTAAAAGAAGAGAGGTGCAACCACGCTCCGTCTCAAGGAAGAGGAGTACAAACACTCCTTCCTCCCAAGGAGGGGGAGTACAATCACCTACCTTCCTCCAAAGGAGGAGGGGGATAAAGTATTATTAAATTTATCTAGGAATCAAGTATTTTCAAGATAAAATATATTATAAGTTTTAAGTAAAATTAGTGATTATTAAATTTAGTATTTGATGGAATAATTATTAAATTGCTTTATGTAGTATGAATTTAATTAAATAAAATTTAGAAATTTAGTAACGTACGATACTTCATATGGGTGACGAGTCACAAAGTGAAAAGTCAAAAGCGACACTACAAAATAAGTAGGTTGATCATAAATTAAGATTAACATACGTTAACTAGATATATTTATTATTATTAAAGCCAGTTCTTTGGAAGCTAGTATTTACGTATCACACATGTCATGATATTTGCAAGCATGTCATTCATCATGTTTTATTTTGCATATTATAGTTATGTATGTATTATATATCTCACACTGCATAAGACATGTAAGTTTTCATAAGATCAAGTTTAAGATAAACTCAAAACAATTAATCAAATGGTCATCCAAATGCATGGTACCAATGTGAGTTATTGGTAGATGTGCAAGCCACAAAGCTAAACATGGTTCGCCGTAGTATGCTAGAATGCTATTAGTGGCTCTCCTTGTGGGATGTAGGGCCGATGCACAACCTTGCACATATGGTTAAGTGTGTAGGTTAGTAAGATAAGTATGATAAGTAAGATAATTTAAGATAAGTCATACATGACATAAGCATACGCATAAATAATCATAAATTTAAGTTCTCATCATAAAATACTTTATCAAACACCTTATGCTAAGTATATGTTAGAGCATTGGTATTAGCTTAGCCAATTGCCAGTGAATCTAAATTTTAACTTTTATTGAGTTAAAACTTTTGCATTGAACTAGCTAAAAGTATATTTGTGGAACTTTAAGTTACAGTAATTTAGAGCCCCTAGTCATATTTGGAAAAGTCACTGTAGAAGGACCAAATCAATATTTTTTGATTTTTCCATCTAATTACAATGTGGATTAAATATTAAATTTTAATATCAATACAAAATATTAACTATTAAATACAAATGTATTTACAAAATATTAAAAAAACTAAATATTATTAAAATATATAATATTATATTAATATTTTAACTTTAGAATGGCTAGTCCAATGTAGATTAACCTCTCCAAAATTTTTGGCTATAGTCAAAACTTTAAATTCTAGTCAAAATTTAGACTTAGCAATTGCCAATGCTCTTAGGATGGGTTTCTTACTGAATTTCAGATTCATTTTATTTTTTATTATTATTTTATTTTTTAATATTTTTAAACCACCCCAAATAAGCATGATGATGAGTATGAGAAGGCGGGTCAGGCTTAGATGGAGCAGTTGATTAAGGCCTCCTTTGTTTTCACAAATGAAATGAGATAAGTTGATATGAAAGTTAAAAGTTGAATAAAATATTGTTATAATATATTTTTTTAATATTATTTTTGTTTTAGGATTTGAAAAGGTTAAATTTTTTATTTTATTTTGTGTGGAAACTTGAAAAAAGTTGTAATGATTATATTAGATTATATTAGATGAGAATGATTATGAAAACAAACAACGCCTAAATTCCAGACTTCTTAGAATAAATTAAATTTTTGGCATAAATTTTTTTTCAGTTGTTTCATTTAATTTTATTTGGAGACGTTTTTTTATTAAATAATTCTTATATGAAAGAAATTTTTATTTTATTAAAAATGAGATCTCTTACCGAGTTATTTTTATAAAAACATGTGACATCTCCAACTTACGAGAAGTGGGTATACAATAAAATAGTTAAAGAACTCTTAAGTTTAGGAGTTATACAACCCAACAATAGCCCATATTCATCTCTTATTTTATTAGTAAGTAAGGCGGATGAGACTTACAGGTTTTGCGTGGACTATAAAAGACAAATTTTCTATTCATGTGGTTGAGGAGTTGATGGATGAACTTTATTGGGCAGTGATGTTTTCTAAGTTCAATTTAAGATCTGGTTAGCACTAGATTTTGGTCAAACTAGAAGATGTCACAGAAACAACTTTTTGAACACATAAGAGGCACTATGAATTCTTGATAATCCCATTTACCATTGAATGTTATGCTTCTAGAACTGCTATAAGAGCAGTGCTTATACAAAAAGGAAGGCCTATAGATTTTTATAGCCAAACACTAAAGGGGAGAGCCAAGGAAATGTCTACATATGAAGATGCGTTGTTTGGCTTAGTTTCTGCAGTCCTAAAGTGGTGACTGTACTTATTGGGGTAGCCTTTTATCATCAAGACAGATAAAAAAGGTTCGGAGTATTTGTTAGATCAAAAGGTTGGCACACCAGTCCAACGCAAATGAATCACTAAACTCCTAGGTTATGACTTCATTGTAAAGTATAAGAAAGAGGCTGAAACCAATGTGACCAATGCCCTGTCTATGGAGGATGGGGAGGAACAAAGTTCATTGTCACTTATCTCCTTCCCCACCATGGATTGGGTAGATGAATTGAAATTGGCCTATGCTAATGATGAGCAAATTCAGGAACTCATCACCCAATTCAAAGCAAACAATTTGTTGTCCTTATACATCATGAGGGGAGATCTATTGCTTTACAAAAATAAACTCTACATTCCTTCACATGAGACATTCAAGACCAGGCTAGTTGAGTTGAGTTGATGCACTGCAGCCCTTGGGGGTGACACTCAGGCAATGAGAGAAGTATCCAAAAGGTTATAAGGGAATTCTATTGGCCATGGCTCAAAAGAGATGTTAAGCAGTCCCTAAGGGCATGTAACTTGTGCCAAAGAGTCAAGGTAGACATACCCTGACTAGTGGGTTGTTACAACCCCTTGCTATATCTCTCCAGCCATGGACACACATTACCACAGACCTCATTGATGGGCTTCCCCATTCAAATGGGTTTAACTGTCTGTGGGTGGCTGTTGACAAACTTACTAAGTATAGTCACTTTACCTTACTTAAGCATCCCTATACTGCCAAGACATTGGCAAGAGTTGTTCCTAAATCATATTTTCGGGCACAAATGTATTTCCTAAATCATACAATTGGCTTACCCAACTCAATTGTATCAAACACTAAAAATACATTTACAAGTAAATTCTGGCAAGATATCTTTACTCTACAAGCGGCATAGATGGACATGAGCATTGCCAATCATGTCCAGACAGATGGCCAAATCGAATCTATCAACAAGGCACTCTAGCAAGATGGTGGGACAATACAAATTTACACTAATCAACCAAGCTTACCCTTTTTGAAGCTCTCTATGAGTATCCCCCACAGAGGCTCATCAGTTATGTCGCTAGAACTACCCATCTAGAAGCTGTTGAAGTGACCCTTCAAACCAGGGACCAAATACTACAAATCTTGTGCCATAACATGCACAAGGCACAAAGAAGATGAGAAATTATGCTAATTTTCGTATAAAGGAGCAAGAATATGAGGTTGGAGACTAGGTTTACCTCCATCTACAAGCATATTGACAGCTCTCGGTGGCCCACCGCCACAACCTTAAACTAGCCCCAATGATCTTTCAAGGTGGCTTAGAGGAAAGGGTCCGTGGCCTATCAGCTTGATCTACCCACGACCTCCAAGATCCACTCAATTGTTCATGTTTCCCAACTCAAAAGGAAATTAAGGTCTAGTGTTATGGTTGTACCAATGTTGCCTCTAGTCAATTCTGTGGGGTCACTAAAGTCGAAGCAAGAGGAAGTTTTGGGGCAAAGATTGACCAAGAAAGAGAATAGACCAAGGGTAGAGATTCTTGTTCGATGGTAGGGACAAGACATAGAGGAGGCTACTAGGGAATCCTATAATTTGATCAAACAAGCCCATCCGCACATTGTGGGCAATGTGCTTTAGCCTCTAATGGGGAGGTTCTGTGACAACCCTAGATGGCGCAACCCTATAAGACAAAATTGACAAAGGACTAAGGAAAGCGTTCGAATTGAGGCATCGAAGTACTTTGAGAAGAGAGGCTTCTAACTGCAGACTAATGGGCTCTTGGTCTCATGGGCCCACGTTGGGCAAAATGAACTTATTGTCTTATTTTAGTGAACCGGTGTTTGTAATGGGCTGAGCCCATGCTATTAGACTAGTTAATTTGCTGCTTTTATTTTATGAGTTGTTGTACAGCCCAGGCCATGTTCGGGAAGGGCATTACCGTTAGGCATTGTCAGCTATTTGTACTGAACAGTATTACTCTGTTGTCTTTATCCAAAACTTGATATAACTTTCCTTTCAATTTCCGTTTTCTCACTCTCAAAGTGGGATATTTCACTATCACCATTACATCTCCATCAGATATGTTACATCCCCACAATTTAAATTTCTTCTCTCTCTCTTATATCAACCCAGAAGCCATTAAAATCACTAAATTCATTTATCAAAAGGAAAAAAGAAGAATAAATGCATACACCTATTTCATTCCATGAACAAGAGATTACAACATCCAGTCCGTTTTATGAGTTTGAACTACAACAAATTACGTATACAAGAACAGATTTCTAACCATGAACACTTTTATGCCCAAGCTTCCCTTTGGAAAGGAACAAATGGGAGAGTAAAATCCTAAATATCTAAGCTGGTAAAGATACAGATGTGACTAACTTTACTCGTAAAATACAAGAAATCTCATCTTTGTGTTTGATCAGGCGTGTGGTTGCTTGTGGTCGATGATGATCCAGTCCTGCCATTCAGTATTCCATTATCAATAGGTGGAGTCGATCCCCACTTTCCCTCTGATTCAATCGGCTCTATCACCTTTACAGACCCATCAGTCAATCCAATGGCAAATTGGTTGGAATCCAGAGGATGCACAGCAACAACAAGGGGATATGCAGGTTGGCTTCTACAAATTAATGCAACAAAAATTAAAAATACACGTACATCGATAATAATAACTCGGAAATTAGTGAGACTAACCCCTTAATACATTTCACCTTTTCCATCATGTTTTAGTTTACAAATATATATGTATGCGACAGATATCCAACACCATAACTTACCCGCTTAAAGCTGCCTGGGACAAATACACTGATGGGGCAATACGACACCTTAGTCTCAGGCTATCAGCATCAAACACACCAATATTACCGTCACAAAAGGTGGCAAAAACCAGTTGACTATTGCATGAGTATGCAGCAGAAGAAATGGGTGCTGAAAGCACGTCTTGTGGGATCCACTGCAACGGAAGAATGCATAAGATTTTTTACCAAGTTAATCATCAGATATCATTCACAAACATTTGACTAAACTTCCTACCTGCCGGATGCGGTCCATCTTGGAGGTATCATATATAGCTAATTGTGTCTCATGGACTACCAGCAAACGGATTTGATCAGAGTGGAACTGTACTCGAGTGTCACCAGCAGGTGCCTTTCCAGATGGTATTTGGACTGCAACTGACTTCCTCTTTTCCCATGTGTCAATGCTCCACACACAAAGCTGCCCAAAATAGTTACAATCTATTGAAACCAGCATCTACTAAAAATCAAAGGACAACCTACTAAAATGTCCATCAATTTTAGGTTTTATAGTTTGATACAATGCACGCCAGTTGCCTTGTACAATGTCCTCTAAACTGGGAACAGATTTAATATAAAGCAACACAGAAGGCTTTTTGATGATGACAACTGGAAATAAAGATAACCCCTTCAAGACAAACTGTCATGCAATAGATGGCTTACACCAATTTATCCGTATTCTTTTCTAAGCTACACCAAATCCATATATTTTTCCAATATGATGTTAAATAGAGAAAATAAATGCATAAGACATTTACTTGAGCATCTGCACCCGAAGAAACCAGGATATTAAGATTTGTCGAAAAAGCCAAACCAGTAATCCGCTTTTGGTGACCCTTCAATTTTGATTTAACCTAAAACCAACAAAAATATAGTTTATATTAAGAGAGCACAATACAAATCCCCAGAAGGTGGGGGGGAGGGTTTGAGCAATTTTAGGAATTGCTTCATCCACTCTTTTTTTCATAGGTATACAATTTTATTGAATCAACTAAATAGGCAAAGCCCAATTACCTCATCCACTCTAACATTATATATGTGGATAGTTGAGTCCTCCATTCCAATAGCTATGATGTTATTATCCTGGGGATGGAATGCTAAAAAGGTAGAAGCAGGGGGTGGTGGCATGAATGTCGTCATTACCTACAAGCAACGGCAATTCATTACCAACCTTTAAGAATCCCAATTCTGACCAAGTTCACAAAACATGAATATACAGACACACCTTGAATGTCATCATGTTAAATAATGAAACCTTTCCGCCACAGGCTGACATTACGTACGAGTCATTCTTTGATAGAGCTATACACGGAACTGCTTCTTCAAGGTTGACACCTAAGACATCATTAGTCATGAGAAGACCACTGTTTGGTTGCCAATGATTTGGAACGACACTGGCAGTGGCCTTTAAACACACAGACTTTAGAAATCTCTCCCTCCTTAACGATATCATACAAACATCATGAAACATAAAGGGAAACAAAGAAAAAGTGAACTTGCACCTTTCCACTTGGATTTTGTTCATTGCGCGTCCACTTCCACAGCTTCTGAACACCATTTGCTCCAAGTGCCAAAACCCCAACACCAGAATTTGTATATAAAAGACGTACAACCTAAATATAAACATAACACTTAAAGCACCATCAAGTAGATAGACTTTATAATACACTAATTATATAATTACACAATTTTTTAACACACCTTGCTGGAAGAATCTGTGCTATCAGGCATGGTAACTAATCGACACTGGACAGCATCCATAATTTCAGACAACTGCCAGGGTTTAGTTCTATCAGTTACATCTTCCACAGTTCTTGTCTTTTCCATACTTCTACCCGTCGGATCAACGCCGTTCTTAAAAGACAGTTACAAACAAATCAACTCTGACAGAAAATATTTGCCAAATTGCAATTCCTCATAAAAGAAGGAATAGTAGTAGAGAGAACTTTTCCCAAGAAGCCAAAGCAATATCAAAAGCAGAAACAAAATCTTAAACAGCTCAGCACCAGATTCTTAACCTGTCACCAAGTATGTTTCGTGTGGAGGAACATGTTCCCCTCACATGAAAGCAAAAGTTTAGAAGGCAGGCTCATAACAAGCAAGGGCACCACAGCCAAAACCGCAGAGAGGAAAACGTGTTGACTGCCTTTTTTCTTTATTGGTATATTATTACTAGAACTCAGAACTAGGTAAATCAGAGGATTTCTAGTTCCTCTTCCTGTTTATGATATGTTGAAAATAAGCTGATGTATATAAATATTGCAGCTGCAACCAGCATATATACTTCTAGAAAACTTTCATATCTCAAGTTGTAAAGTTCATGTTGCATACAAGAATTGGAGAAGGCCTGACAGGGGAGCTCCTTTCCACTTTACAATTGACTGGATTGACATTTGTGATGGCTGAAGAGCCAGAAACCTAGGGAATAGACACAAAAATGAGATCCCAATAGATTTTGCAAAGTAAACATTCTTTAAGAAACAATCCAACTAAACTAAAAGATTTCTTTTAACCTTAGCTGCAGCAGATTCAATGGGTGATCTCAATGCTTCGAACGATTGGACTTCAATTGCTCTAAAAGATCTGAGACCAACAGCATTTGCAAGTATCTTAAGTCCATTGTCTGCTGTAGTAACAGCAAGAAGGTTCCCATCCTTGTTGAATCTCAGGCGAGGAACACTCTGAAACAATTGACATGAAGATGTAATGGTATAGTTTATAAAGCATGTATTAGAGAAGAGCCATAAAATCACCCATGTATACTGACCGACAGTCCACCCTCTGCATCAATGCTGGTGAGAACAGTGGTATTGTCCATATCCCAAAACTTTATCTGGCTATCTTCACCAGCTGCCAAAAAGTGATTCTGTGTTGTGTCAAACTGTACAACACCTGTTGATTTCTTTCTAAACCCAGTATAAGTCCTCTTTATTGCTCCTTCACTTTCGTTCCATTCAACTAGATACGAATCCCCATCTTTACTTGTCCCACAAGAGAACAACCTGAACAAGAGATGAACCAGCGGGAAAAATAGAATCAGAAACCAAACAATTTTAGAATAAATAGGAATAACTGGTAATCATGATTTTGGACAAGATACATTTCATTAAGATATGAGAGACGTATCTACAATGGAATAGAGTGAAGGAGTTACGATCTCCTAAGTATTTAGTTTAAATCATAACTTTGGCCAATCTTACCTACTTCCATCGGCACTGTAAAGCATTGTAGTACACCAGTGTCCAGGAGCATCATAATCAACTCTAGAACCCACATTGTCATACAGCCAGGCCTTTATTTTCCCATCAACAGCGGTCGAGAATATAAACTGCATTCATATATGCAACCCTTAATGCCACTAGAGCATTTTCTCACTAGAGAAAAGTTCTTTTTTTATAAGTAAAAATTTTATTCATCAAAATGTAATAGGCGAAGCCCATGTACACATGAAGTATACAAAAGAAACACCTAGTTACATTCTAAAACTAAAAAAGCGACGACAAAAACACATTGACAGCCCCTCCATTGAGTACAATAGCAGAAAACCAACCAAGTAAAGAACTTATAAAAAATTTCCAGAGTTCATCTACATTGCGTTCCCTATTATTAAAACACCTCTAATTCCTTTCAAACCAAATGCACCACATAATATACAAAGGAATCATCTTCCATGCGGTTGCCACTTGGGAGCAAGTATGAAGACTGGTCCAGCTTGCTAGTAAATCGACCACTGCTTTTGGCATAACCCAGATGCTCTTCTAAACACACCATCCCACAACACTTTAGCCACATCACAATGTAGAAATAAATGATTCACTGATTCTGTGTCTTTTCTGCACATAAAGCACCAATCCAAAACAATCATTCCATGCTTTCTCAAGTTATCTATTGTCTGAATATTCCCTTTTGCAGCCGTCAATATAAAGAAAAATACCTTTGACGGAACATGAGCCTTCCAAATACTCTTCCAAGGAAAACAAATGTCTTGCTGATTGATCAACAACTTATAAAATGATCGAACTGTAAACTTGTTAGAAGCTGTATGTATCCAGCACAATTGATCCCTGCCATGTCTTCTAGTTTCCACTGAGTACAACAATCTGAAAAAATCAGTAACCTCCTCAATTCCCCAATCCTGAACAGGTCTGGAAAAACTAACATCCCAAAGCATCTCTCTATTAGAATAGCTCATCAACTCTGAAATTGAAGCCTGCTGATTAACAGCCAATCTGAAAACAACCGGATAGGCTCTAAAAAATTCAATTTCTCTACACCAAACATCAAACCAGAATCTAACTTATGAACCATCACCAACCACAAAGTTAAGTTGTTTCAAGAAATAATCCCATCCTTTCCTAATAAACTTCCATAAACTCACTCCATAAGGACCCCTGCCCTCCTTGGTGCACCAACCTCCCCAATAACTTCCATATTTCTGAGCGATCACCCCCCTCCACAATGCTTCCTTTTCCCTATGATATCTCCATAACCACTTCCCCAACAACACCTTATTAAAACTACACAAGCTGTGAACCCCCAATCTTCCATCAACAATAGGGCAACAAACTTTTTTCCAGCTCACTAAGAGTCTTAGACTCATCTCCCAAACCACTGCACAAAAAAGCTCTATACAACTTTTCAGTACGGTTAGCCACTCCGACAGGTAAAGGGAATAAAGAAAGGAAATAAGTTGGAATATTAGAGAGGGTACTCTTTATAAGAGCGATTCTACCCCCTTTAGATAAATAAACTCTTTTCCACGTCGCCAACCTTTTCTCTATCTTCTCGACCACCCCATCATGCCTAGCCTTGAATGACGCCCCCAACGGTAGTCCCAAATATTTCATGGGCAGATAAGCAACTTTACACCCCAGTAATTCTACCAAGTTATGAATATTATGAACATCTCCCACCGGGACCAACTCTGATTTACTTAAGTTCACTTTTAGTCCGGAAATGGCTTGAAAACATAACAGGACAGCCCTCAACGCTTGAATCTGTTCCCAACAGCATCACAAAAAATAAGAGTATCATCAACAAAAAGCAAGTGTGATATGGAAATGAAGCCATTAGAATTAGATCCCACCGAAAAACCTGAAATAAAACCTCCTCCTACCACTGCTTCCACCATACTGCTCAAAGCCTCCATAACAAGAACAAATAAAAAAAGGAGATAATGGATCCCCCTGCCTCAAGCCTCTTGAACTCTGAAAATTACCACAAGGCTGCCCATTAACTAAAATAGAAAACTGAACAGTTGAGATACAATGTCTTATCCAGCCACACCACTTATCACCAAAACTGCATCTTCTAAGCATGTAGAAAATTCCAGTTTACATAATCGTACGCCTTTTCCATGTCCAGCTTGCAAAGAACCCCCGGAACACCTTCCGACATACAACTATCTAAACACTCATTTGCAATCAGCACAGAATCTAAAAATTTTCGACCTCTAACAAAAGCATTTTGAGGTTTAGAAATTATCTTCTCCATCCCTTTGCTCATTCAAATCGTTAAAACCTTTGAAATAATCTTATAAATACCATTCACCAAACTAATAGAACGGAAATCCTTCAACTCCGAAGCGCCCACTCTCTTTGGGATTAAGGCCCCGTTTGGATAGTGTGATGAGATGAGATGGTTTCAGATGAAAGTTGAATAAAATATTATTAAAATATTATTTTTGAATATTATTATTATTTTGAGATTTGAAAAAGTTGAATTTTTTATTATATTTTGTGTGGAAATTTGAAAAAGTTGTAATGATGAGATGAGTTGAAATGAGATAAGATAAAAAATTTTCACTATCCAAACGAGGCCTAAGGCAATAAGGGCTGGTTTGGATTCAGAGATGAGGTGAGGTGGTTTTAGATAAAAGATGAAAGTTGAAAAAAATATTGTTGGAATATTATTTTTTAATATTATGATTATTTTGAGATTTGAAAAAGTTGAATTGAGATTAAAAAAAATTGAATTGTTTATTATATTTTATGTGAAAATTTGGGAAAGTTGTAATAATGGGATGAGATGAGATAAAACACTTTCTGAATCCTAACGGGGCCTAAAAGTGGCATTCAACGACTTCTCAAACTTTCGAAACTCATAAAATTCATGAAGTACCTTCATCACCTCCTCCCACACAATCTCCCAATAATCTTGGAAAAAAACCATAGAAAACCCATTTCGGACCAGGAGCTTTGTCTCTACTCATCCCACAAACCACCCGATACACCTCAAGCTCTTCAAAAGGCCTCTCAAGCCAGCTTGCTGAAAAAGCATCCACAGCTTCAAAATTCAAGCCATCAATTTTGGGTCTCCAAGCTTCCGTCTCACTTAGGAGAGATCTATAAAACTGCACAACAAGCTCTTGAATCTCATCAGGTGTGGATAGCAAATTATTTTCAGTTTTTAACATTTCAATGGCATTGTTATGCCTGTGAGAATTAGCCATTTTATAGAAAAAGCTAGTACACTTATCCCCCCTCTTTAAGCCACAGAACTCTCGATTTTTGCCTCCATGATATTTCTTCCCTCAAAAGAACCCTCTCAATTTCTGCCATCACTTCTTTTTTCCTAGACGAAGTCACATCACTTTCCCCTTCAGCCTCCAAGGATTGAAGCTCATCCCAAAGGGATTTTTTCTGCTGCTCTACATTCCCAAAAACTTCCTTACTCCATTTCTTCAAATTAGCTTTCAAAGCTTTAAGTTTACTTGCCAAAAAAAAGCTTGGAGTTCCCTCAAAATGGTAGGAAAGCCACCAGCTTCTTACCTTATCAACGAAACCCTCCACTTCAAGCCACATATTCTCGAACTTAAAATACCGTTTACCCTCATGAATACCCGCACAATCAAGTAAAATGGGAAAATGGTTAGAACATACCCTTGACAATCTTTTTTGGCATAACTTCGGATAGTGAGCCTCCCATGAAGACAAGACTAAAAATCTGTCCAGTCTTGAGCCACCTCTAGAATTAGACCACGTATATTCACCCCCCACCAGTGGCAAATCCAGCAGTTCCAAGTCAAAAATCAGCTGAGAAAAATCCTCCAAAGTTGTAGTCATAGAAGATAAACCCTCCTTCTCACTTGGAAAACGAACTATATTAAAATCCCTACAAACGCACCAAGGCAGATCCCACAAAGAATAAAATCCTGACACTTCATCCCGCAACAAGTATCTATCCCGATCCCTATTGGGTCCATATACACTTTCCAATGCTCATGTCCTCCCATCTTCCAAATTTCTTAAAACACAGGCCACCGAGAAAACACCAATACAATCTTCTACCATCTCAACAACACTACTATCCCACATTACTAAAACTCCACCAGAAGCACCCAAAAAAGCTAAATATGTCCAACCTACAAATGAACCTCTCCACAAGCTACGAAGTATACTCCTGTCAAAAAAATCCAGTTTGGTTTCTTGGAAGCAAACGACATCAATATTCCAACTATGAATGAGAGATCTAATGCAAAGACGTTTATTGACGTCATTGATCTCCCTTACATTCCAAGACAGTATTTTAGGCTTCATTAACAGAAGTAAAATCCCTCCCCTTTAATCTGTCCCTCCCCAAAGTTCCCTCCTTATTGTCATAATTGATAGAGCATTGCAACCGTTACAACTCTCTCTCCTTTCTAACAGTTGACTTCATGGCCGTGGAACGACCAGCTTCAATGGCTACTTGAAGGGCCATAAATTGTTCTTCATAACCATCACAAGATAGTCCCACCCAATCTTGAATCTCCTCCACTTTCTTTAACACCCAGTCTGAAATTTCTTTAGACGCAATCTAAGGGGGAAGCATCTGTAAAGGTGACGGACTACCCATCTCCTCCTCATCACTAGAGAAAAGTTAATCAACCCTACCTATGAATTATGTAAAATGTCATTTTTCCTGGGGCTCAAATTTATTTTTTATTTTTTTATTTTTCTTTATTTAATTTTTTTAATAGTTGAGAGAAATTTGCAAATTGTGCAACACAACAAAAATTCAACAACTTATTCTAGCCCCGAAAAAACAATCTTGGCTTCATCCTAGGTCATCGTGGTGCAACTTTAGTGTAATACCAATGGAAAAGACAGTGCCAATGATGAAAACAACATAACAAGAGAACGTTTGGGTGGGTTGCTTAAACTATAAGAACCAAATGCAAACCCTAGATGCCTCTTTCCAAATGAGTTTTAACAATTGTGCTGACTTCAGCAACTGCTCAAGTTGACCGTAGTTATAGGGTTCTAGAGATGACAGCAATGTGGGAATACTTGTGTGATGGTGGTGTGATTCAGCTGTATGGTAGCAGTGGAGGCAGTTATGTCATGAAGGGGTTGGCTTCAAAGAGAGCCATCATCATGGTGGAATTTTCATAAATATCCCTAACATTATCCAATAGCTAGATAGGGTACATATAAATTATATTTTGATAGTTGCATTTTATCTCAAATTATAAATATACCAATTAATTTAGCAGCAGCAACTATGGGCTAGATGATGTCAATAAACAGGTGAAGGCAGTCCAAATAATCAGGTTCTATTATTGCCATTATAGATCAAGTAAGTTCAAATGCAAATAAGTTAAATAAACCTTAGGAATACTTCCTAAGCCTCGGTTGTGTGAGTTTAAAACACTTATCTTCAAAAGTACAAGTATTTTGGCAAGAAAACACTGAATGGGCTTGAAAGCTTTCATTACTTGAATAGCGATGACTGTGCTCCAAGAGTGTTGGCAGGCAACTAGGCAACCAATTTTACCCCTTATCTAACATACCTGAATATTCTCCTTGTGATGAGGACAGACAGAATATACTGGTGCCTCATGACCTTCAAAGTTGAACAGCTTTTGTCCCATCAAATCCCACACCTGTTCAACTTCTTCCATTTAGAGAAAATGAAGGTTTTTAAAAAAATCCCAACAGATCATGAGAATATTCCTCACCTTTATCAGCTTATCATCCCCACAGGACACAACACATGGTTGTTTATTTGGATGAGCAAAAGCCAAGTCATTCACACCTCCAAGATGGGCATCAATCTGCAATGACAAGGAACACGAGTGTCAAACTACAGTTACAAATTTTGCCCTGAAAAACAAGCAGAAGCAATATTAGTTCACCTCTACATTTTGGCGCAGATCATTTGGTCCAGGATAAGCATACAAGTGAATCAAATGCTTGGTAAATGCAACTCCTGCAGCAGTAATACTAATAAGATACATGCTAGCAACTTCAAATTTGTTTGTACAAGCATTTTGCACATACCCACAAAACTTCCATCTGGACTCCATGTAACTCTGCTGACAGATATTGGTGTATCTTTGGCGACAGAAACCTGTATAAACAATCAATTGTAAGATTCCAACAGGAATGTAGCTTCACAAACTCAAGTATCATTGGACTTGTATTCCAACAAATCAATAAGTTAAATTTCAAGATAATTTGGTGATATATAATCCAGCCTCACCTTGGGAATATGAATACCAACATAGATTTTTATATAGGTAATAAAGGAGTTCTATTCATAAGAAGAGACAGCATAGCCCAAGCACAGGATGTATACATGAGAGGTACCTAACTAGAGTTTACAACCGAAAGTGGAAAAGCATGGACATTTAGCCCATTAAAATCAATGAACCCAGCCCATAAGAACAAGGTTTTAGAAAAGAAAATTTGATCCAATGTTCTCTCGCAATCCTTGAAGCTCTATCATTTCTCTCCCTCCAAATGCACCATCACATACATATAGGGCCCTCTTCCAGATTGCAGCCACTTGAAGATTTCCTTGAAGGAATATCCAGCTCGCTAGAAAGTCCACGAGCCTTCGAGGCGTGACCCATGAAAGTCCCATTTCCACAGGAAAAAAAAAAAAAAAATCATCCTGCATGGTCTTAGTCACCTCACAATGTAGACGCAAGTGATCTACTAATTCCCAATTCTTCTTACACATGCAACACCAATCCAACATCATTACCAAATGTTTCCTCAAACCCAAAATAGATTATATAACTAATAGAGGTAGTCATGGGAGCTAACTCCCATGTTGGCAACTTTCTAGGTGAAATTTGGCTTTATAACTAATTCGAGATCCATTTCAAATTGACTAGTCTTTCTGGATTATAGCATATATGGGGCTGGTGCTTTCCCTAGGTTGTTACAATAAATTTCTCAATTTATATAAATTATAATATTAACTTTACAAAGCAGGGGTGCAGTTGAAATAGGGAGTGCAGTTGGGTATGATGGCTGGGGATAATGTCGTTCCCTTGGTTTCTATCCCTCCCTTAAACGATATAGCGGGTTCACCATCAGATTGGGTTCTAAATAAAGTTAACGGACTTCAGCAAATCCCGGGGCTTTCATATGGAGAACAGGGAGAATATGAAGATCAATTTAAAGCTCTACTCACTGCGATTGAGGCGAGTCACGCGCTTGAAACCAAATCACATTTTAAGAAAAGTAGGGAGTTAAATTGTCTTCTATGTTCAATCAACTACGATGCTAAGGGAGGTAGCTCAAGTCGAAGGAAGAATAAAGGGAGGGTATTGTGAAGATGATCTCGTTGTGAGATGTTTGGGTAGAGGATTAGTTTTATGGAAACAAGGGATTGGGGTTGGGGAGGTGTGTTACATTCCAATTCGGGCTTGGTGTATTTTGGGTAGGTTTCATGAGATTTTTGGGTCATTAGGGGCCTCTCTTGTATGGGCTAGGTGTTTTCTTGTATACGTCTAATGTACTTGATTACTCCTATTGATTTATATATAATATTTTTACTTATAAAAAAAAAAAAAAAACTTAACAAAGGAAGGAGTTACATCGTCATTCTTGGGCAATCAAATATGACGCTAAGAGTGGTAACTCAACTAGAGGGAAGTCTAAAGAGAGGGCATTGTGAAGATGGGAATCAAGGGATTGGGGTTGGGTGTTCGGGTAGAGTTTTAGTTCTACGGCAAACAAGGGGTTGGGGTCGGGGTCGGGTCGGGTGTATTTTGTTTTCCATGGGCTTTTTGGGTCATTTTGGGCAAGGTGTTTTCTTGTATACATTCAGTGTACTTGGTTTCTCCTTTTGATATAAATAATTTTTTACTTATAAAAAAAAAAAATATTAACTTTACAAAGGATGAGAGACTGAGAAATATAAATTAATACGAGAGTAAAAACCTGAAATGGCAATGTACAGGCTGTCATATCCCATATCTTGAATGGCTTTGAAACCAACCTCTCACGCGACACAATTTCCCAGAGAGTAATTTCCCCATTATTAGAACCAACTGTTCAACGAGACACTACAGGTCAGACAATAGGAAGAAATAAATCTAATCTATTTGGTATAAACTTAACTATTAAGTAACTGCAATATAGACCAAGATGAAATGATACCAAGAAGCAATGTTTGATGAGAAGGATGAAAATCCATGCTTGTGACAATGGATCCTTGATGAATGGTCATAGCTACTGTTCTGGGCAGGTCATCCAGTGACCAAGGAGCTTGTTGTCGCTGGGTTGGATATGTGACCTGAAAATTGTAGCACAAGAAAGCAATACCAAGATTTACCAGTAAATACAGTTTAGTCGCAGAGAGACGAGGCAAGATGAAATATTCCAAAACATATGAGGGAATAATATATTTTCGACGGTACCTACTTATCAAAAAAAATATATATATTTTCGACGGTACCTCTTCAACAGATTGAGCAGGCCGCAGCCGTTTCATTAGTTGTTCATGATCGGTACTCTGATAATCCACCATTCCTGGGGTTGCTGGAGGTGTTCGTGGACGTTTCAAGATTGGAACTGTTTGAATAAAGTAGATAGTTAAATAATAGTAGCAATCAACTGGAATTCATTATTCAATTCATAGCAGGTTTGATCCTGTAGGTTGCATAGTGAAGTGAACAACCCTCACCACCCAAAGCACAGCAAAACATCATACCAAAAATCTTCCAAGTGCCTCCAGATTCGTATAGAGTTAGGATAGAAGTTTATATTCAACCAGAAATTATAAACTACTGACAGTGATATTCTGCACCTCTTCCCTCTAGATAGGTGTACTTCCTGTGGACGAACTTAGATGTTTTTTCTTTAATACCTTATTTCTGTGGGCTTCAGCCATTGTCTTTGATGGAACTAGTGTTCATGATTTTCTTGTTTCTTTTTCTAGTTCCTGACTTGTAACTAGGTTTCAGCATTTGTATACTTCCTGTGTACTTGGGCTTTGCCTTTTAAGCCTATTAATGAAATCTAATTGCTTGTCAAAAAAACATATATATATCTATATATTCAGCACCTCTTCATCCATACAAAATAAGAAAATAAGAAAAGCACCTTTTCATACAACCTGGCGCCCTAGAGTTAGGATAGATTTTAATAAGTAAACTCAATTTTGACAAAAATAAGGGCAAGCCCACATCAACACAAAAAGGTTGTTGGCCAACTTGGTAGAAGTTGCATTCTCTCCAACTTCAAAACATGAAATTCTGCAAAGCAAAATGAAGTTAATGAACCACCTGAATGCCCGTTTTGACTCATGAAAAGTCTAACCTTGATTCTGTGGAACAGGTATGGATGATGCGGTAACAACAGCAGCTTGGACAGATGAAGAAGCAGAGGCATTGGCCATCCAACCTGCTAAAGCATTAGCATTTGCAGCTGCAGCAGTGGGTGGAAATGGCTATACACATGTAAGGAAAAAGGAACATCGATTAGTCAACAAAGGAAAGTTGTTATTTTTACTATGCTTTACAAAAGTTAAAAAAGAATATATATCAATTCTTCTTAGATGAATAATATCATACACCATGAGCTCCAAGAGAGGTATAAGCAGCAGGCTTTGCAACTGCTGCAACTGGGAGATTGACTGGTGTTGGTGCAAGTGGACCATTTGCAGGTGAACAAGAATGGTCTGTGAATAAAGTTTTAATGTCTGGGTTTGACCTTGGGTTCTTGCATAGCTGGTGCTGCCAGTTCAAACTACGTAGACAAAGTATTCATATTTCAGACGTCAAATAACTATTTATAGGCACAACATACAGAATCACTAGAGCCACATATATGATAACTCAAAGAAAACCAATGATCATCCTCCATATCCTCGCTATTCTTATTTATTGCATATTGAGAGAGATACATGAATAACGCTCCACTTGTTTAAGAAAATATATAATTAGTACAAAACTCAAAATAACAACAGCAACAGCAACAGTAATTCACTATTGCCTCATAAATGGGAACAAATAAGTAAACTCAGGTTGTACTAATGTTAAAAGGTGGCAGACTAAAACAACCATCCCTACTAAGAAAGGGAACTTAGAAAAGAGCTGGAAATAAGTAGGCAGCTTCTTGAGCATAATTGATACACACAAACAATTCAGAAAACACAAGATGGTAGTATAATGGCAAACTAAAGAAAATACATTGTAAACCTCAAATCGCTCTGCCATACCTTTGATTTATAAGAGTACGCAGTCTTGATGACTTCAGAGTAGGGAAGACTAGTTTATCACGAAACAGGGGATTTGCTTCTATCAGTTTTCTTAGCTCAATCAACATTATGCTTCGGGCTGTTTTGGTATCACCATACTTGGACAGCTGCTCATTTTCCCTGGTAATTTAAACATAAGAAAAAAATCACATCATCAGATATATGAAGCTCGAGTATGTTTTATGACCGACAGTACCATAAATCATAATTTGTGAAATCAGGAATCTTCCTTGGAACTCCGGGTCTTTGATTGTTTTTTCTTTCTTGGGGAAAGGAATATTCACGGTGAGACTTAGCCATGACCTGATAAAATTGGGTATTTAACTCAGATTATTATTCACCAACGTCCACAAATATCCAATACAAAGGGAAGTCAGTCTGGTTCAACAACCTGGATCATTGTCCTGACACCCTCCTACATGCCTGTCATTTTTCAGGCTCTCTGGGTCATCACTTGTTATAACTGCTGTCCAAGACTGCAATTTATAATTATGCCATTTTACACCTAATGCTTTTTGTGAAATTACAAGAGAACAAAGAGTTGTGCTTCATTAGGTTTTAAAAGAAGTGTGGGAAAAGTAAAAAAATGAGACTTGAATTTTGTCTCATACGTTGCCTCGGTTTTTATGAAAGAGAATATTCACCCCAACTGAGCCAAGTTGTCAAATGCAGCTCAATGAAGAAAAGCTTTCATTTTTTCAAGTTCAGAAAGTCAAAACATAACAACAATAATAAATAATAGTAATATTAATAATATGTCATACCCAAGAATTCTCAACCCATGTTACTTTCTTTAATTACTCTTTTCCATCAATTATACAAATCATAAAAGTAAGTAGTTGACCAATATTACACCAGTGAATCAATTTTTCTTACCATAAAGGTGCAAGAAATTACCTAAAGTTGTTAAGAGTTAGAAGCTGGGTGATTTCTTTGTACAGTTCTTCATTGAATGTCGAGAACACTTTCAAATCATTCACCAATATTTCAACAGCTTTTGCCTTGTCTTGCCTGTAATGTGATGTAACGCATAAAGAGAAAATTAAATTATACCTTCCATAAAAAAATACAAGAATATCTTGATAAATGTAGATTAACTAGGAATGGACTTCTACATTCGCTACTATTTGGGTATTCAAACTGACGTGGCAGTGACACGTCCATCCATTTTTTTTAAAAAAAATTGAGAACCATATATCGATTGATGTGGCCCTGACACATGTCAACGAGACCTCAGCTTGTACCCTTTTGTAATATTGAATAAAGTACTTATAAAAAAAAAAACTAATAAAAAAAAATAAAGTAGCCGTAGCAGAAATTGATCAAATATACCGATCAAGAGCTTCAAGATACTTCTGCTTCCTGATTTCAAAGAATATCTTCATGGAGTATCTATTATCATCAACTTTGGTAAATCCTGATAAATACTTCTCTACTTCTTCCCACTCTCCAGCCTGAACTTTCTCCTCAAAGTACTTCATGTTGAAGAAAAACCCTGATTCTTTCTCGAGCCTACAAAAGCCAGCATTTTCTTGTCAAGCAACCTCACATAATTATCAGGTGATAAGATGCTACTTCATATTAAAAAAAAAAAAAAAATCTGAAAGAACAAGTTAAGGGAAAAAAAAAAACTTAAGTCTAAGTTACATCATCTTATCTAAATCCAAAGTCAACAAACCCTTCACTCAGCCCATCTAAAAAATTTAAATGGCTTAAGTGAATATTTTCTTTCATTTATTCATCATATTCATATTTACGTCTTTGGCTTTCTTTCCCAAAGTTTTTACTAGCAATTAAACAGGAAACAAGAGAGGGGAACCTAGTCTTAAGTGTAAGTTTGTCGGAACCAAATAAGACAAAACGCCCAAGGCTACGTAACACTTAATGCAGTATTATTGCCAGTTTTACCAAAATTATCATTTTTAGGAAAACAGAACAACCTAACAGAAAATTTTCAAGCATTTCCCTTCTTTTCCCTTTCCTCTCCTCATTTCGGCCCAAAACCAAAGCCTGATTTGGAAATTCGAAAAAAGTTAGTACAACATCAAATTCAATACTCTATATCGCCCAGAACTAGGCAGAAGCCAAAAAAGCTTACCCTTAATCAAGTCAATACAACAATTCAGCCCAGTTATATAATACAAGAAAGACAGTCACACATACAATCTTCAAATTCACAATTTCCTCCGTCACCACACAAAACCCAAAATGCATACATGCAGGCATGCATACAAGATGAAATTCAGAAATTTTCTTTGTCTTTCTTTCATTTCCATCCATTGTCTCAATAGCCAAACACACACAAACATAAATACAGAAAAGACACATACATTTTTTGATAAGTAAAAGGAAGGAATAAATAAAAGACACATACATAAACACATATTTACATAAACATATAGCGGGAGAGAGAGGGGGGAAGAGACTCACTTATGAACAGACTCCTTGAACTTCTCCTCCTCAAGGAATTGGAGAATAAGAAACACCAATTCCCTGCTCAAAGAAGACATCCTTTGCCACCCAAAAACCCCTCCCGAACAAAACCCAATATTCCAGACCCTACAAACTCAGACCACCACAAAAAGAGCAGAGAGAGAACTCAAACGCACAAGCAAACAAACCCAAATCAAAACGCCCACAGTCCCAATCCGAACTCGCAAATGCTCGAACAGCGTCAGAATCCCCGAAAATTCCGCTGATTCCAAGGATTCCACTGCACGAATTCTGATGTTTCTAGGGTTTCAAAGGCTGCGGATAAGAGAGAGAGAAGAAGAAGGGACTTGGTCTCGCTATCTTCGATGCGTTTGGACAGGGGTCCTATCTTTTTCCACCGACCTATCAGTGATAAGTACGTCTACATATCTGATAGACCAATCAGAATATCACCGCGTGAGTGATAAGGCAAGCGAAGCTGTTTCGGATTCAAAGACACAAATTCAAATCTAGTGAATATTGAATGCTAAGATTATTTTCTATTGAATAATATTATTATATTTCTTCAATTTATTTTTTTATTTTGATAATTCATATATTTAATATTTTTTTAATTTTTTTTAATAGTTAAAGAAATAACTATTAGTGTATTGATATTTTTTATTTTTTAAAAATATTTAAACACATTTAAAAAATATTTAAAATAAAAAATAGAAAAGTGCAATTTACCCACTCGAAATTTGCACTAGAAGCACACTAAGTGAGCATAATAGTACTACTCTTTTTTATTTGTATGCTAATATTTATGAATAATTATAAAATAATAATGAGTAATTTATAAATAATAATAAAATAATCTAAAAATATAGAACAATTATATTGTCGAAGAGAGTCGTCAATCCTAGAACTCCAACGAATTTTGTTGTATGTGACTCTATTTCCCCAATTTGGTTATTTCTTTGGCAATTTTGTGTCAATCAACAAATTTAAGTTAGAAAAATTATACTTACTATTTTTACACTACATACTAATATGTGATTTATCATTCTTATTTTTCTATTTAAATATACACATATTGATATATCATGTGTCAATATGTGTGTTTAAATAAAGAAAAATGATGGATGCAAGAGACTGGGAGCAAGGATTGCACACGAACAATCTACGTGGAAAATGAGACGATGCAATTCGCACAAACCCACCATTCAGATTCCCTCTTACATCTCCTCCCTCCATCTCCATCTCCATCCTCTATCTCCAAAGCTTCCCCAGACATGATATGGGTTCCAAAACTTAACCTCTGCATCTCCCTTCTATATTCTCACTATTCTCCATCTCCAAAGCGCAGCCAAGACTCGAGATGAGAAACCATTAACATCATGTCAGAACAGTTTTCTTAATTAGATGCGAAACTTGAGGTTTTCGACAACATAAAAGCTCTGTACAATTAGAAGTACCAAAAGATCACTCAATGGGAATAATGTGACACACATTGTCTCTAAACTTGTATGATCACTCTATGAGAATAATGTGTGTGACACCCTGATTTTTAAGTATTTTTTATTGAAGGGCTTTTTAATTAAATATTTGATTTTGAGCATTTTAATTTAATTTAACGTGTTTTCGCGAGATTATTTTACGATTTTTAAATCGGGAATTATTTTAATGTTCTTTCATAATTTTAATTAATGTTCTGCAATTTAATTACTTTTTATTTTAAAGAATTTTATTGTTAGAGTTTAATATTTTACTTTAATTAGTTTTGAGTTTAAATTGATTTAATTAATTTACTGTTTTAAAAATAATTATTTTAAGAATCAGTTATAACCCAAAAGTTGTGAGGATTGGATCTCATTTCTTTTTATTCCTTTTACTTTTTCCCTTTCTTTTATTTTATTTTCTTTTTCTTCTTTCTTTCCTGTTCGACCCCTCTCTCTCCCGCTCAATTTTCTCTCTCCTCTCCCCCACGCCGTTTCGGCTTCTCCCTCTAGCCACCGTCGTCGGCCATCTGTGGCCCTCACCGCCGGCGCCGTTCGACTCCCCAGCCACCGGTGACCCAGCCCTTCCAATCCCAGCCCCTACCTTGCCGGCGTTAGCCTCCGCGAGCCGTGCGAAGCCGCGGCCTTCCTCCTCCAGTTCCACCGCCATCTGGCCACCATTGACCACAATTTCTTCACTACATCATCACCGGTCCTCTAGCAACCCAATGGACCCAACTCCGGTCCCGATCCGTCACCGGTGAAGCCTAGCCAAGCTCATTTCTTATTTGACCTTTTTGGCCTTCCACCGCCATTTCAGCCGCCACCCACGGCCAATCGTCGATTCCACTAGTTTCACCACCTTCCATAGGCCCTACCCTACCGTTTCTTAACTTTCGTTTGACCCTGTTGGAATTTGGGTATACTGTGTATTTCGGCCACAGTGCTTTTACACTGCTACGTTGCCTTTCAGCCGCCTTTTGCACCTCCTTGATCCTCCTAAAATTACTTTATAGCGCTGTAAGTATTTCTCCAAAAGACTTTTAAGACTTAAGTATATTTTTGCACTAACCTGTTTTATAAACTGTATTCTGGTTGATTTCCGGACTGAGTCCGATGAGTTTGGAGGTGGATGGATTGAGGACGGAGTATTTGTATTTTGATTATATTGTGATCTGTTTGGTAATTGGTTGATTTCATAGCATTGTGTTGCATGCGTGGGTGTATGTTTTGAAAACTGTGTTTTATAGGAAAAAGGCTTTTCGGATGTGTGTGTATCACCCCCAAGCCGAGATGGGGTATTATCTCGGTGAGCTCCTCTGGGCACTCGGGAGCGGAATATACTGAGTGTCGTCTCCTGGGACTTTTGCCCAGGACTTGGACAGGATGATAGTGCTCTCGATCCGACTCCGTAGCCACTTGTGCTGGCGGGGGTTAGAGGATGCTTCGCTATGTACGCTGTGGGCGCAGAACTGGGCATCACTCATTATGCATCACTCGCACGGTTATTACCCATGGGGTGACGAAGGGAGCCAGAGTATGTGGATGGTCCCTAAGGGAGGCCATAGTACATACGGTTAAAATTGGAATTAATGGATTTATTCTTGGATTTTAGTTTTGTGCCAAATGGTGATTTTTGGCGTGTGTGAAAAATTATGATTTTCAATAAATGGTGTTTTTCTCGGGTTTTGGCGTTTTGGTCATTATGTGCATGCATAGTGTTAGTTGTTTTAATATATTTATGTTTTGGAGCATTTTGGGTTTTACTTACATGCGGTACCATTTTCTGGTATCGTAGATTTTGATATTAATGATGCAGATGCATAGCCTGAAGATTTGGCTCCGCTGAAGGAGTGATCTGGGATCACTCTGGTTTATTTCTTTTCAGCCTTGTATTATATTTTGGAGACATTTGGTTTTATGCTTTTAAACGCTTTGTATTTGGATATTTGTATTAAATTAAAAATTCTGGTACTTAGTGACTTATTTATATTATCCGTTGCGTATTATTTCGTGCACTGTTTGTTTGTTGCACACACTTGACACTTGTCGTTGGGATGCGTGACCCGTGTTGTCATCATCCTGACGTCACGATTCTCGAAATTTTTTTATATGTGGGAGTCAGGGCGTCACAATGTGCATCCAAAATTTGGAAGAAATGAACCCACTTACTATAGATGATGCTGACGACTGGTGGAGGAGGTGAAATGTTCGAAGCCGCTAGAGATGATGCCAAAACAAATGACTGGCGGAGGTAAAGGTTCTATCCAAAAAATCTGGGTTACAAGAAAATGGGTTGTAGTTTTTGAGACGAATGTGAATGACAAGGAAATGGGTTGCAGTTCTTCTACGAGCAGGGAACAATAAACACCTCTGGTTGCGTTTTGTGCATTTTAGCCTTTCCAGTTTCGTTAGTATTGGGCAATTGGTCATCTTCCATTTTTTTTTTTTTTTTTTATTTCTTTAGTTGTAGTTGACTTGGAATTCGAAACTCGTTCGTGCGCAATCCCTGCGCTAAGTTTCTAGCTTGTAGAAGAACTGTTAAATAAAATGATAAAAAATGGTCAATAATATGTTGATGTGTGATGCGAGGATGGTGAGTAACATTTCTCTTTAAAATATGCCTAAAAATATAAATGATGAATATAGATTTGTCCCCGTGATTATTTCCGGTTAGAGCAATAAACGAAAAAAATTATTATGGCAAAAACTTTATTTAAAAATTGATATTTTGATATATTAAGACATTCTAATATATAAAAGTGAGAAATGCTTTAGCCATTAAGGTATTCACAAAAGCAAACTCTCAATAAATGTCTTTTATTTTTGTAAAATCTCTTTTAGCTGTAACACTTCTCAATAAAAATGTCATATTAAATAAAAATAGAGTTTTGATTATTATTTTTAATTATTTGGAGTCTAACAACAACTAATGTATTGACCAGTTTTCAAATAGAATCATAAATTTTAACACTATAAAAAATAAAAATTATTTTTAAAATAAAAAATAAACTTTTAAAATAAAGATAATAATTAAAAAAAATTACTATAATTTATCAAGATTCTCATATTATTATAGTATTAAATAATTGGAAAACTATTTATTATTGTTTATTTATCAATAGGGTTTTGCTATTCATCCTCCCTACACTCCACACTCCACACTTTTTAATATTTTTTAATATTTTTAAAAAAAAAATTTTGAATTTATTTTTTTAAACTATTTATAATTTTTTATTCACTATTCATATAAAAATATATTTGATAAAAAAAATTAAAAAAAAAATTAAAAAAAAGATGGAGTGTGGTGTGAATAGTATGAGATTGAGTAGAATTTTTGCTATCAATAATCCGCTACATTGTGACTAGATTCGGGTTGATTTATTAAATGAATTATGTTTAAATAAAATCTTAGGCCACTCGAGTTAAGTTTGTAAGAATCTCGGATTAATTCTTAGTTTTTAAATAATAAAAAAATAGTAATTTTATATATAATCCTGAAGTATGTAAATATAGTATAATCTCGTTAAAAAAGAGTAAGGTTCATTATTTAAAAAATTAATTTTTTTCATATAAGTTTTATATTTAATTAATTTTTTTCAAAATGATTACACGATAATTACATAACTGACGATTACAAATATTTTTATCTTCCAGTTTTTTGTTTTCTGAGAAAGAAAGCAAGAAAGTCTTATAATTCAGTAATGAATAATGATTAGTAGTTTTTTTTTATTATTCTGAATATTATTAATCACCTGTTAAGAGCGTGGAAAGGTACTAACCGTAGTATAGCTAAAAAAATATTATTTATATTTATATTTATATAATTATATTTAAAAAAATATTAGTTGTCCTTAGACTTTGTTTGGATTCAAAAATTATATTAACTCATCTTATCTTAACTCATCTATTAATTATAATTTTTTCAAACTTTCAAACAAAATATAATAAATAATTCACTTTTTTCAAATTCTAAAAAAAAAAAAAGAGTAAAAAAATAGTTTAATAATATTCTATTCAATTTTTAACTCTTATATCATCTTATTTGATCTCAATTTAATTCACTATCCAAATTTTAGATTAGTGTTTTTTTTTTAACAATAAATAAAAGAGAATAACTTAACACAAGTCTATCCCTTTTTTTTCACATAATGGAGTCCAATAAAAACGTGCCACGTATGCCATACAGGAAACTTGTTGTGCTATGCATTTCAGAGGAAAAAATGCTTTCTTCTCACAGTGGTCCCCCCACCTCATTTTCTTCTTACCATCTTCCCAAGAATGCGACATTCGTCCCCCTCCTCTCTCTCTCTCTCTCCAATGCAAACAAAGATGAGTTGTGTGGGAGGATGGAAGAGACTTACCGAGACTTACGTACAGTTTATTGCCAGTACACGACAACTTCTTATGAATTGTGTAGATGTGGATGCTTGAATCATCACAGAGACGAGAAGAGCATTCCCCTATTGGGGGAAGTTGAACCCGGGTTTGATTCTGATTCACCCAACACTTGGGAGACTCCCATTATCTGGAATTAAAGAAGTAATTGGTTGGCTGTCTTTATTTTTCTCTTCTCAGGAATGGAATGAAGCCAACTAAAAGGGTCATTGACTATTCATTACAATTTGGATATCGCAGAAACCAATAAGAAGTAAATCGAGCTCGTTCTTTTGTACATAATCCATGTCTAAAACTGTAAATGTCATTCATATTGAACAAGCACCAAAGGAGACCGATCCCCTCGACACAGCGTAAAAATAATTAATAAATCTTTTTCTCTCTCTTTTCCTTCTTTTTTTTTTTTTTTTTTTTCTTTCTCTGTCTAAAATGGATGGATTTCTCAGTTTGGTCATTGATTCTTGAATGAAACTTCAAGAATCAAGAAGGGAGGGAGGGGTGGGTGGGTGCTTTCACAATTTTTCATCGAAGGGTGGGAGGGATGCGAGCAGGTGTAAATTTCTTTTTTGTAGAATGCTAATGTGTTAGCTCCTTATTGGTGTCCGTTAAACTCCATCTATAGAATGGATTTGCCTAAAGAGGAATTGTAAATAAAAAAACCAAAACACCGTACAACAATATAGCATCATCTTTTAAAAACATAAAATTAATAAGGAGAAGAATTCCATAAATTACCGTGGCGATATTTTTTACTTTTTTTCTCCTGATCTCTATCTTTCTCCCGCTAACCTCCCTTTCCCTCTCTCACTCTCCCTCCCTCCCCTCCCTTCCCCATTTCTTTCATAGACGCCCACAACCTATCTCTCTCTCCTCCCTTTCCCTTCCCCTATTTCCTTTCCCAAACTCACTGGCACACACTCCAAAATGACAGTTTATCGTTTTTAAGAAATCTGCTTCACCTTGACTTGATATTCTGGAGTCAAGTAATGTTTTTACATAAACATTTTTTCAATTTATGATCTGCAAATTGCGGTAGCTGAGATTCAAGAGTCTCTGATCACAATTTTTACTTTTTCCATGTTTTTTTTTTCAACTTTTTCTCAGAGAGTGATAATGTTTGAAGAGTCATACGTATGAGATTGTACACATGACAGGTCTTCCATTATTCGCACATGAATAATCTATCAATTTTATTTTCCAAAATTCCACAACAATTCAGAATCCAAGTTCAAATATCAGATTTTGGAAGAACGAACGAATGGTCACTGCTATATATATATATATATAACTATGCGTCCATGGAGGTGGACCTGATGCAGGGGCTGGATGCTTGTGAAACGGGGTTGGGAAATGGGATGTAGGGGCTGGGAAACTGAGAGGACACTGAAATGGGATCTGCATAAAGTTTCTGGAAAAAAAAAAATTGACGTGTGGGATCCTGTGTGTCCATAGTGGCCATCTTTAAAAAATATAAATACATATGTTAGCACAACTGACTATTCTGCACCCTTGCACACCAGCTCACAGCCTTCACCTACTGCCAACGTACCACAACAGAATACCCAACAGAACGCCTCACAACAGAAAGGCAAAACCATGTGAGGCCACCTCAAATGCTACGGAAGAAGACTATAAAAGCATCTAGAAATATTCTGTAAAATGATTGGATTTGTTTTCCATTGTCTATAAATATTGTACAAGCACGGAGTGCTAGATATGGTGAAAATATACTTTGTAATACCATTCTGAAATAGTTCATGCCCATTGAGGCATTTCAACAAATGAATTATCTTCATACAGCTTTGCTATTTCTCTTCATGGTATCATGAGCTCCATTGGACCCCTGTCCATTTACGATTCATCAATGGCTCCCCCACCTCCGACTCCCTCCCTCACCAACACCGTTGCTCATCTTCTCACTGTTAAACTTTCCCATGACAACTTTCCCTTTGGAAAGCCCAACTTCTAGCTTTCCTCAAAACCCATCAACTATATGGCTACGTTGATGGTTCATTTCCCTTTCCCCCTCCCTCCATCGATGACAAACCCAACCCAGCTCATAACTCATAGCTTCTACAGTATCAGATGATCATTTCGGCCCTCTATTTTTCCCTCACCGACAATATCTCTCCCAAGTGGTTGATTGCTCCACCTCTCACGAAATCTGGTCTACTCTTACCAACCTTTACTCTGCTCAATCTACTGCCCACCTTATGCAAACACATTATCAACTGGCTACCCTAAAAAAAGGCTCAGACACAGTTTCTACTTATTTCCATAAAGCCAAAGTGTTAGCCTCATACCTCTCCTCTGCTGGTCATCCTCTTTCTCCCCATGAGTTCATCGTTTATCTCTTAACTGGTTTGGGATCTGACTATGAATCTGTTGTCTCCTCCATTACCACCAGACCCGAACCATTATCCTCATCTCAAGTCTATAGTTATCTTCTAAACCATAAATCGCGTCTAGCTCATCAAACCCAAACTACTCTATTTGCTGTGTCCTTCTCAGCTAACTCTACACATTTTCGCCCCTCTTCAAATTCTTCCAATCAAGGTCGTGGTTGTGGCTATCACCGTGGTCAAGGTGGTGCCTGTAACCCATCTTTGGGACCTCCTAATTTCTTTTCTTCCAAGACTTCAAACAAACCTACTTGTCAAATTTGTAGTCGGGTTGGTCACTCAACATTTCAGTGCTATCATCACTCCACTCACAATTATCAACCATCCCCACCACCATCCCTTACAGCTCACCATACTTCTGTTGTTGTCTCTCAATCGCCTTCCAACTTATGGTTTCCTGACTCTGCCGCTACAAATCGTTTCACATCCGATTTCTCTAATTTAAATTTGGAAACAATATCGTATGCTAGACCTGATCAAGTCTCTATTGGTGATGGATCATCGCTTCCCATATAGAACACCGACACTGGCCTTCTTCCAACACCCACTGGCAAATTTCTTCTCCGTCATTTAATTCATGTTCCCTTTATTTCAAAAAATTTATTATCTGTTCGACAGTTTTGTCTTGATAATTCTGTTTTATTTGAGTTTAATTTTTCTAGTTTTCTTGTGAAGGACTTGCATACTCGGGAAGTACTTCTTCAGGACCTCGTTAAGAACGGCTTGTACGTGCTTCCATCACATGATGAGTTCATTTCCGGATCTACTAGTTCCATACAACATCAGGCCCTCAATGGTGAAAGAACAACTCCCCAAATTTGGCATTCTCGCTTAGGCCACTTGTCTCCCCGTGTCACATCTTTTACTATCCACCAACATAATCTACCCACTACCTCTATGTCACATTTTCCTCTTTGTAATGCTTGTCTTCAAGCAAAATCTCACACTCTTCCTCATCCACTCTCTCCTTCTAGATCAACTCATGCTTTTCAACTTTTGTTTTTAGATGTTTGGGGACCGGTGCCTATGCTATCCTCTAGTGGTTATAAATTTTATTTTTTCATTGTTGATGCTTTTACTAAATATATTTGGTATTTTCCTTTACATGCTAAATCTGAAGTGTCTACCATTTTCTTAGCTTTCATTAAATTTGTGCAAAATACTTTCTCTAAAAATATCATTGCTGTACAAATAGATTAGGGTGGGGATTTCGCCCCTTTTCTTCTCTTCTTCCCAATTTTGGCATTTCTCATCACATTGCTTGTCTTTATTCTCACGCTCAAAATGGAAGCGTAGAGAGACGTCATCATCACATTGTAGAAACTGAGCTATCCTTTCTAGCCCAATCCTCGGCCCCATCCAAATTTTGGGCTGAGGCATGTCAAGCGGCTATCTTTCTAATTAATAGGATGCCTACTCCAATTTAAAAAATATTTCTCCCTTTCAAACTTTATTCCACCAAAAACCTGATTATAAATTTTTACGAATTTTTGGATGTGCTTGTTGGCCCAATCTTCAGCCTTTTAATCGTTATAAAATGGACATGCTTTCCCAACTTTGTGTTTTTATTGGATACAGTTTAAATCATAAAAGGTTATAATTATTTACACATTCCTACGGGACGAATTTATGTCTCACAGGACGCCCGTTTTGATGAAAATCAATTTCCTTTCTCTGATTCTACTTCTTCCTTAAATAGATCTACTTCTTTATCTTAGCCCAGCTGCCTACAACTCCCATTATTCAATTTATCTCCTTGGCCCATTTCCCCTGAGCCTAGTGCTCTTCCCTCCCCCATCACCCCTTCTTCCTCACCAGTTAGTCATCGTTCCTCTCTAACCCACTCTTCTACCTCATCTTCGGCCTAATCCCCTACTGTTCCTTCGGCCCATATTAGTCCATCTTCTCCAACCCTACCCGATACCACTCCATCGAGTGTCCCTCCTTCATCCTTATCTCTTGCGCCGTCCTTATGAAACCCTATCTTCCCTCCATCACAGACTACATCTTCCTCTCATCCGATGCTTGCATGATCAAAGACCTATCATTCTCGTCCACTTAACTGCATGGATGGCACCTTGCCTTGACCTTTTCCTAAACCCTTCGCCTCTCTTACCGAATCGACCTCCATCCCTGAGGAACCATCATCTTATACGGTGGCTTCCCAATATCTGGCTTGGCGTGACACCATGGCCACTGAATTTGAAGTCCTATTACGAAATCATACCTGGGATTTGGTTCCCCCCTCTTCCAATCTCAACATTCTTGGTCTAAATGGGTTCTCAAAACTAAAAGACATGCTGATGGAACCCTAGAACGTTGAAAAGCTCGACTTGTTGCTAAAGGGTTCCACCAGCAAGTCGGATTCGATTATTCTGAGACATTTAGCCCGGTAGTTAAGATAGTCACTATTCGTTTAATTCTCTCTCCTGCAATAACTCGGAAATGGCCTCTTCATCAACTGGATGTGTAGAACGCGTTCTTGCATAGGGATCTGGAGGAGGATGTTTTCATGCACTAACCAACTGGATTTGTAAATCCTGACTATCCTCATTTTATTTGTAAGTTTCGAAAATCAATCTACGGTTTGAAACAAGCCCCTAGGGCTTGGTTTGCTAAGTTGAGCTCGCGTCTGTTAGATCTAGGATTTCATGCTTCCACATCCGATTCTTCTCTGTTCATTCTTTCCAATGCTTCTATCTCCATTTATGTTTTAGTCTATGTAGATGATATTGTTGGTACTATTTCTAATTCTTCTCTGATCAATGATTTTATTGTTGCTTTGCGTCAATCATTTCCTGTTAAAGATCTGGGCATGTTACATTATTTTCTTGGTATTCAAGTTTGTAGAAATTCTTCTGGTTTATTTCTTTCCCAGCATCGTTATGTCTCTAATCTTCTTCACCGCACCAATATGCATCAGTCCAAAACAATGACTACTCCAATGGCCTCTTCCACTAAACTCTTTGCTGTTGATGAATCCTCATTTGAGGATCCACAACTTTATCGAAGCATAGTTGGAAGTCTTTAATATCTTTCTTTTACTAGACCCGACATTTCGTTTGCAGTTAACAGAGTATGTCAATACATGCATTGTCCTCGTCTCACTCATTGGTAGGCTGTTAAATGCATTCTCCGCTATCTTCGTCTCACCTCTTCCTTCGGCCTATATCTTTCTCCTACTTCTTACTTTAAAATAATTGTTTTTCGGATGTAGATTGGGTTGGTTGCCCTGATGATTGTAAATCTACTGGGGGCTTTTGCATCTATTTTGGTTTACATTTAATTTCTTGGGGTTCAAAGAAGCAACCCACTGTTGCAAAGTCCTCAACTGAGGTTGAATACAAGTCTGTGGCAAATACAACTTGCGAAATTCTATGGTTACAATCCTTATTAACTGAATTAGGAATTGTTATTACTGATATTCTCACTTTATTTTGTGATAATCTTGGTACTACTTACTTATCTGTTAATCCTGTTATGCACTCACGGATTAAACATGTTGATTTAGACTATCATTTTGTCCCTGATCGTGTTGCTGCCAAATCACTTGCTGACAAGTTTCTTCAAAGTAAAGATCAAATTGCAAATATCCTTACAAAACCGCTCTCCTCAGTTCGCTTTTCTCTTCTACGATCGAGCCTCACCATCATTGAAGTGCCGCTTGAGTCGTGGGGGGATGTTAGCACAACTGACTATTTTGCACCCTTGCACACCAGCTCACAGCCCTCACCTGCTGCCAACGTACCACAACAGAATACCCAACAAAACGGCTCACAACAGAAAGGCAAAACCATGTGAGGCCACCTCAAATGCTACGGAAGAAGACTCTAAAAGCATCTAGAAATATTCTGTAAAATGATTGGATTTGTTTTCCACTGTCTATAAATACTTTACTAGCACTCAGTGCTAGATATGGTGAAAATATACTTTTTAATACCACTTTGAAATAGTTTACGCCCATTGAGGCATTTCAACAAATGAATTGTCTTCATACAACTTTGCTATTTCTCTTCAACATATCACTTTTGTAACACTTTGCATGATAACATTATAAAAACAAATATTTCTATAAAATACTTTATAAAAATAATACCATTATAAAAGTACTTTTATTTTATAAGATGTGTAGTGAAATGTATAGTATCATATCATTGATCTTAAAAAATCTTGTAAAATAGGTGCAAAATACTATACGGCAAGACAACCTTGAATTTTTACAAAAAAATATAAACACACGATATATATATATTTTAAATTATGGATGTTCAGGTCAATTTGTAAGCATTTCAATTAATCTTATAGGATTTCAAAGTTAACGAGCAGATAAAAATCTCTAGTGACCATAAGAATAAATGATTATTGAGAAGAAAACTCAAGGTCAGATCAACTGACACATACCTCAACAATATATTTTATAATCATATTTTAAAATAAGGCGTATTATTATAAAATAATATATAAAAATAATATTATTTTATAAAATTATTTTATTTATACAATGTATTACACGTATCATCACTCTTTCTCGTGAAAACAGTACTCTGCCTTCCATTTAAAAAAAAAAAAAAAAAACAGTATTCTGCCCGACAGGGACAAATCTCACGCGCCCTTTAAAGGCGTCAGCACGTGTAGCGTCTAAAAAGCCAAGTGGCGGACCCTCCCCTCTGCGTTTCCGGGCTTTAGAAAGGTTGTGCGACTTATCGATAAGTCCGGGTGATGGTCCTGATGGATCTTAACTGTAAAGTGTAAACAGTTATTATATTATATGCCCATAAAAGAAAAAATCAATAATTCTTTAATTTTCATTTCTTAATATTTTATTTATATTTATAACGCCGTTCTTTAACTTTACGTTTTCTGATTTTCAAAAACAAAAACTCTACGATTTCTGTTTTTGATAACCGTGGACAGATAGGACAGCCTCGTTTGGTTATACGTATATGGATAAAAGATTGTTAAAATAAATTTTTTAATATTATTTATATTTTAAAATTAAAAAAAATTAAATTATTTATTATATTTTATATAAAAATTTTAAAAAATTATAATTATCGATAAAATAATTTATATAATCAAAAGAAGTTTTAAAGAGTTGGGTCTAGTTGAGTCAAAGGATTATTTTACAGATATGGATAATAATATATTTATAATTGTTTAAGAGTAAAATAATCTAATTATGTCATTTTATTAGAAATAATTTTTAATTTTATACAACGAAATAAGTTTTAATTTTATACAACTACTTTCTATTTCATGGGAGTATAAAATAATTATAAAAAAATTGTCGGCCGGTCTATTTTTTAATAAAGAAATATAAAAAAATGTGGCTATATTTTTACTTTTAAGACATGACCTATAAGAGAAAAAACTCATTAAATGAGATTTATGTGAAAAAAATTAATTTTTTAATAATATGTCTTATATTTACTCACTTTCTTTAAAGAGGGTACTGGGTGAAATTTGCACAATGTATCACTATACAAATGATTTATCTAAGAATAATATCAAATTAAAAAAATTGATTTAATTACTATCTAAATCAAAAGATTTAATTTTCATAATAATATTTTTTTTTATCTTATTTCATTTCCATATAATTTTTTTTTTATATAAATATGAATTTATACTCTGTAACAATTAATTGAGAATGCAAAAATGTAGACTTCCAAGTTATCTCTCATTCTCTTCCTACTCTCTTCTTCATTAAAATTTCTACTATATTTTAATTTCTATTACTAGACATTAAAGCGTAAATCGGGCTAACATAATATTGAACTAAATTTAAAATAAAAAATAGAGAATAGAAAGGAATTATAAACAACTCTGACATCATTAATTAAACCCCACAAAAAAAAAACATTATTGTATGGGATTTTTGGTTTTATTCATGCATATTGCTGATTTTATAATAATTAGGGATACATGATATGATTATAGAAGCTGGAATTAGTACATGAGTAGTACTTCATCATCTTTTATTATAACTAGGAAATGCGATCGGGATGTCATCATCGACTTTACCGAATGAGGGATCAGATGGTTCCGGAGCAGTACAGTCCACAAATTTAGTCACTTCTTTGTCTGTGCAAAGTCTAAATTTGAAGCATAATAAAACAAGTAGTGATCTTTTCAAAACACCCGGGGTGAGCACCATGATCAGCAACATGGTTTCGAACAGAATTTACGCTTAGGGGAAACCAATTGCAAGACTTTTAGGACAATCTGTACGTAAGCTAGCCGCTAAAATATCTATCACAACCTCCCAATCATTCAAGCATCCATTTCTCTTCTCGCCTTTCTCTTCTTTAACATCATAATTTCTTCTTCTTCTCCTTTATTTATTTATTTTTATATAGAAGAGCCGATAGCCACACACATAACAGCCACATTCCAAATTTATTAATAAGTTCTCACTTATGATGGATGAATACCTCATTGACATCATTACTCTTGGAGATTTACAAGATATAATGCTAGAAATTAACCCAAAACTAAGTGTCAAAACAATCCAATAAAAAACAGAATAGCTAGCAAAAAAACCCAATTCTAACAAGCCTAAAACAAATAACCATCAATACTCCATATAAAACCTTATTACCAAGCTAAATACAATAATAAAGGAAGAATAAAAGAACCAATCCTAAAGGACCCAATTGAACGAGTACCTAGTAGAGCCTAAAATTTGGAAGACCACTTTAATCGGTTCTCAATATGCCTTTCAGCATATGAGGGATGGAATCAAAATACTCACCAGTGCATTCTTGACTACCCAATCGAGCAAGCCAGTCAGCCGCAGAATTTCCCTCCCTAAAAACATGTTTAACCCTCATATTCAACTCTATTCGAAGATTGCAGATCTCCTCCCAAAAATCTTCTAGATACCATACATTATATCTACCTTCCTCCAACCGATTGACAATCAAAAGAGAATCCATTTCAATTTCAATATTTATAAAGCCATGCGCCTTGCATCTGTGCAACACAAGTAATAACGCCAACAACTCTGTCCTGTTATTGGATCCGATACCAATATATTCAACATATGCAAATTGCAGCATGCCGTCATGGTTTCTAAGCACACCTCCTGCACCAGAATCATTTGAGTTATGAATGCTATTCCCATCCACATTTAGTTTGAACCAACCATTTTCTGGTTTGTCCCAATAAATTGCTTCAACTGCTTCAGACAAGCATTAGTTATCGGCAAGTTTAGTGCAGACAAAATCACACAATCCCTCCTGTTTATCCTTTGAGACATTCTCAACCTACTGGCCACTCAATGAATCCAATACTTGACGTTACACCATAAATCAGTAGATGAAACCTTTTTACCTTCCATGCGAGCCGCACACCGCCAAGGCCACAAACTCCACGTAATAATCGAATCAAACCAATAAGATTACCCACCTGTGAAGCTTTTTTCGTGCGTTGAAACCAAGCCTCCATCGTCTGAGTCCACGTTCTATTTGGAACAAAAGGGATTCCCAAAAGATTGGAACATGTCTGTCATAACTTATTAGCAATTTTTGCAGCATATAAAACATGGTTCAAGTCTTCTACTGCCCCCTCTTCACAACATTCACGCTTTGAAACGACAGGAATGCCAATTCGCCTAATTCTTTCATCCACACTCAAACTCTGTCATAAAGCTTTCCACATGGCAATGAAATTTTTTTTTGGTAAAGCCACATGCTAGATCCAATCGGACCACTGTCTTTTTGGAGCAACAACACACACAAGATCCTAAGCCGATGAAGTGGTGAACTTTCCATCAGACTTCCCTGAACTAGATTATTATATCTGATCCATTTTTTATACCCCCTACTTTGGTTAATATCTTCTCTGCTATCTCCGCTCCCACTATCTGCACTAATTAATCCACATCCCAACTATTCTCAACCATGCATTCCTTAATTTTCAGCTTTGGATGGTCACCAATATTGCACTCAATGCATAATGGCCCAGCTTCTAACCAGTTATCACGCCAAAATGAAATATTTCCTTCTCTAACAATCCATTTGGATCTTCCAATCACAAACGGGATTTGTGCTACAACATTTCTCCAGAATTGAGTCCCTTTCAACGAATTCACTAGTGAGATATGTTGCTCCTTAAAATATTTAGATTTGAAAAAATTAGCCCACAACGAATTTTCAATCAGTAGTTTCCATGCAAACTTTGAATGTAAAGACTTTTGTACCTCAATTAGATTTCGTAGACCAATACCACCCTCATCCACTGGTTTACACATTGATTCCCACTTCACCCATTTCTTTTTTGGTTTTCCCTCAGCCGAACCCCAAAAGAAAGTACTGAATAGGTGATTGAGCATAGCAAATACTGACTTTGAAGCACGTAAGACAGCTAACAAATGTACTGGCAAACTTTCTAACACATGCTTTAAGAGAATTAATCTAGACTCTGAAGATAAAAATCGAGTCTTCCATCCCTCTATTTTCTTCCGTATTTTCAGCACCAAATCATCTAAGTACAAGGTCTTCATACGTCCAATGATTATAGGAACTCCCAAGTATTTAATTGGAAAATTTCCAGGAGTAAAGCCTGTAAGCTACAATATTTGACACTGTCTGGAAGAAGATATTCTTGTAAATAAATATATAGCTGATTTTGCTTCATTGACCACTTGACCCGACCAAGAAACATATAAATTAAGGGTATATTTAACCATCTTAACAGACCGCTTACCCCTATTTACAACAATCACCATATCATCCGCATAAAGCAAATGAGAAATCAACTGACCAGTACGCGGTTGAGAATATAAACCAATGAGACCATCCTGAAATTTCTGCCGCAGAAGTCGGGTAAATACCTCCTCAACTAAAATAAATAAATAAGGCGATATAGGGTTGCCATGAAGAAGACCCCTTCCCCCTTAAAAAAAACTTAAGCTGTTCCATTCATGACCACCGAATACCAAGGGGTAGTAACACATTGATTTATAAGACCACAAACCTCAACTGAAAAACCAAACACTTGAAGGACTTGGAATAAAAAAATCAAATCAATCGTATCATATGCTTTGGCCATGTCAATCTTCATCATAAGATTACCTCCTCTAACCGAAGAATTTATAGCATGCACTAATTCTTGGGTTATGCTAATGTTCTCGAAAATATTTTTTCCCAACAAAAACTCACCTTGTTCCATAGATATTAATCTACTCAAAACCAATGTAAGACGTCCCACCAACAATTTCGAACATATTTTATAGACTACTGAACATAGGCTTATGGGTCTGAAATTTCCATACGATGAAGGATTTGGATCCTTAGGAATTAAAATAATGAAAGAAGAAGTATAGTATCTTGGGATAGAATATCCCAAGAAAAATTCTCGTACAGCCTCCCCTAACTCCACTTTCACCAAACTCCAGCAATGTCTGTAAAAATCGGAGCCAAACCCATCTGGACCTGGGCTACTATTCACCGAATTAGAAAATAGAGCATCCGTAATTTCCTGTTCTGTCGGGACCCTGCATATATCTTGATTTTCCCTTTCCGATACCTCATGTTGAATAAGATGTGAGAGACTAGAAGCATGAGTACTGGATCGAGCCTGAAGAAAATCCTCAAAGTAAATCACAACTTCCTTATGAATTGCTTTTGGGGTTGATAAATTTCGCCCATCATTAAGATTCATCTCCTTAACTACGTTGTGTTTCTTAGCCTGCAAAGCTGCAAAAAAAGATAAAGAAACCTCTCCATGTTCAACCCATGTCTACTTTATTTTTTGAGAAAGCCTGACTTCCTCTTTGTTTAGCTAGGCAGATAGCTCAACTTGCGATGCCAACACATCATTTTCAACTTCCTCTGAATATTGCTCCAGTAATATCCTCTCTTTCCTCAATCCTCTCCTTAAGCCTTTTAATATGGTCCCCTGTTCAGCCAAACACCTCTTTGTTCCATTGTCGTAGCGCCACCTTCAGCCTTTTAAGCTTAGAAGCAAGCTTTACAAACCCCGATCCATTGTCATTCTGTTGCCAAACAGCTACAACTAACCTCCAGAAACCATCGTGTGAGGTCCACATTTGTTGAAATTTGAAAGAACTAGGACCATATCTCATCGAGCTTTCAACCAAACCAAGGATTAAAGGAGAGTGATCAGATGACCTGCGAGCCAAATATTGAAGGGAGCCTATAGGAAATAAATCTAACCACTTGGTGTTACAAAGAGCTCTATCCAACTGAGCCCAACTTCTCGCCAACCCACTCTGTCCATTACACCACGAAAAATGATTTCCAGAGGACAGCACTTCAATCAATCCTCCTACATCAATAAAATTAGACAAATCCTCCATTGTACAAGGCAACAGAGGATGCCCACCTTTGTGCTCACCATCATGCCTTATAATATTAAAGTCACCTATAAGGACTCACGGCAAATCCAATACACCCATAGACACCAACTCAGACCAAATGGGTTTTCTAGCCAAGTATCTGCATTTGGCATACACAGCCGATACCACCACAAAAGAATTAATCAGCAATGTTATGTGTTGACAAGAGGCAGCAAGCACACTAACCTGTAGGTCATCCTGCCAAAAAATCCAAATTTTTCCATCATTGATTCCATTGGAAAAGGATGCATCAAACCGTAATAAATTTTGCCAACGTAAAATTTTAGTATCACTTCTAAAATGTTCCGCCACCATAAGCAATTTTTGTTTATGAATTGTTAATAAAGACCGAAGTCTTTTTTTTTGAGGTTCCAAGACCTCGAGCATTCCAAAATATAGTTTTTCCAATTATAAGTTCAGTCTAAAGGGTCTGCTAGGAGCCCTAGAAGAACTTCGCAAAAATGACTCGTAGCTATCTCCTTCTTCCTGATTTCTGAATCTGAAGCACCATCTTTTTCTTTTTCCCAAATGATTGAGTTGTCTGTCTCCGTCAGAATCAAATAAAGATGTATTAATAGCCTCTTCCATCTCGTGCCTCTATCAACTCCGAACAGAGACCAACATCAACATTCTGCTGGGGAATCAACTCTTCACCATCCGGTCCCAATTCTTTAACTACCACCATGTCATCTGGCACCTCCATAGCCGGGGTCCCAGTAAATTCACCTTCCACAAAACCACTAGTTTCACACCTAACTCCCTAGGGAATCGGAGTTTGTCCCTCATGCAACTCCAGATCATTCCCAGTGTTCATAACCGTGACACTAATATCTAAGGCTCTATTTCAGTAAACAACTCCTTAAACTCCTCTCCCTCCATTGATTTGTGAGTATCCTCCTCCTGGATCTTAGCCTTTGTGTCATCAACATTTTCCTTTTGCATCACATCATATGATTTTTTTGGAATCCAAACACGATTTGGTTCTTTCTTATTTCCCTTCTGCACAGCCTCTTTACAGGTCAACTAGTTGTGTCCCTGCACCTTACATCCAACACAGAAAATCGGCAAAGTTTCATAGACTACTTCTTGGCTAATACTTGTTGGGTTCTTTGGAGTCCCAATCCAAAAAAATTGAATTGGCTTCTGCACAATATTCATCAGAACACATACCCGAGCGCCATCCGTGCATGTAGCACAACGGGTAGCGTTGTCTCGTCTCAAATATATTCCAATCGACACCGTAACAATCTTTAGCATGGCTTCATGATAATAATTAGGAGGCAACCCCGGAAGCATGATCCAAACAGGGGCCATTTCCGGTTCCACATCTTTAGAAAAATCAAGAGACCATTGAAATAATCTGTACATAACCCCATCAATATCACAACTCTCCCTTGTCATGGCTTTTAGAAAGTCTTCTTCGTTTGAAAATCTAACAAAAATGTGCCTCGGCTTCCTCATTGCATATACCACCGGTTGTGCCATCAAGCCCACCTCCCACGAATAAAGCTTCTAATCCGGTCCAAAGATGGTCTCTGACGTAGGAACTTCATCACAATGGCAAAACGGAACGGCTCGGCAGACTTCTCTAATTCCTCTTTTGAAAATTGGACAAAAACCTCACCATCCACAACTTTTGGATGCCGAAAATGAACAACCACTTCAGGAATGGCCTGTGGTGTTTGAGACATGAGATCAGCAAAGGATCATGGTCTCCCAGCCAACATCAAGGGGCCAGGGGGGCCCCCAACGGCTGCCATGACAAAGTCTTGAAATCCAAACCCTAGCATAGCAAAATTTCGACGTTGGACATGTCAGCAAAATGGCAACCTTTACAATGAATGTTATGCACATGATTAACATCATAATTTTGTCTTTCTTTCGACACGACATGATGTTATTTTGCACTCCATGGCCTCTCTCACTTTTGCGCTTGAATATTAGTTGGTGTAATGTTAAAGAGGTGAACAGTCAAAATGGAGTTAATTTCTTATTTCTTCTTACACTTACAGTACGAAATTTGAGCAAGAAAGTGAGGAACCAAAGAAAAGATGAAACCCCATATGCCTAAATTAAACCTGATCCTTGACGAAGAAATGCAAGAACCATTAGACAAAGCAAAACTAGCAAATTAAGAGAGATCAAGACTGACTCACAATGGAAGAACCGATAAGCACTTAGAGAATGAAAAACCATTGTGTGATTGGAGAAGTAAATGTAGCTAGCGTTTATTCTTTTCATCTTGAGACGCAACGCTTCCTTGGTAACATGCGGGACGGGATAGGGCCAACACAGTAGTGAAAATTGATTACAAAGTATAAATTCATATTTATAAAAAAATAATATTATATGGAAATGAAATAAGGAAATTAAAAATCTTAGCATATGTAATTATATATTTTAACGCCATCATTGATATTAAGTTTTGAGTCATTGGCGTTGAGTGAAAAGTGTGAATGATAATAATTTTCTAACATAGCCCCTATATATAATACGAAAATGCTTAGAAGATATGGGCCTAATTACCACGATGATTGCTGTAAAATGAATTTATGAACAATTATTCGGGAGTTTGGACTCGACAATTAAGTGCATGTGTTAGGGAATGAGATGAGATAAGATGATAATTATATTAATAGTAGTGAAATTGTTGGTGATAAGATATTTTTATTGGGTTTTGAGAAATTAGGGGAAATTTTTTGAATAAAAATGTTATAAAATTAAAATATTGTTAGAATATATATTTTTAATATTAATATTTTGGTTTTGAAATTTGAAAAAGTAGTATTTATTTATTTATTTTAAAATTTGGAAAAGTGGTAATGATTAGATGAAAATTTTAAAAATTTGAAATCGAAAAATTTCTATATTTTAGTGATCATGTTTGAGAAGGAAATTATGAGAAATTTTGAGATGAGATGAGATCGTCTCACTTCCCAAACAAGCCCTTAGAGTTGATGACAACTGACAGATAACTACCTAAATACATCATCATCATGTGTAGATGCATTATGGGAAGGAAATTATGGTGGGTGTGTGTATCATGATGTGTTGATGACGGTCAACAAATAATTACCTTAGAGCATTGACAATGGCCTAGTCATTGTCAAGTCTAAATTTTGACTAAAACTTGAGGTTTTGGCTAAAGCCAAGACTCTTGAAGATGTTAATTCATATTGGACTAGCTAGTCCTTTCAAAGTCAAGATAATAATATAATATTATATATTTTCATAATTTTTTTAGTTTTTTTTTTTATATTTTATAAATACACTCGATATATTAATTAATAATTTAATTTTTACTTTCCAGACAAATTATTTAAGATGAAGAAGAAATGAAAAGAAAGTAAATACTTTTTAATAAAATATTCTTTTGGTTAGTGAATAGTAACTCACCAAATATTACTTTTGTTTTACATTTATTGTAGCTCATAACTTGACTTGAAATAATTTGGCTAGTCCAATCTAGTTGGTTTTGAGAAATTTTAGTCAAAATTTAGACTTAATTAGTTGGTATTTGACTAGTCCAATGTCAGTACTCTTATAAATGCATTTATAAACAAAATACAGACAAAATTGTTGTTAAATCTTTATTGTTGTATATATAAATATTAATTCGGACAGCTTTAAATAATTAAGCAAAAAACAATTTAGGATGATGCATTTACTGTATCACTTTTTCTCCAAATCGAGACCCTCAAATCCGAAGAAAAACTTAAAAAAAAATCCCTTTTTCTATTGGCAAAATGATTGTTAAGATGTCACTAACTTTAGCCACATTGATATCGTTCTCATCTTTATAAGAGTAATGGTTAGACTCTTCGATAGTCAACAATGATCGAATGGCTCAAAGATGACGGGAAATTGCAAGTTGCATGATAATCATAAATGAATGACGAAAGCAAATGATCCATTGCATTGGATCATCATCGCATTGCAGCAATTTTCGGTGTTGATTTTACATCTGCATTCACACATAACTATGTTATAGCTCGCTCTCTAGTCTCTATATATACATACGTCCCAACATCCAAGTTTTCTGAACTCAAAAACATTTTATGCAGTGTGGGTGCTGTAGTACTGCAACTGCGACAGCAACAGGAACAGGAACAGGAACATGGTTGCACTAACAACGAAAGCATTGCTTGCTAGCTGCTTGGTTATTGCGACCGGAGTTTACTTTAATTACCTGCAGGCCGGATGATCCTTTCGAATACTTCTATTTGGCCCTTTAATGGCCTGCATCATTGTGCGATAAAACAGGCCCCAACAAGTGTTTCCGGCCGCCCCCTGACTATTTCACTATTCACGGCTTGTGGGCACACATGAAGAATCATAGTCCATACGGTTGCCATTCTCCTAATGCTTTTAACTTTAGCAAAGTATTATTATATCAAAAAATCTTCACAACCTTTTACTATTTATCTATATTCTATATTTTATATTTTTTTTTCTTTTATTAAATATTTTTTATATGAATAGTGAATAGAAAATTTGAAATAGTTTAAAAAGAATAAACTAAAAAAAAAATAAAAATAAAAAATATTAAAATTTAAAAAAATATAAAATATAAAATATGGTAGAGGTTGTGTAACAAAACCCCTTCAAATCCCATCAAAATGAGTACTTCAACAAAACTAATGCAATGTGGAAAAAGGCCTCGTTGCTTGAAGTCTTTAAAGCAAAGAGTAATTAAGTTTTTTCACTTTCTGTCAATATTATTTATTAAATTATTTTTTCCAAAAAAAAAAAGAATAAGACTAACACGATTATTTTTTTATTTTATGGTGTTCTTCTTTTATGAAAAAAAGACATTACTCCCGGAAATCAAACGTACTTTCTCAAACAGTACAATGACGCCATTAAAGCTAAACTAGAGGTGAAACCAGGGACATTTGATTGCACCAAGAATAAGAACGGTCCCAAACAACTGCTCCATAAATAATATTTATAGGGGAGTCAAACTAGGACCTCGTTTGTTTTTGGAGATGAGATAAAAATTTTTGAGATGAGATGAATTGTTTATTTTATTTTGTATTAGAATTTGAAAAAGTTGTAATGATTAAGTGAAAGAAGATGAGATGAATTTGAAAAAGTTGAATTGTTTATTTTATTTTGTATTGAAATTGAAAAAAGTGTAATGATGAAATTGAGATGAGATGAGATGAGATGAGAGTTTTCTGAAAACAAACCAGGCCTAAATTCTTGCTCAGGATTATCGAGCAAGACCGGCCTTCACAAGAAATTACTAGAGCTAATAGAGTAGAGAAAGAAAATAAATCTTTGATATTATTTACTAAAGTGTAAACAGTTATTATTATACGCCCATAAAAAAATCAATTATTCTTCAATTTTCATTTATTAATATTTTATTTATATTTATAACGCTGTTCTTTAACTTTACGATTTATGTTTTTGATAACGGTGGACAGACAGGAGCCCGTTTGGTTATACATATACGAAATTGATGAAAGTTAAAAATTAATGAAAAAAATATTATTAAAATATATTTTTTAGTATTATTTTTATCTTAAAATTTAAAAAAATTAAATTATTTATTATATTTTATGTGAAAATTTAAAAAAATTATAATGATGAAATGAAATGAAATAATTTGTATAATCAAACAAGGCCTTAAAGAGTTGTGTCCAGTTGAATCAATGGGTCTTTTTACAGATATGGATAATAATATACTTATAATTATTTAATAATAAATTAATCTAATTATGTCATTTTATTAGAAATAATTTTTAATTTTATTCAACTGCTTTCTATTTATGGGAGTGTAAAATGATTATAATAAATTATCAAGTCTATTTTTTAATAAAGAAATATAAAAAAATTTGTCTATGTTTTTACTTTTAGGACATGATAAGCTATAAAAGGAAGAAAAAACTCATAAAATGAGACTCATGTAAAAAAAATTAATTTTTTAATAGTATGTTCTATATTTACTCATTTTTTTTAAAAAGAGTGTGAAATTTACATAATCTATGACTGTACAAACCATTTATCTAAAAATAATATCAAATTAAAAATTTTGATTTAATTACTGTCTAAATCAAAAGATTTAATTTTCATAATATATAAGATTTTTAGCTTATTTCATTTCCATATAATATTTTTTTATAAATATGAATTTATACTTTGTAATCAATTAATTGAGAGTACAAAAATCATGTAGACTTCCAAGTTCTCTCTCATTCTCCTCCTACTCTCTTGATCTCCATTTAAATTTCTACTATATTTTAATTTCTATTAGTAGACATTAAAGCGTAAATCTGGCTATCATAATATTGAACTAAATTTAAAAATAAAAAATAGAGAATAGAAAGGAAAAAATATCGGATTGCCATCGTCACCCTCCAGTAGTGTTAGAAAACCTGATGATGATAGACTGGTTTTTGTAACAAATAAAAATTATGAACAACTTTGACATCATTAAAATTAATTAAACCCCTCACAAAAAAACATTATTAATTGTATGGAATTTTCGTTTTATTCATGTTGCAGCATTGCTGATTATATTATACAATTAGGGATACATAAGATTATAGAAGCTAGCTGGAATTACAGTAGTAGTAGTACGTCATGATCATCATCTATCTAGGAAATGCGATCTTGGTGGAATATTTACCGCATGAGCGAGATAATATTCGACCAGGGCAATCCACAAATTTAGTCACTTCTTTGTTTGTGCAAAGTCTTACTTCGACCAGTCGTTTCGGCTTGTTTTTGTTGCATCTAAATGCCCATGATCGTCGCACCGGTAGTACTTCAGACCTTCGAATGGCTTCAATGTACTCACTGAGAGAATACTTTTTATTTCGGCCGGGAGTAATCGGCGGTTCTTTTTTTTTTTTTTTTTAAAGAAGAACTGTACCATAAAATAAAATAAAAATTCGTGTTAGTCTTAATTTTTTTGGAAAAAATAATTTAATAAATAATATTGACAGAAAGTGAAAAAACTTAAATATTACCATGTGCTGCAAAGATTTCAAGTAGCGGGGCTTGTTTCCACATTCCACAAGTTTTCTTGAAGTACTCATTTTGTTTAGATTTGAAATTGAAGAGGCAACAGCCATGCTTTTCCCATTCTTTCTTCCAGAACTTTTGGTTTGAATCTGGTTCTGAGCTTACAAACAGGTTCGGCCATCTTTCGTTCATCATCTCCATGAGCTCTGTCATTTTTCAGCTGCACAAAACAAAAACATGAAGAATGATCATATTATATATACATAAAGTTAGACTTGAGGAACATATATAAAAACATTATTAAATTTAAAACCTCGTCATAGTTAAAAGGATGCTTTCTGCAAATTCTTATATTTCTTCGAGTACTATTGCAATCGTATGACTTAAGCTTGTGGTTCTTGATCTTCTTCTGTGCCCAGAGTCCGTGAATAGTGAAATTGCCAGGAAGCGGGTTGATACAATTGACGTTCGAACCTTCATGGCATACTGATGCAGGCCATTGAAGGGCCAAATAGAAGTAGTCAAAAGAATGATCATCCCGCGGGTAAAAGTAAATTCCGGGCACCAAAACCAAGCAGCTAACAAACAGCAATTTCGTTGTTAATGCAACCATGTTGCTGTTGCAGTAGTACTGCAACCACAGATAAAATGTTTTTGAGTTCAGAAAACTTGGATGTTGAGACATATCATGTATATATAGAGAGATCGAGCTATAACTTTATATATATAACTTACGCATATGTGAATCTAGATGTGAAATCAACTCCCAAAATGTAAAAGGCCGGACACTGGTTGGATGGATATTGGATCATTAATTGCAATCGATCATTTGCTTTCCTTTCATTTATGGTTATCATCCAACTAATTGCAAATATTTTTCATCATCTGGGAGCCATTCGATCATTGTGGACTACCCAACAGTCTTCTAACCATGACTCTATAATTAGGCTAGCGCTATAATATTTGATTAGTGATCATCAAGGTGATCTCCTAGACTACCTCCATATTATTTATAAACTATTCATTACTTTTTTAATACTATTTATTATTTTTAACTATCTTTTTATTATTATTTATAAATCATTTGAAACCACCTCAACATCTAAACATGATAAAAAGTAGGGCTCCATATCAATGTGGCTCAAGCCTACCGACACCTAACAACCATTTTGCCTGTAGAAAAAAGAGAAAAAGATTTCCTCAAAATTTTCCCGAAGATCTCAATAGAGAGAGGTTGACACGAAAAATATATCTTACATTATGTCTTGCTCATTTATTTAATACTGCATAAAAATTTATACAAGCAACAATAAAGTTTTTAACAACCATTTTACCAGTATTTTCATGAAGTAGTTGAACATGGGACTCTAATTAATTGTTTATAAATGCATTTACGTATTAATTATCGACACGGCACACACATCCATCATTTAATAATCGAGTCCAAGGACTACCGAATAATTGTTCATAGTCACACTTTTTCATCCAAAGCCTATGCCTCAATTGCTTGGTCTAACAATAATGATGGCGTTAAAATATATAATTGCATATGCTAATTCTGAGATTTCATTAAAAAGATAAAAAGATATTCTCTGGAAAATAAATAATCAATGAGAATGTTTAAACCTCATGATCTATCCCTTTAAATTATTTTTTTCGGTTTGTTTTTGTAGATAAGATGAATTGAGATAAAAGTTAAAAGTTAAATAAAATATTATTAGAATATATTTTTTTAATATTATTTTTGTTTAAAATTTAAAAAAGTTAAATTATTTATTTTATTTTATATAAAAATTTAAAAAAATTATAATGACTATATTAGATGAGTTGAAAATACTTTTGAAAGCAAACGAGACCATATGTTTTATCGAGAATAAATTTTAATCCTTCAAAATAGTTTTTAAATATATTCTCTGTGAATAAAGAGACAAATGACAATTGCTGACTTTTTTCTTGTCGCTTGAACGGAAAAAAATGTCCTCCAAGATTAAGGCTGAGTTTGGGTGTTGGAGATATCTCAAGTATTCTGAGATTACTCGGTACGGTGGAGAGTAGTTTTACATCCAAACAGGTTTGAAGCATTTTCAAACATCCGAATCTCTCTTCAAAGTACTGTTTGCACTCTCAGAGGTTGTCCATCTCCATCAATGCATGCTCCCCAATGAAAGGCTTTTCGTACAAGCACTTTCTCTCTCCCTCTTTGTCACTATTATATATTATATATAGATAAAAAAATTAAATTAGTATAATATTTATTATTCTTATATAAAATAATAATAAAATAATTATAATATTTATCATTATTATATATATATAAATAAAATCACTATAATATTTATCACTATTATATATAAATAAAAAATAAAATTACTATAATATTTATCATTATTATATATAAAAATAAATAAAATCATTATAATATTTATCACTATTATTTATAAATAAAAAATAAAATTATTATAATATTTATCACTATTATATATAAATAAAATCATGATTTCATCATTATTAAAAAAAAATCAATCATTGATGGGACCCACACCTTTTTCAACTATCTATCCAAAAGTCAACAACTCAATATGTTTCATACATCCAAACAACTCAAAACACTTTCAATGGGACCCACAAACTCACTCCAATCTCTACTCATAACACTTCTCAACACTTCTCACTATCCAAACTAGGCCTAAGTCTGGCTGCAACTCATTTGATTGTTGTTTTAGTAATTTTCTCATCACTTGGATGGACGGAAAAGCTCTTCAGGATGTTTCTACTATGGCCTTTCGCAATTCGCATTACCCTTTGCACGCAGTCTTAACAATTTTGCCCGCATGACTTGCACGTTGTCACCCAGCCTCTACTGGGCTTTCCAACTTTTCACCACGTACTCTCTTGGCCCTATCCCGTCCCGCATGTTACCAAGAAAAGACTAAACGCGGCGTTTACTTCTCCAATCACACAATGGTTTTTCATTCTCCAAGTGCTTATCGGTTCTTCCATGGTGATAATTCAGTCTTCTCTCTTTGCTAGTTTTGCTTTGTCTAATGGTTCTTGCATTTCTTCGTCAAGGATCAGAATTAGGCATATGGGGTTTCATCTTTTCTTTGGTTCCTCACTTTCTTACTCAAATTTCTTACTGTAACTGTCAGAATAAGTAAGAAATTAACTCCATTATGACTGTTCACCTCTTACTTTAACATTACACCAACTAATATTCAAGCGCAAAAGTGAGAGAGGCCATGGAGTGCAAAATAACATCATGTTGTGTCAAAAGAAAGACAAAATGATGTTAAAGAAGACAAATGGATGTATTGGGAGGTCGTGACGGATATTTTAGCGGCTTACAGAGTGTCCTAAAAGTCTTGCAATTGGTTTCCCTTGAGCGTAAATTATGTTCGAAACCATGTTGCTGATCATGGTGCTCACCCCGGGGTCCGACCGCTCCTTGCTCACCCTTGGGTCTAAGCACTTGCCTCTTGTGGTGTTTTGAAAAACCACTACTTGTTTTATGCTTCAAATTTTAAATAATCTTTATAGGGCGTACTCTTGCTCAGGAATTATTTGAGATAATCGAGCAGAGAAAGAAAATAAATCCATGATATTATTCACTGAAGTGTAAACAGTTATTATTATATGCCCATAAAAAATCAATTATTCTTTAATTTTCATTTATTAATATTTTATTTATATTTATAACGTTGTTCCTTAACTTTATGATTTCTGTTTCTGATAAAGGTGGACAGACAGGAGCTTGTTTGGTTTTCCATATATGAAATTGATGAAAATTAAAAATTGAACAAAATATTATTAAAATATATTTTTTAGTATTATTTTTATTTTAAAATTTAAAAAAGCTGAAATTTTTATTATATTTTATGTGAAAATTAAAAAAATATAATAATGAGATGAAATGAAATGAAATAATTTGTGTAATCAAACAAAGCCTTAAAAGAGTTTACTATTATTATTATTATTTTAACAGAAAGAGCCAAAGGTCACATCTCCAATTGTGACCCCGTCTTAATTTTATTGATAAGCCATCACTTGTGGCGAAGGAAAACCGTGGTTACATTCGGAGGCATGGGGTTACAAATATAGAAATAAGTCCAAAACCAGACCTCAAAAACTCAACAACAAGACAAATGCCAAAAAAAAAAAAAAAAAAACAAGACTGAAACACAAAGACGTAACCTGCAAAGAAAAAAAACAAACCTGCATGAACATAATGTTACCTAAAACCAAGAGCAAGAAAGACATACCTGGAGAGAAACCCCCTAGCAAACTACGAATTTTCCGAATATAGGGAAGATCCCCTCTGTCAAGCCTAATGTTACCTCTAATGGAAGCAGGCAACACGGATAACGAAGTCCAAGAGCCAATAAGACCTTTTGCACCCATTTTAGCAAAGCCATCAGCAACTGAGTTACTTTCTCTATAGCAGTGAACTAAAGAAACATGAAGTCCAGCTAGCCGACTTTGTATTTCTTTCCAATAATCTTCTATATACCACAGGTCACATCTCTGAGTTCTCAACCAGTTAAGCACTAACATGGAATCTAGTTCAATCTCCACAAATAAAAGACCCAACTGATCAATGTGCCGAAGCCCATGAAGTAAACCCATCAACTCAGCAAAGTTGTTAGAATTATGACCAGTCGCAACGGCAAACCCGCAAACCAAGTCCCATTTATAATTCCTAATAATACCACCCACACTTGAAGGACTGGGATTACCCAGAGAACAACCATCCACATTCAACTTAACCCAACCAGGCTTAGGATGCTTCCACGTAACCGGAATGGTAATCTCCTTCCTCAAGGTATGTAAAGGCAGATTGAAACAATATAAAATACCTTCATCACGTCGAATGAGCACATTGACTTCCTTAAGTTTTAAAGCAATCCAAGACACCCAATATTTAATGGAACACTAAACCTATTGAATCGACTCCATCAAGCCTTCCATCCTAGCCTTACAGCGACGCCCTCATAGCCGCCAAGTAATGATGGCCGGGAGAAAACCAAGTAATTGACCAGGACGACTAGAATTTCTCGCCTGCCTATGCCAACAATCCACCCTCTGTCTCCATGAGCTACCTTCCATCGAAGGTACTCCAAGAGCAACCGAGCAAATTCTCCAAATTTTTTTTCTACAAAATCCCCTCTTGCAAGAACATGATTAAGATCCTCATCATCATAATTCGAGCAACAATCACAGCGAGAAACTATAGGAATACTAATTTTACGTATGCAGCCACCGGAAAGCATTCATGAATGGTCTTCCACATAGTAATCGAATTTTTTTTAGGAAGAGAAGGATTCTAGACCCATTTTGCCCAAGGAAATTTTGGACCCCTTGAGCAAATGCAATTCCACACACTTTTAGAAGAGAATTTTCCATCAGCATTCGGGAGCCAAATCAGCACATCTTGCCCATCTTTAATCCTACCTAGCTGCAAGATAATATCCTCAGCTTTTTGATGACCAACCAACTGAGTAAATAACTCCAAATTTCAACCCAACTCAGTTTTACAGTCTTCCAATTTAAGATTCGGCAAATCAGAAATCTGAGTACTCTCACATAAAGGAGCAAGATCCTGCCAATTATCACGCCAAAAAAAAAAGGTTTCCCTCCCGCACTTTCCATTTAGAATGATCTTGCACAAGAGGAATACACTGAAAAATCATCTTCCAAAAAAGGGACCCTTCCTTTGGATCCACCATAGAAATATGTCTATCACCAACATATTTAGCATGAAAAAAATTGGACCAAAGAGAATTACCTTTCAATAAATTCCAAACTAACTTCATGTGAAGAGATGACTGCACGTCTCTAATATTACGGATACCCATACCACATTCTGAGATCGGCTTACAAATATCCTCCCAAGAACACTATTTTTTCTTAGTTTTGCCATCTTTAACACCCCAGAAAAAGTACTAATGATTCTTTGAAGTTTCTCCAGAACGGCTTTAGGCGTTCTTAAAATGGAAAGACTATGCACATGAATACTTTGGAGCACATGTTTGATAAGAATCAACCGCGCCCCACTGGATGACAATCTTGCTTGCCAACCCTCCAACTTGGCCTGGACTTTAGCAATCAAATCATCAAAATGAACGATCTTCTGTCTACCGAAAATAATAGGAACTCCCAAATATTTGAAAGGAAAACATCTTTCCATAAAACCAGTGAAGCGAAGAAGATCCCGACGTCTAGACAGAGAAATTTGCGATGAAAAAAAAAATATTGGATTTCTTTTGGTTAACAACTTGCCCCGACTATCGTTCATAAGTCTTCAACACCTCAATAATAGCTTTGAAAGAAGCCTTTCCCCCATTGCAAAAAAGCACCATATCATCAGCGTAAAGTAGGTGAGAAATAATAGGGGATCCCCTTGGATGATAAAACGGAATGATCTTGCCCATATCAACCTTTTTTTTATCATTCTTGAAAAAATTTTCTCAACTAAAATAAACAGATAAGGAGAAATAGGATCACCTTGCCGCAACCCTCGACCACCTTTAAAGAATCCTTTGGGGACTCCATTCATAACCACGAAGAACCAAGGATTAGAAATGCAATGTCTGATCAGCATGCAAAAAAATTTCGAGAACCGGAATGCTTTTAGAACATGCGCCAGGAAGAACCAATCCACATTATCATAGGCATTCGCCATATCAATCTTCAAAGCAACATTACCACCATACGATGGTTTATTGATAGAATGAATCATCTCTTGAGTCACACTTATATTTTCAAAAATGCTGCGACCCGGAAGAAAGGCTCCTTGTTCCGGAGAGATAATTTTAGCAAGTAAAGGAGAAAGACGGTTAACCATAATTTTGGAGTAGATCTTGTAGAACACTGTGCAAAGGCTAATCGGCCTAAACTTATCAAAGCTCGTCGGATTGTCCACCTTCAAAATTAAAACCAAGAAAGTAGCATTAAAAAAATGTGGAAGAGCCATACCTTGAAAAAACTCTGCCATAGCCTCAACAACATCAATACCCACAATGTGCCAACAAGATCGATAGAAGCCTGATCCAAATCCGTCAGGACCCGGGTTGCCATCTTCCGGAATAGAACAAAGAGCATCATACACTTCTTGAGCTGAAGGAACACGGGAAAGGAAATTATTATCATCAAGCAAAATAACCGGTTGGAACAAATCCTCCAACAATGGCTCATCACGAGGATTGCTAGCCTCCAAGAACTGAGAAAAATAAGATATAGCCCCATCATGGATCCGCTCAGGTGGGGATAGAATAGTACCATCCTCAAGCTTCATCTCTTTCACCTCTTTATGCTTACGACAACTGATAGCCCGGAAGAACACTGAGTTAGCTTCATCCTACTGAATCCAGCCTTATTTAGCTTGTTGAGATAAGCATTTTTCTTCCCTATCCAGCCAAACAGAGAGCTCCATCTGGGAGGCAATTAAATCATCCTCCACGTCTTCTGAAAAAGCATATTGCAAACTGACCTCCAAGCCTTTAATGCGGTCCTCAAGAACAGCAATGTGAGTATCCGTCCTACCAAAAATATGCTTGTTCCAAGATCTTAGCGCAATCTTTAATCTTTTAAGTTTAGTCACAAGCCTATACAACCGTGAACCACCAACATCTTCACCATTCCAAGAGACTGAAACACAATAAAAAAAAGCGAATGCGAGACCTACATTTGTTGAAATTTAAAAGAAGGAAAGCCATAGGGAACAACTGATTATCTAGCAAAACCATCATCGGCGCATGGTCAGAAGAAGTGCATGCCAAGTATTCCATATGTGCATCAGGGTAGACATCCAGGGCCACCGTATTAAGAAAGCAACGGTCAAGGCACGCCCAGTGACGCGATCTATCAGAATGACCATTACACTAAGAAAAATAATTCTCACTAAAAGGCATATCAAGCAACCCACAAGAACCCACCCACTCATTAAATTCCTTCATGGCCAAGGCCAATATCAGCCTACCCTTTCTGTGCTCCGACTCATTCTTAATAATATTAAAATCATCAATCACCACCCAAGGCAAGTTGTGAATATTAGCATCCCTCAAAGAATTCCAAAGCCTTCTGCGCTCCAAGTAGGAACATTTAAAATTGATCCCCCATAAATGAAAAAAATTATTATAGAAAAACTTTATTTAAAAATTCATATTTTGATATATTAAGACATTCTAATATATAAAAATGAAAAATGCTTTAGCCATTAAGATATTACCAAAAACAAACTCACAAAATGATGTAATATGATAGATTGTAAAATGACTTTTATTATAAAATAGATTTAATATACCATGAGATTACGTCACTTTATGAGTTTATTTTTCTAAAATCTCTTTAAAGCCGCAACACTTCCCAATAAAAATATGTCATGCATATTAAATAAAAATAGAGTTTTGATTATTATTTTTAATTATTTGGAGTCTAACAACAACTAATGTATTGACCACCCAGGCTTTCAAATAGGATCAGAAATTTTAACACTACAAAAAATAAAAAAATTATTTTTAAAATACAAAATAATCTTTTTAAAATAAAGATAATAATTATTTTTTTTACTATAATTTATCAAGATTCTCATATTATTATAGTATTAAATAATTGGAAAACTATTTATTATTATTTATTTATCAATAATCCCCTACATTGTGACTAGATTCGGGTTGATTTATTAAACATATTATGATTAAATAAAATCTCAGGCTACTTGAGATAAGTCTGTAGGAATTTCGGATTAATTCTTAGTTTTTAAATAAAAAATTAAAGATTCTATAAATAATAGAATAAAACGGAAGCGAGATCCAGTTCAACTGATCCAGAAGGTAAGAATTCCAGTTTTCTGTTTTCTGAGAAGAAAAGCAAGAAAGTCTTATAATTCAGTAATGAATAATGATGAATAGTTTTCTTTTTTTATTCTGAATGTTATTAATCATCTGTTAAGAGCGTGGAAAGGTACTAACCGTACTATTTCTAAAAAGATATTATTTATATAATTATATTTTACAAAAAATATTATTTATAAGGCTGATTTGAATTCAGATATGAGATGAGATGATTTTAAATGAAAGTTAAAAGTTAAAAAAAAATATTGTTAGAATTTTATTTTTTAATATTATTACTTTTTGTGATTTAAAAAAATTGAATTGTTTATTATATTTTGTGTGAAAATTTAAGAAAGTTATAATGATGAGATAAGATAAGATGAAACATAATTTTCTGAATCCAAACGGGGCCAATTAGTCTTCTTTGGATTCAAAAATTATTTCAACTTATCTTATCTCATTTAATCATTATAATTTTTTTAAATTTTTAAAAAAATTTTAATAAAAAAATTTAATTTTTTCAAATTTTAAAAAAATAAAAATATTAAAAAATATATTTTAATAATATTCTATTCAATTTTTAACTATTGTATCATCTCATCTCAACTTACTATCCAAACTTAGTATAGATTAGTGTTTTTATTTTATTTTTAAAATTAAAAAATTAAACGAAAGTACCGTACAACAATGTAGCATCATCTTTAAAAAAATTTAAATGCATGTCACTTTTTGTAACACTTTACATAATAATATTATAAAAATACTATTTGATGGATCTTATTCTCTAACTGTAAAGTGTAAACAGTTATTATTATATGCCCATTAAAAAAAAAAAATCAATTATTCTTATATTTTCATTTATCAATATTTTATTGATATTTATAACGACTGTTCTTTTAACTTTACGATTTCTGTTTTTGATAAGGGTGGACAGATAGGAGAGGTGAAGCCTCGTTTGGCTATTAATGATAATTAAAAATTGAATAAAAAAATATTATAAATATTTTTTAATATTATTTATATTTTAAATTTTAAAAAATTAAATTATTTATTATATTTTATATAGAAATTTTAAAAAATTATAATTATCAGATGAATAAAATAATTTGTATAATCAAACGGGTCCAGTTGAGTAAGAGGGTCTTTTTACGGATATGGATAATAATATATTTATAATTATTTACTAATAAATTAATCTAATTATGTCATTTTATTAGAAATCATTTTTAATTTTATACAACTACTTTCTATTTCATGGGAGTATAAAATAATTATAAAAAAAGTCTATTTTTTAATAAAGAAATATAAAAAAATGTGTCTATGTTTTTACTTTTAGGACATGAGCTATACAAGAAAAACTCATTAAATGAGATTCATGTGAAAGAAAGTAATTTTTTAATAGTGTCTTACGTTTGCTCACTTTCTTTAAAGGGTATGTGAAATTTGAACAAACTGTACAAATCATTTATCTAAAAATAATATTAAATTAGAAAATTTGATTTTATTACTATCTAAATCATAATAAGATTTTTACCTTAGTTCATTTCCATATAAGTTTTTTTTTTAATATTTTATAAATATGAATTTATACTCTGTAATCAATTAATTGATTGAGAATACAAAAATGTAGACTTCGTCTAAGCTGTTCTCTCATTCTCCTCCTAGCTAGTAGCTACTCTCTTCTTCATTTCAATTTCTACTATATTTTAATTTCTATTAGTAGGTAGACATGTGTTGGAGTTTACAGAAACATATAGAAGGTCTGGAGTTAAAAGCTCAAGAAGCCAAACAGATTCATGTAATTGACAGTTAAGTTAGTTAGCTGACTATGAATACTAGTGGTCCAGATGTCAAGATGTAAATAGTCATTGTATCTATAAATGAACATGTTCAGTAGCATTGTAATTCATTCGATCATAATGAGAAGTACAGAGTATTTTTCTCTTCCATAGTTTTTCTGCTAGTTCTGTTTTCTATAGTTCTCTTTTCTATAGTTTTACATGGTATCATCGTGTATAAGTCTTCCGTTGTCCTCTTCAAATCTTTCTCAATTCTTTCTTTCTTTCTTGCTTCTATGGCGGATCAAACTGTGAACACTGAATCTACTACAAATTCTGCTTCTATGGCAAATGCTGGTGATTCTTCAAGAAATCCATCGGATGATTCTTCAAGTCCTTACTATCTGCACCCATCAGATAATCCTGGAGCACTTTTAGTTTCTGAGATCTTCACTGGTGAGAACTACGTTGCATGGAGTAGATCTATCTCCATTGCCCTCACAGTAAAGAACAAGATTGCATTTATAGATGGTACTTTGCCTCAATTAAATCTTGGTGATTCTCGGATTCGAACTGCTTGGTTAAGAGCAAATAATCTTGTCTTATCTTGGCTAATGAATTCAATAGCTAAAGAGATTCGTGGGAGTTTACTGTATTTCACAAGTGCATATGACATTTGGGAAGAACTCAAGACAAGGTACCTTCGAAGTGATGGTCCAAGAGTTTTTTTTCTGGAAAAGTCTCTTAGTTCAATTTCTCAAGGATCAAAATCTGTTACTGAGTACTTTAATGAATTCAAGACCCTCTGGGATGAATACATCAGTTACAGGCCAATTCCAAATTGTAGATGTGGAATACTCGACAGATGTTCTTGCAATCTTTTAAAGAACTTCACAGACAGGCAGCAATCTGATTATGTCATGAAGTTTCTCATTGGCTTGCATGATTCTTTCTCTATGATGCGAAGTCAACTACTTCTCCAATCTCCTTTGCCTTCTATGAGCAAGGTGTTTTCTTTGCTGCTGCAAGAAGAAAGCCAAAGATCATTAACAAATGCTGTTGGCATTCCTATCGACTCTCATGCAATGATTGCTGCACAAACACAGAAACCAGTTATTACAAATGGTACTCGGTTCACAAAATCAAAAGCTAAAGTAGATGTCACCTGTTCCCATTGTGGATATACTGGTCATCTTGCAGATAAATGCTTCCAATTAATTGGATATCCACCTGGATGGAAAGGCCCACGTGGCAAGAGAGTTTTTCCTACTCAACTTGGAAATACAAACACCAAATTGCCTACTGCAAATGTTGCTTCTTCTTTGGAGACAGATTCAAGAATCTCAAATATATTTTCTCAAGAGCAAATTCAAAACCTGCTGTCACTTGCAAATAGCTTATCCCATACACACATAAATTCTAATTCTACAGCAAACATTGCTTCTACCTCAGGTATTATATCTTGTCACACTGTTTCTGTTAGCCAAAATAATTCTCCATGGATTCTTGATACAGGAGCAACAGATCATATGATCTGTTCTCCTCATCTTTTCCATAAAATTCACATACCCAGTAAATCATCTATGGTTCATTTACCTAATGGCCAATCTGTTCCAATTGCCTTCACTGGAGATGTACATTTCTCATCTGATATAACCTTACATAATGCTCTTTATATTCCTTCATTCAATGTCAATCTCATATCTGCTTCAAAACTCACTAAAGAAAATTCTATTTGATTGTTTTTCTTTCAATCCAAATGTATTTTGCAGAATCTAATCAGCTGGAAGATGATTGGGCTTGCTGAAGTAAAGTCTGGCCTATACCACCTACAACAGCCTTCTGTTCAAGAAAGGAGTAAACCAGACTTGAATTGTGTACCTTCTGTTTTTTTACAACATGCATTAAAGCGTAAATGTGGCTAGCATAATATTGAACTAATTTTTTTTATCATTATTTAAAAAATAAAAAAGAGAATACAAAGGAAAAAATTATCGGATTGCCCTCGTGACCTCGTCACCCTCCAGTGTTAGACAAACCTGATCATGATGGATCACTGGCTATATAATAATTAGGGATACATGATAAGATTATAGAAGCTGCTGGAATTACATGAGTGCTACTTGATCATCTTTAGATCATCTTTACTATTATAAATAGGAAATGCGATCGGGATGGAATCATTGCATGAGTCAGATGGTCCCGGAGCAGTGCAATTCTGAAATCAGTCACTACTAGTTGTTTATCTGCGCAAAGTCTTACCTCTTGCAGTTGTTGGAGACCGTTCTTGTTCTTGTTGCACAGAAATGTCCCTGGTTCCACATTTAGTACAGTTTGAATGGCTTTAATGTATTGTTTGAGAAAGTACGTTTGATCTCCTTGAATAATGTCTTCGTTTTTTTTTTTTCAAAAAAGAACACCAGAAAATAAAATCCGTGTTAATTTTAATTTCCTTTTTTTTTGGGAAAAGAATATGTTGACAGCTGAAAGTGAAAAAACTTAAATATTACTGTCTTCCAAAGATTTCAAGCAGCTGGGGGGCTCTTTCCCACATTCCACAAGTTTTCTTGAAGTACTCATTTTGTTTAGATTCGAATGTGCAATAGCCATGCTTTTCCCATTCATACTTCCAAAACTTTTTGTTCTGCTGATCTGGTGATGAGCTTCCCTCGATCAGGTTCGGCCACCTTTTATTCATCATCTCCATGAGCATCTTGTCCTTTTTCAGCTGTACAAATTAAACAAAAACATGAAGAAAAAAAACCAATAATTAATTAGCATCCATGAAACACTATGTTAACACTATATATATATATATATATATATATATATATATGTTGGCCGAATGTCGACCGTTGTATACACAATATCGCTCGTTGCTGCAACTGTTCTAAAAACAAAATTCAATGTCAATTTGGTTGCGTAAAAGACTTGAGGAGCATATATATAAAAACATAAATATAATACCTCGTCATAGTTAAAAGGATGATTTCGGCAAATATCTTTATGTATTATAGTATCGTCGCATATGTATGGCTTATCATTACTCGTCTGTGCCCACAGCCCGTTATAGTGAAATTGCCAGGGACCGGCTTGAAACACACGTTCAAATCTGTACTATCGCAGAATGATGCAGGCCATTGAAGGGACAAATAGAAGTGGTGAAAAGAATCATCCCGCGGGTAAAAGTAAATTCCGATCGCCAAAACCAAGCAGCTAGCAACGGCCAGCACTTTCGTTGTTAATGCAGCCATGTTTCTGTTGCCGTTGCAGTTGCAGTACTACAGCACCCACACTGCATAAAATGTTTTTGAGTTCAGAAAACTTGGATGTTGGGACATATGTATATATAGAGAGAGCTATATATAACTACATACATACTTATGCATGTGTGAATCATGTAGATGTAAAATCAACTCCGAAAATTCAAAAGGACACTGGTTGGATGGATGGATCATTAATTGCAATCGATCATTTGCTTTCCAGCTTTCAATTATGGTTATCATGCAACTTGCAAATATTTTTCATCATCCGTGAGCCATTCGATCATTGTTGACTACCGGCCAAGAGTCTAACCATGACTCTATATCAATAGGCTATATATCTTTGGTCGGTGAGAGAATCTCAGATCACCTCAGAATTATACATCACTACTATTCACAAATTATTTACTATTTTTTTAATATTATTCATTATTTTTTCACTATCTTCTACATGAGATCATCTGAAATCATTTCAACATCTGAACCTAGCGCTAAAGCCTACATACATCTAACAACCATTTTGCTGGCCTGTAGAAAAAAGACAGAAAGATTTCTTCAAATTTTTGTTTGAACCTGAAGATCTCAATAGAGAGATGGAGGGTGACACGATAAATAAATCTTACAATATTATCTCTTGCTCATTAAATACTGTCTGAAATTTTATTCAAGCAACAATAAAGTTTAACAACCATTTTGCCTGTATATATTTTCATGAAGTGGTTGAACATATATAGGACTCTAAATTAATTGTTTATACAAAAATTCTACTCAACCTCCTATTATTCACATCACACTCCACACTCCATCTTTTTTTTTAATTTTTTTTATCAAATATATTTTTATATGAATAGTGAATAAAAAATTATAAATAGTTTAAAAAAAATAAATTCAAAAAAAATTTAAAAAAATATTAAAAAATAATAAAAAGTGTGGAGTGTGGAGAAGATGAATAGCAAAACCCTTGTTTATAAATGCATTTCCGTAATTATCGACCCGTCAGCACAGGATGCATGCACACACCCATCATCACTTAATAATCGAGTCCTAGGACTACCGAATAATTAGTCTCGTTTATTTTCAAAATCATTCTCATCACATCTCATTTTATTTAATCATTATAATTTTTTTTAAAAATTTTCACATTAAATAAAATAAACAAATTATATTTTTCAAATTTCAATGACTCAAAATTTCTTGGTCTGACAATAATTATGGCGTTAGAATATATAATTGCATATGCTAATTCTGAGATTTCATTAAAATGACAAACAGGTTTTTATGAAACTAAATAATCAATGAGAATGTTTAAACCTCACGATCTATCCCTCTAAACATTTTTTTTTGTTTAATTTGTTTTCGCAAATAAGATGAGATGAATTGAGATAAAAGTTAAAAGTTGAATAAAATATTATTAAAATATATTTTTTAATATTATTTTTGTTTTAAGATTTTAAAAAATTAAATTTTTTATTTTATTTTGTGTGAGAATTTAAAAAAATTGTAATAATTATATGAGATGAGTTGAAAACCTCACTGTTTTATCGAGAATACATTTTAATCCTTCAAAATCTTAGATTTTAAATATATTCTCTGTGGATAAAGAGACAATTGTTGATTTTTTCTTGTTGATTTGATTGTTCTTTTAGTAATTTTCTCATCACTTGGATGGACAAAAAAGCCCTTCTGCAGGTTGCTTCTACTGTGTCCTTTCGCATTACCCTTTTGGTCATTGTACGCACTCTTAAAAATTTTGTCTCCATTAGGGCTGCTACCCGCATGGTGCGGGGCGGGGGATCCTGCACCATGCGGGGGTAGGGTTTTTTCCTCTGCCCCGGTGGGCAGGGAAAAAAACCCCACCCGCCTTGCCCACCTAGGCCAACACATTAGGTCTAAAAAGGAAAACTTTGATCCAAAAAATTTTTTTAGACTTAAATTATAATATAATTTAAATTATAAATTAAAATTTATAAATACAAAAAAAACTTAAACTCATTAGAGTTAGATTTTGGATTATCTTGGCCTTCAAAGCCAACCTTTATAAGAAAGTCAAAACAATACAATAGTCATCTTTAAACAATGTGGGACTTAGTAGCCAATGACTTGAATACAATTTTAAGTTTTTAATAAATTGTATATATCTCTACGCAATATATTTTTATATATATATATATATATTAATATAAAAAAAATTATATATGTTGAGCGGAGCGGGGGGTAGGGCGGGGCCCGTCGGTGTCATCTTCCCCCCCCCCCCCCCCCCGCGGCCACTCTAGGCCTTATCCATGCGAGACGGGGTAGCGGGGTACGGGGCCCTGCTGCTCACCCCTAACCCCCATGACTTCAGTGACTTGCATGTTGTCACGTTGCCTCGCTTTCCAACTTTTCACTACTCTCTTGGCCCTATCCCGTCCCGCATGTTACCAAGAAATGACTAAACGCGGCGTTTACTTCTCCAATCACACAATGGTTTTTCATTCTCCAAGTGCTTATCAGTCTTCTCTCTTGCTAGTTTTGCTTTGTCTAATGGTTCTTGCATGTCTTCGTCAAGGATCAGGTTTAGGCATATGGGGTTTCATCTTTTCTTTGGTTCCTCACTTTCTTGCTCAAATTTCTTACTGTTAAGTGTCCGAAAAAGTAAGAAATTTACTCCATTTTGACTGTTCACCTCGTACTTTAATATTACACCAACTAAAGCCTCGTTTGTTTTCAGAGATGAGATGAGATGAGATTAAAGTTAAAAAGTTGAATAAAATATTGTTAGAATATATTTTTTAATATTATATTTGTTTTGAGATTTAAACAAATTGAATTGTTTATTTTATTTTGTATAGGGATTTGAAAAAGTGTAATGATGAGATGAGAGGTTTTTAAAGTTTTCAAAATTTTGAATTTTAGTCTTGAAAATAAACAAGGCTTAATATTCAAGTGCAAAAGTGAGAGGCCATGGAGTGCAAAGTAACATAATGTGGTGTCAAAAGAAAGAAAGAGTGATGTTAAAGAAGAGAAAGGCAAGAAGAGAAATGGATGCATTGGGAGGTCGTGGCCGATATTTTAGCGGCTTATAGGGTGTCCTAGAAGTCTTGCAATTGGTTTCCCTGAGCGTAAATTCTGTTCAAAACCATGTTGCTGATCATGGTGCTCACCTCGGGGTCTGACCACTCCTTGCTCACCCCTACGTCTGAGCACTTGTCTATCGCGGTGTTTTGAAAAAACAACTACTTATTTTATTATGCTTCAAATTTTAAATAATCTTTATAGGGAGAGTCAAACACATACTCTTGTCCAGGATTACTAAGCAAGACGGTCTTCACAAGAAATTATTTGAGATAATCGAGCAAAGAAAGAAAATAAATCATTGATATTATTCACTAAAGTGTAAACAATTATTATTTTATGCCCATAAAAAATCAATTATTCTTTAATTTTCATTTATTAATATTTTATTTATATTTATAACGTTGTTCTTTAACTTTTCAATTTCTGTTTTTGATAACGGTGGACAGACAGGAGCTTGTTTGGTTATACATATATGAGATTGATGAAAATTAAAAATTGATTTAGGAGAATTTGTGGGCATTGTTTTAAATATCGTACCGTATTGATCAGTATATGTTGTACTGACCACTGATTCGGTACAAGTATTACATATATATATTTCGTACCGGCCCAAATACCGATATTTGGCCCTCAATTACAAGTTCATTTTTTGACCTTCAATTCAGATTAAACTATTTATAATTCATATATATGTATTTATATATAATTTATTCATATATAAACTATTATTTTAGAATATAATTTATATATATAATTTATTCATATATCGACTATCCCGAAACTGTACACGAAATGATATCGATAAAGAAATATTCATTCTAGTGCCTTGACAGGTACGACATCTGGTACGGTATTCAAAACTTTGCCTGCAGGGCCATTTCCCATAAAGTAATGAGACCTAACACGTATGCAATGCTAAGCATGAGTTCGAGCGAGTTTGAGTTCATGAGATATTTTTTAATATTTTTTTTTTAAAATTTTAAAAAAATTAATTATTTATTATATTTTATGTGAAAATTTTAAAAAATATATAATGATGAGATAAAATGAAATAGTTTGTGTAATCAAACAAGGCCTTAAAGAGTTGTGTCCAGTTGAGTCAAAGGGTCTTTTTACAGATTATGGATAATAATATACTTATAATTATTTAATAATAAATTAATCTAATTATTTAATTTTATACGAAATAATTTTTAATTTTATACAACTACTTTCTATTTCATGGGTGTATAAAATAATCATAAAAAGAGTTTCCAGCCTATTTTTAATAAAGAAATATAAAAAAAAATTGTGTCTATGTTTTTACTTTTAGGACATGAGCTATAAAAGAAAAAAACTAATAAAATGAGACTCATGTAAAAAAATTAATTTTTTAATAGTGTGTCTTATATTTACTCACTTTCTTTAAAGGGTGTGCATGAAATTTGCATAATTTATGACTGTACAAATCATTTATTTAAAAAGAATATCAAATTAAAAAAATTGATTTAATTACTATCTAAATCAAAAGATTTAATTTTCATAATATATAAGATTTTTAGCTTATTTCATTTCCATATAATATTTTTTTATAAATATGAATTTATACTTTGTAATCAATTAATTGAGAGTACAGAAATCATGTAGACTTCCAAGTTCTCTCTCATTCTCCTCCTACTCTATTCTCCATTTAAATTTCTACTATATTTTAATTTCTACTAGTAGACATTAAAGCGTAAATCTGGCTATCATAATATTGAACTAAATTTAAAATAAAAAACAGAGAATAGAAAGGAAAAAATATCGGATTGCCATTGTCATGACCCACCAGTGTTAGACAATTAACCTGATGATGATATAGACTGGTTTTTGTAACAAATAAAAATTATGAATAACTTTGACATCATTAAAATTAATTAAACCCCTCACAAAAAAACATTATTGTATGGGATTTTTATTTTATTCATGCATATTTCTGATTATATTATATAATTAGGGATACATAAAATTATAGAAGCTGAGATTACAGTAGTAGTAGTAGTACTTCATGACATGATCATCTTTATAATTAACAAACAGCACTTTCGTTGTTAATGCAACCATGTTGCTGTTGCGGTACTACAACCACACATAAAATGTACATGTTTTTGAGTTCAGAAAACTTGGATGTTGAGACGTATCATGTATATATAGAGAGATCGAGCTATAACTTTATATATATAACTTACGCATGTGTGAATCTAGATGTAAAATCAACTCCCAAAATGGAAAAGGCCGGACACTGGTTGGATGGATATTGGATCATTAATTGCAATCGATCATTTGCTTTCCTTTCATTTATGGTTATCATCCAATTAATTGAAAATATTTTTCATCATCTGTGAGCCATTCGATCATTGTTGACTACCCAACAGTCTTCTAACCATGACTATAATTAGGCTATATTTGATTAGTAGGGTGATCACTTTAGACTACGTCATTATTATTTACAAATTATTTACTATTTTTTTAATATTATTTATTATTTTTCATGATCTTTTTATTATTATTCACTGATCATCTGAAATTATCTCAATATTCAAACGTAACATGATAAAAAGCAGAGCTCGACACCTAACAACCATTTTGCCTGTAGAAAAAAAGAGAGATTTCTTCAAAATTTTCCAAAAAATCTCAAGAGAGAGAGAGAGAGGGTGACACGAGAAATAGATCTTACATTATCATGTCTTGCTCATTTAATACCGTATAAAATTTTATACAAGCAACAATAAAGTTGAACAAACATTTTGCCTGTATTTTCATGAAGTAGTTTAGCATAGGACTCTAAATTAATTGTTTATAAATGAATTTACGTAATTATCGAGACGTCAGCACATGATGCACACACATCCATCACTTAATAATCGAGTCCAAGGACTACCGAATGTAATTTACGTATGTATATATATATAAAGAGCTATATTTGTAATATATATATATATATATATATATATATATATATTATCAGAAATGTTAAATCTATCGAAAAAGTGTCTCGAAAGTGTGTTCCAAAGCAATTATTATTTTTTACTTAATAATTAAAGAAGTATTTTTTAATGATGTTGTGAATTTTTTTTTTAAATATTTATGATGATTAAAAAAATACATGAAAAAAAAGAAATAAAAAATAAAAAAATGAAATGCACTTATTAGAACACATTTTCGAGACACTTTTTTCGATGAGTGTAGTGTTACTCTATATTTATATATATATATATTTATAGGTACACACTTATGCATGTGCGAATTTAGATGTAAAATCAACTCCGGGAATTGAAAACTAGGATATATACTGAATGGATGAATGGATGAATATTGGAAAAAGATGATGATGATGATCAGTTGCTTTCCTCCATTAATTTATGGTAATTATCATATATGCAACTTGCAACTTTCCATCATCTTGAGCCATTTGATCATTGTTGATCACTACCGAATTGAAGAGTCTAACCACGACCCCAAAGATAAGAAGCAAGACTCCATATCAATGTGGCCAAAGTATATAAATGACATCTAACAACCATTTTGCGGGCCTGTAGAAAAAGACAAAAAGATTTCTTCAAATTTTTGTTTGAACCTGAAGATCTCAATAGAGAAAGGGAGGGTGACACGAATAAATCTAACATTATGTCTTGCTCATTTAATACTGTCTGAAATTTTATTCAAGCAACAATAAAGTTTAACAACCATTTTGCCTGTATTTATTTTCATGAAGTAGTTGAACATTTATAGGACTCTAAATTAATTGTTTATAAATGCATTTACATAATTATCGACCCGTCAGCACATGATGCGCACACCCACATGATCATCACTTAGGGCTGGTTTAGATTTAGAGATGAGAAGCGATGATTTTAAATAAAAAATTAAAGTTAAAAAAAATATTTTTATAATATATATTTTTTTTTTTGGATTTGATAAAGTTGAATTATTTATTATATTTTGTATGAAATTTTGAAAAAATTGTAATGAAAAGATGGGATGAAACACTTTCTGAATTCAAATGGGGGCTTAATAATCAAGTCCTAGCTAGGACTACTGAATAATTAGCCTCGTTTATTTTTACAAATATTCTCATATCATCTCATCATGATTACAACTTTTATAAAATTTCAACAAAATAAAATAAACAATTCAATTTTTTCCAATTTCAATTACTCAAAATTTCTTAGTCTAACAATCATGATGGCGTTAAAATATATAATTGCATACGCTAATTCTGAGATTTCATTAAAACGACAAATAAATTCTCAGGAAAATAAATAATCAATGAGAATGTTTAAACCTCATGATCTGTCCCTTTAAACATTTTTTTGTTTAGTTTCTTTTAGCAAATGAGATGAGATGAATTGAAAAAAAAAGGTTGAAAATTGAGTAAAATATTATTAAAATATATTTTTAATATTATTTTTATTTTAAAATTTTAAAAAATTGAATTGTTTATTGTATTTTGTGTGAAAATTTGAAAAAATTATAATGATTATATGAAATGAGTTGAGAATACTTATGAAAACAAACCTAGCCACCTCACTGTTTAATCCAGAATACATTTTAATCCTTCAAAATCTCAGATTTTAAATATATTCTCTGTGGATAAAGAGACAATTGCTGATTTTTTCTTGTTCATTTGATTGTTCTTTTAGTAATTTTCTCATCACTTGAATGGACGGAAAAGCCCTTCAGGTTGCTTCTACTGTAGTACTGTGGCCTTTGGCATTACCCTTTTGGTCATTGTATGCAGTCTTAACAATTTTGCCCCCATGACTTGCACGTTGTCACCCATGAAACTATCTTCACAAGAAATTACTTGAGATAATCGAGCAAAGAGAGAAAATAAATTCTTGATTTGGGTCAGCGAACAAGGTCAATCCTCTTACTCGAGATTATTGAGCAAGTCATCTTGATTTCGATGAGTTCCGCAAAAAATGAAAGTGCTCACTCTAAGGTGAGCAACGTTAAGTATTATGAAGGTCACTACCTCAGCGAGCAATGCAGGAAAGCAAAATGCTCACCCTAGGCAAGGACCTGGAAAATAAAGTACTTGTCCACCATGCGAGCACTGGGAAGAGAAAAAGAGCTCGTCCACATACGAGAACAAGGAAAAGCGAAGTGCTCACCCACATTGCAAGCAATGGGGTGAGAAAAAGTGCTTGCTCTAGACGAGAACCAGAAAAGCAAAGTGTTCACCAACCCAGCGAGCATCGTGAAGCGTAAAAGTGCTCGCCCACAAATGAGCACCACAAACGTGAAAGCGCTCGCCCTTAGGCTAGCAACGTGAAAGGCATGAACCTCGCGACTTCAATGAGCATCCTAGAAAAAGCAAAATGCTCGCTCCAAGTAGTACTAGGATAGCAAAAGTGCTGGCCCCTCAAGTAAGGGGGTGAGCACCCAGGGGCTATTATTGAATTTTGAATGCGTATAAGCATGTGCCTTACACGTCCATGCTTAACTAGTTATATTAAAGCATGAGAGAATTTAAAATATAAAAAATCTTCACAATTTCTTACTATTCACCCACACTCCACATTTTTTTTAAATTTTTTAAATTTTTTTATTTTATCAAATATTTTTTATATGAATAGTGAATAGAAAATTTGAAATAATTTAAAAAGAAGAAACTAAAAAAAAATATTAAAAAATATTAAAAAATTTAAAAATTTAAAAAAATATAGAGTGTGGATTGTGGTGGAGGTTGTGTAGTAAAACCCTTTAAAATAATACTCAATTTTTTATTTGTCGAACGCAGTCTAGATCATTGGGTATATAACATAAACAAGGTGCTGAGTCCTCATTCACGGATCTAATTTTGAACAAACCATTGGCTACCAAATCCACCAGAACAACTCAAAACATTTTTTGGCTCTTCTTCTGTCAGGAAACTACTCTGCATAATCAAATCTAGATCTCTTGCAAACTGCCGGAGAATGTACCCAAAAACTAATAGATCAAGTTGCACTAAAAAACTCACATTATATATAGCACAAGTTGCAACCAGAATCCAAGGATGCTTCTAAATTACTGATGTAAAGTTGTCTCACATGAAATCCAATATTCCCTTCAGATTCAACCAAATGGGAGGCTTTTTCAAAATTGCAACTACCTCTTAAAGCCAATTTGTCCTTTAGGGTTCAAGTCAAGCAAACTCGCATTTAATAGTAAATAGCTTTTGACCTGTGACGACGACAACAACAACAGCATATATATTTTCTAATGCAGCCTACCTTTTGGTGATAGTGCAGAAAGTGTAGACTAGTACTGTGGCATGCTGCTGCTCCCCATGAGGATAGCCTAACCCATTTAATATTCTTCTTTACAATGGAGGCTGCATAGACGATACAAACATATATTTTTTAAATTCTAAGTTGGAATACAGTCATGACTCATGCTTCCCTATTAAGTTTGTGTATCTTGACTAGCAAATGCATGCATCATACTCAAAAACACATAACAACAAATTGCAAACATCTTACCCCGAGATTACTTGTACAGGGTGGAGGATCTTCTTGCACGAATGCGACCCTTCCCCCTCCACCTCCATGCAAGGTGGCGGCCTACGGCCGGAGATCACTGCATGGCCAATTGGTCCATTAACTTTGCCTTTTTTTGGTTTTTTGATTCTAGAAATGCAATTGTTATGTCAATTAATTTCTCTTTGAAATTTAAAGGGAAACATTGAAGTTTCTAAAGTTTTCGTTTGAACTTAGGGATAAAATGGGAGAAATATAAACATGTCAAATAAATTTCATAATATTTATTGAACATGACAAGAATTCTTGCTCATCAACTACCTCAAAATCAAGATTACATTGCAAAACACACAGCAAGTAACTTGACATTTACAATATTATTCCAGTACAGCAAGAGGGTGCACTTGCAGGGATGGAGGAGAAGGGTGAAAAAAGAGACAAATGGCTGAAATGTCATCCATAGCAATGCCCCGCCTCTTGCGCTTCCATCCGAGCACAGCACACTCAACAAGACGCTTGGCTGATTGCGTCCTGTCTTGTGTTGAAGATATAATTTCTACTGCATCTTGATTGGAGATAACATCCCATACCTGATAGAGAAAATCAGTCGAAGATCTTAATGCAGTCTTAGCATTATCATGCAAAATAAGTTTTTATTTTTATTTTTTATAAGTAATATCATGCAAATTAAGTCCTACAGAACTTCTAGACACACATTCGCTTGGGTTTTCATGACACAAACATTCGAATTATAATTACTGAGAATTTGATTTCTTTATAAAAGCAACCTCAGGTTTCCAGCCTTCATACTTCTATACAGGCACATGTATAAATCTGAACAAAGAGCCCTAGCCAAACAAAGTATGGCAACAATCATAGCTTTAAAATCATAATTTCTTCAAAATTTTCAGATGAGCAAACATCATATTCTGCATAAAGAACAAATCTACAGGAAGAGTATAATGCATACCCCATCAGTTGCCAGCACGACAAATTGATCCCTGCTGGTTATATTCCTTTGTGTCACTTCCGGCACAGAAATTAGTCCGAAGTCCTTTACACAGTAATCCCCGAAGGCTCTAGACATTGCCAGTCCTGGTGATTCCTCATCCGGCAGCCAGACCCTGTGCACCCCTGGTTCATCGTGCATACAGAAGACCCGCCCTTTACACTGACGTATCCTCTCAGCCTCCTCTGCAAACAAAATAAACACAGCCTTAGATTTCGCTTTCCTTTCTCTTTTCCCTGGGTAAATAAACATGGATTCAGACTAACCAGGTAAATTGGGCTTGAAGTCTACAGTAATCTGAACTGGAATCAAGCTTCCATCATCTGAAGTGGTAGCCAATACAGCACGAGAATCGCCAACATTTGCAACAACGATGAGTTCACCCTGGAATAAAGAAGCTATCAATTTTGCTTGTCCTAGGAATAGGGATGTATGAACTGACAACAGATTACAAAGAGAAGTTACCATTTTTTCATTCTCAAATGAAAAAGGGAGGAACTATATTATATTCACTATCATTCACACATGTTGAGTCTATAATCAGAATTGCGAATCTAAAGTACCTGCCGAACAAGTGTGAGTGCAGTTGTTCCGCTGTGGAATGAATCTATTTTACGATGTTGCTCATGAAGTTCTTGATCAATAGCAGAGCAAGTCTTTAGGTAGGAATGCTTCCATATATCGAACTGATGATGCTTTTTATCAGATTCTAAATCACATTCCGGGTCAAGAGAAGATTCAGCAAGTGTCTCCTGCCAATTGCTTAACAAAGATGGTGGCATCGATTCTCTGACCATTTTAGCCACAAAATGGCCCCATGAGCCATGCCCATCAAAAATCCCACAGAATATCATGTCTTCTTGGCACCCAAATTCCTACAACACATTGTTCACATCTATCAATAAATATAAGCGAGAATGTTCCATCAAATTGCCAACACAAGGAAATGAAAGAAACTGAACCCAATATGTTTCTAGATTATTGAATCCGACACAAAAAAATTTAACCCCCCATGTTCGTTTAGTTTTCCTGCTCTAGGCTAAAAAAGACTGAACAAATCTTCCAACATTCTAATCATTCCTTACCTCCCACACAATGCAGCAATCCTGGTTCACTCCTTTCTTGCCTCTCTTCGAGAAAACTGAGGCAAAGTTGTTAGAACCATTAGCATTTATGAACCCTGAAGTGCGTAAAATCAAGTCATTCTTCTTTGCCTCCTTAGCCATTGCCTCCGCGGCTTCTCTTCCACTGCAATTCCCAGACTTCCTCCCTCTTTTGAAAGAAAACGACCTTGCCAGCCCATTGAACATGGAGGATAAATGCCCCATCAGCCTCAAAATTCAATTTCCACTACCCGCTAATGAGGTGTGGTTCTTCCTTTTTGTAGACTCACAAATCTGGACATAGGAAATTTATATTAATAAAATAAAAGGACATAGGGATCATGGGAAGAATGAGTTCAAAGATACGAAAATGCTTAAATATTCGCAAGGAAGAAATATTTGTCTATATTTTTATCCGACATCCGTTCTTGAGACCAGACAGAAGCATAGTAATTGAGTCATACAGTGACTAAAAGACATTATGATCTGACTCAGAAAGCTAAGAATCTCAGAATTTATTTTACCAGAAACAAACAAAAAACTTTGAATCTGAAAGCCGTTGCTGAAAATACCGATACTCTTACATGGAATTCCAGCATTGCATGTAGAATTCTTAAACTACCTGGCTAAAATCTCTTTAAAATATGAATAAAAAATCTACAACTTTGCAGGCTATTTTGTACTTCTTTGTTTTGCAGCTGAGAAAAAGGTAAATAAAAGGGAATATTTTCTCTATTTTTGCTTCCGTCCTTGAGAAGTAAAAATAAATGGAAGGCAGAACGTATCTCGATCAACGTATTTTCTTTTCTTCATTTTTTTTTTGCTTAATTTTCTCAGCTTCCAACCGAAACGCATTTGGATCCATTTTTGGATGCTGAGACAATGTGCGAATACCCAGAAGCAAAATATCTAAAGCTTCAGGTGCTTTATCGGTTAGGAGTTAGGAGCCCAAACCCCATTAAACAGCAATCAAGACAGCTTCGTACTTGACTGACATGACCTTTTTACCCTTTAAAAACCATTGTCAAAAGAAGAATTTTCTTTTTCTTTCATTCCTGCCTCAATTTCTCGGAGACCAAACAAGGACCAGAAAGAGAAATTTGATAAAGAAAACGAAAACAAGCTAAGTCGATTCTCCCATCCATTACCGACTACACAAAACAGAACTCGCGCACAATTCTTTGAAAACTTAATTTCATCCCAATTTTGCCACCATTCAAAAAAATACCCAGAAGAAAAGCAAAACAGAAAACACATATAGCAGAGCTAGGCTTCTCATCCGCCAAAAGCCAAGCGAAAACAACAACAAAACGCGAAACTTTCCCTTGTTTTCTTTCCAGAATCTAATCGAGACCTTTCACAGATTCAAAAACAAAACCAATCCATATGTGAACAAGACCTTGAGTTTCCAGAGACTTCTTGGTTGAATAACGTGGAACTAGCTAAAGAGCCGGAATCTGACGCATTCGGCTGGAAATGGACTTCCCTTGCCGGAATGTGACTGAATGCCGACGAGCCAAGCTGAGAGTTGGAGAAAAGGAAGATTGAGAAGCATGGCAATCCATATTAGTACTAGTCTCGTGTTTTGTCTGGTTGTAGTTTAACTGAGGAGAGGAAAAGAAGGCCACAGCAAGACACCCTTTTCTGCATACAAACAACAATCACTGTACGTAATCCATCTCTGTATCATGCGTGTTTCTCTGTTGTTAAAATGGAAGTTCAAAGGTTGTATGATTGTATCCTCGTGTGGCTTTTCTTTTCTTTTTATTTCTATATATAAAAGAAATATTGTGTCATAATCAATATTATTCATAGAATTTCGCTATTTATGAATAAATATATTTTTTAAAGGAGTGTGGCTGCTTATTTTTTTAAAATAAAATATATTATTAAAAATTGAGTTTTTTACGTGAATTTTAGACTATTTTTAAATGAGTGAGTGAAATTACATACTATAATATTGTGAGAGTTATTATTATTTTTTATTAATTAATGTTATAGACTTCAACACCAATAACATAATTAGTGTATCAAATACTAATTATATATATATAAATAATGAGATGTGTTCACACGTGTGTTTTTTTTTTTCCTTCTAAATACAAATGGGAAAACGAGTTTTTTTATTGGTTTGGTGTACGCCAATTGTTTTTTTCTTTTTTTTTGGGCGTACGCCAATTGTTAACTACATGGTCAAGGTCAACTATGGTGGGGCTAAACTTAAATATATATATATATATATATATGCCAGTGCTAGGGAGCCCGATTTGGCTCCCGTTTTTGTTGCCCGATTGGGCGTTTTAATTTTTTTTGTAGTTTTTTTTTTTACTTAGTATTTAAGAAAATATTGTTTAGTAATATTGTGAATTTTTTTATTTTTTAAAAAATATTTTAAAGTGTCAAAAAAATGATACAAAATTTTTCTTTTATTAATTTTCATATATATATATATATATATACACACACATCCATATCCATAATTGAGGATAAACTTAAATATAGGAATCAATACTATCCTGTCTTTGTAGCAGTCACAACAAAACAAAAATACGAATTAAATAAAAAATAAAAAGGAGTTTGCCAAATTATGTTATTCAATTAAATGGAAAACTTTTATTATATTGTGTGTCGTCTGATTTTTTTCTTTTTCTTTTTTATAAATATTCTTCGTTTGGTATTCTTGAATTTCATCTATAATAATTGGGAGCTAAGATTTTTAGTCTAAGAGTTATTTTTGTTGCTTTTCAATTATCTCAACTTTATATGTTCAACGTATTACTTCAATTTTCCATGAAATAATTTAATGATATAAGCCATTCATGTCTTTTTTCCGAAGCAAATGCAAAATCAAATGATAAAAAGAAAAAAAAGGGTCTGTTTATTAATGCATATAATATTATATTAGTTTTCACTTCAATTAAAGTAAAAAATATTAATATTTTATTTTTTTATAATTGAAATGAATTTCACAATAAATAATTAATTACACAGTATAACTCACCTATTTGTAAGTAGAAAAATTATTATCATCATTTTCACACAACACACTACACTTAATTTTTTTTTAATTTTCTTTCTCTTACTAAATGTATAATATATAGATGATAAGTAGAAAAAATCAATTAATTTAAGAATAATAAAATTAAAAAAGAGTTATGTTACATATAATCACTTTTGCGTACTCTTTGTACACTCTATTAATGTTATTGGTTAAAACAGTTATTTTATATTAAAAAAAAGTGACACAGCCAATCACATTAGTGATGTACGTAATAAATACGTAAAAGTGACTATATAGAACTTTTGTTTATGATAAGTATGACATCTTAAGAAACATAAAACCTCTAAAATAATACATAATATCTTATATGATTAGAATATATAATATGGATTGCCTTTTGCTTGACCTAACAAAATAAAATTGATAAATATACAAATTAAAGCGGATAGTCCACGACTTTTTTTGTTAATATTAAAATGAAACATGATTAATTAGGTGGCCGGGAGGAGATTACGATGCTATGTTGTATTTTTAATGTATACCTCTAATAACCTAATGTTATCCAAAATCTTCTGTTGAAAAATCATTACCATTTTATTTATTTATTTATTTCAGAAGTGATAGATAAATATAGTAATATATATTTATTCTAAGGTGAATGAATTAGTGGTTGGCGTGAAATAATTATTTTATAAGTAGGTCTTGCAAAGGTGACGTTTAGAAGCAAATCACAATAGACCAACAGACTCACAATAGCAAATTCACTATAAGAAAAATAAGTATTTGCAACGGATTATTAGCGATGAGAATGACTAGTTGCAATAAAAACAGACTCATTTTGACATAAAATAATTATTTTAACAGAAAATAACTGATTACAAATATGTAATTTTCTTATAGTGAAAGCATGAGAAAATAATATTAAATTAATTATAAATTCAGAATAGAAAATTATTTTTTTTGTGAGTTTGCATGATTTGAAACTCATTCTTTATATTAGTACGTAGGTCTTTGAAAGTTTCATATTTTTTGATAATTCAAATAATCAATAGATAAATGATAGGAAATAACTAATAATTCTTTGGATGGACTTTTATGTATTATATTTATATTATATACAACTCCTGCAAATTGTTTATTGCTAAAAGAGATTTTGTTAATAGTTTGAGACTATAATGTATCAAATATATATATATATATATTGATAAATAATGTATCAAATATTAATTTTAGGATATAAAGTATAATTTTTTTTACTTCAAATGACGGAAGAAAAATGCTATGTATTATCTATTATTCATTCTCATATTTTATATTTATAATTTTTTAATAAAATATAAATATATTTTTGATAAAGTGTAAAGCGTAAAATAGCGGATAATGACCTCTACCAGGGTAGTAGAAGTAAAATTTAGGTACAATAATGCAGTTGGAGGTGAGGGAAGGGGTCATGATCAGATGGGCCCATCCCCACCAAATATATCTATGGCTGACCACTGACATGTCTTTGTCTGTGCGGGATGACCCACTAATTACTCACGACCCATATTTTTGTGGGCCCAAATTTTACAGAGTCATAGATTCTGTAGTACCTAATATTTATCTCCCTTGTATGCGGAAAGGTTATGGTGCATTAATTGACACACCTTTATAGTTTATATGTCCTTTTTCTTTTCTTGGTTAATTTCTTTCAATTAAATTTGCCAAATAAAGTAAAATCTCAACTTAACATTTGTAATTAATGCAATTAAATTCTTCGAACTACAATTGGAATATCTAACACATCCCTTCCAAGGTTTTCGTATATTCTCTGTAGTGCTCATCTTGATTAGTAAGTGGGCTTGCTTTTCATGTGAACAATATTTCTTTTTTTTTTTTTAAGTTATTGCTTGAAATTTAGAAAATAAGACTATATGTCATCATGTAACAACCCGACCTTAAGATTAGGATAAGTTTTATGTATTTTTATATAACCATAAATATTCTATTATTATTATTATTATTATTATTATTATTATTATTATCATCATATTTATATTTTCAGTTTAATAAGATTATTATCTTTTTATTTTTAGTATTTTATTAAGAACCAATTTTTTTATAGCCAATAGAATTTTGTTTCAATTTAAACTTTATTCTCTATATCCACCCGCAAGCCTCATTTATATCTCCAAATCTCATCTTTGATTTTCCTGCAGGTTGACATCGGAACCAACTCGAAATCCTATCATAAAAGCCCTAACTAATTTTATTTCCATAAATTCCGAGCCTCGCACGTCTCTACTCTCATGCTATCACATGCACGTCTCTATTACTCTAGGTTTCCCTTTTATTGTCAAACACTTATATATATATATATATATATATATATATATATATATATATATATACACACACACACACACACACACGGTTAGATCTCATACATGAAGAAACCTCCAAGCCGTAAACCTCCCTCGAAGCCTTCCTCCCATGAACGCTGCTCCCTTGTCCAGAGCACCCAGTGCCGACTTGCATGCCGTGTCCTCCCTCAAACAAACAAACGTTCAAGTCGTTCCTCCCGTTGCCTTTCACCTCGGCACCTGAGAAACACACAACCAGCGCTCACCGTAGAGCAAACACAAGGCCACTACACAACCACACACACGGCAATGCACCAAAAACCACCAGCCTTCCCACACGCAGCAACCATCACACTGAAAATAGAGTCTTTCAGTAGCCCACGAAAGCAGCGCCAACCACCGAAGCCTCCCTCTCAGTAACCAGCAGCCACCCACACGGAAACCACCCCAAACTCCTCCACGTCGCACTCCCCAGCACCAACCATCACCCTCGGCAGCTCCACTCCCCCAGTCAATGTAAACCGTAGCCCCTGTTTTTGCATCCATAAAACAGAGTATCAACCGTACAAGCCGAGAACCCTCCTCCCTCAACCAAGTCGGCCACCCCACCGGAAACAATCGCTGAAACTACCGGCCATCTCTGCCCAGTCGAGCCCACTTCATTCCGGTAAGCCGCTGCCGTCCGCCGCCTTCACCTCTCCCTGCATACTCGATGAACACAACAACCCCTCTTCAACTCTCGTTCTCCCTCTCGACGTCGCATCACCCTGCCCAGAGGAAACCGTCGCGTCGCCGGTCTTACCCCAGCCACTCAGAGCCACCGTCGTCTCGTCCAGCCCATCCCCGTCGAGTACCCTTTTCGGTGAGCCTCTGTTCTTTCGCACGGCACTGTTTCTTCTCTCGCACAAACACATTGCTCTATCCTGAATGTTTAAATCTCTTGAGCCATTGCATTACAACGGGCCGGGCCCTGGGCCTAAGTATGCTGGGCCTATTTTCACTTATGTTTTATTTCTATTACGGGCCAAGTTGTAATTTTTGTAAATCTAGTGATTTTTTAAATGAACTTGTATTTTAAATTGGGATTTGATCTTATATTACTGTTTTAGTAATTTTTGTTGGGCTTAAGTTTAAATGATGATGGATTAAACTTAATACTTTAAGTTGTGTTTAATCTTATTAAATAAGTATATTAATCATAGACTTTTTCTTTATAATAAAGTGTTGAATGAAACTAAAAATGTTTCAAGCCCAATATTTCGTTAATATCCTTTTATATATTTAATAAAAGCTTAATAATAATTTATTGTGTTATACTTTAAATAAAATACAGAAATATGTTAATAGTATTAAAATAGTATTAGATTTCTTATAAGATGGAATAATTAGGTTAAGAAAGTAAATCTATTTTCTTAAAATTGAGGTTTTATGACTTATTTAAAATAGCCCAAGTATTTTAATTAAGTAAGAATATGCTATTAGTATTTTAAATAATTTAAGATATAAACATTCATTGATTTTATATTAAACAGAATATTTTATTCGTTATATTTTATAGTATAAATTTTATTAAGTAGGATATTAGGATATAGTTCCTAGACAAATTTAGTGACATTTAATACCTTCTATAGGTGACGAGTTACGAAATGAGATTCAGGAAGTAGCGTTACGAGGTAAGTTATTTGATCACAAAATTAGGATCATCACAGTTCAGCTTATATTTAAGTATTATTCAAGCCAGTTCATTGACAGCCTTTGTTTATGTACCACTCATGTCATATGCAAGCATGTCATTCAACATAGCACACGATCATGTCATTCCGCATCATGTTAAATTTTAGAAATTATAATTATATATGTATTATGTCATGCATCTCATGGTCATAAGACACGTAAGCTATCTTAAATTCAAGTACAAGATAAAATCAGATCAGTTAGTCGATGGCCATTCAGATGCATGGTACCAATGCAGTTCAGTTCAGGATAGTGTGCAAACCACGAACTTAGTCGTGGTCCACCATAATATGCTAGAATACTATCAGCAGTTCCCCTTACTGCAGCGGGATGTGGGGCTGGTGCACAACCTTACACACAGGGTTAAGTGTGTTGGCCAGTCAGATAAATCAGTCAGATAAGCCAGATAAATCAGTCAGATAAGCCAGATAAATCAGTCAGATAAGCCAGATAAATCAGTCAGTTAGTTCAGATAAATCAGTCATACATAACATAAGTATCAGCATGTTCAGTCATGAATTTTTAGGTTCTCAGCATGAAACTTTTATGAAAAATCCTATGTTCAGTATGTTTACGTTGTGATGGATTTCTTACTGAGTATTCAACTCATTTTAGTTTGTTTTCATGTTTTTAACCACCCAGGTGAGGATGATGATTACGAGCAGACATGCCAGGATTAGAAGAAGTAGTTATTTTAGTTTCAAACCTTTTAGAAATAAATTTATTTTATTGTTTTTATGACATGACTTTTATTCAATTAAGTTTTTGAAGACATTTTATCAGACAAAATTTTATGAAATAAATCCTAAAATTGTTTTCTTTAATATGATATCTTTTGCCGGGTTTATTTTATGAAAAACACGTGACACTCCTAACCTACGGAAAATGGGGTGTTACACATCAGACCATTAGACTCTTGACTCTTATATTATTAGTTGAGACTTAATGATAATCAATTCAACTTATTTATGATTTCTTATTCAAATTTTATGTTTATTTTTTTTAAATAAATACCAATCTTATAATATTTCATTAATATTCAATATTTTTTGAACAAATTACATACGTAGCTGATATGTCCATAATATTTAATAAAGAAAATTACTTGATCAACAATAAATCTTATAATACAAATTTATATAATTTGACATGTTACCTCGTATTGTAAAATGAGAAAATCTTGGGAGAAGCCGCTGTTTGGGAGCAGCCGGATCACACCTAACGTGGCATAAAGTGAAATGACAAAAAACACCATTTAACAAAATTCGTTACGCACGTTCCCGTCTGCTCCTCCCCCCACCCCTGCACGTTTGATTTCCTCCTCCCCCATCCCCTCCCCACTTCCCACTGAATCGCCGCCCCCTTCCTCGCGCATCTCGTCAGGCAGTTGCAAAAAAGGGCCATTCGGGACGAAAACTCCACCATTCGCGGTGGGCGAAAATTTCGAGTTGGCCTGCGCAGGGATCCCGTAAACGTTGTCGTTGTAGCCGAAGTGGTGGTCAGCGGTGAGGTCATCTGATGGAGCGACTGGTGACGGGCCTGGGCGCGGCTGCCTAGATCTCGGCATGAGTGGCGAGTTGGTGTTCCAAGAGGCAGCGGATCATCACAGAGTGGGATGCGCGGTGACGCAAGTTGGAGGGCGACTCGAAGGAGCAGTGGCTCTGCAAGGACGAAGATGAGGATGAAAGGGAAGAAGAGGAGCGGAAAAAGATGATTTCGGGAAGGGAGAAAGTGGGGTTGTCTTCGGAAACGGAAATCACAATGATACGTGGAGAAAAAAAGAGCAGCCACGTAGAGTGTGCATTGTATGCGCCGCTACAGCATGCTGCTCTATAGCAAATCTCTTGTAAAATTCATTTTATTAGTAGATATAAGTCTGATAACAAGTTTAATTTTGTAAAAAAAAAAAATCAGCTCTAACAAATAAATAGGTCAGACATGATGGAACACGTGTGAATCTGTGATTCCGTGGAACACGTGTTACTTGTGGCGGTGAGACAACCGGATGGAGGTCGGTGCAAAGGTAGGGAGTGAATGAGAGAGTACGTGGGTTACGAGTCAAATTAAAGAGTCCTCCAAACGTTCGTAATAGTGGCAAATAAAAGGATGCCACGTAAGGACTAAACAATCACATGTGGGCCGGTGGGTGCACTGGATAACGACGTCCGAAGCTACTCAGAGAATGCCTTTATAGACTGGAGTCTTCTCATGTCCCTCCTTTTTCAATCAATTGGGTTTGGGTAGATAGCTGAAGCTGTGCACTTTGGCCAGGTTCACTATTTACTGTGTAATTTAAAGAAAAAATTTTTGGTTTGAAATAAAATAAATAAAATAAAATAAGATGGAAAAGTAAGGAGAATCTACACATTAATTTTGATTGGATAGTTTCGGATAAAGAAAAAAAATCTTCCGCCATTCATACACGTGTAAATCAATGTGTAGAAGAAGGATGCAATCTTCACTTTTGGGTTATTTATTAGTAAGAATTATTTATCAGTACTCTCTATCCCAAATATTTTTTTAAAAAATTAAGAAAAATGGGCACAATATATGGATGTTAAAAAAAATATTTGGAATATATAGATATGTGCAGGGATCATGATCCCTTACTAAAAAAAAAAAAATCTAGTTTTTTAATATTTTGAAAAGTACTACAGCTCTATTAAAATAAATTTAGAAACTGACATAATTTCATATTATACATTAAATTTAGATTATAATAAAATTATTTTTATAATCTAATATATTAAATAAAATTAAGTAAATTTATAAATTTATTTTATATAATTTTTTTATGATTAAAGTATTTCTTCAATATTTTGAAGGATAAAAATCTTGAATAGGAGTATGAATTGCCAAAGAAAGAAATACACGCTTTTGCAAGGCAAACTGTCTTTTGGTTAGATTAGACTTTGGAGGGACAGATATTTTAGGCCACAATAGAGGGTTGGATACGTGTGTGTTTTTTATTTTTTATTTTAACTTAGCCGACACGCACACCCTATGGTAAACCAGAAGGCATTGCATCATGGGTATTTCCGGACGATGCGTGTAGGGCAGAGACAATCTTAGGACATATTTGACTATGAAACTAGACGTGTTACTTCTTTATCCCAACAATGGGCTGTCGACTGGTTTTGTGCCACAAGTGAAGTAATACACAACCTGTAATGACAAGTTATGACAGTGAATGAATGGACTAAAATCGTTATGTACCTCGTATTTGGCAGTACAACAAAGATTCTAGTTTGTATGTTAAGAGAATTAACTATTATTAATTATTTTATTATTATTTATTATTTATTTTTTTATTACTATTCACTATTATTTAATATTCTATTTTTTTTAAAATTTTTTATTACTATTCATAAAATACTTCAAAATATCTCACTACTTAAATGCATATCTCATTCAGGTTAATAGTCCTTGTCATTCCCGGAATAAAAAAATTAATTTGAATATTAAGAATATTTGTAAATATTAAAAAAATAATAGTAAAATAGTAATAAAATAATAGTAAAAAAATAATAAATAATTTATGATAGTGAGAACATCTTAGAATAGTTACATTCTTATACCGATCCTGGGTTACAAGTAGGGTTGAAAGTCGGCCGGTCTGAATTGAAAAAATCGACTGAATCGAAAAAAGGGTTGGTCAGTTTCAGTCCTATCCAAGGGAAATAAATTTTTTGTCTTCGGTCCAGTCCTAGGGTGGGGGGTTCGTGGACCTGATTGACTGAAAATTGAAAATAAATTTTTATTTTTTTATATATATTATTTTATATAATAATTGTATAATAAATTATGTAATTTTCATCTAACTTACCCCATTTACAATATAAAATTTTAAATATATAATTACAAATTTACAAATTAATATTCTATTAATTGTATATTACCAATTAACCTATCATCAATTCACCATTAACTAATTACTAACATCTACATTTATGTAAGATACCTAAGTTGTAAGTAATTAGTAAATATAAAGCAATTAAAAATAACTAATGTAAATTGTAATTAACTAATGTATGATATCAATTAACTAACCTATCACTAATTCACCATTAACTAATTACTAACATCTACATCTAAGACCTAAGTTGCAAGTAAATATAAATCTCTATTGGACATCCGATTAGAACATAATCACAAATGATATATTCTCTCGAGAGCGTAGCAACAGACATACTAGGTTCTAGTGGCTCAGGTATCTTCTCAATCAAAAGTGCATAGTGATTTGAAATGAAAGAATGAGTGGCACCCGAATCAAATAAAATGGAGGCATGACATGAAAATAACGATAATATACCTACATGAATGTCATAACAACTTAGGGCTATCATGATCACATGATTTATTCATCAATAATTTATTAAATAAATTATGTTTAAATAAAATCTTAGGCCACTTGAGTTAAGCTTGTAAGAATTTCGGATTAATTCTTAGTTTTTAGATAAAAAAAATTAAAGATTTATAAATAATAGAATAAAATGAAACAGAGATCCAGTTTAACTGATTCAGAAGGTAAGAATTCCGGTTTTATGTTTTCTCAGAAGAAAAGCAAGAAAGTCTTATAATTCAGTAATGAATAATGATGAAAAGTTTTCTTTTTTTATTCTGAATATTATTAATCACCTGTTGAGGGCGTGGAAAGCTAATAACCGTACTATAGCTAAAAAATATTATTTATATTTATATAATTATATTTAAAAAATATTATTTGTTCCGATCTTGTTTAGATTTAAAAACTATCTAAACTCATCTTATCTCATTTAATAATTATAATTTTTTTAAAATTTTAAATAAAATATAATAAACAATTCAATTTTTTTAAATTCTAAAAAAATATATATTAAAAAAATAGCATAATAATATTCTATTCAATTTTTAACTCTCATATCATCTCATATCATTTCAACTCAAATCACTATCTAAATCTCTCATAGTGTAGATTAGTATTTTTTTATTTATTTTTAACATTAAAAAAAAAACGAAAGCACCGTACAACAATATAGATCATTCTTTAAAACAATTGACAAATACGTATCACTTTTTGTAACACTTTATATAATAATATTATAAAAAAATATTTCTATAAAATATTTTATAAAAATAATACCATTTTATAAAAATATTTTTATTTTATAAGATGCGTCGTGAAATGTATGGTATGATTGTATCATATCATTAATCTTAAAAAATCTTGAAAAATACGTGCCAAAATACCGTAGGGCACGATAACCTTGCATTCCTCGCGAAAAGACAGAACTCAGCCGGACAGGGACAAATCTCACGCGCCCTTTAAAGGCGTCAGCACGTGTAGCGTCTAAAAAGCTAAGTATCCAGGTGGCAGTAACTGGATAGGCGGACCCTCCCCACTGTGTTTACGGGCTTTTGAAAAGTTGTGTGACCGATCGATAAGTGCTGGTGCATCGGTGATGGTCCTGAAGAATCTTATTCACTAACTGTAAAAGTGTAAACAGTTATTATTATATGCCCATAAAAAAAATCAATTATTCTTTATTTTCATTTATTAATTTTTATTTATATTTATAACGCCGTTCTTTAACTTTACGACTTCTGTTTTTGATAACGGTGGACAGATAGGAGAGGTGAAGCCTCGTTTGGTTATACGTATATGATTAATGAAAATTAAAAATTGATTAAAAGATTGTTAAAATATATTTTTAATATTATTTATATTTAAAAATTTTAAAAATATTAAATTATTTATTATATCAGATGAGATAAATGATTTGTAATCAAACGAGATTTTAAAAAATTGGATCCAGTTGAGTCAAAGGGTCTTTTTACGGATCAAAAATTTTATTCAATTTTTTACTATTCACACAACTTTCATACACCATATTTTTTTTTATCAAATATTTAATAGAAAAATAATGAATAGAAAAATTAAATTAATTTAAAAAGAATAAACTCAAAAAAAAATTTTTAAAAATTTAAAAATTTTAAAAAATGTGGTGTGTGGAGGTTGGAAAGGTTGTGTAGCATTTCTCTAATTTTTAATTTTATACAACGAAATAATTTTTATAATTTTTAATTTTATAGAACGAAATAATTCTTAATTTATACAACTACTTTCTATTTCATGGGAGTATTAAATAATTATAAAAAAATTGTCCAGTCTATTTTTTAATAAATAAATATAAAAAAATGTGTCTATTTTTTTACTTTTAGGACATGAGTTATAAAAGAAAAAACTCACTAAATGAGATTCATGTGAACAAATTAATTTTTTAATAGTGTCCTATATTTGCTCACTTTTTTTAAAAGGGGTGTTTGAAATTTGCACAATTTATGACGGTACAAATCATTTATCTAAGAATAATATCAAATTAAAAAATTTGATTTAATTACCATCTAAATCAAAAGATTTAATTTTCATAATAAGATTTTTACCTTAGCTCATTTCCATATATATATATATATATATATATTTATTTATAAATATGAATTTATACTCTGTAATCAATTAATTGATTGAGAATACAAAAATGTAGACTTCCAAGCTGTTCTCTCATTCTCCTCCTACTCTCTTCTTCATTTAATTAATTTGTATAAGTAGACATTAAAGCGTAAATGTCGCTAGCATAATATAATATTGAACTATTTTTTTTTTTTTAAAAGAGAATAGAAAGGAAAAAAATATCGGATTGCCCTCGTCACCATGGAATTATCCAGTGTTGGACAAACCTGATCACGATAGATCTCTGGTTTTTGTAACAAATAAAAATTATAAACAACTTTGACATCATTAATTAAAGTACCCCACACAAAAAAAAAAAAAAAACATTATTAATTCATGCATGGGATTTTTTGTTTTATTCATGCATATTGCTGATTATATAATAATTAGGGATACAGAAGATTATAGAAGCTGGAATTACAGTAGTAGTACTGTAGTAGTACCTCATGATCTTCTTAAGTACTAACGAGGAAATGCGATCTTGGTGGAATATTTACCGCATGAGCGAGAAGATTTCAGACCAGGGCAACCAATAAATTTAGTCACTTCTTTGTCTGTGCAAAGTCTGTCTTCGACCAGTTGTTTATAAGTACGTTTCCGCTGGATCTTCTTGTTGCATATAAATGTCCCTGGTTCCACCTTTAGTCCAGTTTGAATGGCAGCTTCAATGTACTCACTGAGAGAATACTTTTTATTTCGGCCGGGAGTAATCGGCGGTTCTTTTTTTTTCATAAAAGAAGAACAGTACCATAAAATAAAATAAAAATTCGTGTTAGTCTTAATTTTTTTGGAAAAAATAATTTAATAAATAATATTGACAGAAAGTGAAAAAACTTAAATATTACTATGTGCTGCAAAGATTTCAAGCAGCGGGGCTTGTTCCCACATTAATTCACAAGTTTTCTTGAAGTACTCTTTTTGTTTGGATTTGAATGTGCAACAGCCATGCCTTTCCCATTCTTGCGTCCAAAACTTTTTGTTCTGCTGATGATCTTGTGATGATCTTCCCTTGATCAGGTTCGGCCACCTTTTATTCATTATCTCCATGAGGTCTGCGTCATTTTTCAGCTGTACAAAACAGAAACATGAAGAAAAAAAAACCAATAATTAATTAGCATCCAACACTATGTTAACACTATATATGTTGGAATGTCGACCGTTGTATACACAACATCGCTCGTTGCTGAAACTGTTCTAAAAACAAAATTCAATGTCTTGGTTGCGTAAAAGACTTGAGGAACATATATAAAAACATAAATATAATACCTCTTCATAGTTAAAAGGATGTTTATCGCAAATTTCTTTTTGTATTTCAGTATCGCATTTGTATTGCTCATCATTACTCGTCTGTGCCCACAGCCCGTGAATAGTGAAATTGCCAGGGACCGGCCGGAAACACTTGTTCAAAGGGCCTATATTGCAGAATGATGCAGGCCATTGAAGGGATAAATAGAAGTGGTGAAAAGAATCATCCCGCGGGTAAAAGTAAATTCCGATCGCCAAAACCAAGCAGCTAGCAAACAGCACTTTCGTTGTTAATGCAACCATGTTGCTGTTTCTGTTGCTGTTGCAGTTGCAGTACTGCACCCACACTGCATAAAATGTTTTTGAGTTCAGAAAACTTGGATGTTGGGACATATGTATATATAGAGAGAGCTATATATAACTACATACACACTTATGCATGTGTGAATCATGTAGATGTAAAATCAACTCCGAGAACTGAAAACTAGGATATATGTTGAATGGATGAATATTGGATCATCATTAATTGATGAAAAGGATGATGATGATGATGATCAGTTGCTTTCCTTCATTAATTTATGGTTATCATATATGCAACTTGCAACCTTCCATGATCTTGAGCCATTAATGTGTATATATAGAGAGATCGAGCTATATATAACTGCATACTTGTGCATGTGTGAATAATGTAGATGTAAAATCAACTCCGAAAATTCAAAAGGACACTGGTTGGATGGATTGCAATCGATCATTTGCTTTCCTTTCATTTATGGTTATCATCCAGCTAATTGCAAATATTTTTCATCATCTGTGAGCCATTCGATCATTGTTGACTACCCAACAGTCTAACCATGACTCTATATATCAATAGGCTATATATGATTGGTTATAAGTGGGGTAATCTCTGTTCACACTACTATTCACAAACTATTAACTATTCTTTTTAATATTATTCATTATTTTTCATACCTTTTAAAGGAGATCATCTGAAATCATTTCAACATCTAAGTAGTGGCAGAGCCTAAAGACATCTAACAACCATTTTTCCTGTAGAAAAAAGAGAAAAAGATTTCTTCAAACTTTTGTTCGAACCTGAAGATCTCTATAGAGAGAGGGAGGGTGACACGAGAAATAAATCTTACATTATGTCTTTTTCATTTAATATTGTCTGAAATTTTATTCAAAATAAATCTTACATTATCTATTTTTCATTTAATATTGTCTGAAATTTTATTCAAGCAACAATAAAGTTTAACAACCATTTTGCCTGTATTTATTTTCATGAAGTAGTTGAACATAGGACTCTGAATTAATTGTTTATAAATGCATTTACGTAATTATCGACACGTCAGCACATGATGCACACACATGCACCCATCATCACTTAATAATCGAGTCCTAGCACTACCGAATAATATATTGTTCATATTCACGCTTTTGATTGTTCTTTTAATTTTCTCATCACTAATTGGATGGACGGAAAAGCCCTTCAGGTTGCTTCTACTGTGGCCTTTCACATTACCCTTTTGGTCATCGTACCCAGTCTCAACAATTTTGCCCTCATGACTTGCACGCTATCACTAGGGGTGTAATCAGTCCAGTCCGATCTTGTTTTAGACAAAATTTAAGACCAAACCGGTATGTATCGGTTTTGTATTTTTCAGAACCGATTACGCACCGGTTATCCTCTTAAACCGGTACTTCCAGTTTTATCAGTTTCCGATCTGGTCTGATTTGGTTTTTCGATTTTTTTTTTTAAATGTAAGTTTGACAATTTGTCATAAAAAATTTATTTATAAAAAAAAAATCTTTTAAACAATCTATTTTATACTTTCATTAAAAAAATCTACTTTACTAAAAAAAATATGCTTTACTAAAGTCAAGTACTATATTAGTATTAGTTATATATTAGTATTAGCCATAGTGATTTAGTATTACTATATTAGTATAACTATAACTATAGTCTATATTAAATTATTAGTGCTAGTTATATATTAATATTAGTTATAGTGATTTAGTATAACTATATCAGTATAAGTATAAGTATACTTTATATTAGTATAACTACTAATGTCCTATGTACTTATCAAAATTTAGTAATAATATTTGAGTGATTTTCTTTCTTTTTATATATTATATATAAAACTTATATATATAAAATATTTTGTATAATATTATTTTTATATAAAACTTATATATATAATTTTATTTTATTTTATTTTTTTCTTTAACCAGTCCGGTCCGGTCTCAAAAATCATGGAACTGGACCGGATTCAACCTGTTTGTGCAAGTAAAGAATCGATTTCAAACCGAAAAATCAGAAAACTGGCCCAACGGGTTTGGTTCGGTCTGGTTCTGACCGATTTTCCGATTTTTCGGTCCAAACTTACACCCCCAGTTGTCACCCAACCTCCACTGGGCTTTCAACCTTTTCACTACTCTCTTGGCCCTATCCCGTCCCACATGTTACCAAGAAAAGACTAAACGCGGCGTTTACTTCTCCAATCATGCAATGGTTTTTCATTCTCCAAGTGCTTATCAGTCTTCTCTCTTTGCTAGTTTTGCTTTGTCTAATGGTTTTTGCATTTCTCCGTCAAGGATCAAGTTTAGGCATATGGGGTTTCATCTTTTCTTTGGTTCCTCACTTTCTTGCTCAAATTTCTTATTGTAAGTGTCAGAAGAAGTAAGAAATTAACTCCATTTTGACTGTTCCCCTCTAACATTACACCAACTAATATTCAAGCGCAAAAGTGAGAGAGGCCATGGAGTGCAAAGTAACATCATGTCGTGTCAAAAGAAAGATAGAGTGATGTTAAAGAAGAGAAAGGCAAGAAGAGAAATGGATGCTTGAGCGATTGGGAGGTCGTGACAGATATTTTAGCATAAATTCTGTTCGAAACCATGTTGCTGATCATGGTGCTCACCTCGGGGTCCGACCACTCCTTTCTCACCCCTAGGTTTGAGCACTTGCCTCTCATGGTGTTTTGAAAAAATACTACTTGTTTTTATTATGCTTCAAATTTTAAATAATCTTTATAGGGAGAGTCAAACACGTACTCTTGCTCAGGATTATTGAGCAAGACCGATCTTCAGAAGAAATTACTTGAGATAATCGAGTAGAGAAAGAAAGTAAATCCTTGATTGGGATCAGCGAACAAGGCCATTTCTCTTACTCAAGATTATTGAGCAAGCTATCTCGATTTCGACGAGTTTCATGGAAAATGAAAGTGCTTGCTCTAAGGTAAGCAACGTTAAGTATTATGAAGGTCACCACCTCGACGAGCAATACAGGAAAGCAAAGTGCTCAACCCCAGACGAGCACCTGTAAAATAAAGTGTTTGTCCACCATGCGAGCACTCGGAAGAGAAAAAGAGCTCGTCCACATACGAGAACAAGGAAAAGCGAAGTGCTCACCCACCATGCAAGCACCAAGGTAAGAAAAAATGCTTGCTCTAGGCGAGAATCAAGAAAAGTAAAGTGTTCGCTAACTTGGCAAGTTTGTAGTGCGCAAAAGTGCTCACCCACAGACGAGCACCATGAATATGAAAGTGCTCGCCCTTAAGCTAGCAACATGAAGGGCATGAACCTTGCGACTACAGTGAGTATCTTGAAAAAATCAAAATGCTTGCCCAAGCAATACTAGGATAGCAAAAATGCTGCCCCCAGGCGAGCAACTAGGGACTATTATTGAATTTTGAATTCATGTAAAAGCATGCACGTTAACTTATTTCGCTTAACATTATTCCTTGTGGATTTGACATATTTAAGTCAAACTTTTCATTTTTTTTTCAATTTAATATTATTAACCTATGGGTTTAGATTAATTTTTTTTAATTTAAAATTATTAATCGATAACGAGGAACTAAGCACGTGCCTTACACGATGCATGCTTAGTTATATTAAAAAACGAGAGAATTTAAAATAATACTCAAAATTTTTTTATTTGTCTACACGCAGCCTAGACCTTGGGTATATAAAACATAAACAAGGTGCTGAGTCCTCATTCACGGATCTAATTTTGAACAAACCATTGGCTGCCAAATCCAGAACCACTCAAAACATTTTTTGGCTCTTCTTCTGTCAGGAAACTACCCTGCATAATCAAATCTAGATCTCTTGCAAACTGCCGGAGAATGAACCCAAAAACTAATAGATCAAGTTGCACTTAAAAACTCACATTATATATAGCACAAGTTGCAACCAGAATCATATCACTCAAAATTTGGGTACCCCACACTCGAAGCTGATGCTTCTAAATTACTGATGTAAAGTTGTCTCACATGAAATCCAATATTCCCTTCAGATTCAACCAAATGGAAGGCTTTTTCAAAATTGCAACTACCTCTTAAAGCCAATTTGTCCTTTAGGGTTCAAGTCAAGCAAACTTGAATTTGATAGTAAATAGCTTTTAACCTGTGACGACGACAACAACAACAGCATATATATTATTTTCTAATGCAGCCTACCTTTTGGTGATAGTGCAGAAAGTGTAGACTAGTACTGTGGCATGCTGCTGCTTCCCATGAGGATGGCCTAACCCATTTAATATTCCTCTTTACAATGGAGGCTGCATAGACAATACAAACATATTTTTTTAAAATTCTAAGTTGGAATACAGTCATGACTCATGCTTCCCTATTAAGTTTGTGTATCTTGACTAGCAAATGCATGCATCATACTCAAAAACACACAAAATAGCCAAAATCGTACCACGAGATTACTTGTACAGGGTGGAGGATCTTCTTGCACGAATGCTACCCTTCCCCCTCCACCTCCATGCAAGGTGGCGGCCTACGGCCGGAGATCACTGCATGACCAATTGGTCCATTTCCTTTGCCTTTTTTTTTTTTGGTTGGTTTTATGGTTTTGGTTTTTTGATTCTGGAAATGCAATTGTAATTTCAATTAATTTCTCTTTGAAATTTAAAGGGAAACATTCAAGTTTCTAAAGTTTTCGTTTGAACTTGGGGATAAAATGGGAGAAATATAAACACGTCAAATAAATTTCATAATATTTATTGAACATGACAGGAATTATTGCTCATCAACTACCTCAAAATCAAGATTACATCGCAAAACACACAGCAAGTAACTTGACATTTACAATGCTATTCCAGTAGAGCAAGAGGGTGCACTTGCAGTGATGGAGGAGAAGGGTGAAAAAAGAGACAAATGGCTGAAATGTCATCCATAGCAATGCCCCGCCTCTTGCGCTTCCATCCGAGCACAGCACACTCAACAAGACGCTTGGCTGATTGCGTCCTGTCAGGTGTCGAAGATATAATTTCTACTGCTTCTTGGTTGGAGATAACATCCCATACCTGATAGAGAAAATCAGTCAAAGATCTTAATGCAGTCTTAGCACTATCATGCAAAATAAGTTTTTATTTTTATTTTTTGTAAGTACTATCATGCAAATTAAGTCCTACAGAACTTCTAGACACACATTCGCTTGGGTTTTCATGACACAAACATTCCAATTATAATTACTGAGAAGCTGATTCTTTATAAAAGCAACCTCAGGTTTCCAGCCTTCATACTTCTATACAGGCAAATGTATAAATCTGAACAAAGAGCCCTAGCCAAACAAAGTATGGCAACAATCATAACTTAAAAATTATAATTTCTTGAACTTTTCTGATGTGCATACATCATATTCTGCATGAAGAACAAATCTACAGGAAGAGTATAATGCATACCCCATCAGTTGCCAGCACGACAAATTGGTCACTGCTGGTTATATTTCTTTCTGTCACTTCCGGCACAGATATTAGTCCAAAGTCCTTTACACAGTAATCCCCGAAGGCTCTAGACATTGCTAGTCCCGGTGATTCCACATCTGGCAGCCAGACCCTGTGCACCCCTGGTTCATCGTGCAAACAGAAGACCCGCCCTTGACACTGACGTATCCTCTCAGCCTCCTCTGCAAACAAAACAAACACAGCTTTAGATTTCGCTTTCCTTTCTCTTTTCCCTGGGTAAATAAACATCGATTGAGACTAACGAGGTAAATTGGGCTTGAAGTCTACAGTAAGCTGAACTGGAATCAAGCTTCCATCATCTGAAGTGGTAGCTAATACAGCACGAGAATCGCCAACATTTGCAACAACGATGAGTTCACCCTGGAATAAAGAAGCTGTCAATTTTGCTTGTCCTAGGAATAGGGATGTATGAACTGACAACAGATTACAAAGAGAGGCTACCATTTTTTCATTCTCAAATGAAAAAGGGAGGCACTATATTATATTCACTATCATTCACACATGATGTTGAGTCTATAATCAGAATTGTGAATCTGAAGTACCTGCCGAACAAGTGTGAGTGCAGTTGTTCCGCTGTGGAATGAATCTATTTTATGCTGTTGCTCATGAAGCTCTTGATCAATAGCAGCGCAAGTCTTTAGGTAGGAATGCTTCCATATATCGAACCGATTATGCTTTTTATCAGATTCTAAATCACATTCTGGGTCAAGAGAAGATTCAGCAAGTGTCTCCTGCCAATTGCTTAGCAAAGATGGTGGCATCGATTCTCTGACCATTTTAGCCACAAAATGGCCCCATGAGCCATGCCCATCAAAAATCCCACAGAATATCATGTCTTCTTGGCACCCAAATTCCTACAACCAAAACCAAAATTGTTCACATCTATCAATACATATAAGCCCCCATGTTCGTTTAGTTTTCCTGCTCTAGGCTAAAAAAGACTGAACAAATCTTCCAACATTCTAATCATTCCTTACCTCCCACACAATGCAGCAATCCTGGTTCACTCCTTTCTTGCCTCTCTTCGAGAAAACTGAGGCAAAGTTGTTAGAACCATTAGCATTTATGAACCCTGAAGTGCGTAAAATCAAGTCATTCTTCTTTGCCTCCTTAGCCATTGCCTCCGCGGCTTCTCTTCCACTGCAATTCCCAGACTTCCTCCCTCTTTTGAAAGAAAACGACCTTGCCAGCCCATTGAACATGGAGGATAAATGCCCCATCAGCCTCAAAATTCAATTTCCACTACCCGCTAATGAGGTGTGGTTCTTCCTTTTTGTAGACTCACAAATCTGGACATAGGAAATTTATATTAATAAAATAAAAGGACATAGGGATCATGGGAAGAATGAGTTCAAAGATACGAAAATGCTTAAATATTCGCGAGGAAGAAATATTTGTCTATATTTTTATCCGACATCCATTCTTGAGACCAGACAGAAGCATATTAATTGAGTCATACAGTGACTAAAAGACATTATGATCTGACTCAGAAAGCTAAGAATCTCAGAATTTATTTTACCAGAAACAAACAAAAAACTTTGAATCTGAAAGCCGTTGCTGAAAATACCGATACTCTTACATGGAATTCCAGCATTGCATGTAGAATTCTTAAACTATCTGACTAAAATTTCTTTAAAATACGAATAAAAAATCTACAACTTTGCAGGCTATTTTGTAGTTCTTTGTTTTGCAGCTGAGAAAAAGGTAAATAAAAGGGAATATTTTCTCTTTTTTTGCTTCCGTCCTTGAGAAGTAAAAATAAATGGAAGGCAGAACGAATCTCGATCATCATATTTTCTTTTCTTCATTTGTTTTGCTTAATTTTCTCAGCTTCCAACCGAAACGCATTTGGATCTATTTTTGGATGCTGAGACAATGTGCGAGTACCCAGAAGCAAAATATCTAAAGCTTCAGGTGTTTTATCGTTTAGGAGTTAGGAGCCAAAACCCCATTAAACAGCAATCAAGACAACTTCGTACTTGACTGATATGACCTTTTTACTCTTTAAAAACCATTGTCAAAAAGAAGAATTTTCTTTTTCTTTCTTTCCTGCCTCAATTTCTCGGAGACCAAACAAAGCCCAGAAAGAGAAATTTGATAAAGAAAACGAAAACAGGCTAAGTCGATTCTCCCATCCATTACCGACCACACAAAACAGAACTCGCGCACATTCTTTGAAAACAATTTCATCCCAATTTTGCCACCATTCAAAAAAATACCCAGAAGATAGGCAAAACAGAAAACACATATAGCAGAGCTAGGCTTCTCATCCGCCAAAAGCCAAGCGAAAACAACAACAAAACGCGAAACTTTCCCTTGTTTTCTTTCCAGAACCTAATCCAGGCCTTTCACAGATTCAAAAACAAAACCAATCCATATGTGAACTAGACCTTGAGTTTCCAGAGACTTCTTGGTTGAATAACGTGGAACTAGCTAGAGAGCCGATATCTGACGCATTCGGCTGGAAGTGGGCTTCCCTTGCCGGAATGTGACGGAATTCCGACGAGCCAAACTGAGAGTTGGAGAAAAGGAAGATTGAGAAGCATGGCAATCCATATTAGTACTAGTATCGTGTTTTGTCTGGTTGTAGTTTAACTGAGGAGAGGAAAACAAGGCCACAGCAAGACACCCCTTTCAGCATACAAACAACAATCACTCTACGTAATCCATCTCTGTATGTATGCGTGTTTTTCTGTTGTTAAAAAGAAAGTTCAAAGGTTGTACCGTTGTATCCTCTCGCGTGGCTTTTCTTTTCTTTTCTTTTTATTTCTATAAATAAAAGAAATATTGTGTAATAATCAATATTATTCATAGAATTTCGCTATTTATGAATATATATTTTTTTAAAGGAGTGTGGCTGCTTATTTTAAAAAATATATATTATTAAAAATTGAGTTTTTTACTTGAATTTTAAATTTATTTATTTTTAAATGAGGGCACGAAATTTACATACTATAATATTGTGGGAGTTATTTCCTTTTTTTAAAATTAATTAATGTTATAGACTTCAACACCAATAACATAATTAGTATATCAATGTATTAATTATATATATATAAATAATGAGATGTGTTCACAATTGTGTTTTTTTTTTTTCCTTCGAATACAAATTGGAACACGAGTGTTTTGTCTGGGGGAACGCCAATTGTTAACTAGTCAAGGTCAACTATGGTGGGGGCTAAGTTATGAAAGAAATTGCCTCGTTTCTCACATGTGATAATATAAAATATAATGGATTGAGATTAAAGTTAAAAATTGATTAAAAAAATTTTAAAATATATATTTTAAAATTATTTTTTATTTTAAATTTTAAAAAAATTAAATTATATATTTTATTTTGTATAAAAATTTTAAAAAATTATAATAATTATATTAGATATGTTGACAAATTTTGTAAAAATAAACTAGGCTTTAATTTATGCGGTATGCATATATATATATATATACACATATACATACATATATATCCTTAATTGTGGATAAACTTAAATATAGGTTTTAATACCATCATGACTTTTTAGTCAGATACTACAAAACAAAAATATGAATTAATTTTTTTATTAAATATATGGTGTATGAATGATGAGTAGAAAAAATTAATTAATATAAGAATAATAAAACAAAAAAAATAAAAATAAATGTAGTATGTGGTGTATGAAAATGATGAATAGAAAACTCTTGTAAGTAATATAACTAAGCACTCTCTCACCTTTGCCTTTTAGATAAGTATGGGATCTTAAGAAATATAAAACCTCTAAAATAATGCATAATATAATATATGATTAGAATATATAATATGGATTGCCTTTTGCTTGACCTAACAAGATAAAATTGACAAATACACAAATTAAAGCGGATAGTCCACGACTTTTTTTTTTTAAATATTAAAATGAAACATAATTAATTAGGTGGCCGGGAGGAGATTACGATGCTATGTTGTATTTTTAATGTATACCTCTAATAACCTAATGTTATCCAAAAATCTTCTGTTAAAAAATATTATCATTTATTTATTTATTTATTTCAGAAGTGATACATAAATATAGTAATATATATATTTATTTATTTTAAAGTGAATGAATTAGTGTTTGGCGTTAAATAATTATTTTATAAGTAGGTCTTGCAAAGGTGACGTTTAGAAGCAAATCACAATAGACCAACAAAGCAGATTAAATTAATTATAAATTCGGAACAGAAAATTATTTGTTTTGTGAGTTTGCATGATTTGAAACTAATTATTTATAATTAGTACGTAGGTCTTTGAAAGTTTCATATATATATTTTTTATAATTCAAATAATCAATAGATAAAAATGATAGGAAATAACTAATAATTCTTTGAATGGACTTTTATATATTATATTTATATTATATACAACTCCTGCAAATTGTTTATTGCTAATTTTATTAATAATGTTATTTGAAAGTATTTAAATTAAATTAAATTATGTTACGTGAATGATGTGTGGTGTAGAGAAATTGACTTTTAAATAGAATTATTGATTACACTATAAAATAAAAATAAAAATGAGGCTTTATACTCAACATTAAGATGTTGTCTTCACTTATTTTTCACTCAATTCGATGTTCAAGAGAGTAAAGTTTTATTTATTTTTAATAATTTGAGAATATAATGTATCAAATATTAATTTTTAGGATATAAAGTATTATTATTATTTTTTTTATCCTCAAATGGTAGAAATAAAAGTTTACGGAGACAGCTGCTCCTCCCGAAACCCAGTACTACAAAAGGGTAGTAGAACTGTAGAAGTAAAATTTAGGTACAATAATGCAGTTGGAGGTGAGGGAAGGGGTCATGATCAGATGGGCCCATCCCCACCAAATATATCTATGGCTGACCACTGACATGTCTTTGTCTGTGCCGGATGACCCACTAATTACTCACGACCCATATTTTTGTGGGCCCAAATTTTACAGAGTCATAGATTCTGTAGTACCTAATATTTATCTCCCTTGTATGCATGCGGAAAAGGTTATGGTGCATTAATTGACACACCTTTATAGTTTATATGTCCTTTTTCTTTTCTTGGTTAATTTCTTTCAATTAAATTTGCCAAATAAAGTAAAATCTCCCCTTAACATTTGTAATTAATGCAATTAAATTCTTCGTACCACAATTGGAATATCTAACACATCCCTCCAAGGTTTTCGTATATTCTCTGTAGTGCTCATCTTGATTAGTAAGTGGGCTTGCTTTTCATGTGAATAATATATATATATATATATATATATATTTTTAATTATTGCTCGAAATTTAAAAAATCGGGCTATATGCCATCAGACTATTAGACAATGACTTCTATGTTATTAGTTGAGACTCAATAATAATTAATTTAACTTATTTATATTCAAATTTTATGTTTATTCTTTAAAATAAATACCAATCTTATAATATTTCATTAATATTCAATATTTTTTTGAACAAATTAAATAAGTAGCTGATATGTCCATAATAAAGGATTCAATATTTATTAAAGAAAAATACTTGATTAGCAAATAAATCTTATAATATAAACTAATATGATTTGACACGTACGTGATATTATTTATTTATTATAAAGTAGATATTAAGTTTAATAACAAGTTTAATTTTGTAAAAAAAAAAAAAATCAGATCTAACAAATAAATAGATTAGACATGATGGAACACGTGTTACTTGTAGCGGTGAGACAACATGATGGAGGTCGGTGCAAAGGTAGGGAGTGAATGAGAGAGTACGTGGGGCTGTGGGTGACGAGTCAAATTAAAGAGTCCTCCAAACGTTCGGAATAATGGCAAATAAAAGGATGCCACGTAAGGACCAAACAATCACATGTGGGGCGGTGGGTGCACTGGATAACGAAGTCCGAAGCTCCCAGAGAATGCCTTTAGGCTGGAGTGTTCTCATCTCCCTCCTTTTTCAACCAATTGGGTTTGGGTAGGTAGCTGTAAAAAATCTTTGGCCAGGTTCACTATTTACTGTGTAATTTAAAGAAAAAATCTTTTGAGTTGAAATAAAATAAAATAGGATGGAAAAGTAAGGAGAATCTATCTCTTAATTTTGATTGGATAGTTTCGGATAAAGAAAAAAAATCTTCCGCCATTCATACACGAAATCAATGTGTAGAAAAAGGATACAATCTTCACTATTGGGTTATGGAAAATGGTAAGCGTTCCGTTCTCAGCTTCTATGGAAGTTGGGGACATATTTTTTGTTTTTATTTTTATTTCATGATTAAAAAGAAATATTTTTTAATAATATTATAATATTTTTTAAAAAAATATATTTAAAAGTGTTAAAAATATAAGTAAAAAAAACTAAAAAAAACACATCAAAATAATTAGTAGGAATCAAGAAAATGATACTCTCATTGCGGTTCTTACAATTCGGTGTTATAGTTGAAATTTTTTTATTTTTTTTATTTACTTAATAATTAAGAAATTATTTTTTAATAATATTCTAATTATTTTTTATTTTTTTTCAAAAAATATTTAAAAGTATAAAAAATGTAAAAAAAAATGATAAAAATGAAGATGAACAATTATACCTAACGATAGCTTCCAACGAGAGCTAGGAGTGGTGGACGTAGCACCATCCTTAGATTATTTATTAGTAAGAATTATTTATCAGTAATCTCTATTCCAAATATATATTATTTTTTTGAAAATTAAGAAAAATGGGCACAAAATATATGGACGTTAAAAAAAATATTTGGAACATATATATGTGCAGGGATCATGATCCCTTACTAAAAAAAAAACATCTATTTTTTTTTTTAATATTTTGAGAAGTGCTACAGCTCCTTTTATAATCTAATGTATTAAATAAAATTACTTAAATTTATAGATTTCTTTTATATAATTTCTTTTCTTCAATATTTTGAAGGATAAAAATCTTGAATAGGAGGATGAATTGAAAGAAAAACACGCTTTTGTAAGGCAATCCTTAAAACTGACTTGAGATTAGATTGGACTTTGGAGGGACAGATATTTTAGGCCACAATACAGGGTTAGATACGTGTGTGTTTTTTATTTTTTATTTTAACCTAGCCGACACCCACACGCTATGGTAAGCCAGAAGGCATTGCATCATGGGTATGTCCGGACCATGCGTGTAGGGCAGAGCCAATCTTAGGACATATTTGACTATGAAACTAGACGTGTTACTTCTTTATGCCAACAATGGGTTGTCGACTGGTTTTGTGCCACAAGTGAAGTAATCCACAACCTGTAATGACGAGTTATGACAGTGAATGAATGGACTCAAATCGATATGGACCTCATATTAGGCAGTACGAGAACGAAACATTATGAACGAATAGACTCAGCCTGCGTTTGGGCAGCGAGATAATTTTAGGTATTTAATATTATGCATCATATTATCATTTTATTTTTATTTTATTATGTAAGATGTGACATATTTATTACTATTAGATGATAAAAAATATCTAAAAAATAATCTTTCAATAATAATAAATGTATCACATCATGTATAGTAGGATGAAGGATGTAATGTATAGAATTTTCCTTCTGTGAATACTAGTAAAAAAATAATAATAAAATATTAAAAAGAAATAAAAAATAATAAAAAATAATAAAAAAATAATAAATAATAGTGAGATATTGAGAATACCTCACTACCCAAACTAAGCATTCTGGTTAATTATCCGTATCATCCCCGGTGTAAAGAATTTAACTTGAATATTAAGAATATTTTAAAATATCTATAAATATTAAAAAAATAATTTATGATAGTGAGAACATCTTAGAACAGTTACGTTCTTATTCCGATCCTGAGTTTCAAGACCATTGATCAAAACTTGCTAAATGCATAAAGACATGTTTATAATTAGAAAAAGGAAATCAAAATCTGATATGTTTCTCTCTTTTTACAGCTTATATATATCTACGAAGTTTTGGTTACGCAGTTCATATCAACTTCGGTAACCTTGATCATTTGTTGAGAAGTAAAGAGATGAAATAGAAAATGCAGAGAATAAATTGGTCGCAAGAAAATATGTTGCTTGCACTATTTCATTGATTCTTTACAGTGTGCTATGCTACCTATTTATAGTAAATACAAAAGAATAAAAGAATTAGAATCTCTAACTAATTTGTACAGTCTATATGAAACAGAATTACAGCTCATTGCATTTCAGAATTATCTTTGTTGGGCTGAGATATGCTTGTTGAGCTGGAGCATGCGTCTAAGGTGGCTTGCTGTGATGGCTTTTGTTGTGGCACCCCCTCCCCCCCAACAAGATGGAAAGTGTATGTCAATAACTCCTATCTTGCGCAACAATGAATAGAATAGTAGAGAATAAAGAGCTTGTGTGAGGATATCGGCTAATTGGCAAGAAGAGGGTGTGTATGCAGTGGAGATGATGCCCTTTTGAATTTTGTCCCAAATTATATGACAATCTAATTCGATGTGCTTAGTCCTTTCGTGGAAAACTGGGTTGGAGGCAATATGTAGAGTAGACTTGCTGTCAGAGTGAAGCATGGCTGGTTGAGGATGAGGAACCATGAGATCAGCAAGTAAGTACTTTAACCAGACAAGCTCACAAGAAGTAGCAGCCATAGAACGGTACTTTGCCTCAGCTAAAGTACGAGAAATTGTGGTCTGCTTCTTGCACTTCCATGAAATGAGTGACTGCCCAAGGAACACACAATAGCTGGTGGTGGATTTTCTTGTATTTGGGCATGATGCCTAATCAGAATCACAATAAGATATTAATTGACAAGAAGAGGATGCAGGGAATAATAATCCTTGGCTAGGAGATTTTTTACATAGTGCACCACCTTGTAAGCTGCTTGAAGATGTGGAACCCGATGGGCACTCATGTACTGATTGAGGAAGTTAACAGGAAATGAAAGATCAGGGCGTGTGATTGTTAAGTAGAGGAGTCTGCCAATGAGCCTTTTGAATTCTGATGGATCATGTAGCAGTTGTCCTTCATCCTTGGTAAGTTTGAGATTCGGATCCATGGGAATTAAGCTAGGCTTGCAACCAGTTAAGCCAACATCATCAAGAATGTCCATGCAATATTTCCTCTGGCATAATTGAATCCCAGTTGAGTTTCGAGTTACCTCCAAACTGAGAAATTACTTAAGTGTACCAAGATCTTTGATCTTGAATTTTGACTCTAGAAAGGCCTTGAGAGCTGAAATACCAAGGGGATCATTGGAAGCCACAACGATATCGTCAACATACACAAGTAGTGCTAGAAAGGATGAACCATTTCCTTTAGTAAATAGACTGTAATTAGCTCTTGACTGAGTGAATCCAAATTGTAACAAGGAAGAGGAAAAATTGGCATACCATTGCCGAGATGCCTATTTAAGGCCATACAAGCTTTTGTTTAATTTGCAAACTTTGTTCTTTCCTTAAACTGAGTATCCAATGGGTATTTTCATGTAGACTTCTTCCTCCAATTCTCTATGTAAAAAGGCGTTATGAACATTGAATTGATGAAGTTTCCACCTTTGATGGCAGTCACGGCTAGTAAGGTTTTTATTGTGACAAGTTTTGCTACGGGTGAGAATGTTTCATGGTAATCGAGGCCCTCTTCTTAGGTGTAACCCTTGGCAACTAAACGAACTTTGTGCCTTTTAATTTTTCCATCTGAATTGTATTTAATTTTGTAAATCCATTTCGAACCAATAGTCTTTTTCCTAATAGGTAGATCAATAACATCCCAAGTCTTGTTCAATTCTAAGGCAGCAATCTCATTATCTATTGCAATACACCAATCTAAACTTTTCACATCTTGTGCATAAGTAGAAGGTTCAGTGTGATTAAGGATAGAAATGGCAAAAGTAGCATGTTTGGGAGACAATTTAGCATGAGACAAGACAGAATGTAAGGGGTATAAAAGAGTAGCTAGTGAATTACCTTTGGTCGCGGAGTTTGAAAGGTAAGTAGTGGGTGCAATGACTTGTTGACAGGAGTAATCCTGAAGATAAGTAGGTGATTTTTTTGGTTTGTTTGATATGTGGGAAGGGGCATGTGCTTGAGGTAGATTAGAAGAAATAGATAATGGGGGAGGTTTTTGGATGAGGTCAGATTGGTTAATGGGAGGGGTGGAATGTGTTAAAGTGTGTTATGTGAGAATGTTAGAGGGAATGAGAGGGGAAGCTTACTGTGATGTGGAATGTTTTGTGAGAGGGTCGATATGTGATGATAGCTATGATGGAGATTGTGTTGTGGGAGGGTTAAAATGTTGTGATGGTAAGTATGCTAAGGGAATGTCAGAGTGTAAGTGTGGGGACTAGGTGATGGTATTGGTATTTAGAGATGGAAATTGAAGTGTGGGGAGGGATTGGGTAGCGGAATGGGCAGTTTTATAGGGAAATATGAGTGATATCTTTGGAGTAAAAAATGGATTGGTTTGTAAATCAAATAATTTGTAGCCTTTGATGCCGAATGGATATCCAAGCATAATGCCTTTTCTTGCTCTAGAGTCAAATTTATGTCTGTTTTGTTTTAGAGTAGATGTATAGTAAAGACAACCGAAGGTTCTCAAGTGTTGATAGGATGGTTTGGTTTGAAAGAGAAGTTGGTATGGGCTATTGTTTTGCAAATTGGGGGATGGTGTTTTGTTAATGAGATAGGTAGCGGTTAAAATGCAATCATTCCAAAATGATAAGGGGACACCAAATTGAAATTTTAAGGCACGAGCAACATTCAAAAGTGTTGATGCTTTCATTCTATAACTCCATTTTGTTGGGGGCTTTTGACACAAGTTTTTTGGTGAATAATTCCTTTTTGCATGACAAAATCAGTCATTGAGAATTCATTTCCATTATCAGATCGAAGAGGTTTAAGCTTTGTTTGGAATTGTGTTTCATGAACAAAAATATTGAAGCAAAGGTCGAGTTTGGGATTTGGTTTTCATTAAATAGACCCAAGTGGATCTGGTAAAGTCATCAATGATTGTTAAAAAATATTTTGATCCATCATATGCCATTTGGGAACAAGGTCTCCAAATGTCAATGGATGAGTTCAAATGGTTTTGAGGCACAATTGTTACTAAGAGGAAAAGGTAACCTGTGATGTTTTGATAAATGACATGTAGAGCATGGAACAATTGAATCCATAGAAGTTAAAAGAGGTAAATCTTTTTGTAACAAAGATAGGCGTGAGTCAGACAAGTGACCCATTCTACAATGCCATAAGTTGTGGACACTTCGCTGAGAAGTAATAGAGGCAGAAACAAGTATTTATTGAATGGTAAAGTGGATAAAATGGAAGATAAGGCTGTGGAAGACACTCCTCTCAGCTGAAGATGGTAAAGACCATTGACAACCTCACCCTTTCCAATCGTGCTCCAAGAAGAAAGGTCCTGCACATAACACTCATTAGCAAAGAAAACAAGGCAAGAATTAATATCCTGAGTTAGTCTTTTTGCTGAGAGGAGATTGAATTTAAAAGATGGGATGCATAAAACATCTTTAAGAGTAATTGTAGAGTTAAGTGTAACAATACCCTTATGGGTAACATTGGTATGATTATCATTTGGAAATCTGACTTTAAAGTCAACTATTGTGGGTGAGGAAGTATAAAAGGAGGTGCAGAAGATCATATGATTTGTTGTACCTGTATCTATGATCCAAGGAATATAATGTGAAGATGTTGTATGAGAAGTATGAGAAACCCAGAAGCAGGAAGCTATGCCAGACATGGTCGAAGGAGAAGGGCAGACTAGAGATGGATTGAAGGACTGAACCTGATTTACAACTGGTTGTGTAGCTTGTGACTGGAGCAAAGCAATGATATGCTAATATTGCTCTTTAGTTAGACTTGCTTGAGAATTCTCATTGAGGCGAATTTGGTTGATAGAAGGGTCAGATCCTTTGGATCGAGTGGCAAGCTTATGGCTAGGAGGGTAGCCGTGCAATTTGTAACATCTCTTTGCAATGTGACCAACGAGATTACAATGTGTACATGTGGGTTTCTCAAGATTTGGATTGGCCTTAAAACACTTTTCCAGAGAATAACTTGAGACTTTGCAAAAGGTGCAAAGCAATTTGTCTTGATGTTGGGAGTTAAAAGGTTTGGGGATGTATCGGTTGGGTGGATATTGAGTTTTGGTAGCTAAGGCCAGTGTGTCATGGAGGTTGGGAAGATTGGAGATCTGCTTACGCTTCTCTTCTTGTTGGACGAGAGCATAAACTTCACTCAAGGATAGGGTGGGTTTGAGAAGGATAATTTGAGCTTTGATGTTACTGAAGGAATCATTGACCTCCATGAGGAATTTCATCATCCAGTCACGTTGTTGATTCTCAAGAACGGGTTTCATGGCACCACAGGAGCATAATGGAATAAATTCAAAATTGAGAAGTTCATCAAACAAACTTTTCAACTTGGACAAGTAAAGGCTGATAGAATTATCACCTTGGGTAAGATTGTGAATGGATTGTTTTAATTTATAGATGCATGGCCCATTGTTTTGGGCAAAACGTTGCTAGAGTTTAAGCCACAAGTCATGGGCAGTGTCAACATAAACAACATTGTTTTTTATTTCAAGGGACATTGCGTTCTGGAGCCAAGTTACAACCATATCATTACATTCAAGCCATGGTTCTAATGAGGCATCGGTGGAGGAATGTTCAAGAAAATTACCATCAATGAAACCCAGTTTCTTTTTGATTCGCAGTGAACGACGCATGGTGCATGCCCAGGAGTGGTAATTTTTAGCAGTAAGGGGATGATTGGTGAGTAGCATTGTTGGACCATCATTTGGGTTAAGAAAATAAGGACTAGAGGGTCTTTTGGGTTGTGGTTGATGGAGGGTGTTTTGTTGGTATTTTCAGTAGTCATTGAAGAACAGAGAAAAGAAAAAGAAAGAAGAAAAAAAAATTTAGAGAAGGCGATAGTTTTTTAGCTAGCTCTTGATACCATATCAACTTTGGTAACCTTGATTATTTGTAGAGAAGCAAAGAGACGAAATGGAAAATGCAGAGAATAAATTGGTTGCAAAAAAATACGTTGCTTGCATTGTTTCATTGATTCTTTACATTGTGCTATGCTACCTATTTATAGTAAGTACAAAGGAATAAAAGAATCAGAATCCCTAACTAATTTGTATAGTCTATATGAAATAGAATTACAGCTCATTACATTCCAGAATCATCTTTGTTGAGCTAAGGTATGCTTGTTGAGCTGGAGCATGCGTATGAGGTGGCTTGCTATGATGGCTTTTGTTGTGGCAACTTTAACAGTTCATGACTGTAGTTGAAACCCCTATTGCAGATAGAAAAATGTGCAAAACGACATCTAATCTTCCAAACAAGCTGCCTGCTGCAATTTTTTTTCTTCCCTTTTGACATTTGCGTATGAATTATTTTGGCATTCATCAGTAGTCAAAATGTCAAACTACGAGAATTGTTTGCTTCTCTCAACACCACCCTTTTGGCACTAATAATTTTGGCTTTACAATTGCATGTTAAGAGTTAAGCCTTTAACCGTCGTGTCTTACTTTAGACTTGGATTCTGTAACCAAAAGAAGCTTCTCAGAGCATTCCTATCTAGTTCTACATCTGCCCTTTATCTCTATATTTTGGAAAAAAGTTTAGGGTTTGCACCCAAAACCTCCTTCCATCTGGATCCCAAATTAGGGATAAGATTTTTAGATGCTATAGTGGTTCCTTATATTTAGGGAATCATTGTACATCCCTAATTGTGTTTTTTTGGTCCTGGCCCATTGTTGCTCCCGCGTCTTATTCTCTCTCGACGGTTGGGTGCCCTTGTCCGTATCGCCCCCCTTGCAACATAGCCACCATCAATAGTAGCCTCTCCATGGGCAATTTTTGTAAATCCTCATATCCCTCACTCTCGGTTTCCTCCATAATTGGATTCCCTCATTCTCTCTTACACATTCCATTATATTTCGGCTTCCTCCATGATTGGACTTTGTGAGAATCGTGATCCTCTATGGCTGGCCACCTAACTTCTCTATCGCATTTCATTTTTGGGATCCTCCATAGCTGGACTTCGTCCTTCTCTCTCATATAAATCCAACTCAAAGTAACCTGTATGCTTTCATTTGAGATATGTTCTTGGTTGTATGTATTTGGATTTTTTTTATAAGGGTATATATTTCGAGATTGCTATTGTTGGTTGTATGTATTTGGATTTTTTATATATTGCATTGTTGTTCTTACTAACTCAAAACCCTAGCTTTTTTTGGATCTCCCATTTTATTTACCATTCGAAGCTACATTTGTGGGTTTCTCTGATATTTTTTTATTTGTGGATTTCTATTATCTTTGTAAGCTAGGGTTTCTTTGTTATTTGTTATTTGTGAATTAACTCTGATTTTTGTGAGTTTCTTTGTGAATTAACTCTACCATCCATAGCTTTTTTGCACTGAGATATTTGTAAACTGCATTTTTTCTATGGTAGCATTTGTTATTTGTGGGTTGTACTATTTCTAGTTCTGCACTATTTATGAGATTGTGCACTGATGAGAGAAATTTCAATTATTGGTTTCCAATATTATTGCTATTATATTTTACTTTTCTATCTTATTGATTGATAACTTGCTATAGGCTCAAATATTCAATTGATAATGCAGAGTCTTTAACCTCGGGTTTAAAAAATAAAATAAAATATGGGAAGGACATCCAAACATTTATTCATTACCATTTCCCTCTATTTTCATTGAATGGTGGTAGGCTTCCATCTCATTTAGTTTAAACCTCTAGATGATGGACATGATTGAGATCTGTTTTTGCACTGAAATTGCTATTGCTGTGCTGGTTGCCAAAATGATGAGGCTTGCAACTTGTGCTTTTTTGAGAGGATTACACCATGTTCTCATGACAATTTTTTAACTTGTGTTTTTTTTTTTGTTATCCAAGTTTTGTTATATGGTTTTGCTTAGTATATGGTTTTGTTATATTTTGCTTTAGTATATGGTTTTACTGTTATCCAAGCTTTGTTATTTGTGGGTTTCTCTAATCTTTGTAAGTTAGGGTTTATTTGTTATTTGTAACTTTGCCATTTGTAGCTTTTTTTGCACTGAGATCTTTGTAAGCTGCATTTTTTCTATAATAGCATTTGTTAATTGTGGGTTGCACTATTTCTAGTTCTGCACTATTTATGAAATTGTGCACTGAGATATGTTTTTGCATTGAAATTGCACTGATATATGTTTTTGCACTGAAATTGCTATTGCTGTGCTGGTTGCCAAAATGATGAGGTTTGCAACTTGTGTGTTTTTTAGAGGATTGCGCTCTGTTCTGATGATAATTTTTTGACTTGTGCTTTTTTTCTGTTATCCAAACTTTTTTTATATGGTTTTGCTTAGCCATAAGGTTTTGTTATATTTTGCTTAGCATATGGTTTTGCTGTTATCCAAGTTTTGTTATCCAAGATTTGTTATATTTTGGTTTCTGGTGGTTTTGGAAGGTTGGTGTTAACTATGAGCCGTGCGGTTCTCCTTCATTTATTCATTTAGGAAATAAATGTTTTGTTTTATAATTGAATTCATTAGAGCATGTTTTGATTATATTTCTTTATGGTTTGAATCCTTGGGAATCTTGTTGGCAACCATTCTATTGAGCATGTTTTATAATTGAACTCCCCAAAGAGCATGTTTATGCTGATCTACATCTCCTTTATCACCTTTATCTTTCTTTTCATGCTGATTTCCATCTTTATCATTTATAGCATGTTTCATTTATCACCTTCATCTTTCTTTTCATGTTGATTTCCATGTCCTTTGCTTTGTTGTTTTAATTCTCTCTACTCCAACACTCTTTTGCTTTGTTGTTTTCTTTCTCAACAATTATTTCTCTCATTTCTTTGTGTTTGGTTCTTCCTCTGTTGTGTCCTTTGTAGTGTTTGGTATTAATAAATAATTATTTCTCGGGGGGTTGCATGTCTAGTGTAAGGCTGTGATGATGGTTCTAATTTGTATTTGGGAGTGAGTTAATTCACAAGTGTTAATGGGCCCGATCGATATGGCAGGGTGATCCTAACCTGGATGACCACCAAGTATTTCGTGATAGTGTTCACAAAAGGCAACTGGAGTTCAAAGGTTTTACAGCCATTTAAGGTTGGGCTCCTATCGTACGCATGCTGTAAATAAAAAAACATTATAAGCCCCATGAAACACACATTCTTTATGGAACTATATGAGAATGCTCTTATTTAGTTAGATTACTTTGATGAGTTTGTTATTCAGTTAAAGGTATATTTTCTTTTGATGCTTTTATTGTTTGGTATGATTTTGGTTGTATATCTCCCTCGGCTGTGATGATAACAAAGTTGAGTGGAAACACGAAAAAGTTCTAACATACTCTATGGCATGGTAACCTAGATGACCAATCATAAAGGTAACTGATTGTTGCAGCCATTCGAGCATGTTGCCTTTTCCTATGTATTACTATTCCTTTTCTAAGCCACTTTGTATGAGTTAATGGTTTGGGTATGTTTGGGGGCTTCACAAGAGAAAGTTAAGTGTCGACAATGCAAATGCTCACTGTTTGTCTACAAACTTGAAGCAAAACAAAAGATAACACTACCCAATGCCTCGGTCAAGTAGTAGCACTAACAATATCTTACGCTCAGCAAACTATCGTCAAAATGAATACCTAATATGTTATTGTGGTATTAAAGTATGTTGACGGACTGCTCATATTGAGGATAATGAGGGGTGCCGATTTTTCGATTGCCAAAACTATGAGGTAATTTTGCATTTGTTAGTGGTCTTATTTGCTGAATTGTTGTGGTACTATTGTGCTTACAGATTTCAATACCTGTCAATTGTGCAGGTTGGGTAGGCTTGCGGGTTTTTCTGTTGGTATGATCCATAAATACAAGCATATGGCCAAAAGACAATTAAGCAATTAAAAACCGAATTTCATAAGATACAAACCTAAATGGACATCCAAACCAGTAGACATCGAGTAGAAATTGATTTAGAGAGGCATAAGAGAAATCTGGAAATAAGTATTTGATTATTCTGATTTCGATATCGTGGTTATTTGTATTGGAAATTTATTTTGAAAAATTTTGAGCAATCTTATGGCAACATGTACTAAACTTTTGGGTTCGGAGTATGGGCATTTTTAGTAACTGTAATTATAATATAGTTTTATTGTTCGCACATTAAATTTGTGTTTTAGGGCTAGTGTGAATGGGCAATAAAAGTACTTGTACGTAGAATTAATTAAATATTATGGATGTATTTTACATTTTTTCCATTTTGTATTTTAGATATTGAGAATGAATTTGTAGTTTATCAAGTGTGTAATTTTTCTTAGGGAAAAATCAAAAAAACATATTTATGTATTCCTTTCCTTCGAGTATTCCTAAAGCTTAGATCATTTTGATCACCGTTAGATTTGACAGAATATTTATCTGTTACAAATAAAATACTATTGCAAATATTGTTTGTTATTTATTTGTTACAAATAAAATACCCCTGGAAAAGGCGAATATTTATTCTTTGTAAAATCATAATAATTTCAAAACTATTCTCATACCGGGATTAACAATAGCTTCATGTTTAAAATTTATGTAGAAGCTGATATTGCTTAACATAGGAAAAAGACAAAAGAGTGAGTACTTAAGATTGTAAATAGAAGTGAGAGAAAAATAATAAAGAAAGAGTAGATAAATATTATTTTAATAGAATAGAGGAAGTATAGGGAATGAAATGCAGGATGTTTTTGAAAGATTAGTAAAATTTAGGATAAAATTTTAGGAATGGTTTATTTTAATTAAAATTTAGGAAATTTGATAGGGAACCGGATGAGAATGCTCTCAGACACTAATCAAACACACAGATCTGAAGATTCAAGATCGCCTCATTATCTGGGAAGTTTAGGAGAACCAGTATATGGGATTTGAAAGCCAAAATATGTACTAGTTCTCAAACTCCAGCACAAAAATAAGAAAACAAAAACAGAATATGAAAACGATATTATACATATATACACATATTACAAAAAATCAAGGACATCCTTGAATAAATGGAAAAGAGAATGCTTATATACATACACACACAGCCCACACACTTTTTACAATTCCAGTAGTCGTAGATATTACATGAAGGCCAATGTGGCATTCTGAGTAATTTTACCCAACACATCTACAAAATATTGTGAGTGCTGTCAACTCTCTGTTAGTAGCTTCTGTTAGCAACTTGGCATTCCTGTTCTCTGTCACAAATGGGATTATCTACATCGTAGATAGGTAAAATAATGGTCCTGTTAAATATATATATATATATATATTCTCTCTATCTACTACTTTTTTTTTTTCTGTCTCCTTAGTGGAATACTTGAGGAGCTGCATAAAACTCAGTCTCGTTGAATACTGGTTTCATATTGTTTTCTTCACACAAGAACTCTAATGGGAAGGAAACAAGATGTCCCCTAATAGACTTCAATCTCTCCATTGGATCTATTAACTTGAGTTCTCCATTCTCATAGGATTCTAGCTTTTCAGGGGCTATTCCTAAATCAATGGTGGTGTGGCTTAGTTTCTCCTTCCAATGGGCCATGCTTTGCCTGAGAGCAGCTCTGTGTTTGATAGCGAGATTAAACATATGTGGGAGAGTGGAAAGTGAGAGCAAAAAGGATATAAATTCGTGGTGGTATCTTACCGGGAGCGTATGTGATCATTGGGAATGCAAGAAAAGACGTCTTGGAAGATTATGGAATTTTCCTGTCACATATTATAGCATGTTCATTAGGTAGTGTAGCAAAAGGAAAGACTATCAGTGGAAAGGGGAAAAAAATATAAAGCAATATAAAGCTATTCCTTTTCCCTGCATGGGAATCGGGAGTTACAAACTCTCCCTCTTGAATTCCTGACTATCTTGTTAAGGCCATGTTATAGAGTGTTTCAGTAATATGGGATGGCTTTACTAGGTGGCTCACATACCATATGCAGCAACACAGGAAAATGCTAGTCATATTTGCACTATAATCCCAAAAAAAATAGTCAAGGTTACAATTAGAGTCCATTCAAATTTTATAAACCACAAGAACATCTCTCCCAGACAGTGTGAGATCCCATTCACCATTTTTCGATACTTAATCTGGAGTATTACACAATGATTGAGACAGCCTACTTTTCCACATACAGATCATTTCTTAAGATGCCACTAACCTACATTAGACACTACACAGTAATATCAAGTAGCCCAATTTCCTCCAAGACTTGCATGGAGAAAAACCGAGTCATTAAATCCAGACCACCAGGAAAAATCCTTTAGTCTATAGCTACAATGAAACTTTCTATAAGAAACACATGTCAAGGCCACATTCTACCATAGACTTTTACTTAACATATTAATTTACGTGTTGTGAATCTGTGATTGCTAGCATGTGTATGTGGGAGTTGTAAAGGGTCAATTTTGTTACATGTATATGAATATGATATTGGATTTCATATGCATACAGCACACAATATACATACACCCCACTGAAACTAACTGAACATTCACAAAAACTAGCAAATTTTACCTTTGCAGTTGCTAACCACAGATCTCTGTATGTTGAGTCTAATAGTGGATCACTGATTCGACTGATCTGAAAAAAAAAGAGTTTATTGATGAATAGGTGGCAGTGCGAAGTGTGCTTGATAGTGGAGTTATAATTACATTAGTCTCATTCAGTTTTATACCGCAGCAGGCCTTACATATCACCTCTGAAACTTTGTGGAAGCAAGAAGGGTGCAGAAACATGCATGTTTAGTTAATATTACTTACCTCTCCTGCAGACAAGCCAAGGTGCTCAGACCACAATGAACACCGAAGACTATAAGCAAATTTTCCAGCCTGCCAAGGCTCTCCGTTCATAGATGAATCAAGAAACTCTTTATCTTCAATTACAACTCCAATCTGAAACAGCAATCATATAGTAAAATATATATTCAATTTACATTATTTCTCACAAAACGAGAAAAGATTAAAACACTATCTTCATATAAATAAATCAATAAGACTTGGCTTCTTATTTTAAATTTGATCTAGTCATTATTTTCTCAAACTTATATCTAGCAAACAATCTTCCAAATAGCATTATTTGGATTATGCTACTTCTAGAGGATATCTAATTCTTTTTTTCATTCAAGAAATTTGCCAAACTAGTTGAGTACTGGCAGCATATTCCAAGAGAGTGACACGATTCTTGAAAACATTAAATCAAACACACACTAGGAGAAATCCATTCCTTCTTCTCAAGCAGAAACTGAAAGAACTCATCCTTCTACTAGTATATTCTGACAACATATCGCAAATTCTAGTTTTTTTTCCACAATTATCTCAAGTATTTGAATAGAAGATTGCATTTGTGTTGAGTGATCTATGGTAATGGATGAATGAAGCATAACAGTTCCCTGGCATCTCCTAAATCTGAGAAGAGTTTGTATTCTTGGCTTAGATCCCCAAGGAAAAAATTCAGTAAATGTACTCCAGATTTGAAACTCTTTCATATGCTCACTATGGTAGCTATTGTGCCAAAGTAGAAATGATACCTCAGAGTCTCTTGATCCGAGCAAACTCCTATCATTTATATTGGATGATCCAATCACGGCAATGCGATCATCTATTATCATTAATTTGCTGTGCACATAAACCTGCATAAGAGTGAGGACATGTAATGAAAAGCAAGCTAAAAATTCGTGGGAATCATCACTGTTTGAGAAAAAAAAATTGAAAAACAATCCTACATTAATCTAGGCCTTATTTATTTAGTATAGAGATGCAGCGTTGGGATGACAACACCTCAACCCATTTTGGGGTCATGGGACCAGAATCTGGAGGTGTTATCCCTGATTTGTGATGCAGTTGTAAAGCATCCTAGGCCACTTTCCATGTGGTCCAGGTGCATCGATAAAGCAAGTATGGGAGGCTGTGGAATCAAATGTGGAGAGGCCCCACTGTCATGCATGGTGCATGTAGGAATGTAGAGCAAGACATTACCTGACTTGTAGCCACAGGACCACCATTGAAAAGTCTGCCATATGATCTCAGACCATAGAAAGTAATATAATCATGGGTTTTAGGACCAAGAAGGACATTAAGCCTATCCAGTATTGAGTGCTTTTCTCTAGAAATAGTACGATACTGCCAATGCACTAATGCTCTAACAGTTGCTGCACCACTATCATCTAGACCCCCCTGCAATAAAAGGTGCAAAACAGAAGAAAAGACTCAAGTATCGGAACTTAATATTCAATATTTAAGAAATAATACCAAGAGTAAGTACCTGGAAGCCAGGTAAGAGTGGTAAGACAACTATGACCCTGAAACACTTCTGTTCTTTGTGTGCTTTCACAATACGCCTGTATAAAGCTTCCAGGACCCGGTTTTGTATTATCTCATCCCCTTGAAGTCCAGATACGAAAAATTGATTCTGGAAGCAAGCAAACAATAAAGATGGTTAAATGCTAGCAATAAAAGACAAATCAAACTGCTCCGCAGACTATTATTAACATGCTGTGCTCAAATTAAAATTTTCATTAGCAATAAGTTGTGAATATAGGTAGGATCAAGAGAAATCCAATTAGTTGTTAACCCAAAAATAAAGCTGCTTTGAAAAAAATGTAACACCTCAACGTAGATAAAATGCTGTGCCTTCTCAATGAGAGAACAATAAGCACTATGAATGCTTTTTTCGGGTTGACTGGTCCCAGCAGACCACTGGCTGGCACTTCTGATTATCTATACACCACATAACGTATATAAAGAAGGCAGGTGATAAAAGATTAAAAAGGGAAATTGAGATACATCAAGATGGAAGGAGAAAATAACAGTAAACAAGTAATATCGTGTAATAACTTTGCATTCACAATAATAATATTTATAATTTTTTAAAGCCTGGATTTAGATTTGGCTAGTTTTTATGAATTTATGCTTGGTGCCTAGCAGAAGTGGATGGCTAATACTATAAAAAATAAATGGTCTACTACTTCCTAGAATGGAACTCATATTATCTTTGCAGATTCCATGAGGCATTGATAAAAAAAAGCTAACCTGAACATGACAAGAAGTACATGGACCAACACAGTCATTAGCAGCAACATCATGATCACCTTCCTTGGGAGTTTCACACTCATCTGAAGCTTTCATGCCACAATGTGCCACTTCATCTGAATTCATTTCACTTTGAAGATCCATACAGTCAAGGTCATATGCAAAGCTTTTAATCCGTGCATCTGGGGCTGAGTCTTCAGCTTCTGACTTCTGAAAGGAAAATGAATAACTTCCACGTTCTCCATTTGGCTGATCAACAAGGTTATGATTCATATGCAGGCCATTTAACTTTGAGTCTACGTTGGAAGCTGCTAGTCCATCAGCTTCCTGAGGCAAAAGCAATGGGATATCTTGCAATGGTGATCGTGAGGAAAAAGAGTCCTGCCTACTGATGCCTTTCTGATTTTCATCTGAGTTCTTGTCAATATCTCTCTCTCTGCTTCTTCCCATGTAATGAGGGAGGACCATGTGGTGGTGAGGCATAAGTAATGGAATTGTTTGCTCATTTGGTGCTTTGTTTCTCTGAATAAATGCTCCATTATGTTATAAAAAGAAAAATGAAAAACTTACTACAAATCTTACAATAATCATGTGATTGGTAACTCATCACCAAGGTACTAAATATTGGTTTGACGTGCTATATCATTTTAACTTTCTGTCAGTGATACATCAGTTTTTAAAGCCTATGCAGTAGAACTTGTACATCTACCATTACTCTTATATAAAAGTTAATTTGACCTGGAGATTATCATTAACAGAATCTTAACCTTAGCATGGTTCCAACGCTGAACAAAGTGCCTGGCAACATCACGACAGGGTGGTCCCCAAAGAGCACAATGGACATCATGCCATGGCATACGAGGTAATTTTTTACGATTCACTTCATCTGTCATTGTGTCTTCCCAAGAATTTGGTTCAGATTCTCTACACCCCACAGTAAAAGTAAAAAAAAAAAAAAAAAACAGAATAGAAGATGAGAATTTATTAGCATGAGCTATTAACTACATACCAACAACAATGAGAAACTCTAGATAACTTCCATATATGAACAATCACACTGGGTGATATAAACTAATATGTACAGAGCTTTATATTTTGAGGGTTAAATATATAATTAGACAATTCTGTAGATGCATAGCACGTATAAAAATTAGCTAAATGCATCATATTTGTACCATAAAACACCAAAGGGAGAATCATATTTGCTTCATCTTGTACAAAATGTTCTGAGTCATTACAAAGGTAAGAAGAGAGGTAAAGTACCTTGGGTTATAGAAGTCCTTTCCAGGCCATGTAAGAGGAGGATAATCACCCACTTTGTGCTCAATTGTGTCGTAACGGCCAAAGCATAAATCTAATCCTCCAATAAAGCAAATTTGGTAATCAACAATCACAAGTTTTTCATGATGCGACCTGTATATAACCAGAATTGATGAGCATTAGCAAGAAATCAAGGTAATTGTAATTTCTAAGTAGAGAGTAAATCCATAGATGGCAACAAGAATTCTGAGTAAGTTTCCATAAACTGCATACCAGTAATAAACTCCAGTGGAGATATGGTCTGGATAACGCAATACCCTCACATTCTCATGGATGTTAAGGAGCCTGGTCTTACTGTACATACTGTTGATTTTCAAGGCAAGAGATACCTCCTTGTAAAGAAGTATGTAAATCTGCATAGTTACTGCAAATTGTTAACTGCAAATTATTTACAAATCCACTCAAAATACATGGAAATTATTACAGAAGTAGGAAAACAAGATCAATTGATAAAAAGAAGTGACTATATATTCAAGGCGAGCCTCATGTTTTATCAGAAGAAAGATATCTGACTCTGAAAATCAAGTCAGCGAAATCACTGTTGCAAGCATTTGTAACTCGTAATCAATAAGTCTTTAACATGTTTTTGAAAAAGATAACTTTGATTGAAACTATAAGTCTATAACAATTAGGAATGAACTAATCGATGAGAACAGATGGCTACATGGATAAATTTGCTATTAATCTGAAGGCTAAAACACACATAACAACTGAATGCTATGAACTCCTCTGAAACAAATAACCAGAGAACGTCACATACAAGTATCATCCCTAAATGATGAAGCAGAATGAGAGTGATGCCAAAACCTTCCCGTTCACAAAATTCATCCTACAATAATGCAAACTTCATGACGTGATAAATTTAAGTTTTAGTCTCCTTTTAAGAAAAATATTTATTTTTTGTCTGTAGTTTCATTGCATATCTGACTCAGATAAACTGGCATGGATCGACATTCTGATCATACAACTACAGCATACTTCAATTTAGGTCTATTAAATGTTACATTTACATTGATTATGACTTTATAAGCATCCATTTTAACTCATTCCACAAAAATTTTCAGTTCTATACGAGACCATCAAAAGTAATGTATATAATAAGCAAGAAAGATCTCCGTGTCTAAAAGTAGACATTAACATTCCTTGATGAATGTTGAGCCAAAAATGAAATGATTGTATGCTTGAGTTGGAGGGCCCTCCCTCCCTCCATCAAGTCAAGTAACTCATGTTTCAGAAAAACAGCCCAAAACCAAAACGGTATATTATCATGAGATGGAATCATTTGTGTTTGCACCTGAACCCCTTGCTTAGCTTTCTCTTCCAGTAGAGCCTCAAGCCGAGAGGAAGAATGTCTATCAAAAGGACGTTTTAGAAACATTTCTGGGCAAATCCACCAGCCAGTAATCAATATCTGCATACAATCTAATCCTTCAGTCAAAAGAAACAGACACTGACATGAAATGAGTGCCTTCCGTGTAAGCACAGATTTAAAAATCTAACCTCTGATTTTGCATTCTCTATTGAAGAAGCAATTGCTTTAAAGGCTGCTTGCCCATCTATAAACCATTGGGCTTGGCTTCCATCTTCCGCCAGACCTCTTTCAGGAGCATAGGAACCAAAACGGTGAGAACGACACCAACCCTCCTGAGGCCTCATACCAGCTTTGTTGATTTCTGTAACCCATTCTTTGACCTTAGCCATACTTGAGGTTCTTAGCTTTATGCTCCGACTTCCACAATTCATCTTCCACAATTTCCAAACTCTTGTCATTAGAATCAAATTTGAAAAAGCAAAGGTGGTATATTCAGAATAATCAACAAAATTAAACATCGATATCATTTATAACACTTCAAAAGAAGTAACTAAGCGCAAACAGTCAATATGCAAAAAATTATCTATCAACTAATATTATCTTCTAACTTTGAAATTGCTCATGCAGTTTCAATTTCTTATGCTATCTGATTATTTTGCAGCAAAAAGTTCAATTGCTTGGATATAGATTACCATAACTATCAGATAGCAATTACATTAGACTCATAGAAAGTCAATCAAAAGCAAACACAATGCCGACGCATAAGTTACATAGTGACTAGAATCGTTAAGCTTTGAAGAAGTAAAGACAAAGACAGCTTACTCACCTTAAATGCATAACGTAAAAGATTATGTTCCTTTATAGGAGTTGCTAGATGTACTTGGGAGACCCCATTTTTACTGGAGGCTGGTTGTACATCAAAAACAATTATATCTAAGAGCTTGGTATCAAAAGGATCATCCAGAAAGGCCAGGAACCCAGGTTTTAAAACAACCCATACCTGCATGCAGATAAGGTGTGAATAATGATTGAAACTATAGTTAAGAATTAATCAGAGAAAACATAGAGTAGTTGCAGTAAAGGTAAATCATATCAATCTAATGTACACACTTTATGTGAACAGGAATTATAGAATTTTTTTCGTTTTGGCTGTAATGATGCATTGATTATTCACTACAAACCAAGACCAACACAACTTGATTTTCATATAAGATTCATTATCCATGATTCAACTTGGTTGATTGTGAAATAACAAGAATCAAGTAAAGCTATTTGAAAGCATTCAACGCCATGAAGTTTAGAAGCCAATAATAATTGACAGACTAAAAGAGAGGCTCCTGACAGCCCTACTCTTCCATACTCAGTCTTATGCAGTCACTCCAACTAGATCGCTGAGATCATTGAAATATAGAGGAAGCTAGATGGCGGTCAATGGTCAGGATGAACGCTACTGCAGTTCCAGATCCCATTAATCTTGAGCTAGATATTTTTCTTGACCCCTATGAGGCAGATATGAAGAATTATTTAACGCAATATCTTCACTGGTGTGATAAAGTTGTATTAGTCGTAAAACCTAATCAAATATGAAGTTTGGAGAAAGATACTAATGGACTGAAGCAAGCACCCCCAGATGTTGAATTAACTTAGTAACCGAGGCCGGAGAGTGAATTCAAAGACAAATCAAAAAGTGCTTTAAGAGTGATGTCTAAACAACTAGAGTCCTGAGCAGGGGTATGTTCCAGTCTTTAGATGTATGAAAGGTGCCTCAAGCCAGAATGTGGAGGGTGGAGGCATGTAACAGGATTTCAAGCTGAGGGACTTATTCCATTGCCCAAAAAATCAAGGTTGTTTCTATTTCACATGGCTGTCCCTGGCTCTTCATTCTGAAGGGGAAAATATTAACTTAATCAGCCGCCCCCAACAAAGAAAGAGAAAGAAAAGGAAAATTGTGATCACAAGGAACAGAAGTTCAGAACCAAACCTTTTCCCAGTTGCCTTGGCAACACCCAGTCCAATTTAACACACAACAATTCACATCAGAATCAGCCCCCGGCAGATGCTTCACCATTATGTAACCTTCTTTCAGCTTCGAACCATACTCCCGTGAAAACGACAACTTGGAGACCTCCAAAAACTTGCATACCTACAACCCAAAGGCACTTGTCACAATAGATGGCCTAAGCAGCCAAGAACAAAAGATTGATGAAGTAGTGAGTTTTACTGAACTCATTAAGCAATGTCAAAACCGTGTGACCTGAATCAAGTTTTAAAAAGATTCTTGCCTAATCCAGACACTACCCTACCACCCCACAAAAATGGAAAAATAAAAGGAATATAAGGGGCCTTGCCAAAATTCATACTCCTAGTTTATTAAGAACATTGTTTTGGGATTTCTACAGAAGCAGGCATAAAGGTCAAATCACCTGACGGGAACCCGGTAGAGGACTGATTGATGTACACATTACTTGCTCAAATTAGCTAAAGAGAAAGAATTTCAAGAAGGTAAAGGTAAAAGGAACCAATAATCACATTCAAAAATAAAAGATTGACGAGTAATGTTAGAAAGGCCTGAATGTAACTTCAATTCTTAAACATGTACATGTAGCAGTTATTCTCCAGACAAAAGAACAACAGAACCCCGTCAAAAAGAGTTGAAGTTTGAATATGATTCATTATCAGAAGGACCAAAGAATGCTGAAATTTCACCTCTCTGGAATTCACTATGTCCATGTTTCCCAGAAAGTGATTGAGATAGCCCTGCATTGCCCTCTTTGCTCTTTCAGAAATAGATTGCTGCCCTCCTAGTGCCGATCGAATTATAGGCAGAGCAGCACTTGATGGAACATTTCTGCATATTGAACCAAATCCCAAAAAGCTCCTTCGTTAGGCGCCAAAAGAGATGCAAGAAGCAACTCCGGTAAAAAGGCTTTATCAGTTTGAAATACCAAACACCATATAGAGTCAGCCTTCACCTATTTTTAACACTTTCTTCGTGATGCAAAGGAATAGCTCCATCATCAGGTTCATCATCATCTTGCACTACTGCTGTCTGATCTACTATTCCTAAGCTTTGAAGCCATTCCTTAGCCTTCACCAAAGTTTCAACCAGAAACTAAATGAAAATTGTGACATGTACAGAATAAAGGAAATTGAAACTCAAAAAAACTACATTCACATTCTGGGTTTACTCTTATCTCGAGCAAAATTCAATTATAAGGGATTAATGATGATAGCAAGGAGTTCGAAACTGGGCAAGCTTACAAGTCCAGAAATGATTTTTAAAAAATTATCAAGGACACGTCATTATATTAGGCCAACCTGCTCTTGTTTCTCATATAATTCCTCAATAAATGCACGTTTCTTCAGAGCAAAATGTAAGTAGAGAACTTGTGATGCTTTCTTCACTAAACGCCACTTGAACTGTTCAATATGAATACAGTCATTAATTGCACAATATTGAAGAAGTCTTTAAACTTGAAAGAATATCAATAGAAAAGCAGCAAATAAGATTGGGATGCAACAAAAGGGCAAATATTGATTGATTATACCTAACTAGGCCATTTCTTCTATTTGTAACATCTAATCAAAATGTTAGATCGTCACTTTCAATATTATTTGAACAGTACTAGTTCGTTTCAGTAGCATTCTTCATTTTTTTTACCAGTAGTTATTAAAAGCATTTTCCGGGAACTTTTGGAGCCCTATTATTTCCCCTCAAGAACACTTTGCCCCAAGTTCTTAAGGCCAGGAAACAACCAGATTCTAGAAGCTTAACCCTTCGCAACTTTAGAAACTAACAAAAATTAAAAGACTGCAATTGTTAAAATCTCTTTCAACAAACGTAGCGGACGCGAATTAGAAAGAAAAGAAGGGGAAAAAAAGAGACTCGTAGTACTTAAATTAATCAAACATGGTGCATATATTAGCAACAAACTTTCAATTTCTAATGCATCATTATATGAAAATCTTTTGCAGTTAAACACAATCCATAACTGCTATTGAATATTTTTTCAGTTTTATAATTCCAATTCAATTGGTCTCCACTGCTTTGCTATATAATATGCCAAAGAAAAGAAACAAAGAAAACCCACACTCAAAATATGACTTACACAACTATTTTACACAGTTTCCCAACAAACAGTAAAGAGACTCAAACAAACAAAAGCAAGAGATACCAAGCAACGAATACAGAGAGAGCGAGAGAGAGAGAGAGAGAGTTGGTGCCTGCTTGTACTGGATATCAATGGTGTACGACAAAAGCATGGGGCTGATGTCCCCAGTATCGGACCGTGAAACCGACTCTATCGTCGCCTTCGGTAACTCCTCGAAGATCCACGCCGGCTCGCCGTATTGCCGGGATGACGAAGACCTTGTCATCACAGGGGCCTCTGAAGGTAAAACACCATTGGCAATAAGCCTCTCCGATGACATCCCAAACTTCTCGCACAAACCCAATATAATTCACCTCTTGCATGTGCTTTGGAAGACAGAAAGACAGAATCAGAGAGAGGAGGTTCGCTTTGTGAGGAAAAAGAAGAGAGCTACAGAGCAGAACGTAGCGGTTTTTATAGTTTTTTCGGAGCAACAAAAGCTTCCAAGTTCTTAGGTTGTCATGTTACCGAGGTTAGCACCGGATTTTCATGTTACTAGGCTATCATTGGAGACATGCGTACGAGAAATGGACATTACGACCCCTTCCAGTACTCGTGGCACTAATCAAACTTTATTGTTTGGAGCTTCTCTGGGTTTTCCGGTTCATTTAATTAACTAGTTTTGATTAATTAATTATATTAAATTTTTTTTTTGGATAAATAATTTTATGGGTTTCAATTAAAGTTAATAATTATATTGTAAAAGGAGTTTAAAGAAACTAAAAATGCAGAATGTCCGAATCACCCGTTCAATATTCCCGGGAATCTTCTCCCACAAAGATAGGCTTTCATGTGGCCCGAATTCATGAACAAGATATCTTATAATTCTCACTAATTTATCACATCAACTATACTAAACATTAATTTTTGTTTTAATTTTTTAAAATTATAATAAATACTATTATAAATATGTTAAAATTCCGACTTATGTATTACAAAATTATTAAAATTAAAACCCAGTAGGGCCCATTTTGACCAGGGTAATTTGGTCACAGTGGTATCAAGGAAGTTCCATGAGACTCAAAAACTTGATATTTGCAAGGTATATGCTATGGCAGAATAACAAAGAGAATATCCAGATATTTTGTGCTTACCAATTAGAATATGCTAAAAAAAGTGTATGATTGGGATTTGTTGTTGCAGTTTACAAATGTACCCACATGCCTAACATTGCTATAATGCAAATATCTTATTATTTTATTATTTATTGATAAGTTTGTGACATCCAAGCTTTGTCGTGCACGGCTTCATTATCTAGCCATATCAGAAATAAACACCATAAATCATAAATGTTGGATGGTTATGTTTATGTCAATATTAATCGCTCTCTTTACTAATCTACGTGACAGTGTTTAATTATCTTGACATTTGATTTTTTTAAACAACGAATTAATGATCTTAACATAGTAAGACCTCGTTTGGATATAAAAATGGTTTCATCTCTTCTCATCTCATCATTACAACTTTCTTAAATTTCTACACAAATATATTTTTTGCATGAATTAACGACTTTTAGATCATTTTGAGAGATTTTTTTTTTTCCAAAGAAAAAAAACTAGAGAACCTAATGACCAGAATGAGCATGCCATTATACCATATGAAGCTGTTATATTACTTTATTGCTTGGAGCTTTATTTATTTTTTATTACCAAAAAAATCAGATATGAATCTTTCTGATTATTTTTATGTTGATGAACTTGTAAACCATTCAACATTTGACGTGTAAAACAATTTCTTAAAACAACGATAAGCTACCAAACTCAAAGTCGCCATTTACCAGTTAGATGTTCTTAGCTGGCGAATCTTTTCCTTCACAGATACATTAATACGCAGTATCTCTTAGTCTTGCAACAAAGGTATAAATAATACTCTCAAAGTATTCTTTAAGCTCAATTAAGAATTGAAAAGAATAAAATAAAGGGGAAATTGTGATCCGGGGCGGTCCGATCCGCCACCTCGAGGTGGCTCGGGGGTGGTCCTCTCCCAAGAGACATCCCCTTCCACCTCCTACCACTGCCATTTAGAGGGGTCTTTTTTTTGTTATTTTATTTGTTGTTGTGTTTCTAACTCTAAAAATATTCATGTGTTGCTCATGATTGAAGTCATTTTCAATTGGCACAAAAGGAGAGCCGCAAGTAACACTCATTTTGCATGTCAATCTTCAACTCTGTTTTCTCCCAAAACTTTGCTGCAAGGTACTACTTCCCTTTTCATTCAATTTTCATGGACATAAATCCCAAAGTTCGAATATATAGGGATGTTTTCTAAATATGTTTTTTTAGGGGGGGTTTTGTCCAAACAAATAGTAAATTTTGGATAAAAGTTTTTGAAAAATATATTTTACACGTATTTTTTATTTTTATTTTTGAAAAATTAGTCAAATGATTGAATGATTTTTAAAATTTTTGGAAATAATTTTTTAGATTTAAAAATATTTGGATTGAAGTTGAAAACTTTTCGTCAAGAATTCTGAAAAAATGTTATAACCAAATATGACCTAAGTTGCTGGCCATAACCATTATTGCATAGAAAACATAAGATGCCATGCATTTACAAACAATTAACAACTTGGTAAAGAAGGAAGACATTGGTGATTTAAATTTGTACTCGAATCAAGACAGGGAAACTGCCAGGGACAGGCATGTGTATCTGTCTCCATCCTAATCATGGCAGGAATAATATTTTGTTGAGGAGACAAAAGTCATGAGTTCCTTTCATATTCAAAATCCTAGGATTAGATTATAAAGTACCTATCATGGTTTGTGTCTCTTGCCTTCTGTCTTCGTATCTGATTTCTGGCATTTCCAATGGTCATGAAACACATAAAGTTTAGATAGTGCTGCAATTTAGCAGACAATATAAAATGTCATAATCTAGTTTTAAACTGTCTGTAACAGCCAGGGCAAGGAACAGTTAAGTTTTACTAAATTAATATTAAAAAGAAAAAACAACAGATCTTGCTATGAAAATTTACTTGACAGGCTTCCAATGACATGAAAATTCTGCAGGAAGCCAGTTGAACTGACTCAATATGATCACTATTCACTGCTGCATGGATCTATCTTCTGTGGTGCTACAAGCTAGCAAAATAAATCTTACATTCGAATGGATTTATGGTCTTTAACACCCAACTCAATTTACATCAACCAAGCCTTGATATTATGAACACTGCCTAAATATTTGTTAGGACTTGGAAGAACAACCAAGTAGTGGACAGAGACAGCGAACCTTCACAAGTGATGTCATATAATCATCGACCTGAAATGGAAAAAGGGCTACAAAATTTACTCACTACTGAGACAAGTTGACATGCGCTGACTTCAAACTTCTGTCCATAAGGAGATTGGCATGGAAGCAAGTACGTGAAGCTTCGACACATCAGCTTTGTTCTCCAAATATCTACCTCATCCTCTTAGACACATTTATGCTCTCCCTTCTCCTATTTCTCATACCACATCAGTAACTGATCCTCCACCATATTTTGTTATACAACCCATCATCCTATGCTACGGTCACACGCTGGTTCTCTTAAGCCTAAAGATTTCTCTGACTTTATTTTATTCTACTCTGCCTGATGTCCACCTGTGGCACTCTACCATTATGACTGAAACAGAACCAACGTGTTATTCCAAAGCTGCCACTGATCCTCATTAAAACTGCAATAACTGAAGAATTTGAAGCTCTACTGTTGAATGGGACTTGGACCCATGTCCAAAACCATATGATCATAACAGCAATCATAATAAGTGGGTATTCAAATTTCAACATCAAACGCAAAGCTGCCAGTACTATTGAAAGATGTTAAGCCCGTCTAGTTTCCAAGGGCTTTGAACTACAGTCTGGAGTTGATTGCACTGATACCTGAAAGTCCTGTTATATAACTCTCTACCAAATGAATTATTCCTTTCCTGGCAGTTCAGTTTAATTGGAATATAACGCAATTGGATGTCTCCAATGCTTTCTTACATGGATTCTTGACTGAGGAGGTGTTCGCGGAACAACCTCAAGGATTTTGTGAAACAAACCATACAGACATTGTGTGAAAGCTTTAAAAGGCTATCTATGGTATTTAACAAGTGCCAAGGGCTTGGTTTCACTGTCTCTCCGCAGCAGCGCTTGATCTCAGCTGTAAGAGCTCTCTTGTTGATAGTTCGTTTTCACACCAGGTTCCTTACCTTCAAATGAGATGACCCCTAGGCATTGAACCCTATTCTTAAATCATAATGTACCTACTACTTTACTCCAATCAATTTTGCGTACAGGAAGCACATACAAATATTGCATCATGTCTCATGGAAGGAAATATCCATTGGTTGGTTAGCAGGTGAGTTGAGTTGTCAAACTCGATGCATGCAGGAGGCCTAATAGAGGTAATCTTGTTTTCTTACTAAATAATTTAGATAATAGTTCTACAGTTGGAAAACTTACCTCAAGAAACAGTCTCCTTGCTTCATTGACTCCATATAATTGAGACTTTCACAAAGAAAGCACCATATGGACTCCTCCATATCGTTTGGATTCTGTGCAAAATCTAACCTGAAGTGCTCTGCCCCTTCTTCAAACCCTGTGGAGAAGACACCCACTTCGACCTCCACACAGCATTTTGAGCACTGCGTTTTATTTTACTTCTTGTCATGGGAAAAGAAGAAATGAGTGAATTAGAAAAAACATTTGAGTAGAGTTTTCTGCATTGTTCTAAATATGAGGACTTCTGTTCAAAATTCTGCTCGTCTTTCCTTTATCAAAATTTTCTCACCAAGCAAACAAAAGCACAAAGAAAATTGTAAGAAAGGGGCACCCATAGTGGGCACCCCTTCACCTTCTCTTGAAGGTTATGAAGTGGTTTAAGAACCACTTCATGAGGCTTGATGGCTGGCCATTAAGGGCCAGCTGGGGGTTACAATTAGAAGGGCTATTTACATAGCTCTTCACCTCTTTGAATAATATACTTGCATCAAGAATGATCTCTTTCTCAAATGGTTCTCTCTAGTCACGGCATCTAGGCTGTGGAACGGGTGAGTGTTGCTCTGGTATTACCACGTAGCACACTCCACCATCGATGTGAAGATCGTGGATGAATAACGACGCTGGAGAATCCGTGGAATAACCGCACTAGATCCGAGATATTTCCAACGAGGTAATATCGCTTCCGCTGTACTTTGATCTAGTATTTCTAACATTGGTATCAGAGCCAGGTTTGATCGGTTGTTCTCGATTTATATTTGTCGTGCTCATAGTGATTTGTTTTAAGGAAAATTTTTCCTTGAATTTTTTATTCCAATATTTTGTAATCACGAGCTACCGAGGTTGGTCAATGCGGTGGTAGCGCTGCTGCACGGCTGTAACCACCCACACACTGCACGTGGAGATTCTTTAGATGTCTACACTGCACTATATGAGGCAGTAGCGTTCGCTTGAGGGTGCTACAAGCACCGCAAGAGGCAGCAGTGCGCACTGTGGTGGCACAGCGGACAAAGCTGCACGCACCAATAGGTTGCTGCCACGGGAACACACACGAGGTTCTGCGGCCTGCGACGACTTCGGCAAATTGACCGTCGGGGTGCAGCGAAGCTGTGCCATTCATGGCGCTGCGCTTGTTGTGTTCATCCGCTGGGTGATGTGTTGCCAAGGGGCGGTGCTCACCCGTAGGTGGTGGGGAGCAACTAGATGCAGTGGGGCCTCTGCTGCATGCAGAGCCTTGCACCATGGTGGTGCCGCAGGCTCTACTGTGGGCAGAACCGCATGCAGGGAGGCATGCGAAGCTAAGTGCTTTGCTGTAGGTGGTGGCACCCCACGGCTGATGGTTGCGCACAGTGCACGGTGGTAAAGATAATGAAGCGCTGCCATGGTGGGTTGCGGCCGTCTGCGCAGAATTGAACACCCAACGCTACCCAGTGGTCACTGCGTTGCTCAGCGCAGTGCCTTGCCCGCCCAAAGCGGTGCTGCCCGACAAGCAGCGCCGCACAATCTGCTGCGCGACAAAGCATGCAACACCACGGTGCAGGTGCACCGTGGGTTCAACCCACCAGCACTGGGGTGCATGCTGAAGACGCGGTGTGTTGCACCGTGTGTAGCGCAGGGTTGTGCCCACCATGGAGAGCAGCGCACTCTACTGCAAGCAGAGTGGCGGGCTCCTCCACGGAGGTGCTGTCCTCTGCTGCGTGCAGAGCAGCGCGCACCATGGTGGTTCTGCAAGCTCTGCTGCGCACAGAGGAGCATGGCCATTCAACGCCCTTCAACACTGGGTGCAGCAGTGGCAGCACCACAAGCCACTGCTTGCACCAGTGAGCGGCGGAGGAAGGTACGAGCTCTCCGAAGGCTTTGAGAGGGTGGGGCGGCGCTACCATGGATCGGCACCTCTGCCAGGAGGTTCGTCGCCATTAATGGGCGCACGCTTAGGATGGCGTCGGTTACAATTTTTTTTTTCTCTTTCGTTACTAGAACAGTAACGTATTTGAGGAAGAAGATAAACAGTACTAAATGTGTTTCATGTTTATGGGCTTGTTCTTTACCGCACGGGAACAACACCATTGGTCTTGGACTGTGGGCTAGAAAAAAAGTCCAACTATTTTTTTTTAAAAAAAAAGGAAAAGAAAAATGCCCATGATCCACGAGTAGCCCAAAGACATGTGCATAATGGTGGCAGCCCACACACCCACCAAGTTCATTTTTTTTTTTTTTTTGGATCAGTAAAAAAAAAAAAATGATTGGGTGGTGTTTTTAACCCAAGACTTCACACACAAGGATTATAAGCTCAACCATTGGGCTAGAGCTTATTATTAGTGTATTTGTTGATTTTATTTAGTAATTCAACATGTAATTGTGGCATAAAATATTAATTTTTCTGAAATATATTTTTGCATATGCTTACTAAATACAAGCATGCCATGAGATTATATATATTTTGTCACATTTGTTAGGCTTTTTATTTTTATATTATAAATTGCCTAGATTATTATTTTTTGGTGAATAATAATTATTTGGATGAAATGTGATGTGATTATTTTTCGTACATGTATTGTGATTGCATGTAATTGTGAGTTTATTTTATCACTTGTATTGTTAGGCTATTTTTTAAGAATTAGTCTTCAAATTTTTTAAAATGTGATAAAATAGAGGATTAAGTAGCCCGAGTTTGATTAGTCCATGCTTCTGATTGGCTCAAATTAATTTCTTCGATCTAAGAATAAATTATTTTTACATGTGACTGACTCGGTAGATTACTTATCCTAGTGGGAGTATGGTTGAGATTGATTTAGAATTAATCTCCTATACGATATAAATTTGTGCGAAAATTAAGTTAGAAATTAATAATTACGCATTGAGGCGCAAGAGATGATTAGGAAGCTTAGCGAATTTTCGATCTTGTGACGTGTATTAATTATTTTTGTTCTAATTTAGATTAACGCGGCAAATTTCTTAGATGTGTGTGCAATTATATACGCATAGTTTAGTAACTTTGAGATAACCAAGTAGAAAGCCTAGAGATTATTTATGCGATTTAATCGTCGCATTAATCTCCTCCATGAGCAATAGTTGGAAACAAATAAAGATTATTATCGATGTCAGATAGTCTTAGACCATCATTATTGTGAAACCTCTGAAAAGTCTAGAGTAAAATTGGAAGTGCGCGTGGGACGCATGCACTACAATTTTTATAGGATTTGATGGGATCAACTGTCAAATAAGAGCTAAACCACTATTTTGCCTTCAAGAATCTTGTGAGTAATAACAAAAGTTGCGCGTTATTTTTGGTGATGTAAAGATTAAATTGCTTCTATATTTGAGGTTGAGTATTATAATCTTAAAGCAATTTAGATTAACTCACAGATAATCACATACCCTCTCTACTTGCTAGTATGTCTGGCGAGTAAGGATATTAAAATTTGAGTGTGCAAGAGTGTTGAGGACATTCTTGATTGGTACATTCATTTTTTTAGGATTTTATCAGTGCACCTTAATGTGGTATTAGCACTGGTAATCTTGCTCAAGTTTTATTTATCTCTAGCGAGAACAAATAGGTTCTTGCATATATATAAACTTTGGAGCAACCCCTGAGAGTAATGTAATACCAAGCACCTTGGAGGTTTGCATGGTAACTGTGGCAAAAAAAAAAAAAAAAAAAAAAAAAGTCTAAATAATTAGGTATGACTTATCTAAAGCCTAAAAATTTTGCTCGTGGTTGCACTGATGCAAGATATGTTTAGGCTAAGATAATTTTTCGTAAAGTTTTTTTCTTTTCTCTCCTATAGTGAATTGGAGAATATGAAAAATATTGAATATACGAGAAATAAGGATATATCGCAAGTTAGCAGCTAAAACGTCACATACTGCATTTGTTGCACAAAACGATGTTTTTTATTAACGCTTTTAATGTGATATTAAAGAAGTTTATACCTAATTTGATTTAAGACTCATTGAAAACAATAGTGGTAGTGAGAATTTCTAGAGGTTTTAAAGTTGGATGGTCACTCATTGACTCAGTGATATTATTTCTCAAGTGGAGAGATGGTATGCTACAATATGCCGTAGAGGCATAGGATGATGGGTGTGAAGCTTGAGAAATTGAAGTTTTTCTCGCTAATGAGATCCCTCTCCTGAGTTTAGAAGAGTCAAAGAGAAAAGGCAATATGAGCATTTTCTATGTGAAAGTTCCTATACATGCACACTAAGGACTTGGATAATAAAAAATTGTTTCATCATATAAATACGATTCCAAATATTTTTAAGGAAACTATATTTTTTCAGTTAAAATATATATATTTTTTAAATTGAAATCGTATGAGTTATATGATGAGAATAATTATCTCGCAGTTTAATGACGACTTGCTGAGGAAGGAGTTATAAATAAATTATGGCGCAAAACAATTTTTTATATCACACTTGGGTTGATATAATATGGTGTTGCGGCCTTAATTTTGATTTTCCATCCTTAGATAGAGTTCATTCGCTTTTGAGAAAGGCTGAGTGACTATTTTGTGCAAACGTGAATTCTAGAGGATTTAAGCTTGATCATTTTTTGGTTGAGTCAAGAAAATTACTCGTATTTTCGGCGAGGGTGGGGAATTGTGAATTTTTGTAAACACTTATTTTTTGAAAAAATATTTCATTACGTTTCATTCCACACTACCTTAATTTTTTTTTTTTTTTTTTTCACTTATTTTTTGAAAAAATATTTCATTACGTTTCATTCCACACTACCTTAATTTTTTCTAAAATTTCTTTACAAAAAATCGCCGAAAATAGTGGGAGTAATTCAATAACTAGTGTGAGTATACATTTGAGTGATGGTATACTACTAGTGATAGTGACTCCCAAAAGTTATAGAATATAAGGATCCTCATAAAAAGCGTGGTAGCTTTATATCAATATTCTCTCGTCGTTTAGAGACTAGAAGAGAATATTTGTAATATAGCTCCGCTAAAGGTATTGAATTCACATAGTAGGAATCCCAACATAGAATCTTAGATTCGCTTCACTTATATGATCCAACCTGGGGTTGTTGATCTAATTGATAAAGGAAAAGTGGAGTTAATAGAGGTATAGATCCATCTCTTGGCACTAATTGAGTTGCATTTAGATAGCTGTTGATCGCATATTATTGAAACTTTTCTTGAAGGTGTTAAATAGCTGAGTCTCATAGGAGAATTAGATGGTTAGCTTTTGTGATGTTTAGGCATGAAGTACTTGGAGCGCATGATTATTGCTAGTACTATTTTGGTGCATAAAGCAAATGAATGCTGCTGGTACTGTTTACATGCGGCCTAAACGAACCATCTATTCAAAGATACCCAATGTACCTAGTCGTTTTTTTTTAAAACGACCTATTGAATTAAATAGGGTTCTTTGAACGTTGTTGACAGTCTTAGAAAAGTGTCATCTTGAGAGATATTGCGATCTGGTTGTCTTAGATAATTAATTGTCGCCTAATAAGAGGTGTCCATACTACGAGGTGATGGACATGGATTTGTGAAAAGTAACTCAGGCTTCATGTCTTGTGAGACTGTTTATGAGAAAAACAGTTTCTACGAGCTCTTATTCAAACTCCATAGACAATTAATGAGATGGAAAATACTAAAGAATCTAGTTTTGCCTATACTATTTGGTGTTTCCATTATGATTTGCTCATGGGAGTTAGAGGTTAAGATTTTGTTAGAGGGTAAATATGACTTACTTGATTAAGTAAGTTTGTGATGCGATTGTCGTTAAAATTAATGACTAGACTATTATAATTGTCTTTGGGGCAAATGGCCTAATCGCTTTACCCTTAATGAAAAATAAATTATGGTTATCTTACATGCTTTTGTTGAGTACACAAGATTTATATAAAACCTTGAAGTCGCAAATTAAGTTTGTTGAATGACATTTGTGGTCACCTTGTAGATTCTTAAAAGTCGCAGTAAGACTTGCTCACTAGAATCTAAGGTTTATATTGTGAATTTGACCCAAATGAGATTCGCGATGACTTGTCGCTAACTTCATGGTTGTGCAAATGACTTTTATATGTAAAAGCAGAATCTCTTGGTAGGAGCATGTTTTGGAAAGTTACTACACATTAGAATGCGCATAAGGAGAAATGGTCATTAAACATCACTTGAGAGTTGTGATTTAATAATTGACCATGTAATTTCTCTCTATCTCATGGTATTGCTCATTGTGCACATGATACTGATATGTTCTATGATCATGTGGCGTGATTGGAAGCATTTTTTTTGTAAGCACACACATTCACCATAAATTTAGTAATTATGGTGAAAAAGGTATATTGACAGGTTTAGATCGGCTCACTCACACGAGCGATCACCTTTGGCGCTACAAATGGGTAGCGAGCAAAGATGAGACAATGTGTCACTCGGTACTTGTCCAATGAGGAATAAGTTGTAAGACACAAAAAATATGTCGCCTTAGTGGGAGCTAAGATGAGGTCCATCATATTTAAAAGGACCGTGCATGGTTACCCACAATCCATGCAGCCTGTGGTTTAGCCAGATGCGAGATCCTCTTTGGCGCTTTGATAGCGAGCAAATGGAGGGACTCGGGTTAGGCACTGAGATAGCGACTAGACTAAGATCTGTACGGTGTATTGAGATTAGATATACGCTCTTTCTTCCGAAAGAGAACTCCACCGTAACATGTATTTCATACTACATGTGCTTTTGCGACCAACAGTAGAGGTGAGTGAATAATTCCCTACTTCCTCACCGTGTGAGTCCTGTAGGTCATAATTGATGACCTTAATTTATTTATGCCCTTAGGAGACCTTTGACTATGTCACGAGGTTGATGTTTTAGTGTCTGCTACTTTGGCATGTTATCTATGGCCATGAATGATGCGGTCTAAAGAGGCATTGCTGGGAAAGCGACTGGACTGAAACTAAATGACATGAGTGCGAAGGGAAGACTATTTGGTAACACATCGATAATGATGTGTACTCATTGCCGGCAAGTTATGTTGCTTCTTGGGAGTTGCAATATAGCTGTGAGTACAACATATTTTATGGAGATTGAGCATTGCTCTGAGTCATTCTGACTCGAGAGGGATTAGAGATGCTTAGTCTGATGTGACCAAATAAGTCGGGGCATAACGAGACATTTTTTTTAGGGATGTTGCTATGCTGGTCTTCTCTTGGAGAGATTTGGTATAGTGCTCCCATTTTTCTTTTACAGCTGTGCTCGATGGTCGCACGGCCTATTTGCCAGTATGAACAAGATTGAGAACATATTGAGAGATGCAGACCTGGGGTCTTGCCCACTATGTGTGAGTGGGAGATGTAAGAAAGGGGCACCCATAGTGGGCACCCCTTCACCTTCTCTTGAAGGTTATGAAGTGGTTTAAGAACCACTTCATGAGGCTTGATGGCTGGCCATTAAGGGCCAGCTGGGGGTTACAATTAGAAGGGCTATTTACATAGCTCTTCACCTCTTTGAATAATATACTTGCATCAAGAATGATCTCTTTCTCAAATGGTTCTCTCTAGTCACGGCATCTAGGCTGTGGAACGGGTGAGTGTTGCTCTGGTATTACCACGTAGCACACTCCACCATCGATGTGAAGATCGTGGATGAATAACGACGCTGGAGAATCCGTGGAATAACCGCACTAGATCCGAGATATTTCCAACGAGGTAATATCGCTTCCGCTGTACTTTGATCTAGTATTTCTAACAAAAATGGAACCAGCGAAGACATAATTCATATCAAAGGAGTATAATGACGGCCCCCTTTGCCAAAATTCTGACATCAAACATGAACAATTTAATATTCCTCGCGTCATATCCAAATAACAACGACGCATTACCAAGAATCCCATGTAAGTTATAACCTACATGCCTTTCGACGAGGATCTAACTCAATTGCCCAGTCGAATTCCATTAAAGAACCCGGAGCATCACCCCTGACAACAACAAACAGGCCAAACTACAGAGACCAAAACTAATCGCGAAAATGTGTATAATAAGAAGGAAGTGAGAACTAATAGTTTAAGGACATGATGAAAGCTAATATACCTGCCGAAAGAGTGGCATTTCACATCGACAGTGACTATGGCTTCACGAGCATTGTTGCTAAGGAAGGAAATATGGCTTCAAAGCATTGTTTCTGAAGGAAGATGTTAGACATAATATGATCCTTAATGCGGAATAAACAGAATCAAAAGTATAATGCCCAAGAAAAAACAGTACCTCCCGCCATTGATGTAGTCACTGTGATGCTGCGATTTCACTGATGTTTGGTGCTTCCAAACTCTCTCACACTCTCTGTAGATGGTGTAAACTGAAGGGGTCGAGATGAGATGAGTTTGGGGATCAAAGTCATGGGTTTATATAGCCAACGAAACTTCTATCAAGTGTTCGGTGGTTAACTCCAACAATAATTCGGTGACACTAATGAGACAGAACGTGGACCACCTTAGGGACTCCAGAAAACATAGGAACTTTCAGGAAACATGAGACCAGAAAACATGAGAAAGGCTCTAGAAAACATGGAGCTCATTTCCAGGAAGAAAATCGGTCAACATTCTCCCATTTGGTCCACACTCTTAAATTAATGTCTTATCTTAAACTTATCAATAATCTGCATTAAGTAATAAATACATGAATCATTGCGGTAAGTCCTCTAAAAACGAGTATTACCTTCCATGTATTACAATGTATTTATTTCTTATACTTTATGTGTCAACGATATCTTAATGAATAAACCCTATGTTTATTCTAGGTCCAACAGAGATGAATTTTCTCAGAATTAAATTTAAAGTGTACATAAATATGAGAAAATCATTACAATAATAAAGAATTTCATAACATTATCCATATAATGACAAATTACATAATGGAACCAAGTCCCATATTCACCACATGATTCTTGAATTTTAACGGTGGCATGCCTTTAGTCAAAGGATCAGCAATCATTAATTCAGTGCTTACGTGCTCAATGACCACTTTCTTTTCTTTAACACGTTCCCTTATGGCTAAATACTTAATGTTGATGTGTTTACTTCGACTTCGACTTTTGTTGTTTTTAGCCATAAAAACAGCAGCTGAATTATCGCAATACATTTTTAATGGCCTAGAGATAGAATCCATAATTCTAAGCCTAGAAATGAAACTCTTAAGCCATACACCATGTGAAATAGCCTCAAAACAAGAGATGAACTCGGCTTCCATAGTAGAAGTGGCAGTCAAAGTCTGCTTGGCACTCCTCCATGATACAGCTCCACCGGCCATCATAAAAACGTATCCTGATGTTGATTTGCGTGAATCAACACAACCAGCAAAGTCTGAATCTGAGTAGCCAATCACTTCCAGATTGTCCGTTCGTCTATATATAAGCATGTAATCTTTAGTTCCTTGAAGGTACCTCATAACTTTCTTTGCAGCTTTCCAGTGGTCTAATCCTGGATTACTCTGATATCGTCTCAACATTCCCACAACAAATGCAATATCAGGTCTTGTGCAGACCTGTGCATACATAAGGCTTTCGACAACAGAAGCATATGGAATGTTCTTCATTTGTTCTCTTTCAAAGTCGTTCTTCGGGCATTGGTTCAAATTGAACTTATCACCCTTCACAATGGGAGCTACACTTGGTGAACAAGCATTCATCCGAAATCTCTCTAAAACTTTATTAATATAGGTTTCTTGAGACAAACCCAAAATGCCTCGAAATCTGTCTCTATGGATCTTAATGTCAATGACATAAGATGCCTCACCCATATCCTTCATGTCGAAATTTTTAGAGAGAAATTGCTTCACCTCATCCAGCAAACCCTTATCATTGGTTGCTAGCAAAATATCATCCACATATAAAACAAGAAAACAGATTTTACTCCCACTGACCTTCTGGTATATACATTGATCCATAATTTTTTCTACAAAACCAAATGAAGAAATTATATTATGGAATTTCAAATACCATTGGCATGTTGCTTGTTTTAAACCGTATATGGATTTCTTAAGTTTGCAGACCAATTGCTCACCGTCACTAGAGGGGAATCCTTCAGGTGGTTTCATGTATACCTCCTCCTCTAGATCTCCATTGAGAAATGTCGTTTTCACATCCATTTGTTGCAACTCTAAGTCAAATTGGGCTACTAATGCCAAAATAATCCGCAAGGAATCTTTCTTAGATACAGGAGAAAAAGTCTCTGTGTAATCGATTCCTTCTTTCTGAGTAAATCTCTTAGCAACGAGTCTTGCCTTGTATCTTTCAATATTGCCTAATGAGTCTTTCTTTGTCTTAAAAACCCATTTACATCCAATGGCTTTTGCACCATCAGGCAACTCAACAAGATCCCAGACTCTGTTACTCTTCATAGAATTCATCTCTTCATTCATGACATTGTACCATAATTCTGATTCTTTGCAACTCATGGCTTGTAAAAAGGACTCAGGATCATTTTCGGCTCCAATGTTGTAGTCAGATTCTTGTAGATACACAACATAATCATCAGGAATTGCTGATCTCTTGGTTCTAATAGATCTTCTTGATGTTGTACCATCATATTCCTGAGAAGTATGTGGTTCAACTACTTGATCTACTAGAATGTTGTCAGCAGCTTGTGGAACTTCAATGATTGGTTGTTCAACACCAGTTTGTACTTGAGGGGTGTTGTGAACAATAACCAATCTATCACTTGAGGTGGAAGGTTGAGATTCTGAATGATCATTATCAGAAATTATATTCCTGGTTTGAGCGCTCCCACTGATCAAGTCATTTTCAAAAAATTTCGCATTTCTTGATTCCACAATCCTAGTGTTGTGAGATGGACAATAAAATCTGTAACCCTTAGACCTTTCAACATATCCAATGAAATACCCACTAATGGTCCTTGGGTCCAGCTTATTCTCTTGTGGATTATAAATTCTCACTTTAGATGGGCATCCCCAAATGCGCATATGTCGCAAACTTGGTTTCCAACCTTTCCATAATTCAAATGGCGTTTTAGAAACAGCCTTGGTTGGAACTCGGTTTAATATATACACTGTCGTCTTAAGTGCTTCAGCCCACAAGGATTTAGGGAGATTGGAGCTACTAAGCATACTCCGCATCATATCCAATAATGTTCAGTTTCTTCTTTCTGCTACACCATTCTGGTCCGGTGAACCAGGCATAGTGTATTGGGCAACAATCCCATGCTCTTGAAGAAACTTTGCAAATGGACCAGGTGCTTGTCCATCCTCTGTGTATCTACCATAATATTCTCCACCTCTATCTGATCTCACGATCTTAATTTGTTTGCCGCATTGTTTCTCCACTTCAGCCTTAAAGATCTTAAAGGCATCTAATGCTTCGTACTTGTAATGAAGCATGTAGAGATACATATATCGTGAGTAATCATCTATAAAGGAGATGAAGTATCTCTGACCATGTGAGTCCATGTCTGGACTACATATATCAGTATGTATGATTTCTAATATGTCTGTACTCCTATTGACACCTTTCTTTGACTTGTTGGTTTGCTTTCCCTTTATGCAATCCACACAAGTCTCAAAATCAGTAAAATCTAGAGTATTAAGTACCCATTCTTTCACTAATTTTTTAATTCTATCTATGGAGATATGACCTAAACTCCGATGCCATAATTTAGAGGAATCCTCATTAATAACACATCTCTTAATACCAGTGTGAACATGCATTGAATCATAAGTGGCATTGTTTTGTAAATTAATTCGATAAAGACCATCAGACAAAATACCATTCTCAACACAATCAGATTTATAAAATAAACTGAATGATGTTTCTGAAAATTGAAGGGAATATCCAAATGGTACAAGTCTTGAAACTGAAATCAAGTTTCTAGAAAAACTTGGAACATAAAAGGTCTTTTCTAATTTTAAAACAAAACCACTACTTAAAGTCAAATTACATGTTCCTATAGCTTCTACATGTGAACCCATCTTATTTCCTGATAAGATGCTTTGCTCACTTCCCACTGGCTTCCTTAGGTTTTGCAAACTCTGCAAGGAATTCGAAATGTGGATTGTTGATCAGAATCAATCCACCATGTGTTAATATTGACATTAACCATATTAGATTCATAACAAATAAAAGAAATTGGATTACCTTTGTCTGCAAGCCATTTATGAAATTTAGCGCAGTCCTTCTTCATGTGTCCCTTCTTTTTACAGAAGAAACACCTAGGCACTTTCTTAATATCAGCTCTGGGAGGTATTTTACCTTTCCCTTTCTTATCAGCTTGAGATTTACCCTTTCTATTGTCCTTTCCATGCGTTGCCAGCATTGCACTTTCATCCTGTTCCATCACCAGTCTCCCTTCCTCTTGAACACACATGGTCATGAGTTCATTTATTGACCATTTATCCTTATGTGTATTGTAGGAAATTTTGAAGGGTCCGTATTGGTGCGGAAGAGTATTCAAGATATAGTGCACCAGGAAGGACTTCGACATCTCAACCTCCAATTTCTTTAATTCAGCCGCACTGTCCCTCATTTGCATGATGTGCTCGCGCACACCACTCACATTGGTGAGTCTTAAGTTTGAGAACTTCATAATCAGGGTGCTTGCTAAAGCTTTATCTGAAGTGACGAATTGTTCATCAATGGCTTTTAGCAAGTCTCGAACATTTTCATACTGATCAACTGAACCACGGATACCAGCAGAAATTTTAGTCTTTATGAACATCGCGCTTAAACGATTAGATCGCTCCCATCGTTCATAAAACCTGATGTTCGCTACAGTGCTGGTTTCCTTAATGGCAGGTGGTTCGTCTTTCCTAATAGCATAATCAATGTCCATCCATCCTAAATGGAGAAGAACTCTCTCCTTCCATATCTTATAGTTGTCCCCTTTAAGTTCAGGGATTTCACAATGAAAATCAGAGAAATTTGTAGATGGTATAACTGCATTATAGATTACATCTTATGTCAAAAATTGAGGCCTAAATAAAATTTCATGCTTTACCAATGTAAATCATGCTTTAAAAATTGAATCTAAAGACATAAAAATTGCCTGTGGGCTAAATCTTTAATTCAAACAGATTCAATTATTCTTTATGATAGAATTCATCAAAATTCTATCTAAGATTAAACTTTATGATAAAAATATCAAATCATTTACTTAATTCATAATACCTGTATGTAAATTATGAATAATTTGATATTTTATCCTAATTAATCATATAAATATAATAAAAATTCCTGTGGGATAAAATTTATTATATTAAGTATAATTAATTACAATTAATGTCTAAATATTCTTTATGTGATCCTTGTCAATCATAATATATAATTTTACTCAATTAGAGATGCTGTGGATATTCTCTAATCAATAAAAATTATATGGATCACTTAGACATTAAATCCTTTATGCATAAAAGTTAACTGAATATGAGAATAATCATAATGCACAATTATAACTAAAATTAACATGTTATTCTTATGCACAAAATATTCTCAGAATTTAGCATAAATATTGCATAATTAAAACTCTAATATTATGCATAAAATTTAAATATAAACTCATCAAAAATTGCATGTATTAATATAGAGCAAAAATAATTAATTCATGCAAACTAAATATGAGCATATTTAATAAAATTGAACAATTTAATAATCTAAATTTCATATAATATAAACCAAATAAATAATATATGCATAAAAATTGAGCAATATTAGACATATTTCAAAAAAATGCCTAAATAGGAAAATCCTTAAAAATCCTCAAAAAACATTTCTGGACTAGCTAAACTACATGTCGTTTTTCATTAGTGCGAAAACTACATGTCGTTTTTCCTCTTCCTTTTAAAAACAATAGCCACTAAACTACATGTCGTTTTTACTCAGTGCGAAAACTACATGTCGTTTTTCCTCTTCCTCTAAAAACAATAGCCACTAAACTACATGTCGTTTTTACTCAGTACGAAAACTACATGTCGTTTTGCACGGGATATATTGTCTTCAACCTTCAGCCGGGTCATTACGACCCGTTTCAGACCCATTTTCAAAACCCGAATATTTGAGGATGTTTTTGACGTTAAAACTTTCGTTTTTCATCACAGAAAGTTTAGAAAAACTATTTCCATATTATTTCTAAACTTTTTTCGAATTAAAAACATTCAAAACTCAAAATTTAATTTTCTCAAAACTTTCGGCCAAAAACAGAGATAAACAAATAGTTTCTCTAAACATCAAGACAGAGATCAAATGGGCTCTGATACCAACTGTTAGACATAATATGATCCTTAATGCGGAATAAATAGAATCAAAAGTATAATGCCCAAGAAAAAACAGTACCTCCCGCCATTGATGTAGTTACTGTGATGCTGCGATTTCACTGATGTTTGGTGCTTCCAAACTCTCTCTCACTCTTTATAGATGGTGTAAACTAAAGGGGTCGAGATGAGATGAGTTTGGGGACCAAAGCCATGGGTTTATATAGCCAACGAAACTTCCATCAAGTGTTCGGTGGTTAACTCCAACAATAATTCGGTGACACTAATGAGACAGAACGTGGACCACCTTAGGAACTCCAAAAAACATGGGAGCTTCCAAAAAACATAAGATCAGAAAATATGGGAAAGACTCCAGAAAACATGGAGCTTGTTTCCAGGAAGAAAATCGGTCAACAGAAGAAACAATCTTCTGGACAGTGATGGCGGTGGGGTATGGTGGCAGTGAATTCTTGAAGGGATAGAGGTGGAGTTAGGTGGCTTTTGAATGGAAACGGAAGTGAGGTTACATAGGGAGAGAAGTGCGAAGAATGGGGATACTGAAATGACGGGTTAAAGGATGTGGGTAACGGCCATGGATGGAAAAGAGGCAACCTTTGACATGGGTAACTTGGGAGTCATGTTTATAACTGAGACCAGCTGCGAGAGTGAGAGAGAACTGAGAAGGCGCCAAAGTTTCATTCTCGTTAAAGAATATTGAACAGTTTCTTTCTATATTTTTTTTGAAAAATACTATTTTACCCATTCATTCTTTTCAAAATCATATTTTAAAAAATGAACAGTTTCTATATTTTAGTTTTTTTATTTTTATTTTTACTTAATACTTAAAGAAATGATTTTTAATATATTGATATTTTTTATATTTTTAAAAATATTTAAAAATAATAAAAAATAAAATATTTAATTTTACCTAATGCTGGCTACTCTGGACAACTTTTTTTGTTTTTAGAAAATGCTTGAGCCATCACTGTACTCCTGCCGGCTCTTTTATTTATGTTTTTTTTTTAACATAGATTTTTTTAACACTTTTTAATACTTTAAAAAATAAAAAATTCATAAAATTATTAAAAAAATACTTCCTTAATTATGAAGTGTTTTTTAATGATTAATTTTTTTTTATTAGCTCTAGTGAGAAGACTAATATTTTTTTTTGTACTTTCATGATTAAGGAAATGTTTGTTAATGATGTTAAAATTTATTTTTATTTATTAAAAATATTTAAAAATATTAAAAAATCTATATAAAAAAAAATGCACACAAAGAGCCAAGCGAGAGTCCAGCAGTGGCTTTAGTGTTTTTTTTTTTTAAGCAAATGTGAATGCATGTGAGAGTCAACAGGAATATAATTTTTTTTTATTGCTGTCTGACTCGAATGAAATTGATAGGGAACATGATTGAATGTTGTTTCTTAAATATATGCATAAATATATATCTACTAATATATAAAGCATGAATGGGTTAAGTACAGTAAATTCGTCTAACAATTTCTACTTCCGAATTTACCCTTGGTTATTTGCTTAAATTATTACTTTTATTGCTGCTTTTGATTCACCGAGTAATATTTTTATTTCACAATTTGCCCTTCCTTATTTGTTTAAATTACCACTTTTATTTCTGCTTTTCATCCACCGCCTAAATATTATTGTCTTTTTCATCTTCAACCTTATCCGTTCGTGTTATAAAGTTCCTGTTATAGACAATTCGGCTCAAATAACTTCTTGTTTCGAATTGCTCTTCGTCAATCTCGCCAGTGATAGGTATGCTTCTTATTCCTTCTTCTTTTAGTGCTGCATCAGAAGATTTATTTCTTTCAGTGCTGCATCAGAAGATTTATTACGCCATAATCACATGATACGGATATGCATGACAAGAAGAAAAATCCAAACAGATTAAAAACCCCATCATATGCATATAGTTCACACAAAATTACCATAAGAAAATCAAACAAATGCATACGGTGACAAACCCAAGTAGCGTGAAAGACAGGGAAATAGAGTGGAAGAGAAAGAACCGGAAATAATCAAAACTACGAAGAAAAAAAACCCAAAACAGAGCTACAAGTTCACTAACTTGTAGAGGAAGAACGAAGAACCGAAAATGGAAAATGGAGAGGAAGAAAAACGTAGCGAACGGCAACCCAAAGAAAAACAGTAGGAAGAAACCAAGTTGTCGCACGGGCTGGGAGAAACCAACGAAAACAGAGCCCAATCACATGATACGGGTATGCATGACAACAACAAAAATCCAAACACAATAAAAACCCCATCATATGCATATATTCACAGAAAATTAGCATAAGAAAATCAAACAAATTCATACTGTGAGAAACCCAAAACAGAGCTACAAGTTCAGCGAGTTGTAGAGGAAGAACCGAAAATGGAAAATCGAGAGGAAGAAAAACGTACCGAACGGGAATCGAAAGAAAAACACTAGGGAGAAACCAAGTTCTCGCACGGGTTGGGAGAAACCAACCAAAACAGAGCACAAATTAAATTAAATAGAGGACCAGTCGGCGCAGGAGAAGAGAAACATACCGAATAGCTGAAACTTCTCGCGCGGGTGGGAGAAACGAAGGAAAGCACAGCAGAAATTAAATGGAGGAGGAGCAGCGCAGGAGAAGAACAAGAAGCAGAAATCAAATAGGAGGGGTTGTCAGCGCAGGAGAAGAAAAATAAGCAAAGAACCCTAAGGCTGGAGTATAAACGACGCCGTATAGAGGAGTTAATGGGCTGGGTTGGGTCCTCACGGTTTGGGCTAAGTTGGGCTAAGTTTATTGATAGTAAATCCGAAAATAATATTGAGTCAATGGTACTTTTCATTGACAATAATATTCTTCTTAATTATTTATCATATATTTATATAATTGCTAACACATATTTATAATGTAGGTCTTTCTCTATCATCAAAACCAACAAGTGTTTTCATCATCGATCCTCTTCTACCACCTGCAGTTTCATTGCGTACCTAGTAAATCATTTATTAAAAAAAAAATTCAATAATTAATGTAATTTTTTTACTATTATCATTTGTTTACTATTTACATCGCTTTAATTATTAATCTAATTTTTTTTAGGGCAATACAAAATGATAAATTGCTGGAAGAAATTATTGCCAAGAATTTAAATACATCAAGAGGATCAACTTCAACCAGTGCCATGCAAACAATAACAAAAATTTCTGAAGTTGTTGAAATTATTGATTCCATAGAACCAATGGCAGTATAACTCTCTTTTCTAAAACTAAATTATTTCTTTCAATTTAATTCATTTTACTGCTGTATTTATATTATATATTTATTTCTCATTTTTTAATGCAGAAACTAACATTCACTGTTGAAGGCAAATTTTTATTACTCGACTTACATCAATCGTTCTACTACATGTCCTGTGCAAATTGTAATAAAGCAATTGGATATGATTATAATGAGAAATTCTTCTGCTATAATTGCAAAGATATGAGCATCGGACAACCACGGTAAGTATTTTATTTCATTATTTTAGATGATCATTTTTTATATGATAAATATAACATATTAACTATCAAAATTACATAATAATAATAATATTCTCGTTAATTGTAGTTGTCAAGTCTACTTGGAAATAGAGGACGATACTGGATGCATAGACGTTGTGGTCTTTGGACTGATAGCAGAAGAAATACTAAATTCTACAGCTGTTGATCTTTTCGAACACACGGGCGAGGTAAAATATATGTTTATAAATTTATTAAAAAAAAGTTATTGCATTACATTTTATATTTTTTTTTTCATTATTGTAGGAGCATCTACCATATTTAGCAAATATTGCAAGTGCAATTTCACAAAAAAAATGGATTATACACACTTGCGAGCTGAAATGAATCAATATGGACGATTACGTCAGAATAAGCTCAACGTCCTCTCTACCGAGTCTATAAATGAAGCTACATCATAAACACTGTAAATCTCTTTTTGATACACTTCTTAGTGTTATAATTAGATGCTTAAATAGGACGCTAGCTTGTATGTAAAACTTATGTTTATTTCTTCACTTTTGAATAACTATTTTAAAACTTATTTTGAAAACTTTCAGTTATTGTAATATATAGGTACAAACTATTTATGTGCAATTATAAATGTCTTTGTGAAAATTTCTATGTTATAATTATGGATATTTTGTAGATAACAAATGTGATGTCTTTTATGATCAGGAAAAAAATATTAAAATATAGATAAAACTCTATCCATTTGTAGTTAAATTTGAAAATTTGTATAAATTTAAAGTTTCATTTTTTGGATAATTATGGATCATAATTATATTTTTTAGTCTATTTTGGTTTCTTTTGTCCTTTTATTTTGATGGTTTATATCTGTTTGAGTAAAGGATGTTTTTGTTTTTGAAGATGTCTTTTTATTTACAATATTGGTGCATACCCAGATAACTCATAAGTTAGCTTTATCTTGATGTAACGATTGAGCTGAGCAGCAAGGAAAAAACCCTTCATACTTTCATAGTGCTAATTAATTAAAGTCGATCTTTAACCATTCCATTGTGGAGATCCTTAGGTGTTTAAATATCTACTCTGCATATTATTTCAGTGTCTTCTCTCATCTCTTAATTTTGTCGCCTTTGGATATTTCTTCAAAGTTGTTTTTTGTGATTTGGTTTTTTTTTTTTTACTTTTTGGTTACCGTTAGTTTGGAGACTTTACATAGATTTATTGATTTTTTTTTTTTGGTGCCATTCGTTTGGAATTTTACATGAGTTTCTTCAAATTTTACATGAATTGGTGATACAATTGGTGACTATTAAGATCAAACTGTGGTACAGCTAGATGGAAAAACAATTGATGTCATTAAGATTTCTCCATGTCATTATACTCGTAAAAATTCTGCCACTAACATATCAATTCCACCCCCACCAAGATATGGCACGAAATGTTTTCAAATTTTGCACACCATACAATCTCTTTCAAGTTGGGTTTTTAGGGAATAGTCTGAAACTATTTCTTGAGTTTTGATGTCTGCCTTTGCTGGATTTAGGATGTGGCCTATAAAATGTTTATTAACATTGTGGCCCATTAAATTTCTCACTTTGACCAAAATATTTCTTCTCCTTTAATATGTTATTATGAATTATTTGGCCTTACATATCATGGACAAGTGACCTCCAAATTGTCAGATTATGTAGAACTGTCCAAAACAAGTCATCATTTTGCTGATTTAATTCTTTTAATATCATATTTGGCGAATGTGATCACAAATAACTTCTATGGGCACTTTTTGGGTTCATTCATATGGAAACCACAAAAAGTACATTCCAATATGCTCATGTATTTAGTTTTGATAATTCTAACTCACAAAAATAAAGCAAATTTGATCTTTTTTTTCCTGTCTAAACAACCTATTTCACGTTGCTTTCAAATCTCTTGTTCTCATCTTGAGTGATTTATCATGTTGAAAGAGAAACTGCAGTTTGAAACAGAAAGTTGCTCATGCAATATCTACTATTTGTTTGTGTTCCCTGTATTTTCTATATCATTAGCCCCGCACCCATCGTTTGTTTTATAGAAAGTTTTATCAATGCTCAATTCAATGATTTGATTTCACACATAGGCAGTAAAAATCTCAGCATCAGTTTCTCCACTGGGCAAACGTCCCTTGGACGTTTCGTTGCTACTAGTATATATATATATATATATATATATTAATGTAGTTGGCACAGAGTGTGGTCCAACGGTGCTTCACCTACTAAAAATCATACCGATATAAACGAAAGGTTTGTACATGTTCTAATTAGATAAATTTCTTAGAGTTTTTTTTAACAAAAAGGTAAATTCTATTATGAAAAATATAAAAAAATCTATTCTTTTTTAATTGGACTCACTTCTTTAACTAAAGACTTACGTAAAATTTGTATAATTAAAATTTATACATTACTCTAAATGGGGCGATGGGCTCCGCTGTTGAAAACCCTCTCCCACTTAGGATAGGTTCAGGGGGTGAGATGAGAATTTTGTGTTTTGTTTTAAAATTTAAAATATTATTTTTTGGTTTTAAAATTTAAAAAAGTTAAATTAGGATTTGAAAAAATTATATTGGGATTTGAAAAAATTGAATTGGTTATTATATTTTGTATAGGAATTTGAAAAAGTTGTAATGATGAGATGAGATAAGATGAAAATTTTGTGTAAGATGAAACTTCCAAACCTATCCTAAGTGTGGGGTGGGGTCGGTCCGCACTCCTAATGTGAACAATATTTGTATTTTATTTCTTCTTCATAATTAGTGAGGTAGTTTACTAAAATTATAGAGATTTATTTATTTGCTTATTTAATAAATCTAGTACAAGGATAGTTTGGATGTCTTTACACCGAATATGGTTTCAATGTTTACACCATCAATCACTAAATGAGAAGAGAGCACTCTTTTGTGGAAATGTATTCTTTTAATGTTGATGGATGCAGCCCAAAGAACAAGTTCGTGGGCCCATATATTTGGGCTTAAGTGAGATTTTAATGTGCCTCCAATTAAGGTTTGCCAGCTTATGCCGCGATGTCTTCTATGATTTTGGTCTATTCAAATGGGTGGAGGCTCCCATTGCCATCTCCTCATAAATGAATAAATCTAATTAACTTGGCATTTCATGATGTTCTATACTGCTGAAGTCAACGAATGGAATCGCTTCTCTTCAATTTTCCATCTAAATCACATGATCTGGAGAGAGAAGACCCTACAACAATTAATTCCAATTCTTATTTTTAAATTTAAGGACACATTTCTTCCTCTTAACCCAACAAAAATAAAGACAAAACATCGCCATTTTTAATTGCTTGTTTGCTTTCATTCAACCAGCAACTTGATTGCTAAATTATTGGAGGAAGTTGAAAATACACCTCAAGTTGATAAATTATCAAATACTCTTTCAAATCCTAAAATTTCCTATTAAAAAATAAAAAATGATAAACACACGTCACTTTTCACAACTGTATTTTTATAAAGAATGTTATTTTTGCAAAGTAACTTGTAAAAGTAACATCATTTTATTAAAATATCTTTATTTTATAATATATGTTGTGAAATAAATTATAAAATATGTTATGTGGGTATCATTATTCTTAAAAAATAAAGTACTTATTCGTAAGATTGGAATATGGGCGGGCGGGTTGCCCTTTTTGTTCTAGTCGAAAAACTATTGTCATGAATAATATGAATAATGACAACTATTTTGATTGAATTGGACAATTTCTTTTATTTAATTTTAAAAAGAAAACTCAGTTAGATAAATGATTTTTTCTTTGATAAATTAACAAAAATTGAAAAAAAAAAAAACAGCTTTGCAATTTGCTCAAGTGGTTGTCATTTGTTATGCAAACAAAACATTTTCCAATAATGATTCTTGGTTGGAACCTCCACTTGCCATATGGATGATAGAACAGCTGGATCCTTCGGGCCTCGGGGAACAACTTGTGTATGTAACTGTTCTGTTCAAGTCAAGACGCCGAATTGACTTCATACCGCGCCACGGTCTAACCATTTTTTGTGAAACTAGCTGCCACTTTTTGGGAATAAATTAACACATACTCCGTGTAGTCCAATTTCAATTTTGGATTGCGATGGTCAAACCAATACAAAACACGATAACATTTTCCCGAATTCAATGTCTGACATCCGATTCATGCTAACACTTTGCTAAATCTTGACCAAGACTTTGCAAGAGTTTAAAAGCTTTCGTGTATATATACAATCAATGTATACAAATATCACAAGCAGATCAGAATTAAGACCCAGAAACCCAAAACTCAGAGACCCTACTGGTTTTGGTTCTCAGTTCTCAGGATTTTTGTGTCAAATTCAATGGGAGGAGGGATGGACGCAGAGATGTTGCCCATAGACTGTGTATCCACAATTCTGTCGAACACCTCTCCATCAGACGCATGCAGATCTTCAATGGTGTCATCCACCTTTCGTTCTGCGGCAGAGTCCGATGTTGTATGGAAGAGGTTTTTGCCGGCTGATTATAGGGTTCTGGTCTCGAGGTTGGTCACCCCTTTGACGTTTTCTGCAATGAAGGAGCTTTTTCTTCTTCTCTGCAATCCGGTTCTCATAGACGGTGGCAAAAAGGTATGATTTGGAATTATTTCCGTCTAAAACTTTTCTCCCTTCTCATGAATTAAAGATCTCCCCCTCTACTTGTTGTATATACATCTCTTATATACACATCTGATCTGACATCCCTGTTTGTTCTATGTTCCAAATAATGCAGAGCTTTAAGTTAGACAAATTCTCTGGCAAAATATCCTATATGCTGTCTGCAAGAGAACTTTCCATAACATGGAGCGACGAACCCATGTGTTGGAGCTGGAGATCTGTCCCAGAATCAAGGTTTCTCTTCTCTTAAAATCACCTTTAGGATTTGATAATATTAGCATCATGAGGAGAAAAAACAAAGCATCCAGCAGTACTCATGTTTCTTTTTTCCTTTTTTTCTTCTACAGATTCTCGGAAGTGGCTGAGCTCAGAACAACAAGCTGGTTAGAAATTCATGGAAAAATCAGAACTGAAAGTCTGTCACCAAACACAACATATGGTGCTTATCTTGTATTGAAAACCTATGATCGTGCATATGGGCTGGATTCAATACCATCTGAAATATCAGTCTCAGTTGGGAACAGGCTATTAAATGGCACAGCATATCTAACTCATGGGGATCATAAGAAACAGCAAATGGAGTGCCTATTTTATAAGAACCGCATCGAAATGTTGAGAAAGAGAGTAGGAGAAGGAGACGGACGAGTCCCATGTAAAAGAGAGGATGGATGGATGGAGATAGAGCTGGGCGAGTTCTTTAATGGTACTGATGCTTCAGAGGAGGTGAAGATGAGTTTGATGGAGGTTAAGGGGCATCAATCGAAAGGAGGACTAGTCATTGAAGGAATTGAAGTAAGGCCTAAAGAGTATTGAAAGATTGTTTATTTGCTTTGAAGTGAGGGACTAGATACAAAGGTGTTGGCTTTTTCAGTAGGTGTTTCAATTGATTCTTTCTTTTCCCTTATTGATAGAGATTGGGAATTGTGTGGAAAAATAAAATTCTGTTCAGTGTGCACATTTTATACAAGAAGACAAAGGACTGTTTCTTTTGGAATACAAGACAGGAAGATGGAATTTTTCACTCATGTGCTAATAATTTCACTTGAATAGAGTTCAAAGTCTCCAAGTTATCCTAAAGTTTGTGGTCCTCAATCCTCATCTTTCCATCTTATCTTTCTCAAATTATGGTTTTCATTTTTCCTTAATTTTTATTTGCTGCTAAGAAAAATATATATAAAAAAAAAAAAAGTCAAAAGAGAACAAATACAATCACTAACATCAAATGACATGAGTTTGTACTGTGTACGATTCTAGATTAGATTGAAACTACATCCAACTTGTCTATAAATATGTCGCTGTCTGGTTGTCGTAACGTTTTAAAATATAAAATAAATAATAAAATTTATATGTTTTTATTTAATTTAATAATAAAGAAGAATGATCCTTTTGGATTTCTGCTATGTCCACATTATGTGTTCCCTTCATGTTGTCATTTTAAATAGAGCCAAAAAATTATGTCGTCATATCAACGTTACTGTTGGACCATTTGGTACATACTGGATGTGTATATAAAGAGGTCGAGTTTGTGACTTTGAATGCATCGGATACAAACAATACTTATTCTTTATTTTAGACTGAATTTCATACTCTTTGTATTAGAAAGAGAGTCAATTAAAAATATGAGTGAAATCACTTTGGATCTGTTGCCTGAGGATTGTTTTGCGCGGATTATGTCTTTTACAACTCCTCAAGATGTGTGCCGGTCAGTACTGGTCTCTTCACTGATCCGGTTCGTGGCCGATTCAGACACTGTTTGGGAGAAATTTCTGCCACCAAACTATGAAGAAATTCTCTCCAGATTAGTCTCTCCTTTTGTTTATTCGTCCAAGAAAGAGTTATTTGCCAGGTTAAGTAATCCACAGCTAATTGATGGAGGTAGAAAGGTAAATTCTATTATTATGGCGATGATTTTTTTTAAGAAAAAATTCTATTCATTATTTTAATACATTATATTTATTTTTATTTTTTTTATATTAAATGTGTGGTGTATGAATGATGAAAAGAGTAATTCAATTAGTTTAACAAGAATACAACTAAAAAAATAAAAAAAAAATGTGATGTGTGACGTGTGAGGATGATAAGTAACAAATTTTTTTTTTAAATGTTTAACAAATATATATGTATTAGAACTAACTTCTGCATTAGTATTGGTTTATACATATACATATGCAAAATTACCTCTTTTGCATAACCACTTTGCCATTCAAGTAAAACTCTCACATTAGCTTATGTATATTTGAGACCAAATAATATTATTTTATTATTATTATTAATTTTTTTCTAAAATCAAAATTTTTATATATATTTTGTAATTAACATCCATTATATACATTTGACATTAATAACACAAATGCAACAATAAAAAATATAATTATATATATATATATATATATATTAAAAATATAATAAAATGAAAAATATATATATAATATATTATAATAATAAAATGAATGTGTATGTGAAGATTTGTTGTATTGTTGAGGGAGGAAGAAGAGGAAAAGATTGAGAGAGAAAGAGTGGAAGGAGAGAGAAATAACAATTAAAATATATTTGATAAAGTGAATAGTTTGGATAACAACTGTTCACTGCTATCTAAATTTATGTATATGCCTAAGTCAATGTGGGTGTTTTTTGAGTCATATTATGCAAATATAGTTTTGCATATAGATATGTATAGACCAATGATAATGCTCTAATACATATATATTTAGCTATTGATAGTATTCATTTCATATGTTTATTTATTTCTACTCTAGGATCTTGAATATAACGTTTGATCTCTACACTTTTATATAGTATCTTCAATGCATATATAGTTGGCCTAGTCCCATTGAGAGCAAGATACTAGACTAGTACGTCACTACAAGAAAAAACGGATATTTGTGATCAATTATTTGCAACGAAAATGACTATTTGCAATGAAAATAGATTTATTTTAGCAAGAAATAGTCATTTCGGTAGAAATAACTAATCACAAATAAACAGTTTTCTTATAGTACTGTGCGTTCTATTCTTGATCTTAATTTATTCTGCTTAATATTGATAATTACAATATTTGACTTGGGAAAGCAAAATTGGGTAACTTATTGTATGGGTTAACCTACAGCCAACAGGGAGCCGAATTATAATGATCAGTCAAGGACGCGGTTTCTGTGTAGAAAAAACAGCTTCTCGTTCTAAGAACGAATGAATGAAAGCTAATAAGTATGCACATTGAATCCACGGCCTGAAAGTTCTACAATATTATGATTCTTTATTAGAATGTGAATGGGATAATTGGAAATGTGAACCGAATGAATTTTCTGATCTCGTCTAGCCTTGTATATGATTATATATGGAGTTTGGTGCTTGTAAATTAAAGAACAAAAATATTAGTTTTTGACCATGCAAACATCAATTATATTTGACCCAAACAGAAATAGGAGAAGTATAGATCAAGTTATACCAAAGAGTAGAATGAAGGTTCTCACGTCTAGCTATATATATATATATATAAATTAGTTTTTGTTCAAATTCTAAAATTCAGAGTGAGAGAAAAACAGACATTTTAATTAAGAATAATATTAATTTGCCCTCTTATTTTGTTACCTCATTTTGACCGCTCATGTATTTTTTTTTTTTAAATTTTATACTTATTGACTAAGGAAGTAACTATTAGTGTATTGATATTTTTTGCTTTTTTAAAATTGTTTAAAGATATTAAAAAAAATATAAAATGAAAAAAATGAGAAAAAAAGAATAAATTTTATTTAGGCGGCACGCCCTGTGGTCATTGCTGGATAGTTGCCTAGCATTACCCTTTAATTAAATGTACTCTACAATATTTATAGCTGTCCTATTGAATTTTTCAAGCGGCAATGATTGTTATATAAATATTGTAGAGTTTACTTTATGTATCTCTCTCTTATATACTAGTTCCTAGAGTTCAAACAATACCTTACCTTTAAGGGGGATATGATACCAAAGAAAAACTGCATGTCAAATTATATATATACATGTTAGCAGTACTTCATAACTGATGAATTTTGTGTCAAAGAATCCCTCATTAATGGCTTTTATAAACTTAGAGCCAGAAGAAAAATAACAAGAAGATCGAAGAAAGGAAATTAATGTAATTAGCTAGCTAGCTAGCTTGTTCTCAAGGCATTAATGTATGTATTCTAATCATTGGACCAATTACTACGTGCGTACATACGGAGCTAATATGGTCCATTTGAAAACGAATGCACATGCAGCCTGAGAATAAGATCAAAACTATATATATATATATATATATATATATATATATATGGATATAGTTTCATCAAGGTTACTTTGTGTATTTACAGGCGGTGGAACAAATATGAACTTCGAGAATTAGGAAAAAATAAAAAACGAAGTTCATATTTTTTCCACCACCTGTTGATGCACATCTGGCCTTTACATAGGGCACCACATGAAGCAAATATCCGAAAAAGTGAAAAAAAAAAAAAGGTTACTGGTTTTCTTTTAAATGATGCAGATCTTCTCAATCGAGAAATCAACAGGCAAAAAACGTTACATGTTGAGTGCAAGGGAGCTTTCAATCAAGTGGGCGAGCCATCCTCTATATTGGTCCTGGAAACCCCTTCCACAATCAAGGTCTGCATTTCATTCTAATGATTTCAAAAGCCTAGCTTTTCAATCTTTGAAGGCACTGTATTCAATAACCCAGATGTTTTAAATCAATCAGAAGGACATTAACACCATAAATCTCTTCATTTTTTCCAACATCTCAGATTTGCAGAAGTTGCTGAGCTCAGGACCATTTCCTGGCTGGAAATCCTGGGATTGTTGAACACCGAACTGCTATCACCACGAACACTCTACGGCACCTATCTCATTGTCCACTTTGCCAATCGGGCTTACGGTTTAGACACTTTGCCATCAGAGGTCTCTCTCGAAGTTGGCAACGTCGTCAAATCACAAGGGACAGTGTATCTAAGTCGCTGTGACAGTAAGAAACAATCTAATTCGGAGCGTTTATGTTGTGTGAGGAGTTGTCGGAGATCAAAGTTCTGTTCTGCAGAGAAACAAGTTCCTGTTGAGCGCAAAGATGGATGGATGGAGATTGAGTTGGGACAGTTCTATAATGATCAACAAGGTGACGAGGAGGTGAGGATTTGCTTAAAGGAGGTGAAGGGTGAACATCTCAAAGGTGGTCTGATTGTCGAGGGAATTGAACTCAGACCTATACAACTTCATTGAAGATCTTTGTTCTAAAACTTTTATCTTTTGGGGCAATTAGTGATACAGAACAAATTATCTCAACATTTTATTCTCTCTCAAAATAAATATTATCTCATCTGCTCATGAAAGTTGTGTTAAGATGTAAAATAAATAATAAAATTTATCTCTTCTTATTAATTTAAACTTTTGGGATAGATGATGATTTTACATAATATCAAAACAGATGTTTTCAATTCGAATTCTGACTTAAAACTCTATCAGAGATCGCAAGTGACTTTACATGACAAAATTTGAGCTTAACAGAAGGTAAAAAATACGGCGTTTAGTGAATTTTTTTTAAATAAATATTATCACCATCTTTTTAATTATCATTCTCACATCTTCTTCAAATATGATGTTAAATGATTAGAAAATTATTATTATTATTATTTATTTATGTTTCAATCATTTGATACACATTAAGACGAGTGGAGGAGAATAGCGATGAAAGAGGACGGTAAATGGCAATTCTTAAGGTATCGTTTGTTTTTACAGATGAAATGAGATGAGATGAATTAAGATTAAAGTTAAAAAGTTGAATAAAATATTATTAAAATATATTTTTTTAATATTATTTTTATTTTGAAATTTGAAAAAGTTAAATGATTTATTTTATTTTGTATTAGAATTTAAAAAAATTGTAATTATTAAATGAGATGAGATGTTACCTAAAACAAATGAGGCACTAGACTTTTATAATTTTAACAAAAGTTTACATAGGTTTCAAATTTTGAGAACATGCCCTTAGACCACACAACATTGAACATACGATGCAGAGCCTCCCGAAGCAGTCAAAACGACCGTCGTATTTGTGAAATTTCGTCCATCATCAGCCGGCAATGAAGATATGGTATTGGGCTGGGCCATGTAGTATTGCCACTAAAGCCTATCTACAATTCAAACTGGGCCATATTGATTTCGTAATTTCATCCAAAGTCGAGGGCGTTAATAAAAACTGAAAAATAAGAAGGTCATCACCACATTGAGATTTTAAACCCTAGCCGCCGTCAGACCCTCCATTCTCTTCTTTAAAACCCTAACCCTCCTTTCATCTTTTCGCTATACCTCTCTCTAAAATTCGAGATGTAAGTTCTTCTATTAGTAGCTCTTAGCCGTATTTTCTTCTGTAATATCTTCTTTTTGTTTTCCAGAGTTCTGTGCAGATGTTGGTATTTGCCATGAACTTGTGGTGAATTCTGGAGATGCGTCTGTGTTCTCTCTCTCTCTCTCTCTCTCTCTCTCTCTCGCAATGATGATAAATGGTTAATCCCAGCTCATTATGAGGCCCATTTAAGGGTCTGGGAATAGACTTAATCCATGATTATCTGAGCCTAGACATATTTCTCCCCTCTTTTTTTCGAAATATAGGTTTGTTTGATTTTGGTCCTTTTTAAAGTTATATTTGATGTGTTCATTCATATACCTTGTTTGCTTTAGTTTGTTTTGGACGTTATATGTTCGCAAGGAGGAGTATTTGTTCCCTATGATGCTTATTAAACCATGCTAATTCTGATAACTGCATGATCGGATATGTCTTTATTTATTTGCTGAGGGGATAATTTAAACACTGCATTGTAGGTTAGAGTTTTAATTCCTTTTGAATTTTCTTCGAATTTTCACGATCCTTTTCTCATCTGGAAGAAGAGTTTTTGGGGTTTTATTTCAAAAGAAAAGAAGAGAATTAAAGAAAAAAAAATCTGCGAGCAAAGTTGCAGTCTTTCTTTACTAATGCTGGAAATTTAAACATGTTCTCTGTTCAGCATCCGCCGTTGCTTAGCACAGGATGGAATCTCAAGTGAAGCATGCCGTGGTGGTGAAAGTAATGGGTCGGACCGGATCGAGAGGACAGGTGACTCAGGTGAGGGTCAAGTTTCTGGACGATCAGAATCGGTTCATCATGAGGAATGTCAAGGGACCTGTGAGGGAAGGCGACATCCTTACCTTACTCGAATCTGAAAGAGAAGCAAGAAGATTGCGTTAATTGGCTGCTCTCGTTGCTCCCCTCCTTCTCAAGTTCTTGCTGGTTTCTTTTTGTGGTTAGTCAATGGCACTTTAAGTACTGTCGGTTTAATGAAGTTTGATTTTGTCTATTATTCTTTGAGGTGTACACAATACATGAGAATTGATGTCATTGGCCGGAGTCCACTGGCGCATGTTTCAGTAGGTTGGATAGGCATACAAACACTTCAATGATAATTTATGAGATGATAAAATAAATAAATACGAAGTTTTGACACTTGCAGCATAATTTGGCAGACCTTTTGGTGTATCATATAGGATCATCATCATGTGTTTTACTCGAAAGGAAGTTTTTTTGCCCAAATGAATCATAAGAAGAAACTTAATCATGTTTTGATATTTACATGACCTATAAAAAAAAAAAAAATTATTCATGTTTAGCCCACTATATGCGATCCCTTAATCACACGACCACCTTGCTAAAATAAGAAGAAAAGTAAAATGCAGTGCAGGAGAATAGAAAGCCATAGTCATTCTTCAGAAAAATATTCACTAACATGTATATTCATTCGATAGTCATGCCTTTATATAGGCAAGCAATTACATAGCAGATCAATAAGAAAGTTACAGAAAAATAGAATAAAAAGCATTTTACAGCTGGAAATATAACAGACTAACAAACTCTGCAGCAGTGAGAATATTATTTTACAATCCTGTTTGTGCTGCCTCTGCCTCTGCCTCCTCTGCGATGGTTTTGGTTTTGTGTTGCTGCTGTGATGCGTTAAGTGGGCATAAGTTAATACGCCCTCTCGAGTCTAATGTGGTGTCAAGTACATTAACACTCGTCTTCAAAAAGGAGAATCGATCAGCAACTAGTGGCTTAGTAAAGACATCAGCCAGCTGATCTTTGCTGCTACAGAAACAAACTTGAAGAGATTTTGCAGCTACCCTATCACGGACAAAGTGAAAATCTATGTCCATATGTTTTGTACGGGAGTGATAGACAAGATTAGAGGTAAGATAAGTGGCATTCAAGTTGTCACACCACAAAACAGGTGGCTTAAAAATACTGAATCCAAGTTCTTTAATCAAAGTCTGAAGCCATATGATCTCAGCAGTGGTGTTAGCTAGGGATTTGTACTCAGCCTCAGTGCTTGATCTTGCCACTGTGTGCTGCTTTCGTGAACTCCAGGAGATAAGGTGCTTATCCAGAAAAATGCAGAAGCCTCCAGTTGATCTTTTGTCATCTGGACAGCCAGCCCAGTCGGCATCCGAGTAGGCATGTAAAGTAGAACCAGACTTCTTGGAGAAGAACAGATCATGATTGATGGAGAATTTTAAAAATCTTAAAATTTTTTTAACAGCTGTCCAATGGGAGACTTTTGGATCATGCATAAATTGACAGACCTTGTTAACCGAGAATGCAATATCTGGTTTAGTTAAGGATAAGTACTGAAGGCTGCCAACAATACTCCTAAAAAGTGTAGGATTATCGAAAGAAGGAGAGTCAAACTTAGAAAGTTTACTTGATGCAGACATGGGAGAAGAAATGGGATTAGCAGCAGTCATGTTGGTTTTTCTAAGAAGATCAGAATGTTATTTCTGCTGGAACCTCAAGAGAGCTATGGCTTTCTCTTGAATCAATGTTCAGCTCACATTCTCAAGTAAAAGAGTTTCAAGTTAAGTTTCAACTTACCAATCTATCTAGAGGAGAACAATCTATATCTGAATATTACAGCAAAGTAAGAATGCTTGCCGATAATCTTACGGCCACTGGTAATCCACTTTCAAATAAAGATTTTGTTACTTATCTTCTAAATGGTCTTGGTTCATCTTATGAGTCTTTTGTTACTTCCATCACCACTCGGTCTGACCCAATAACTTCTCATGAGCGTTATCATCTTCTACATATCCATGAAAGTAGAATGTCTCGTAACTCACGCAACACTAGCTCCCTTACTTCATTTACACCATCTGTGAATTTAAGTACGGGAAACTCCTCTCGTGGTCAACGTGGTAGAGGAAATTATAGCAGTGAATATTCTTCTACAATCCTGTTTGTGCTGCCTCTGCCTCTGCCTCCTCTACGATGGTTTTGGTTTTGTGTTGCTGCTGTGATGCGTTGAGTGGGCATAAGTTAATACACCTCAAATCGATCATACCTCTACTTAAACACCCAACTACCACAAATTAGCAAATGAGAAGAATTTGGAAGGATTGCAATAATGAAGTCAATTAGTCAAGTGGTTTGTATGTGATTTGGCTGCATGAAAATCATTCATAATTCCCATTATCAGTGAATGTGAAATGCCTGAGATTCAGGCTCGATTCCTTCAATTTGTCAGTGGTGATTTGGTTTGTGCATTAATAACATTAGGTGAATAGTAGTGGGTTTGGAGTTAATATCATGTTGATTATGGTTTTGGCGGTAGTTGGTGGATGGTGTGGGTTATAATGGCAGAAATGGTTATACCCCATTTTTAGCTATCTCTGTTGATACTCAGTCGCATGCATAAATGACTTCCTCGACTGTTACGTGAAAGTTGTAGAGGGAGGACCTGATTTTAGATCCAGTTCTCGATTTATCGAGAGACAAAAGAAAACTATAGAATTGAGTTCTACTGCTGGTCTAGCAGTAGCCACACTTCTTTTTCACTACTCTGATCCTGCCTCATCTTTACCATCTCTCTCTCCACTTCTTACATCCACAACTATGCCAACACCACCATCACTAACATCTTCTCCACCGGCCACCAACATCCCTCCAAAATCTCTATTGTGACTCTGCACTCCGGCTCCATGTCCCCTTTGCCTTTTCTTCCATAATACCGTATTTGATTTAGATTTACTTTACAGTAAAAGTGCTATACAATTTGATGTATCACATTAAGTCTAATAAATTTGTAAATTTATTAATCTGTAGACCAAACATCTTTGCTTATTATTACCCAACTTCGTCTTACCTCTATTCTTATTAAGCAGAAAGATCAAAGAAGCTTTCAATCATTTGTTGTCTCATTTTGCAAATCTACACTCGACACTATGAATTATTCTTTTTATTTTCTCCCCTTGATCTTCTATGCAATCAATTCTTCTCGGATCAAAGAAATTCTGATTACTTCTCTCACCATCGCAACAAGTAGGCCACCTTCCAATGACAAGTTTATTTTGTAATGACATGAACGTGTTCGAAACAAATTAACTTGTGTTGGATTTTTTATTGCCATAAGTATGATTCATTGAAAATAGAACTTTATACGTAATATCTCGGACATAACATCATTAACGTTGTAAGAAGTCATATCATTCGTTTCTTTTAATCATTGATTTGAAAAACGTAAATATATTCACCATATTAATGGTTTAATGCGACTAAAACGATTATTGGAGTGTTACGAATATTGTCAACTTTGTCAGATATTTGCCATTAATATCAGAATCCATGGACTCTGAGTTATTGATTAGTTAACAATCTTATTATATCATATTTAGTATCGTATTTTATTTGATTATTTATAATAAATCTGAAACCTAAGGAAATAATATCTCTATTCGGCCTCAAAGAAAGTGATATTTTATTGTTATCCATTGTCATCTTACTTCGGAAAGAAGTCCTAATCATTTTTTAACTCAATAAAAATGACTGCTTAATTATGAACATTAATTTAATGGTGTGTGACTAAAATGTTGGATGGCTACGAATAACAATAACTTGTAAAACATTTGCCTAAATTTACGGTTACATAGAGTGATGACAATAAAATTCTATCTAAATTTCACATAATTTTTTAAAAATTATACTTGTAAGTTGATATAGAAGAGACACTCTCCATATATTTGGTATGACAAAATTTGATATATGATATAACACTAATCGAGTCTGGTCTTGTTTAATTGAGTATGTATCATTTACTAATCGAGCGAATTTCTTGTTTTCATGATCGAGTTTTTTTTTTTTTACTAGTCAAACTTGATTCTAGTTTAGCCGAGCGAGTATCGGGTGAGCAGTCGTACTGATTGATTCACTTACAGCCTTACTTCCAGGCTTTCTTAAGAAACTCTCCAGGTATTACACATAGATCGTCTACCTCTAATACCTTCTTGGAAAAAATATCAACAAGTAAGGGTTTACATTGCAGGTTCTTGCGATGGTCTTGCTTGTGTCATGATAATTATGACTTGAATAATATTGTTATCTGTAACCTGCAACTCAAGAAACAAAGCTTGTCCCTATATCAAACGGGCCCCACCTTCCCCTTGGCTATCGTTCAAACTTTAATGGTATCGGATTTGATTTTGATGCCAGAGTTCAAGACTACAGAATTCAAGACTACAAGATAATCAGACTTTTTATACTCTTCACCTGTTGTGGAAAGGGATTCACATACGTTAGCGAGGTATACAGCTTGAGCACCGATTCTTGGAGACAGATTGACAACTAGTACTTTGTGAAGTCAGGGATGCCTGGACAGGTATGAGGATAAACTAGAATGGGATAGGTTCTTGGTCGGCAAAGGGAGACGACTGAGAGGGTATTTTGTCAGTTTATATCAGTAACGAGGTATTCTTCTCAACGCCGCAGCCGGATGCTATACATGAAAATAATGATGGTATTACTCGGCTAGACTTTTTCCTGTTGAATGAGTTGATTGCTATAGCTGTTAGTTTTCAATTTGGTTTGCTCTTAGATATCTGGTTGTTGCATGAATATGGTGTTCAGGACTCTTGGACAAAGCTACGCACCGTTGGTCCTCTCAGAGGATCTTTGAGGCCATTAGCATTTTGGAAGAATGACATCCTTTTACTAGAAACATATTTTGAACGGCTGGTCTTGTATGAACCCTCAATCGAACAAATGACTGTCCTTCACATTGACGGAGAAATAAGCACGTTGCAGGTGATTACTTGCGTGGAAAGCCTAGTTTCCCGGAAACAATGAAGAACAGGACAATTCTTGAAAGTGGTCGAGGTGTCATCATCTATTCCAATTAGCCTATTAGATTTCATACAAAATTCACGTGCTTAGATCATTTGTTCTGTTTGTTATTTTCAACTGATATTAGAAGCTCTTACTATACTCTAGTAGTTAGTTTGTAAACAGAGTAAGCTCAAGTTTGTGTATTTGTAAACAAAAATGTAGATCTCCATCTTAGAGCTATCAATACAATTTTTCTCCATTTCTACCTTTCCATTTCTTCTCTCTTGGCCGTTCATTTCTTCCAACTCCTTTTTTGACATGCAGTTAGAGCATTTCTCCGATTTTCGCAGATTTGAAAGTTCATAGTCCTTCTTTGCCCATTTTCCTCCGTTTCTCTTTATTTTTTGTTCTATTTTTTTTTTCCTTTTCTTTGGAAGCTCTGCTGAACACTATCTTTTCTTGATATATATATATATATATATATATATCTTCTCTCTCAGCAATTCATTTCTTCTTCCAACTCCTTTCTTGACAGATGTCTTACTCGAATGCCTCCCTTACGTTGAACCCAGCTTACCTCTTAGAGCATAGTAGAAGGGTGCTACTGCTGCACATAATCTTATGTGTTTTTCATAGTTCTTGTACTCGTTTCACTAGATGTGGCCTGATTCATCTTTAGTCTGGTTTCATATCAATTTATAATTCAGCTCATTGATTAGAAATTTGTTTGTTTGAATATTAAAATGACTGTAGTTAATGATGCCTTTGCTTTCAGTGTCCTGCTTGTCAATTAGAAGCTATGAAAGCAGAAACTAGTTTCATTAATGGAAAAAGGTTGGTGACATGAATACTGACTAGCGGCTGGCATTTTCTTTTTGGTTGGTCGTGAACAACTGATTTCCATTACAAGCTTGCCAAAGTTTACTTAGAGACTGAAGGATACGAATCCATTCTTTTAAATTGGACATGATAATAACTATGTGGATTATCTGGCTCAAAAGATGGTGAAATAAATATCAATGTCGTAATGCTTCATCCGGTGTGTCTCTAAGACAGATTAATTTCTAAATTTTAATTTTTAACTTTTTACTCTTTATATTTTCAGCTTTAATCAAATTAATCTTTCCATCACTATTCCTTAGTCATCTGTTAGAGTATTAGCATTGGATTGGTCATCCTATTCTTCAAATTTTGACTAATATGTAGCTTTAGCTAATCATTCAAAACTTGAAGTCTACATTGGATTAGTCATTACACTCTCTATAATAATAAAATATTATTATTTTTTTTATTAATTATATATTTTTAATTAATTTTTATTTTATTTTCATAATCTTCAATAACCTCCAACAATCATATTCATTTTCATTTTCACAATCCAACAATCTATAATATAATAATCTCATATGAATATAGATGGTAAAATCTCATATGAATAAAAATCTCATATTTATAATATAATAATCTCAAAAAGTAATTTTAGACTTGTTATAATTCTTTTCATATTTGAAAAGAATAATGGATTTACTATAACTTATAATTTGGATGAAAACAATTTAGCTAAATCAATGTGGAACAAATAGAGATGATATTTGCTAAATTTAAAGATGAAAAGATATTTGACTAATCCAATGCCAATGCTTAGAAGTTTTGGGCCAAATTAGTCCTTCTGTTGACCTATCATGACTAACATTTTATGAACAGTACTCAACAGGGAACCGCACAACGACTTACTCCCAAAATGAGTACTTTCGGACAACTTGAAAGAGAGCCCTTTCAAGAACTCACGTATGACATCCATGACAAGCTAGTAGTGAACATGACAAGGGAAATCAGTACCGAAAGACTACTTAAGTATGGACCAAAACCTATCACTCATGCTTAATTAGTTAATCATAAAATTTACTTCTATAATTACTCATTATTGGAATATTCTAAGGGATCAGGCATTTCAAGTGTTAAGGCATCATTTGATTACATGATTGTTGATGTCATGTTTCGGGGACCTGGACAACTCTACACTAGCAGCACTCGAGCACTTCCCTGCAAGGAGGAGAATGGGGGAGCTGAGGGGCCGTGGTGCCCTTCCAACAAGACCAAGAATGCCCTTCTTCTCGTAAATCGGTGTAATAGAACTACCTCCACTTTTGTTGCCTCCATGCTTTCTTATGAAACTCTCCAAGTATTCCGCACACAACGTCTACCTCTAGTAAATTATATGAACGAACATCAACTAGAGGTATACAACTAGTGACTACAAGATAAATGTAAGTAGAGGTATACAACGTCTACTGGCTATAGTCCAGTAGACGTCTCGCCTTCATACTGGCTATAGTCCAATCTGTAAAGGTATCAGATTTGGTTTTGATGCCAAAACTAGTGACTACAAGATAATCAAGCTTTTTATATGCTCTACCGGAACGGGATTTATAGACACTAGCGAGGTATACAACTTGAGCATCGATTCTTGGAGAAACATTGACTGCTAGTACCATTGTGATGTTAAGGATTCTTTCAGAGGTATGAGGACAGATTAGAATGGGATAGGTTCTTGGTCGGCAAAGGGAAATGATTGGGAGGGTATTTTTTCATTTGATACGGAGGTATTCCTCTCAACGCCGTAGCCTGATGCTATAAATGTAAGTAATGACGATATTAGTCTGGTAGACTTTTTGCTGTTGAATGAATCGATTGCTATGGTGGTTAGTTTTCGATTTGGTTTATTCTTGGATATATGGTTGTTGCATGAATATGTTAATCAGGACTCTTGGACAAAGCTACGCATCGTTGGCCTTCTCTGAGGATCTTTCATGCCATTAGAATTTTGGAAGAATGATGCTCTTTTTCTATAACCATATTATGGAATGCTGGTCTTGTACGAACCCTCAACCGAACAAATGACCGGTCTTCAAATTGATGGACAAATATGCATGTTGCATGTGATTACTTACATAGAAAGCCTGGTTTCCCTGAAACAATGAAGAACATGACAATTCTTGAAAGTGGTCGAGGTGTCATCATCTATTCCAATTAGGTTTCATACAGAATTTATGTGCTTAGATCATATGTTCTGTTTGTTATTTTCAATTGATATTAGAAGCTCTTACTCCACTCTAGTAGTTGGCTTGCAAACAGAGTAAGCTCAAGTTTGTGTATTTGTAAACAAAAGTGTAGATCTCCATCTTAGAGCAAGTAGTAGAATTTTCTCCATTTTTACCATTCCATTTCTTCTCTTTTGGCTGTTCATTTCCTATAACTCCCTTTTTTACATGCTTTCAGAGCATTTCTCCTAATTTTCTCAGATTTGGAAGTTCATATTCCTTCTTCTTTACCCATTTTCCTATGTTTCTCGTTTCTTTCTTGTTCCTTTTTAACCTTTCTTTGGAAGCTCTAGGTGTGGGATTAGCCCGCACAGGGCTGTTGCTTGATTCGTGATGTTATATTTTGCTAGCACTTTCACGTTTTCTCGAAGGTCTTCGACATGGGCAATCCAATACCTTCGTAGTTGCTCCTCTTTTTGTTAACCAAAGTCCTCAACACAAGGTTAGCTTTACGCAATCCTTCGTTTTTCTTGTGTGGCCCAACATCGAGGTGCACAACCACATCTTACGCGACCATGGTTATCGAGAGAGAAAATTTCTTTTTCTCAACACATGCAAGAAATATTTCGGTAAAAACAAATCATAGTGCAAATCATAATCTAAATCGAAAACCATTGAAGTAGACTCTGATACCAATATTAAAAATTCTAGATCAGAGTACATAGTAGAAACTGGTAAATGGTAAGATCAGAACACTCTCTATCAATAGAGACATCCATTGAGAGATAGAGATTTCTTGGGCAAAAACCCCGTACCCTTCCAATTTGTAACTCTAGGCTGGACTTAAATGCCCAACCACTAAGGCCCATGAAGTGGCCTTCATAACCCCTGGCCTTGGAAGGGGAAAGGGGCGCCCCTTTATTACACATGCAAAGAAGGAAGAAGACGGGAACCTTTACAAACGTAAGGGAACTTCTCTACACACTCACGTGGGACATATCTACATTCTCTAATTGGGATTCTCTCTTGATTTTTACACATTTTGCATCTTTTTCAACCTCTGCTCAAACATATTGTCTCCGTTGCATTGAGAGCAAAATGAGGTCATAAGAAACAATAAAATAATCAAATATAGTGTATTTTACTCTTCAACAACCCGTAGACGTGACACTTTGTGCAAAACCACGTAAACTTTATATTTCTCTCTTTATTTATTATATTTCATGGTAAAATGATAAAAACTTGATCAACCTTTTACCAACATTCGGTATAAATAACATATACTCAAATGGCTATATTAAATAAAAAAGGGTTAAATATTAAAATGATCTCTGTGGTTTGTCTTTAAGACAAATTAATTTCTAAATTTTAATTTTTAACTTCTCATGTTTTTAGGTTTAATAGAATTAATACTTCCATCATTATTCTGTTTGTTAGTTACTTAAGATGTTGGGTCAAATTATTATTTTCGTTGACATGTCATGACTAACATTTTATGAGCACAATATATAGCTCGAATGACTGACTTGATTAAAGTTGATTAATTGATAAGGAACGTGTCTCAATATGCCCCCGCAAGCTGAACGACAGTTACTAACTTTGAGTTTGGACTCAGAATATCAACATGGATGAAGACATTCTCCGAAATTGAAGAAATAAGAACACTCATAATGATATGGTCTTGAAAGGACGATTGAAGGTATGTGAGATTGGGAACAATTAATAGAAAAAGCAAAGCGAGACAAGGTTGATTGCATGATTATCTGAGGAGGATAAGGAGTTGTCTCATTGAGGTAACGAAGTACTGTTGAAGGTTGGTGAGGGATATTGGGGTGAAGGTCATAAGTAGAGTGATAGTAGAAAAGGAACCATCCCAGAAAGTTACTAGGATCGACACAGATGATGGTCAGAAAAAATGCTCTGATACTATCAAATGACACAAATATTTTGTGGAAAACTCAAGTATCTGTTTATAAGTGAAAATGGTCAATAAGGGCTCATTGTCTTGAAACTTGAAAGTTTACGGTTATATAATTATAAGTATATAATAATTTCTATATATTGTTTTCAAACTAATGGCTTTCTACAATTCATCCCTTAGATTGAACTTGTACCTTGCATTCGGGATTCTACTAGTTAGGGCTGGTGGGTGGGCCCCCACATTCCCCCCCCTGCTTGGGATGGGCAGGGGCACCTGCCCATACACAATGGAGCCCATTCGCTCGGCCTTTTATATATATATATATATAGAAAAATGTTAGTATGTTGTCTGAGTTTGTCTCTTTATTTTGACTGTTTATATATTTAATTTTTTTATTAAATGATTAAGGAAGTAAATTTTAGTGTATTGATGCATATATTTAAATATGTTAAAAAATATGAAAATAAAAAAATAAAAAAATAAAAAAGTCATATTTGTACTAGGCGATATGCCCCGCGGTCGTTCTTGGACGGCAGCCTAGCACTATTCGTATAAATATATATCTTAAAAAAAATATTTTAATAAAACACGTCTCGACAAAGTTGGGGATTAGATGTAATTGTGCCTCAATCACCGTCCTATAATGATTTATTGGAAAAAGTCCGACAGGAATCCGTGAATATATATTAGAAATAGAAAAATAAATAAATTGAATAAGTGCTACTGCATGAATAGTTGTTGTAGTTGTAATAGTAATAATAATAATAAGCCAATAATAATAAACGTAATGTGATTAATAAAATGTAAATTGGCCTACTGCTTCTAGGGATGGAGATATGTTTCCAAGAAGAAAAAAACTACTCTGCCTCTTATATGTTATCGCTCCATTTGACTGCTCAATGAATGTTATTTTTTAGTTAATGATTAAAGAAATAATTTTTAGTGTATTGATGTACTTTTATATTTTTTTAAAATATTTAAAAACAATGAAAAAGTGTGAATAAAAAAATTGAATAAATAAAAAACACAACTTTTACACTGGTGGTCACTTGCAACGGTAAGCTGCAAGCGATACAGTAGTGCAACTCTTCCAAGAAAGGTGGCCTTAATACAAGGTGGCACTAGTGCAGGTGCCATGTTTAGCACTTTGGCTTCCCAACACGTTTCGCTTGGTGACTGTATCTTGAGGCTTGGCAAAATTCGATTCATGGTTTGAAATAGTTTAGAACTTTAGAATCACTTTTTAGCTGAACAAATTCTAGTATTTGCTCGAGATACGCTTGACACACCGCTTGAACCAATATTGATTGGTTGTTTGCTCGAGGCATGCTTGACATATCGCTCTAGCGAAGAATCTAGTTTTTGTCAAATTAGCGTTTCCAACGCCATCTCTATATATATGTTATGTTTTGGTCCTCTTGTGCATGAAATTCAGCAATTTTCAGAGAGAACATAGAGAGGTAGATAGTGAGAGCATATTATATGAGAGAAAAAACTTTAGAGTGAATGAGTTGAAATTGTGTGATTCTAATCTCTTCTAAATAATAAAATCTCTGCAATTATGTGGATGTAGGCACGTTGTTGAACCACGTAAATTGTGTCGTGTGATTATTTGATTGTTACTTTTATTTGTTTGTCATTGTTGATATTTTACAACAACTGGTATCAAGAGCCAAGATTTGAGTTTGAGGCAGAACGATGGCCGGAGACAAATTGAAAGCACTTGTGATTAAACATCCTTATTTGTGTTCGATTGTTTAGTCCGATGAACTTTGTTCGAATGGTTTATTGTCCATTCAAATGATAATGGATTTGTTCAAACTTAATAATATGCGTTCGAAAGTTCACACATGTAGAGTATTTGAACTCTAAATGAAAATGATTATTTATAATAATAATAGACTCGTTTTAATAATAAATTATTAACAAGAAACAAACAATTTTTTTTTTTTAAATTATAGTGGCTGTACGACAAGGTGGAAAGATATTTAAAATTAATACAGAGATTCTATTATATATCCTTGTTTTCTACAAAAGAAGATCTAGTACTACTGCATGGCATTAATTAACATTACTGTTGTAGGTAATATTAATGATAGACATTGCCACATGCATGTGATCACTATTTTCTAGCTAGTTATTTGATCTTTTTGTTTTTGTTTTTCTTATTCTTAGGGTTTGATTGGACCTTTCCACATAGCAAATGAGATTCATCAAAGGCTTAAAAAATTAATAGATTTAAATACAAATTCGAAGATGGCAATATATGTACATGAGAATATCCACACACTTTGAATAATCGGTTAAGACTTTTATCTTTGAAGTTGTGTAAATTGAATAATGGGAGAATAGGCATAGCTAATTAAGGGCTCGTTTGAATAGTAAAAATATTATAGAATAACTGTAAAAAATAATGAAATAGTTTGTGAATAGTAGTAAAATAATTTAAGTTAAGATTTTTATTAGTTTTTGAGAAATGAAAGTGTTAAACAGAGTAATGTTGTGAAAACAATTCTTTGATTTCATCCTTTTCCAAGTTAGAAGGCAATATATAAATACAATTTTATCCTCCAAGAAAGGAAACAACCTATTCTAAGGTAAACTAAATATTCCTATACTTAAATACAAGATTGGTTATCACTACCAGATTTCTAGGAATAATTACAGATTACAGAATCAGTCTAATATATATTACATCTCACATACAGCTCATGCAGACACTCCCCCTCAAGTTGGAGCATAGATATCTATCATGCACAATTTGTCGATTATACCATGAAACACCCTTCTTGCAATTGCTTTTGTTAGCATATCGGCTAACTGACTTTCAGAATGGACAAATGAAAACTGTATGATCTTGTGATCGAGGTTCTCCTTGATGAAATGACGATCAACTTTAACATCTTTGGTGCGATCGTGTTGTACAGGGTTCTGTGCAATCTCAATGGCTGCCTTGTTATCACAATGAAGGGTCATAGCTTGTTTATATTCAATTCCCAAGTCTTTTAATACACCTCTGATCCATAACAACTCACATATACCATGAGCCATACCACGGAATTCAGCTTTTGCACTTGATCTCGCCACAACTTTCTGCTTCTTGCTCCTCCAGGTTACAAGGTTACCTTCGACAAATATAAAATACCCAGATGTGGATCTTCTATCAGGTTGATCTGCCCAATTAGAGTCGGTGTATCCTTCAATGTTTGAAACATCATTTTTTTAGAATAGCAGTCCTTTTTCTGGAGTATTCTTCAAGTATCTTAGGATCCGATATACTGCATTCATATGTTCCTCACTTGGTTCATGCATGAACTGACTTACCACACTCACGGTATAAACTATATCTGGCCTTGTGTGAGACAAATATATTAATCTTCCAGCTAACCTTTGATAACGACCTTTGTCTGTTGGAGTTTGATCTGGAAAAATTCCAAGCTTATGATTCATCTCTACAGGCGTTTCTTCTGGTTTGCAAGCAATCATTCTAGTTTTAGTTAAAAGATCTAGCACATATTTCCGTTGTGAAAGGAAAATTCTACGTTTCGATCTAGCGACCTCAATTCCCAAAAAATATTTGAGTTGTCCAAGACCCTTCATTTCGAATTTAGTAGCCAAATACTCTTGTAATGCTTTCATTTCGCATGGGTCATCTCTTGTTACAACCATATCATCAACATACACAATTAAAGTTGTTACCTTCCCTTCTTTGTGTTTTATAAACAAAGTATGGTCTGAATTGCTTTGTTTATAACCGAATGCCTTCATTGTTGAAGAGAACCTCCCAAACCAAGTTCTTGGTGACTGTTTCAGTCCATACAATGACTTCTTCAATTTGAAAACTTCAGTTCTACATGAAGAACTATGTTTAACTCCAGGTGGCACATCCATGTAGACCTCTTCCTCTAAATCTCCATTGAGAAACACATTTTTTACATCAAATTATTGCAGAGGCCAATCCTGATTAGCTGTTATGGATATGAGAATCTGAATTGTGTTGATCTTGGCCACTGGTGCAAACGTCTCTTGATAATCCAAACCGAACCGTTGTGTATACCCTTTTGCAACTAACCTCGCTTTATACCTATCAATACTGCCATATGCTTTAAGTTTCATCGTGAACACCCATCTACATCCAATTATTTTTTTGTCCTTCGAGCAAAGGGACAAGTTCCCAAGTGGCATTCTTCTGTAGGACCTCCATTTCTTCATTCATTGCCTTTGTCCATTTTGGATTAGCTAATGCATCCTACACACTACAAGGAATAGATACAGTGGATAGTTGATTAACAATAAATGCATACGTTTGAGACAATCTATGGGAAGACACATGGTTGCTAATTGGGTACCTGGTCTTGGCTTTCGGATCAGGTTCATATTGTTTCTTGGGAACTCCCTTATTTGATCTTTGTGAATACTTGGGAGTAATACATTTTTCAGAATCACGTATTTCATTAGACTCATCAATACTGGGGTTCGAAGTTACCTGAGGAAGAACATTCTGGGTTGATTCTTCAGTTGATAGTGTAGACATAGGCAACTTTGAAGGAATTTATGACTCTGTCATATTGGGTGCACTTGCATTCGCTTCTGGTTGCACTAACACACCACTCTCAATTTCAGGAATACTCTCATGGCCTTGCTGGCCACCATTTTCAAGCCATTCATTCACTTCTTCTAACTCTATAAATTTATCTCCTCCTCCACCTCCTCGTAAAATATTTTCACCTTCTTGTAAAATATTCTCTTATGTATAGCTCTTCCCCTGAAGAGAAGGTCCATAAAGCCCTCTTGAGTAATAAGGTTCTGTTCACGAAAAGAGGCATCCAAAGGGACATGTAGTTTTCAGGTTTGAGGATCATAGCACCTATATCCTTTTTGAAACTCAGAATAGCCAACAAACACACATCGTTTTGCACAAGGATCAAGTTTAGTTCACAGACTCTTTGAAATGTGAACATAAATAGTACAACCAAAGACTCGTGGTTCAAGATTTGAAAAGTGAGAAATGGAAAGTAAGGATTGCATTTTTTGCTAGAGTGCTTGAAAGTTGATAACTCGAGAGGGTGTTCGATTAATTAGATAAGCAGCGGATTTCACAGCCTTTCCCCAATAAAATCGAGGCATATTCATGCCAAAAAGTGAGGCACGAACCACTTCTAGCAATTGTCTATTTTTCCTCTCCGCCAATCCATTTTGCTGCGGAGTATAGGTGCATGAGGTTTGATGAAGAATGCCAAGATGACTCAAAATTTTTCCAAAAGAGGTATCGACATATTCAGTACTATTGTCAAATTGTAGAACATGAATCTGTTTTTGGTACTGGGTGCTAACCATATTATGAAATTCCTGAAATGCTGTGTATACATCACCCTTTTTGTTAAGCAAAGACACCCAAGTCATTCTAATGCATTCATTAATAAAAGTAACAAAGTAACAGGCTTTAGAAATAGAAGGGATTTTTGTATGACCCCAAACATCAGAGTGAATAACCGCAAAAGGGACATAACTTTTATTCAAACTTGGTAAATATGGAATAAGATGGCTCTTGGCCAATTCACAAGTGTCACACTTGAAATCTAAATCATTCACAGCTGAAAAAAAATGTGTTTTTAACTTCCTCAGTTAACCAAAAGAAAGGTGTCCTAGTCTCCGGTGCCACAACCAGATGGTTGCTCGAGCTGTCTCTTTGCTACTAGTTTTATGTGCCTGATTGTATTTCAACCCCCATTTTATGTCAACTCTAGGTAGTAGAGTTTACCTCGTCTAACACCATAACCAAGAATCTTCCGAGTTAGAATGTCCTGAAAAACACATAATGAAGGCCAAAAAGTTACAGTGCAAGCGAGGGTGGAGGTGATTTGGCCAACAGATTACAGATTATATTCAAGGGAAGGAACAACAAGAACCGTATCTAAAGTGAGAGTATTGGATAAGATGATAGAACCCTATCTAGTAATGGGAGAAGTACTACCATTTGCTGTGGAGATAACAAATTGAGGAGAAGGAAAAACAGATTGTAATTGACTAGAGTCCCTAGTCATATGATCGGATGCACCTGTATCAATAATCCAAGTACTATTCTTAGAAGTTGTAGAGAATACAGAAGCCTTACTAACACCTCCTGGGTGAGCAACATTTGCTATGGGTGGTGATGGATATTCCTCGGTAGAGGTCACCATAGGTTTTCCTGCAATCTTCTTTCGAGGTTTCTTCATGAAGTCCCACCACTCAGGATAGCCAATTATTTCATAGCATCTCTGTTTAGAGTGACCTGTTTCACCACAATGAGAATACACCAGTCCGCTAGATTTACTAGGTGGGTGATTGTTACGAGTCTTTGAAGAGCCCAAAGATGGTCCTTGTCTAGTTTGATTTGCCAACGTAGCCAAGCTTTCAGGGATTGGACAAGAGCCTCCCATTGTTTGTTTCTATTGATGTTCTCTCCTGAAATATGCATATGTACTCTCTAAATCGAGTTTTGGGTCTTTGCGTAAGATTTCTCCATGAACCTGATCAAATTTTGAGTCAAGTCCACTTAAGAAAAATATGAACTCAAAGCCAAGCCATTGCAGAATGTAGCTGAACCACCCCTTCAACTGTTCCTTCTTGAGAGATAGTCCTATGATCAATTTCCTGGAAAATAACAACAAGTTCATTATAGTAGGTTAATAATGGTCGACCATTTTGCATGGTATGAAAGGGCCTCTGATTCAATTCGAAAATGCAGGTTTCATCCGATCCATCATAGAAGGTTTTGGATACAGCCTCCCATATTTCCTTGGCTGTGGGGAGACGAATAAATCGCTGCATCAGTGATGGACTCATTGAGTCAATAAGCCAACTTTTGACTTTGTGATTTTCAGTAATCCATGATTTGGATCTCCAGGTATTGGTTTTTTCGTTTCGCCAGTAAGGTAACTAGCTTTGTTGCGAGCGCCAATACGCATCTCCATAAGTTGGGACCATAATGAGTAATAGGTCTCATCCAGGATAATACCAGTAGGAAATGCAGAGTTGTCTTGATGGACAATGATCTGTGGTGCTGGTGTTGGGACTGGTTCGGTTGGTTCATCTGTAGTGATGGCCATCGGACTCACAACAGAGTTACTTTCGTGATATTCAAACTTCAGAAAAAAAAAAAACTCTCAGTATCAAACGTGTGGCTCTGATGCCATGTTAAACAGAGTAGTGTTGTGAAAATAATTATTTGATTACATCCTTCTCCAAGTTAGAAGGCAATATATAAATACAATTTTATCCTCCAAGAAAGGAAACAACCTATTCTAAGGTAAACTAAATATTTTTATACTTAAATACAAGATTGGTTATCAATACCAGATTTCTAGGAATAATTACAAATTATAGAATCAATCTAATATATATTACATCTCACATACAGCTCATGCAAATAGAAAAAAAAGTTGAATAAAAATATTATATAGTTAAAAATTTGTTTGAATATAATTTTTTAATAAAATTTTTGTTTGAAAGTTTGAAAAAGTTTTATTGGATTTTGTATTTTGCTTGAGAGTTTAGAAAAATTATAATGATTAGGTAATGATTAGATGAAAAAGTTAATGATTTGAAATTGAAAAATGTTTAATTTATATTTGAGTGATGTTTGAAATTAAAGAAATATCTAAGAAGAGTTGTATTCCCAAACAGGTTCTAAAGAAATTTTCAATGGGGAGATCTGGAAAGAAACAACATCAGATTAAGGAAATTTTCATTTCAGACGTAATATAAACTAATTAAAGAGATTCCATTGGCAAAGCCAAACAAACTGTTTTCTCATTGAAAAATTGATTGGTTCGATCTCTAACCTAAATGTTTTGTAAAATATTTTATGCAGTACGCACATTATAAACCACGACACAACCAATTACTGATAATGAAGCCATTAATCCAAATTATAAAAAGCCGCTTGATTTTAATTCGTAACAGCATGCATGCTTTCAAAAAAATTTCCGATTTGCTAAGTTGTAGCAGTTGACTGGTATTCTATATATGCAAAGAACATTGAATAATTTGATCTCAACCATCAATCGAGCATGGATTATCATGAACCATATTAAAGCTCTTAGAATCATCTTCCCATGTCAAATGGATGTCATATGGCATGCATTTACGAAATTTACTATCCACGATCCACGCGTCTCTGGGCACAAAGACGCATGCAAGGGCACTCTTTAATTTCGAATCAAAGAGATAAAGCTCTCATGCATCCATCCTAGAAGCTTGCACTCACAGTACTACAGATCTCACAGAGTTCAACCCAAGGCGCACGCTTTATATCTATACTACATATAATAAGTGGGAATCGCGTGTAAACAGTATTTTATCACCCTCCGTGTATCTGATCCATTTTTTGAGTTTTTTTTAATCTTTTTCATCCTTTTATTTTGGTGCTTTGTCCGTTTATGTGGGGGTATTTTGGTCAAGGTGTTTTATCTTTTCTGATTAACAGTTGTCTTATCGGTATATGAGAGTGAGTTGACATCTAATAAAACTTAATCAATAAAGCCAAAAGCAAAAGGAAGAAACTTTTTTTTTTTTTTCCTTTAAAGAGCTGGTAGCCACATGTCCAAGAGTGACACTGTCTCAATTTTATTAAAAAACCCTAACTTCTGACAGAGAAATACCATGGTTACAAGCCAAGCACCTGAGGGATTACAAGAATCCACACGTCAACAAACACTGAAAACAAAACAAGACTAAAAAAAAACCACACAGAACGTCTAAACAAACCTATCAAAAAAATAAATCTAACAGGCCTATAAATCAACAAAATAGCAATAAAAAACTCATAGACGAATGGCAGGAAGACCCACCTTATCAACTCTAACCATACCTTTAAGAATGGTAGGAATTTGTTGAAATACCTCATAAATAATAGTATTACCCAGTTCCCCTTGCTTAGCCAGAAAATCAGTTGCTTGTTTCGCTTCCCGGAACTGATGGATCACTCTAACATTTAGCCCCTCCATCTGCACGTGTAAGGTCCGTGCATGACATGTTGTGGCCCCCAAGTAGTGTTAGTAGCCTTGTTCCTTCCCTACATCAACCGGCATCGTCAATTTACGGCTATATAAGTAAGAGTTTTGCTGTAAAAAATCTACTTAACCTCTTACTATTCACACAACCTCCACACACTATATTTTTTTTAATTTTTATTATTTTTTCTTTTATCAAATATTTAATATATGAATAATGAATAGAAAAATTAAAATAGTTTAAAAAGAATGAACTCAAAATTTTTTTAAAAAAATAATGAATAGAAAAAAATCAATAAAAAATAATATTTATAGTCGTGAAGTGTGTTATCGTATAATTTCTTTTAAAAAAAGTAAATTTTTAAAATTTTTAATTTTTTTTTTAAAATGAAGAAGATTAGGTACAATCTTAAAGTGCGTAAACATCGTGTAATTCTTTTAAAAAATGAGATTTATTATTAAAAAATTATTATTTTTATTTATTTTTCACGTAAATCTCGTATTTATTTATTTTTTAAAAAAATTACGTAGCACTTGCGTATTCTACTACTATAAATATCATTTATTTCTTTTAATTTCTTCTGATATATATTGTTATATAATATTTCTGGGCAATTTTTAATTTCATTGCAATTAATTATGAAGTAACATAATTTACGTATTTTTTTTGGGCAATTTCTGATTTCAATGTAATTAAATATATTTTAATAATTTCATTTCTTTTTTTCAAAATTAATGTTTAGCCTAATTGACATTAATTAATAGCGCCCTATAGTACTTTTCTTTTATTCTGGATGTACAAATTATATCCAGTTTAATATATATACATATTACTATGCTTTCTTTTGTAAAGTTGTATTAAATTTCTTTATAATTTACATTACTATGCTTGATCAATATATTACACTATAATTGATGTGTACATTATTTTTTGTTGCCTTGCTCTGTCAACTGGGCAAATTACGTCCCTTGGACGTGCAACCAGTACTAGTATATTAATACATGTACATCTACTACTACAATTAATGACAGATAATAAGATATATATTTTATATGAAAGATCAGAAATAGTACTATAGGGTCTACAAAAAGATATCATGCACTGAGATAAAGCTGAGAAATTATTTTTGTGAACTTAACATAGGAATTTGCACGTTTGTGATCGTTTAATGCAAACTAAATTGGAATTTATTTATTTTTTGAGAAACAAATAAATACTTGCTCTGTTTTCGGGGGCTTAAAACAGAGGGCCACTAGTAATGGTTTCGGTGGCTGGTACGGTGGAGAAGGAGAGTGGGGTTGGGAGATGGGGCTTGGCTGTCGACTTTCAGCAGTTCTTTTTCTGGCTTTGTGATGAAGATGAACTGACTGAGTGTAAATTTAGATATTTAATTGCTTGCATCCGTGCGTTACAGAAAAGCAAAGCTTCAAGTTAGGATTCAAGTAATGGAATAAATTGAAAAGTATTTATTAACATGTTGCATTTTCGTCCTGCTCATTGGATCGATCAAGTGGACAAAATTTCAGCCTCTGAATCCTCTTTAGATCACCATATCTGTCAAAGTAATCCACTGGGTGAGAGAGGAACGGGCTATGGGGAGAAGGAGGAGGAAAAAGAAATGAAAAAAAAATTGGATTACCTTTACACGTAAGGTGTGCTTTGACTGATGCCAAAAAGTGGCTGATGTCAAGGCTTATTCTAATATTAATGTGGTATGAAATATTCATAGGCGTTGCATATATAAAGCTAGCATGCCTGCCGGGTATATGCCCATCGACTCTCTAGCTAGCCTAGTAACAAATATATTAAGAATTTTGTCATCTGAAGGATGGAAGGAGTGCTATGCGTGTTTACCGTTGTTGGGGTCGGCCATTATTCTCATGTGGCTTCTTACGATTATATGTATTTAGTCATACAGTGGCCTCGTTCCTTCTGCAACACACAACCTAACCTTTTTCGTTCCAGCGTTCCAAACATCTTCACGATTCATGGCCTTTGGTCCCAGAATCTTAATAATGCTCCAGTCAACTGTCCAGTACCTCTACTTAATTTTTTCCATTATCCTACGATATTATTCATGAATTCATGATCCTAGCTATCCTGCATGCATATCTCAAAAATAATTTTAATTTCTTGTTTATATTTTGTATGTGCGGTCGAGTGTTTACTTCTCTTATCATCATTTTTTGCAGCTGAAGGCTGATAAAGTACTCTTACAAACCATGAATCGAATTTGGCCTAGCCTGATCAACAGAATACCAAACGATAAGTTTTGGAGGGCTCAATATTGGAATAAACATGGCACTTGCACTGCCTACGCTCAAAACGATTATTTTCGTGCGGCTTGTATTAGGGCCAACTTTCTTGGAAACATAACTGCATCCCTAGAAGCAGAAGGCCAGTTTACATTTTATTAATAACATTGCTTTCATTATTTTTGGTTTATTGTTATTATTATTATTATTATTATTATTATTATTATTATTATTATTATTATTATTATTATTATTATTATTATTACTACTACTACTACTACAACAACTACTCATGCAGTAGCACTTATTCAATTTATTTATTTTTCTATTTCTAATTCAGGGATTCTTGTCGGAACTTCATCCCGAATAATGGATTATAAGAGGGCGATAGAGGTGCAGTTACATCTAATCCCCAAGTGAGAATTTTTTTTGTGAACTTAACATAGGAATTTGCAGTCATTGAAGAATGTCAAGCATTGAGGATAGCAGTGGAGCTGTGCAGTGATCTTCATTTCTTGAAAGTAAAATTTGAAGGGGATGCAAAGAGGTCATCCTGGCAGTTTGTAGTGAAGAAGAGATGCTGACTTGTTATGGTTCATTAGTAGGAGATGTTAGGTTTCATTTTAAGAACAATACACACTGGTCAATACCGTTTGCTCATAGAGAGAAAAACATGGTTGCTCATACCATAGGAAAAAAAGCTTTGTTTATAGAAGGAATTATGAAAGTATGGATAGAGGACTTCCCAGAATTTATTGTGGGATGCCTAAATAGAGATACCAATTGTATTACATGATATGCTAATGAAATACAGAGGTTTATTAAAAAAAAAAGAAAAAACATAGGAATTTGCATGTTTGTGGTCATTAATGCAAAACGAAATTGAGATTTATTTAGAATTATAGAAAGTCAATGAATGAAGATTATAAATTAATGCAAATTATTGGAAACATGGTTACTATTTCTTAAAGAGCGAGTTCGTAACTCAATGTTCTTACTCGTAACCAACTACGACAACTCATGAGCATGCAGATCGGAGAAATTTTGAAGGACAGCAGGGGTTCATGCATATAATTGCATTCCACAAAAAGAGAGTACACCATAGAGATTGGTGACGCTCTAGATTATTAACTTGTTTGGAGTTTAAAAGAAATGTTTAACAAAACATTTAAGAGGGCATTGGCTGGCAACTTCATTGAGAAGAATTTGCCATATTGTTGTTTTGGAAAACATTCGCTGTACGTGGTTTTCATTCATTATGAAATCAAAGCTTGTTTTTATTAAAATCGCTTTAATGCATACAACGAATGCTTTTAATCACCACAGAAAAATATAGAAAGATAATCCTGCATTCGATAAGTACCAAACTCGTCAAGAGTACTACTGTATATATTGATATAAAATATTATTAACATGAACAAAGTCGATACACCAAAAACAGACAATAAGAGGCTTATGTAAAAGAAAATATTTAAGTGCAGAACAGTAATTGTAATACTCATGCATCCTAGCTCTCTTATAAATCATAATTAATTAATTAATCCACTAATGGAAACTAGGCTTTCCATGTAAGTAATGACCTGAAACGAGAATACTTGATCTCCATCAATTTGAAGAATAGTCATCTCTTTGGTAGAGACGTCATACAAAGCCAGCTGTCCATCATCTTTTTCCAAGAATATGATGCCATTCCCCCAAAATTCTAATGGTCTACAAATTCCTGTAAGAGGGCCAACCTTGAACAGCTTTGTCCAAGACTCCCTAACCCCATATTCATGTAATAACCAAACATCCCAACACATACGTGACACCTCCGCATGTCTATTTTCCCAACTAATAGCCACAGCAACCAACTCATTCAACAAGAAATGTTCAACATCACCTGGATATCCATTACATGTAAGGCTATCATCCGGCATCGGAGTTATTAGGAATACTTCCTTGGCTATGTCAAATGACAAAATACCTTCCCAATCAGTTTCCATTGCCCACCAATTACCAATCCCATTCAGGTTTGTCTTCATACCTCTACAAGCATTCCAAACACAAAAAGGGAGGCTGTCAACTTGTGTCCAAGAGTCGGTCCTTAAGCTATATACCTCGCTATAGAACATGACTCCCATTTGATACTCGTCTACGAGTCCCCGTTCATACTCGTCTAAAGGGTAGCGTTCGAAGAATAGAAAATTTCTAATTATCTTGTAGTTGTGAGTTTTGGCATCAAAACCAAATCCGATGCCATTAGGGCGGGCACGATAGTTGGCAGGAAGGCCAGGCAAGTTTGATACAGGGACAACCTTTGTTTCTTTGGTTGCAGGGTTCCATAAAAGAGTATTCAAGCCACCGTTGTCGTGAAGACAAACAAGACCATTACAAGAGCCCACAATAAAAATCTCCACTTTCTTGTCGATAATTCCAGAATACGGTGAAGGTAGGGGTACTTGTGCAAGGGATACTTGAAGAGTTTCATAATAAAGCGTGGAGACGACATGTTTGGAAGTGATTTTATCACGCTGGTTAACGAGAAAAAGGGCATTCTTGTTCCGGTTGGAAGGGGACTGAGTGTGGAGGAGATGTTCATAGATAAAGGTTTGATCTGAAATGAAGGCGTACCAAGATTTGCAGACGCACTTGAATCGCGATAAAGAAATAACAGGTAGCCATACCAGAATCTGTAACAACAAGTCTTCTGGAAAGTGGTTGTTCATCACCATTGTTTCTTTACTTGATTGCAAGCTTGACTAGTTTGCACAATATGAAGCATGAGTATGTCCGTCTTCTTATTATAAAGCCAAGAGGTTTGAAAAGTAAATGAGAATTTGGCGTAATAAATGTGCAAAATCACCCGACGTTAATGTTGTTTATGCTCATAAAGGCTTTCCCTCGAAGACTTCCCGAATCCCCCATTTCATGATGATGAATATGATATTGCTAATTACCATACAGACGGCTGGCCATTCATATAATAGCTGGCAACTAGACCGAGTACTAGCTATGATTTATGTAAACATATTGACTTGCATTAAAAAAAAAAACGGTGATTTTGATTTTGAGCGTTGTAGAAATATCGACTTATGTTACCCATACCGTACAGATGCATGGCTGGCCATTCATATAATAGCAAATCGGCAAGATTCTTTGGTATTGTAATTAATATCCTGAAAGGAATGCTATATATTAATCAGCACATGCAGACACAAAATCAGTACTTAACATGCTCTAGTATTTCCCTCAAGATACATTATAAGAAATTTGACTTTTAGAGAAACTTTTTAAGGAAGAATTAAATTTGATCCCTAATTGTAGTTATTTGAGATAAAATTTAAATTTTGTCCCAAAACATGGATGCAGTTTTTTATAAGTTTGAGCTGACAATTATCTGTTCGAACTATAGTTTCTGACATGAAACATATCGTCCCAAATGAGAAACGTGTTCGAACGTAAGTTAATTGGTTTGAACGGTAATGTATTTTATAGTTGAACGTTGCGATAAGAGTTTGAACAATATTTGTTGCGGGAAGTTATATACAATTTTGGTGGGGAGGGTTTGCGCCTAGTTCAAACATACATTTTTTGTTCAAAGTGTGTTTGAGACCATTCGAGGGTATGGTATTTTTCATTCTGAAATTTCCCAAATGTCCTTGTGTTGTAACACAAAGATCTATCAATTCTCTTAATAAATTTGTTAGTCGTTAAGTATGCAATTATTTTATAATCAAACAATAATATAATAGAAATAAATTGCATAACACTAATATTGATAACGAAGGAAAATCCTTTAAAGAACTCTTTAAAGGTAAAACCCTATTGGGCAGTCAAACCTAGAAAAATCAATTTTATTATTTGAAAATTAAATTACAAGTAAATATCAATTACAAAACATTTGTCAATTGATTCTCTTACTTGACACGACAAATGACTCATTTACTTCTATTGCAGTATCTTTGATGATATTCAAATATTGGCTTTTCTTGTGGAACTCTACTAGTGGAATCACACTTGATGAGAGAAAAACAACTAGAGAATTTTCAAGAAATTTTCTCAAGCATAAGCACTCAGAAAGACTCTGCAAAATCTCCAAGCCTGGAATCTCTGTTGATCCTAACTACTAGGATCTTATAAATATCTTATCTAAAAGCAGCTTGAATTGTAGTAGGATTTTGCTGAAGGAGTGACTCTGTTGCAACGAACTCTGCTGATGAAATGATGACACCTGATACTTAATCTTCTAAGCACTTGCAGTTTTCCATTCAAACTCTTCTCTAGATAAGACCAAAACTCTTGGAACTCGTCTTCTATAGTTTTGACTTATCTAAAACACTTTCAAACAACTTCTAGATAGACTCAAAGTAATTATAGATAAAGTCAAGGTATTTTACGTTCATCCAAATTACAAAACCAAATATAAGATGAAGTCTATCATCTTAATCACCTAATCCTAGCCAAACTCTTGCATCTATAATCTTCCCCTTTGACGGATTAGTGACAAAATCAACCTTTGATGAATGTAATTTATACCTATCTAAACACAACCAGCAGACCAAGAAACCGAGTAGAGAATCTAAGAAATAATCATGATATAATAATATGTACTTAGAACATTGAGTGAGGTTAGTTTTATTAGCTTCACAAGGTTAAAACCAAACTAATTCTAATAATGTTCTAGTCATCATCAAACAGGTTCAACAAACCAAGACAAATCAAATCAAGCAGAAAGCAAAAACCTTGTTCAGATTACAACTCAAATTAACTTCAAAACTACAGAATTTAAATGAATCAGAATTCAAAAGATCTACTGCTCCCCCCTGTTACTGCTGCACTCCCCTTACTTTACTCCTTTTTGTCATCAGGCAGTCAAGGGGTGCCTACTTCACATGTGAATCCATCACGCTCTCCATGTCTTGCTGCACATCCAAGGAAAGTTGAACTAGCCTTTCATTTGTTTGTATACAATTTGAGCGTGCTGCAGCAATCTGTTGCTCTATCCTAGGCTGGCTGGCCTCCAACTTTGCAGCAATGTTATCAATCTTCTAGGAGAGAAGATTAAGATGTTACAACACTCAGGAGATGGGGATAGATGACTCTGGATGAGAGGAGGTTGACTCGGTGGTGTGAGGTCTCTTCTTTGTCAATATAGCCTTAGACTTAACCATAGTTACAACAGAAATAGACCAAGCCATCTTCATTGTGGGCTCATTGTCCCTAAAAGGAATCTTAGCCTTAAGGGCAAGTTTTGTGACAGCATGACATTAAGAGGGAGGTGATGGACTTTAGGGTTCCATTTTGGGCCTTGAGGTCCAACAAAGAGATTGTGCATGGCTGTCTTTGTGGGTGTCCCCATGCTCTTGTATGGATACAATGATGAGTCCACTTCAAGCAAATCATACAACTCCCTAATAATAGTAGGGGAAATCTCAATTTGGGTTTCCCTGACAACAGAAGTGATGTTGTGATCATCTAGATTAAAATGGGTGATATTTGAATAGAACTCACACACAATCTCAACACGTGGAGTGGGTAAGGTGTGGGTGAATTTTTTGCAATGTTGCTCAACAAATATATGATGAATGATCTCATATTAAGCCATAGGAAAGTCATGAATGCTAATTTCTCTCTCACCTAGCACCGACTTCTGAGAAAAAATGTTTCTATAAGAAGTTTCAGCTTTAGGTGAAGTGAAGCACTCAAATGCTGCACCAGGCCATGATGTCTTAGGAGGAGTGGCTGGAGTGTCTCCAGGTGGTATTGCCTCCATTGGAGGTTCTTCCCCACTTGAAGAATTCTCTGGAGAGGGAGCCTTCGTAAATTTCTTCCTTTTGGCACGCTCTTTAAATCTCATCTGGTAAGTCACATAGGCTCTGTAAGAATTAGAATAATGAAAACCAAGCCTAGATGTGCCGAGATGAAGACAAAAAGGAAAGAACTGATTTGACATGACGAAAAGCACCCTATGTTCTCAACTCTTTCATGCATTTAGATAAAACTGATATATGAATATGAATGCATGTAAAACCATGAACAAAGGAATGAGACAGCTTGATGGAGACAAATACACAAACACCTGGTGTGCACAATATAATGACCAAAGTGTACAAACCATGAATCACCAAAAAAATCCCTCTTAAATACATCGAAAACTCAAACCCAAGCAAAAATTGGCACAAACCACATCCCAAACTTCAAGAGGCCAAGACCCAAAATAGAAATCAAAGCGAATGTCAAAAATCCCCAAATATGGGTGTGCGTCAAGCCCTAGAAGTGAAAAGAGAAGGAATTAGATGAGGAGAATACATACCGTGACTTTGATTTGAAGAGGCAAAGATATCTGTGCGAGATTTAAGGCCCCAAGTGCTTGAGAACACTAGTGATGTTGTAATGGTCTTTCTGAGTGATGAACCCAGTAATGTACAAGATCAAGATCAATAAGAAAATAAGAAAGAACCCAGAAAGAACACAAGATCAATAAGAAAATAAGAAAGAACCCAGAAAGAATACAAGATCAAAACCAAGAAATTGACTTTGATTCTTTGAGAGAGATTTTCGACTAATCTCCAAACTCCTTACACACAATGAAATTCACAACTAATATTTCCCAGATCCTTTTCGTATACAAGCATTTGTTATTTATACTAAGACTACACAGTAAAACGTAGCCATTTAATACAACTAACCGACTAAAAGAAACGGTTATTTACAATGGAAAATTCTTTACATCAGCCTATTGTTGAAGAGCAGCCACAACATACTCTATGTGTCATCATCTAAACCACTCACATCATTCAAACCACTCACATAAAAAACACATCAGATGTACTATGCATCAGCCTGTGAACAGGGGCTAATGCATAGCACGGCTCATTTACAATTGCCAAAATGCTCCGTATCATTAATCGCAATGAACCGTTTCAATCATCAAGTAGCCGTTAAGCTTCAAATAGCCTTTAATGCTTCGAATAGCTGTTAAGTCCACGATTCCTTCACACTTGCTACTGCTTCTTCAGAAAATCACCCAAGATAAATCCTCTACAAACCATTCTAAAAGAGAACCATTACATTCCCCCTCCCTTAAGACTCTTGTCCACAAGACGTTATTAGAATTTTCCCACTTTAGAGAACCTTACCCACTAGGTGTGGATAAAGCCTTCTTAGGTTCCATAAGGATTCCCAAGAACTGTCTTCAACAGGAGCTCCCAGCCATTTGATAAGAACCTCAGTAATGGATTGATTAGCTTGTTTCCGCATCCTTCTCTCTAAAATTAACTCAGGCTTTGGCTGAATCTGTCAAGATGCATCTATTGGGGGAAGTGTTGGCAGAGGTGAAATGCCTTGACCCAACTTCTTTTTTAAACATGACACATGGAACACAACATGTATGGAAGAAGAAGATGGCAACTGTAACTGATTGAGCTATATTATTGTATATTTTATACAGTTAAAATCAACACATTTTTAATTATTTTATTATTGATTTTAGACGAAAAAATGATTAAGAGGCATAAATTCAAGTTGTAATTTAAATTGATTAGTAGCATAATTTATGTTTGATTTTAATACTTCTAATTTAATTTGATATTGTTTCTTCACATGCACAACACACTTTTAGTATTTTAGTCTAGTTTTATTTTATCTTTAATTAATTAATTAATTATTTTCTTTTTCTAGTTTTATTTTTGTTTGTCTTATTTTATTTAACTTTTTATTTTTATTTTTTAGCATCGGCTAAACGACATGTCGTTTGGTCGACACACCAAAATGACATCTCATTTCTACTGAGAATGAATTCTGCTATCTACTAAACGACTTATCATTTTGTCCATAGACAAAAACGACCTGTCGTTTTGGGTCATCTTCAACCTCCAGCACACGTACAACCATGAATGCACTAGTCACTCTCGACAGCACCACCTCTCCATCTCCACCTCTGTTTAGCTGCCTCCATGCCACTACACAACCGTGTACCACTGCACGACCTGCAGTCACGGCAGCACCTCTACCAACAGGAATCGAAGGATTCCATGGATTTCAATGGCTGAGTCGACTCAGCGATGTACCGTTTGAACGTTTTTGGGTCGTTCGAACGGGACTAGCCAAACAGGAATTACATTTAATCCATTCGAACGTGATTTTGTCGTTTGAACGGTACCAGCCAAATAGGAATTACATTTAACCCGTTCGAACGTGATTTGGGAGTTCGAACGGTACTAGCTAAACAATTTAATTACACTTAACCCCGTTCGAACGTTGTTAAAGGGTTCGAACGGTACTGGCCAAACATAATATTAGTGAATGTGTACTTTTATTCACCATTGTAGTTCCATTAGATTTTAGCAAGAATATATCTTATTTTATAGTTAAATTAATGTAGAATTTACTCACATTTTGTTAAATATTTTTATTATTAATTTTTTATTGATAAACTATTAATAATTAATTATAAATTTAAGGTTTATTATCATGTCTTCTTCTAGGGCGGGACGTAAGCGACGCAGTCAGGCAGAGACTAGTATTAGTACTCCTGCTAGGGAGAGGACTGTTTCACTAGAGCGACAGGTGAAACTGTTTGACTTCCAGAGTCTTGTCTAGGAGGGTCATTCCCTGCCATCAGTCTTCAGCAATCGTGGTTGGGGACCTATCTTAGATAGTCCAAGGGACTCATTGGAGACTGTCGCCTATATTGACATTGTTTCTGAGTTCTATAGAGAGCTCGGTGGTGCCAGCCCAGATGATGGAGGGGCATATAGCATCTCTGTCTAAGGGGTTCCGATTGTATTTTCATGGGACCAACTATCTAAGCATCTTCGTATTCCTAGGCTGCTAGATGCATATCTGAATATGGTGCCTAGAGAGTCTGGTCCTTCAGTTGAGGTAGAGACAGCTGAGGAGGAGGCATCGCTCCATTATACAGATGAGGTCGACCTCATTGCTGATCATGAGGTAAGGGATTTGGTTGTTGGTCCAGATGCTCCCCTGTATGACGAGGTGAAAAGCATCAAGCAAGCAGATCTATCTTCATTTTTCAAGATCCTGAATTTGATAATCGCCAACAACATCGACCCTCAGTAGCACAAGACAGAGGTTGGCATTGATTGGATGAAATTTATGATACGGGTCGCTCGTGGCATTCCTATTGGCCTGGTGGGGTATATATTCGATAGGATTAGATCAGAGTCTCAGTACATTTCCACAGATATACTGCCATTCGGGATCCTGATCACCCGATATCTATTATTTTTCGGTGTTGTGCCTGATGTTGCCGAGCGTAAACGATAGCCGATGGGACCGATCAACAGCACTACCCTCTCACGTAGCACAGGACACTCGAGACTACGTCTTCGTGGACAGCATCTAGACCCCGTTTATCCTCAGAGAGATGCATAGCCAGGAGATCATGGACCACAGGCCGAGGCATCAGTACATAGCGCTACACGTGAGGACATGGCTGAGATCGTGCGTGCAGCGATCAGCAGACAGACATCAGCGCAGATCGATGCAGTGCGTATTGAGGTCAGTTCTGCTATGTCTGATTTTCGTACTGAGATTATTGGTAGCATCTCTGAGTTACGTACGAGGGTTGATGTCATGTCTGCGACTCAGGTCACTATTAGTACTCGACTGACACAGATAGAGGAACATTTAGCTGCAGTTGAAGAACTGTGCAAAGAGTTGGGGTCTTAGTATTTTCTATCTTTTTTATTTTATTTTTTATTTTGTTTTTAGAATGGACAATATTAAGTATTTTGTAAATTCCCTATTTATTTATGAAATAGTCTTATTTTATATTTCCTGAACTAATTATTGATTTATATTATTCATATTATTTAATCAATAAATTTATTATAATTATTAGTTAATATAAATATAATTCTCTTTTTTTTAAAAAAAAAATATGCTCATCGTTCAAACGGTAAAAAGTTACGTTCGAACGGTATATCAATTTCCCACTATAATAATCTAACTTATCGCGCCAAATATACGTTCAAACGATCAAATTAAGCATTCGAATGATGAATCACCTGAAATTTACGTTCGAACGATAAAATTATACGTTCGAACGATCAAATTACGTAAAAAGTCACTGTTCGAACGTTTCTATTTTTAGGGACGCCATATTTCGTCCCTAAATATAACGTTCGAACGATGTATGAAGTGTTCGAACGGAAAACGTCTTTTTGACATGAAAAATAAAATTCGTCCCTAAATCTCACTTTTTGGGATGATTTTTATTTCGTCTCAAAATAAAATCGTCCCAAAATGTCATTTTTATTGTAGTGCCCTCCCCCTTAGTGTAACAACACACGAGGTTTGTAGCACAAGAAATGTCTCTCTCAATGGATGTGTCTCTCTTGCTGGAGCACTTTGGCTGTGGAGTTTGGGATTGTTTCTCTAGTCTTATTACGTAGCACACTTTACCATTAATGAAGATGATTTAGGACAAACAACAATTGTGGAAGAAATCTGTAGAACAACCACACCCGATCTAAGATTTGTCGCTTGAGGTACTATGCTTCCGGTGGCGGGCAACCTATATCTTGGGCAACAAAGCGTGATGACAGTGCGCACTGGTATGCAGGTGCTGCACTGCCAACTACTAGAACGTGGTGATGCTAACAAGGGCCAGTGTGTTAGACCCCCACGTAAAACCGCCTCCAAAGGAGCCGCCCATGTCCTAGCCATGTCCGGGACATGCCCCTTGATCATGCCTCGAGCATGCCTTGGCCCGTGTCTTGTCACACACGGGGCACCCAGCATGCTCTTGGACCGACCACATGCATGCCTTGGCCCGTGCCTTGACAAGCACGGGGTGCCCAGCATGCAAGCCGTGCGCGCGCGGCACCTCGACCCCAGCGAGGTTAGTGGCCATGCGCAGCCCAGCGCATGGCCAGGCATGCGCACGCCCATGCGCATGCCCATGCACCGCGCGGCCCTGCGCATGCACGCAGGTCGCAGGGCTCAGCGCGCGCGCGCAGCCCACCCGGCCCTGCGCATGCACGCAGGCCGCATGGCCTTGCGCCTGCACGCAGGCCGCGTGGCCCTGCGCATGCGGGTCAGCCGCATGGCCCCGCACGCCCACGCAGGCCGCATGGCCCCGCACGCCCACGCAGGCCACATGGCCCCGCTCACCCACGCAGGCCACACAGCCCTGCGCGCCCAGCCAGACCGCATGGCCGTGCGCACAGCCATGCGCACACCCGAGCACCTGCAGCGGACCATGCCCCCAGCCGCATGGCTCTCCTGCCGCACCCCAGCGAGGTTAGTGGCATGCCTTCCAGGCATGCCATCCAGCGCACGGGCCCAGCCCGTGCCATGCAGAGCAGGTCAGTGGCATGCCCACCAGGCATGCCATCCAGCGCATGGCTCCAGCCCATGCCTTGCAGCAGGCTCACGTGGCTAGCCACCTTCAGCAGGCCGAACATGGCACCATGCCATGCCCACCAGCCGGCCCATGCATGGCACCAAGCCATGCACCCTAGCCAGCCATGCCGAGCCACTTAGCCATGGACCAGACCGAGGACCACCATGCACCACCCTAGCCGACCCTTGGCTCATGCATGCCACGGCCTAGTGGTCCATGCCACTATCTTCATTTTTGTCATTTAATTATTTATTTCATTTTTAATTCCTTTTATTTCAAAGGGGCCTTTTGGGGGTTTCCAAGTTGTAACCTTATAAATAGGACCCTTAGCCATTTCTTTCACATCTTTTGACAATAGCCTTTGTGGACTACTTTGTTCTTGAGATCACATTCGGTGCATAGCACTTGGGCTCTTTGGGGTGCAATTCGTGAATCCCTAAGGAGAGGATCACACTTTGCAATTCGTGAATAAGTGTGATCCATTCTATCTATCTTATGAGTATTTTCCATTCATTATCTTGTTCTCCATTTATTACTTATTGATCTTGAAATTTATGTGCATTGTTCATACTTTGTTCATAAGTGTTCTTCAGTGATTCGGCCAACAAGTGAGTGCCATAGCCCATTTGATCTTCTCCCCACCTACATACTCGACCAACACTTGTTTGCCCTACTTACCATATTCGGCCATCACTACCCAAAACACCCTTCATCCAATCCATTCCCTCCCTAGCCGAGATATACTTTCCATACAAGGTTCAAATTCAAATTTAGGCTCCTTGCCTCATTTGAATTGAACTAGCCGCCCATATCACTTACCAAACTAGAGTTTCCAAATTGGAAACCCTAGTTGACCTCCTTGAAAACCCTTGGCCGGCCATCATCCTAATCCAAAACACATCCCTAGTTTTTAGGAAACTTTCCTAAAAACACTCACCTACCCCATTCGGCCAAGCCTTGGCCGCCCACCTCATTTGCCCTAGCTCCAAACCCTAATCATCCCATCATCCAAACCCTAGCCGTCTATCATCACACCACCAAACCCTAAACCTCCATGCAAGGGGCGCCAACCCTAGCTCACCCTAGGCCGTGCACCACTCACTCTTGTGATCTCACACTTAACCAATTATCCCACTTCCCATACACTTCCAATTAGCCTAAACACTAACCTCACCTTACCCAAAGTGCCACCTTAGCCCATTGTGAGCGTGAACCAAGCAAGTGAAGGACTTGGAGTCGGTCAACCAAAGGAGCCTATTGCCGAAGAGGACTTAGTGTTTAGGGACTTGACCGGGGTCCCTAACATTAATTGGTGCTTTCATTGAGAGGCATCTTGCTTGGTGTTTTTGAGAAGTTTTCACTTCTCCACGAGGTAAACGACGCGTTAACCCAAACTTTGTGAATTGGTTGGGGGAGACCCTCGTTGGATCCCATTTATCTGTGATATTACTTGTGAAATTGGAGTTTGGGGGTTGAGGTAGAGGACGGAGTAGAGTTCTCGAAGGGGTCGGCTACCCTTGAAGGTAGAGGACCCGAGGTTGGACCGTGTGCAAGAAGGGTCGACCACCCTTGAAGGTGGGGGACCCAAGGTTGGACTTTTGAGCCGTGATCAAGCTCCACCAACCGAAGTGCTGTCCAATTTCCGTGCAAGCTCAGTTTGCAAGCTCAGTTGCAAGACTCAGTTGCAAGCTCAGTTGCAAGACTCAGTTGCAAGATTCAGTGCAAGCCAAGGAACCATGAACCGAGAAGAGAATGAACCCGAGGATCAAGGTGGTTCCAACCGGGAACGTCTTGAAGCTTTGGAGGGGCACACCACAAAATTGACTAGTGTCCTTGGTGAGATCACATCCTCATTGGCCGAACTAAGGATGGCTTTGAATGCTAATGCCCGTGAGACCGAAGAGAATAGGCGTGCCACGGATGCCATGAGACGTGAGAATAATGCAAGTCTTGAGAGGCTTGAAAGAAGGTTGGCCGAGCACAATGGCCAAAGGAGAGTTCCTAGTCCGAATGGGCAAAGGCAAGAGGCCTTTGTTGATGGAGCCGAGACTAGTGTGACGGGTTCCATGCATGATCCACCAAGAGCCGAGTATAGAAGAGGAGGCCGTGTTGAGAATGATCAAGTGGCCGTGGAAAGATGGATTAGAGAGGAGGATCATCGAACTAGAAGTCCAAGTAATTGGAGGGAACCTCAAGATGTGAGGTTTGAAATTCCAAGGCATGAAGAACACTATGAGGCCGAGTATGATATGGGCCATGAGGAACCGAATGATTATGGTGGCTATGCCAATGGAAGACATCACAACCGAGATAGAGAGAGGGGCTATAGAAACCGAAGACATGATGATGATCACTATGATGAAAGAAGAGGAAACCGGGCTCATGACCGGGGACCTAGGCGACCAAAGGTAGATTTCCCCAAGTTCAATGGGGGAGATCCTTATGAGTGGTTAGATAAAGTAGACCACTACTTCCGGGTCTATGAAGTTCCAAGAGATGAGAGAGTATCAACCGCTTGCTTCCATCTTGAAGGGAGAGCAAGTAAGTGGTGGAGATGGCTACGTGATCAATTTGACAAGGAGAGGAGACGCCTAGGATGGACGGCCTTTGAGAAGGAGTTCTTGATGCAATTCGGCCCCTCACCAATTGTTAACCACCATGGGCAACTTGCTAAGTTGAAACAAGAAGGGAAGGTGCACATTTACATAGATGAATTTCGGCAACTCCAAACCTTAGTGAGGGGTTGGTCCGAAGAGGCACTAATTGGTACATTTGTAGATGGCTTGAAACCGTGGCTAGCCAAAGAGATCAAATTGAAGCAACCAACAAGGCTTCAAGAGGTCATGAGGATGGCCGAAATTTTGGAGGAGAGCACTCACATTGAGAAGCGTCAATTCAAGGACATGGGGAGCAAGTTCACCAAACCTTTGCAAACCAAAGTTCCTTGGAAGGGCAAAGAGGAAGTAGGGAGTGCATCTAAACCAAAGCCTCATGAAGTAAAAAAGTTATCAAGAGAAGAAGTCCAAGAGAGGATCAAGAAGGGGCTTTGTTTCAAATGTGGTGACAAATGGAACAAAGAGCACAAGTGCAAGGCCGGCCAAGCATATGTATTGCTTGAAGAGGACACAAGTGAAGAAGAGAAAGAAGAGCATGAAGAGTCAACTAGTGATGAAACCGAGTATGTGAAGGCCGAATCTAGTGAGACATTAGAGGAGGCCGAATTGTCCTTGAATGCTATTTCCGGTGTCCAAAGACCTACATCCATGAGAGTGATGGCATGGGTGGGGAAGTTTGAAGTGACCCTCCTAGTGGATAGTGGATCCACTCACAACTTTGTCAATGCCAATATTGTGAACAAAGTTGGATTGAAGCCGTGCACCATTGAACCCTTTGAAGTGAAGGTAGCAAATGGGAACAAGCTTAGGTGTGATGGGCTTGTCAAAGAGGTAAAGATGAACATTCAAGGGGTGAGGATTGTGGCCGACCTACATGTGTTGGCACTAGTCGGACTTGATGTGGTGTTAGGCAACGCTTGGCTCAAGGGCCTTGGGAGAGTAATACATGACTACCATAATATGACCATGGAGTTCAAGCTCGGATCAAAGAAGAGAGTATGGACCGCATTAACATCCAAAGAAGTCACCTCTTGTGAGGCTATCATGTTTGAGAAGTTATGCAAGGGAGGAGCTCAATGTTTTGCAATTATGGTAGCCGATGAAGACTCTTTGTGGAATGTTGAAAAGAGTGTCAAGAATGAGCCTAAGAACGAATTGGAGGGGCTGCCCGAGGAGGTAATTGAGGTCTTGAAGGACCATAGAGGAGTTCTAGAGGTGCCTACTTCATTGCCACCTTCTAGGCTCTTTGACCATCGGATTGTGCTAGTGGATGAGAAGAGACCGATAAATGTCCCACCATACCGGTATGCTCATTTCCAAAAGGGAGAGATAGAAAGGCAAGTCGATGAAATGTTGAGGAATGGGTTGATTAGGCCAAGCACTAGCCCATTCTCTTCCCCGGTGCTACTTGTGAGGAAGAAGGATGGGACATGGAGGTTTTGTACCGATTATAGGGCCTTGAATGAAGCCACGGTGAAGGATAGATTCCCTATCCCCACCGTAGATGAGATGCTTGATGAGCTCCATGGAGCAAGGGTCTTTTCCAAGTTAGACTTGAGGGCAGGCTACCACCAAATTAGAATGAAGGAGGAGGATGTCCACAAGACGGCCTTTAGAACACACTCCGGGCACTTTGAATACCTTGTCATGCCATTTGGATTGTGCAATGCTCCATCCACCTTTCAAGCCGCCATGAACACCATCTTCAAGCCTCTTTTGAGGAAGTTCGTGCTAGTGTTTTTTGATGACATCTTGGTTTACTCCAAGACCCTTGAAGAGCACAAAGACCACTTGAGGATTATTATGAAGATATTGGAAGAGCATCACTTCTTCATTAAGGCTTCCAAATGTGCCTTTATGGAAGAAGAATTGGAGTACCTTGGTCACTTCATCTCGGGAGAGGGGGTGAAAGTGGATCAAAGAAAGATTGAGGCCATGGTGGATTGGCCACTACCAAAGGATGTTTCGGCCCTTAGAGGTTTTTTGGGGCTAACCGGTTACTATAGACGGTTTGTAAAGAATTATGGGCTCATAGCTAAGCCACTCACATCCTTGTTGAAGAAGGACAACTTTGAGTGGAACCAAGGGGCAAGAGATGCTTTTGAGGAATTGAAGAGAGCAATGACCAAGACACCCGTGTTGGCCTTACCTAATTTTGAGAGGCCTTTTGAGGTCTACACCGATGCTAGTGGTGAGGGGATTGGGGCGGTTTTGGTTCAAGACAAGAGGCCCTTGGCTTTCATCTCCAAAGCTCTCGGCCCTATGAAGAAAGCTTGGAGCACTTATGCTAGGGAAATGCTTGCGGTTGTCCATGCGGTCAAGATGTGGAGGCCTTACTTGTTGGGCCGAAAATTCACCATCATAACCGATCAACAAGCATTAAGGCATATGTTACAACAAAAAATTGTCACCCCGGAGCAACAAAAGTTCTTAGTGAAGCTACTTGGGTTTGAGTATGACATCATTTACCAACCGGGTAAAGAGAACAAAGTGGCGGATGCTTTGAGTAGAAAAGAGGGGAGTTCAACCTTGTGGCTAGTGCATGAAGAGGAAGAACCGAATATGTTGGCCTTGAGTGGGGCCGAATGGATGATATGGGACAACATCCGAGAAGCTACAAAGATTGATGCTAGAGCCATAGAGATTGTTGAGCTTTTAGAGGCTCAAGGTGATGGGGTGGTTGGCTTCAAGGTGAGGGACGGCTTGATCTACTACAAGGAGCATGTATATGTGCCGAATGTTCCTAACTTGAGAAGAGAGATCCTAGACCATTTCCACAATAGCAAAGAAGGAGGCCACTCGGGTTGGTTGAGAACCTACATTAGAGTGAAGCACTTCTTTTATTGGGAAGGGATCAAAAAGGCCGTGAAGACCCTTGTGGCCGAGTGTGACACATGCCAAAAGATCAAGTATGATACAAGACCACCATCCGGGCTCTTACAACCTCTCCCAATTCCTAACTTGATTTGGGAGGACTTAAGCATGGACTTTGTGGAGGGACTTCCCACTAGTGGCGGGTTTGAGGTAATACTTGTGGTGGTGGATAGATTAAGCAAGTATGGTCATTTCATTCCACTTGTTCATCCATTCACAACCAAGAGTGTGGCAAAGGCATTTATTGACAATGTTGTGAAGCTTCATGGATTCCCAAAGAGCATAGTCACGGATCGAGATAGAGTCTTCATGAGTTCCTTTTGGAAGGAGATGTTTGAGCTCCAAGGGAGCAAGTTGAAAGCTAGCTCATCTTATCATCCTCAAACCGATGGGCAAACCGAAGTTGTTAATAGGACTCTTGAGCAATACTTGAGGTGTTTTTGCCATGAAGAGCAAAGGAAATGGGGTGAGTATTTGACTTGGGCCGAGTATTGGTATAACACCACCTTTCATGTTTCCATACAAAGAAGCCCGTTTGAAGTTGTCTATGGAAGAGCTCCACCAACATTAGTAAGTTATGAGAGAGGCACGGCCAAGAACAATGAAGTGGAGGAGGAGTTGATCACTAGAGATGAGATCATAGTGAAGGTTAAAAGAGAACTTGCCAAGGCCCAACAAAGAATGAAGAAATACTATGATGAGGGTAGAAGATTGGTCACATTTGAAGTGGGAGACTATGTGTACTTGAAGCTACAACCATTCGGCCAAATGACATTGAGAAAAAAGCTTAACTTGAAGTTGGCCAAGAAATACTATGGGCCTTTCAAAGTGCTTGAGAGGATTGGTGAAGTGGCTTATAGGTTGGAACTTCCTCCAAGTTCCAAACTACATCCGGTGTTCCACGTGACCGTGCTCAAGAAGAGGATTGGTGATCCTAGTCTCATTGTGGAAGAGCTACCTAAGTTTGATGAAGAAGGGCGTATGCTCTTACAACCAAAGGAGGCCCTTAATTATAGGGTTGTGCCAAGGGGGAGAAAAAGACAAGATGTGTGGCAAGTTTTAATTAGATGGGGGAAAGCACCAAAGGAAGAGGCTACTTGGGAAGACTATGATGATATAAGGGAGAGATTCCCTCAATTTATCCTTGAGGGCAAGGATAGTCTTAAAGAGAGGGGGATTGTTAGACCCCCACGTAAAACCGCCTCCAAAGGAGCCGCCCATGTCCTAGCCATGTCCGGGACATGCCCCTTGATCATGCCTCGAGCATGCCTTGGCCCATGTCTTGTCACACACGGGGCGCCCAGCATGCTCTTGGACCGACCACATGCATGCCTTGGCCCGTGCCTTGACAAGCACGGGGCGCCCAGCATGCAAGCCGTGCGCGCGCGGCACCTCGACCCCAGCGAGGTTAGTGGCCATGCGCAGCCCAGCGCATGGCCAGGCATGCGCACGCCCATGCGCATGCCCATGCACCGCGCGGCCCTGCGCATGCACGCAGGCCGCAGGGCTCAGCGCGCGCGCGCAGCCCACCCGGCCCTGCGCATGCACGCAGGCCGCATGGCCTTGCGCCTGCACGCAGGCCGCGTGGCCCTGCGCATGCGGGTCAGCCGCATGGCCCCGCACGCCCACGCAGGTCGCATGGCCCCGCACGCCCACGCAGGCCGCATGGCCCCGCTCACCCACGCAGGCCACACAGCCCTGCGCGCCCAGCCAGACCGCATGGCCGTGCGCACGCCCATGCGCACAGCCATGCGCACACCCGAGCACCTGCAGCGGACCATGCCCCCAGCCGCATGGCTCTCCTGCCGCACCCCAGCGAGGTTAGTGACATGCCTTCCAGGCATGCCATCCAGCGCATGGCTCCAACCCATGCCTTGTAGAGCAGGTCAGTGGCATGCCCACCAGGCATGCCATCCAGCGCATGGCTCCAGCCCATGCCTTGCAGCAGGCTCACGTGGCTAGCCACCTTCAGCAGGCCGAACATGGCACCATGCCATGCCCACCAGCCGGCCCATGCATGGCACCAAGCCATGCACCCTAGCCAGCCATGCCGAGCCACTTAGCCATGGACCAGACCGAGGACCACCATGCACCACCCTAGCCGACGCTTGGCTCATGCATGCCACGGCCTAGTGGTCCATGCCACTATCTTCATTTTTGTCATTTAATTATTTATTTCATTTTTAATTCCTTTTATTTCAAAGGGGCCTTTTGGGGGTTTCCAAGTTGTAACCTTATAAATAGGACCCTTAGCCATTTCTTTCACATCTTTTGACAATAGCCTTTGTGGACTACTTTGTTCTTGAGATCACATTCGGTGCATAGCACTTGGGCTCTTTGGGGTGCAATTCGTGAATCCCTAAGGAGAGGATCACACTTTGCAATTCGTGAATAAGTGTGATCCATTCTATCTATCTTATGAGTATTTTCCATTCATTATCTTGTTCTCCATTTATTACTTATTGATCTTGAAATTTATGTGCATTGTTCATACTTTGTTCATAAGTGTTCTTCAGTGATTCGGCCAACAAGTGAGTGCCATAGCCCATTTGATCTTCTCCCCACCTACATACTCGACCAACACTTGTTTGCCCTACTTACCATATTCGGCCATTACTACCCAAAACACCCTTCATCCAATCCATTCCCTCCCTAGCCGAGATATACTTTCCATACAAGGTTCAAATTCAAATTTAGGCTCCTTGCCTCATTTGAATTGAACTAGCCGCCCATATCACTTACCAAACTAGAGTTTCCAAATTGGAAACCCTAGTTGACCTCCTTGAAAACCCTTGGCCGGCCATCATCCTAATCCAAAACACATCCCTAGTTTTTAGGAAACTTTCCTAAAAACACTCACCTACCCCATTCGGCCAAGCCTTGGCCGCCCACCTCATTTGCCCTAGCTCCAAACCCTAATCATCCCATCATCCAAACCCTAGCCGTCTATCATCACACCACCAAACCCTAAACCTCCATGCAAGGGGCGCCAACCCTAGCTCACCCTAGGCCGTGCACCACTCACTCTTGTGATCTCACACTTAACCAATTATCCCACTTCCCATACACTTCCAATTAGCCTAAACACTAACCTCACCTTACCCAAAGTGTCACCTTAGCCCACTGTGAGCGTGAACCAAGCAAGTGAAGGACTTGGAGTCGGTCAACCAAAGGAGCCTATTGCCGAAGAGGACTTAGTGTTTAGGGACTTGACCGGGGTCCCTAACACAGTGCCACAAGTTGTTGCCGGCCATGAAGGGCGGAGCCCCACTTACGGAGTGCCGTTGAAAGGGTGGCAACGATTACACGGGATTTTGCTACACAACCTCCACCACACTACACACTCCACATTTATTAAAATTTTAAAATTTTTTAATATATTTTTAAAATTGTTTTTTGATTTTATACTTTTTAAAATATTTCAAATTTTCTATTCACTATTCATATAAAAAATATTTGATAAAAGAAAAAATTAAAAAAAAATGGAGTGTAGAGTGTGGGTGAATAGTTTGAGGTTGTGAAGATTTTTTGTTTTGGAAAATGATAGGTTAGTATCCTACTCATTTACTACTTTCTTTTTTCTTTTTCTTTTTCTATTTGATATGTTTTTTTAATTTTTAATTTTACTTAATAGTTAAGAAAGTGACTAATAGTAAAATTATCTATTTTTTTAATTTTTTTCTTAATGATTAGAGATATTAAAAAAATACTTAAAAAAATAATAAAAAAATAAATATACTATAAATAATAAATAGTAGTAAAAGGATATCCAATCAACCTAATGACAAAATAAAGGTTTGGGTTTGGTTTAAATCATCAAAGATCCTGTTTTAGGCTGAGATGGATTTGGGCCATTTTTAAATCAGTTTTTTTGTCCGGCCCGTATCATATCCTTTTAAACAAAAGCTTCAGGTAAACTGGGCAGTGAGCCCAGCAGGCAAAGGCCTGACCTGAAGTCGGGCGCCCAAGAGGGTGCATCCCAGCCGAGCAGGTCCTAGCCTGTTGTATTTTTTTCAAAACGGAAAGGTCTGCTGCTGGTTTGAACCTGGACCAAGTGGATAAGTGCAATAACCTTAGAGCATTAGCATTGGATTCATCATTCTTATCTTTAAAATTTGATGAAAAGTACATATTTTTTATAAATGCAAAACCTTCCTATCTATAATCTCACATTGGATTAGCCATTAGATTCATCAAAATAATAATATAATATTATTTTTTTAATAATATTATTTTTAATTTATTTTTTTCATATTTTACGATTACAATAACTATATGTTAATTAATAATTTAATTTGATACTTACATTATTATTTCTCAATTTAAATATATTGTGGCTCAAAATTGGGAAACAATAATTTAAGTATATAAAATAATAGTTATAGAATGTGAATAGTGAGTCTTCAAATTTGAAGATGAAGGAAAATGTACTGTAGCTAAAAGCTTGACATTTGGGTATATGGTAAATCCAATACTAGGATTTTAGAGTTTAAATCATCAAATTTTGAAGATTGGACTCATTTGATAAGTCCAATGCTAGTGCTCTTAGCCATTGAACTACACTCGCAACTGTTAAGGTTGCCAAGTCGTTTTTTCTAAATACAATTATTCTAAGATATTCTTAAATTATTTTATTACTATTTACAAGCTATTAACTGTTATTTACAAACTATATTATTATTATTTACAAATATTTGAGATATTCTTAATATCCAAACGAGTCCAAAATTTTTATTACTAATTTGTTCGACAAATAGTTATGCCACATGAATATCCTTTAAGGAAAATATTTTTGGCATGTTTGTCAATATTCCATTATTTTGAACATGTACTTACTATTAATTTAGGCATTTTATTTATGCTCTAAGTTGCCTATATTGTTATTTTTTGTGAATAATGGAATATTATTGGGCTAAATGCCATTGCACGTAACTGTATGAGATCATTTATCAATAATATTTGTTAGGCTAATTATAGAAATTGATCTTCAAATTTTTTAGAATGTGATAAAGTACATGATCGATCAAGTAGCCTAAGTATGTATAGTCCATGCTTATGATGGGCCCAAATGGATTTCTTCAATCTATGAAAAAATTATTTTTTGCATGTAACTAACTCGATAGATTGTTTATCCAGTAGGAGTATGGTTGACATTGATTTGGAATTAATCTCCTATACAATATAAATTTGCACAAAAATTAAGTTAAAAATTAAAAATTTGGCATTTTAGCGCAATAGATTATTTAGAAGCTTAACGAATGCTCGATCTTGCAACGTGCGTTAATTATTTTTATTCTAACTTAGATTAAAGTAGCAGATTTCTTAGACGTGTGTGCAATTAAATGCGCATATGATAATAAATTTGATATAATCGAGAAGAAAACCTAGAGATTTTGTATTCGACTTAATTAGTGCATTAATCTCTTCTATGAGCAATAGTAAAAAACAATGACGATTCTTATGAGTGTTAGAAAACATTAGACCATTATTATTGTGAAATGTCTCGAGTGAAGTCATAAGTGCACGTCAAACGCATACACTACAATTTTCATAAAAGTTAAAGAGATCAACTATCACATAAAACTAAACCACTATTTTGTTTTGAGAATTTTGTGGGTAATAACGGAAGTTGCGAGGTTTTTTTTCTTGTTTTTTGTAATACAAAGATTAATTGCTTACATATTTTTGAAACTGAGGAATATAATCTTGAAGCAGCGTAGATTAACTCACAAATAAGCATATACTCTTTAAAACTTGGAGTGCCCCCGACCCCCACGTACGGAAACTCGATAATCGAGACATCCAGATGATAACAACACGGTCATGTATCCCAATGATAAGTGCCAAGTGTGTGTACATGCAATAGTGTACAACAAAACAAAACAGCGGATAATTTAAATAAGTCGACTAAGTACTAGAATTGTTTAATACAAATTCACTTAAATCAAAACGTTTTAAAGAGTAATATAGTTATCTCATAAAAATATAATATTACCAAATACATAATTCAAAAAGGGAAACAATCTCCAAACGCGAGCAAGTGATCCCAAATTACTCCTCTAGCAGAGCCAAATCCTTAGACTCAATATCAGCATCTGCATCAAAATCTATGATATCATAAAACGGTACTACAGGATAAGGAATATCACATGAGATGTGAATCTCAGTAAGTAACAATCTTAACAACTCACGAGATAATAATATATTAATGCAACCAACAATTATGCATGCATATGATAAAATATGCATGAGACTTAAAAACATCATTTTTCCCGAAAATGATTATTTTCCAACGCATTCCCAACCATTTTCCCCGAAAATGACCAAAAAATAAGTAATCCACCATTTTCTCAAAAAATGGTCCACAAAAAATCTTTTTTATCAAGCCCGCCATTGTCCAAGAAAATGGCCCAAATATCCAACACTTCGTGGCCAAGCATTTTCAAACCCCACCAGCAAGAAGGGCAACAGAGTTGGCACAAGAGCGTCACCATCTCGTTCGATCCCAATGTCGCCCAGTGACAAACCAAGAGACGTCACTCACTATATTCCGCTCCCGAATGACCAAAGGAGCTCCACCGAGATAATACCCCATCTCGGCTTGGGGTCGTGATACACACGCACCCAAAAATCATTTCTCACATGAAATCTAGTTTCCAATTAAACACATGAACATACAAGTAATTAGGAGAAAACAGTTTTCATTTACAAATATGAACCTGCGTGCAATTATGCAATGATAAATGACACTACACAAATGTTCACAACCAACAGATCCCAGCATAATCCAATTACACAAACAATTTCATCATCCAATCCAACTGACCCTCTTACTCATCGGACTCAGTTCGGTACAACCAACCAATTCACAATAAATACGGGTTAGTGCAAAAACATAATGAAATCTCAAAAGTTTTTTGGAAATATACTTACAGTGCGATAATATAATTTTCGAAGGATCAATGAGGTGTTAAAAGTGGCGGCACATCAACACAACAGTGCAAAATGGATAAAGGCCATGGGTCTCAAAAACTCAACTTTTGAACGGGGACAAACAAAAACTTGGGGTGGCTAGGGAAGGGGTTAGATTTGCTGGTGAAGCTACTGGTGGTGGTGGTTGGTCGTGGGTGGCGGCATGGATGGCGGTCGAAAGCCAAAAAGCACATATTGAAAAATGCAACGGATCCGTTGCATTTTTCACATCGATTAAGAGTTGAAATAGGAATGTTATTTGCGACGTAATTTATAATATTAGCAACGAAAAAAATCGCTGCAAATAAATATTTTTTGCGACGATTTTTGTATTTCGCTGATTAAACTTTTAAGTGAATCAACAATTGCAACGAACATGCGGCGTAGCATAAATCGATGCAAAAGATTATTTGCAGCGATTTTTAGGGTTATTTGCGACGATTTTGAGCGCCGCAAAAGGTTCAGTTTCTTGTAGTGGGATGGGCTTCACTAGTAGCGGATTGGAGCTGAGGAATGGTGGTTTGGGTGGCTGGAGGACTGATGGTGGTATGGTGAAAAGATGGTGGCGGAATAGCAGCGCTGGAGTGAAAAAGGGTTGTGACTTGGATTACCTGGTGGTGGCTTACGGCAGCACGAGAGGGGCTGAGATTGGAAGGGGAAGATTGTTGGCAGGAGGGGAAGAAGATGGGAGGGGCAGTGACAGCCAGACCGGCATGCAGCTACGTGATGGGAGGAACAAAAAAAACAACAGGGGAAAGGGTCGCGCGTAGGAGGAGGGAAGCAGAGGAATGAAAGGAGAAAAAGAAATATGGAAAAAGAAAAAGGGAAAGGAAAAAAAAAATTAAGGGAAAGAAATGAAATCAAATTCTCACAACTTGGGTCACAAAATTGATCCAATGAAAAGAACTTCAAAACAGTAAGTTGAATAAAATAATTTAAACACAGTGACTAGCTAAAATAAAATAATCATAAAAATCCAACAACAAAATAATTTTAAAGCCCACAAACAAATTAATGTAAATTAAAAAGCAATTTAAATACAAAACAATAATTAATATTAAGAAAGCATATCAAAATAAATTTCACAAATTAAAAAGTCATAAAAATAAACCAACGAGAAATCTGATAAATTTAAAACAAGAGGACCAATATTTGAATTAATTAAATACTCATTCAATTAAAATACACTAAAATACGAGGTATAACAAAACTTGCCAGTTATCTGAATGTGGAATAAAGGTGTTGAGAACATTCTTGACTGTCACATTTGTTTAAAGGTTTTTCAATGCATCTTTTATGATATTAGCACTAGTAATATAGCTAGTCTTCTTTTCCTCTTGCGAGAACAAGTAAGTCCTTGAAGATGTATGAATTTTTTAGCACCCCTTAAGAGTAATGCAATATCAAGCATATTGGAGGTTTTAATAGTAATTGCAGAAAAGTCAGAATGATTAGGTACGACTTAATTAAGATTAAAATACTTGCTCGTAGTTACATTAATGTAAGATAAATTTTAGGCTAAGATAATTTCTCACAAATCTTCTTCTCTCTCCTTTAATAGATTGAAGAATAAGAAAAGACTGAGCAAGTCAGAAATAAAGATATATTATTACTTAGCTACTAAAACGTCATAGACAACATTTATTGCGCGCATCATGTGGTGATTAATATATAGCAATATTCCTTTCTATATAATATTAATTACAATACCCTAAGAACTTTGCCGATTTGCTAATTAATTGTGGTGTTTCGGGGATGGGTAAAAAAATATTATTAATTAATTAGAATCTCTCCGGAAAATGTGAGTACAATCTTTTCACAACACTCAAAATCACCATTTTATATATATATATATATATATATATATATATAAGTGGATCGATATCTCTACATAGAGAAAATTATTCATACGCCATCTAATTGCCAGTTATTATAAGAATGGCCAGCCATAAATGCAACTTATATATATAATTATTCTGTTTGGTAATTAGCAACGATCATGAAATGGGGGATTCGGGAAGACTTCAAGGGAATGCCTTTATGAGCATAAATAACATTAACGTCGGGTGATTTTGCACATTTATTACGCCAACTTCTCATTTACTTTTCACACCTCTTGGCTTTATAATAAGAAGACGTACATACTCATGCTCCATATTGCGCACACTAGTTAAGCTTGCAATCAAGTAAAGACACCAAGGTGATGAACAACAACGACTTTCCAGACGACTTGTTGTTACAAATTCTACTATGGCTGCCCGTTATTTCTTTATCTCGATTCAAGTGCGTCTGCAAATCTTGGTATGCCTTCATTTCAGATCAAACCTTCATCTATAAACACCTCCTCCACACTCAGTCCCCTTCCAACCGGAACAAGAATGCCCTTCTTCTCGTTAACCGGCGTGATAAATTCACCTCCAAACTTGTCGTCTCCACACTTTCTTATGAAAATCTCCAAGTATCCCTAGCGCAGGTACCCCTACCTTCACCATATTCTGGAATTATGGACAAGGAAGGACAGATGTATATCGTGGGCTCTTGTAATGGTCTCGTTTGTCTTCATGATAACTGTAGTTGGGATAATACTCTATTATGGAACCCAGCAACTAAAGAAACAAAGGTTGTCCCCATATCAAGCATGCCCCGCCTTTCTGCCGACTACGATCGTGTCGTCCTTAACGGCATCGGGTTTGGTTTTGATGCCAAAACTCACGACTACAAGATAATCAAGAATTTCCGACTCTTCGAACCTGATTCTTTCTTAGAACCATACTTTCCGATAATCTGCATGTATCATAGTGAGGTATATAGCTTAAGAACCAATTCTTGGAGACAAATTGACAGCGTCCCTTATCATATTTGGGATTCTACTAGAGGTATGAGGACAAACCAGAGTGGGATAGGTACTTGGTGGGCATCGGGCGATGATGATACAAACTGGGAAGGTATTTTGTCATTTGACATAACCAATGAGGTATTCCTAAAAACTCCGCTGCCGGATGGTAGCGATATAGGGGATCGCTTTCATAAATATCTAGAGTATTTCTTGTTGAATGAATTGGTTGCTTTGGGTATTTCTTCGAAAGATATAGACGAAGAGGGGTCGCATATGTGGTGGGATATATGGTTGTTGCATGAATATGGGGTTACGGAGTCTTGGACAAAGCTGTTCAGGGTTGGCCCTCTTGCTGGAGTTTTTCGACCAGTGGAATATTGGAGGAATGACATTATATTCTGGGAAAAAGATGATGGACAACTGGCCTTGTATGACCCCTCTACCAAAGAGATGACAAATCTTCAAATTGATGGAGAATTACTTTCGTTGCAGATCACTCCTTACATGGAAAGCCTAGTTTCTATAAGCGGAGCAAATGATATAGTATGAATAACAGAACAATTGTGAAAAGCGTTACAATATGTTTAAAGCAAACGTAGTACATACCAGAGATAAGAGTGAAGAGAATCTTCTTGTCTGCATGTGGTGTTTCTTTCTATGCATTAATAGCATAATAGCATTAGTTGTATGACAGAACGAAAACTACGTACAAAGAATGTTTTTCAAAACAGTATGGCAAATTCTTAATAAATTAGCAAATGTCGTCTTAAATGTTTTGGAAAATGTTTCTTTAAAATACAAACAATACACACAACATACATATATATATTAGAGGGGGCATTAGGAAACTGAATCAAATTCTTTTATATATGTATATATATGTTAGAGGCATATATGCACAACCTAAAGATTACTTATGCAAGTTATAGATAAAAGGATGACCCATTCTACTATGAACAGGTAGAGTAAAAGGGTATATCATGTCAACAGTAAACCAAAACATAAGTGTACACAATCAAAGCAGCCTCATGCAGAGCGGGATCACCAATGCCCACACATCACCTATATATGTACTGGAGTAAAGCTTGATTGATTTGATTGCACAAGCAAAAGCTTGTCTCCAAAAACAAAGCATCACCTTTCCACTAGTAGATTAGTTCCCTTAATTAATGTAACTCTTACTTCCCTCACTTCCCCATCTACTCAGACCTATATAATATAATATTTACTCATTACATAATGTCCATCCCTTGTAGCATTACTCTTGTTTTATCTAGTGATCTCACTTCATAGATACATACAAGTTGAAATACATAAGAAAAATTATCTTTAAGCAAAAAGCTATTGAAAAAATAGATGACTGACCAAATTCTTCTTACTTGAATGCATGCAGGTTCTTCTTGGTGAAAAATTACGTAGCATGTACATATGCAGCAGGATCTTTGGTATACTCAATGGCAGCCCGAAGCTTCAAACACAATGCATCTTTGGTTCTAATTAATGGCTCTTCCCTATTGCTATAATATGAGAATTCTCAGCTGCATGGATTATTGAAGGTAAAATATTTTCCTCAGTCCAGTTTTATGCAAGCTGGGTTAGGAAGTTGTTCATCTTATACATGGAGGGGCATTTATGAGGCAAGGAAATAGCTCATGGCAGAGTGTAGATGGAGAATATGGGATGGTAGAAGTGTAAATGTTTGGCAGGATAGGTGGATTCCAGGTCATAACTCTCTTGTCGCTGAAGGGAATGTGGTGAGGGATGATACTCAAATGCTTTCTGTGGATACATTATTTCTGCCTAATGAAAAACAGTGGGATCTTGCTAAGCTTAGGGCTCTCCACTCCAAATGTTGTGGTTGATGTTCTCAAAATTCATTTGTGTTCTGCTGTTGGTGAAGATAAGAGATTGTGGGCTTTTGAAAGGAATGGAATGTTCAGTATTAGAAGCTGTTATCCGTTCATCTTTGATCAGATGGGTTCTCAGTCTGCTGAATCCTCAACTATGCAAAATCAGAATGTATTATGGAATCACTTGTGGAAGATGAAGGTCCCTAACAAGATAAAGATTTTTGCTTGGCGTGTATGCAAAAATGGCCTTCCTACAGGAGCTAATCTAATGCAGAAGCGTGTCTTGACAGAAGATATGTGCAGATTGTGTCTCTCAGACAGAGAGGATACTACTCATGCATTAGTGACTTATGCTTCTTTGCAGGGATTGATGCAAGTTTATTTTCCAAGTTTGGTTTTTGATAGAGGTAAAACTGTGTCTGATCTGGCTATGGAATTGTGTGGAAAGCAACTGTATGATGAGTTATCAGTTTTCTTTGCTTTGGCATGGAGTTTCTGGTTTCACAAAAACAAATTTGTGAATGATCATTTGTTGTTAACTCCTATACAAGTAGCAGATAATGCTTTTTCTAATTTGAAAAGGTTTGCCCAGGTGAAACAGCAGACACGGGTACAGTTAATGCAACATTATAACTGGAAGCCTCCTGAAGCTGAATGGTTTAAACTGAATGTTAATGGTGCAATGTTTTCTGAGTTGGGGAAAACAGGTATTGGAGCTGTCTTAAGGAATGTTTCTGGTAGGGTGTTAATGGCTGCAAGTAAAGCTGAAGCTGATATAGATGGCATTGAAGCTCTGGAACTAATGGCTATTTTAAGGGGACTGCAATTGTGTGCTACTATGGGACTCCTGAAAATTATTGTTGAAAGTGATAGCCTGATCTGTATTGAAGCTTTACAGGAGGGTGATATGTATAACTCTTTGCTCGGGGGGTTATATTATGATATTAAACAACTTGCTTTACGATTTGAAAGTTGTATTTTTTCACATGTATTTTGGGAAGGTAATATGGTCGCTCATATGTTGGCTAGGAATGTGTGTTGGGTTGATGATATTGTATTATGGTGAGATTGTGTTCCAGACTGTATTTCTCAAGCCTTATGGCTTGATGATTGTCTGTAACTGGTTTGATTTCTATTGATGAATGAATTTCTGATTTCAATCACAAAAAAAAAAAAAAGACAGAAAATGTCATAATATACCAGATACATAAGTCATAATAAGCTAAAAATATATATACAAATCTTCAAAATCCAAATTCACACTCATAACAATTTAAAAAATATATATGTATATATATAATCATGCTACCATGTTCACCAACTCAAACATCATCAAAGTTACAACAAATAAGAAATCTAAATAACACATTAATTACACAAATTCAAGACCATGATTAGAGAATTATCTTCTAAAAAATTTGAAGCTACCTGTGATCTTGAAGGACTATATATTCCCCTATCGATTGGTCATGCCTTGACCTTAAACAAATCAACTCATCCCAATGAAGAAGTAAGCAACCTTGAACAAATCAACTATACGCAAATGGCAAAAATCTATAATGTTGGTAAAAATCTTAACAAGAATATGACAAGCAAAAGGAATGATGTTTGGTCATCAAAATTTCACTAGTTGATATATATATCTCATTGTGCCCGTTGCCTAAATAATTGCAAACTCAATTTCAGAAACCATAAAGGTAGCAAATAATTTAAATAAGCACGAATAATTTAAATAGGTAGACAAAGCAAAGTTTCAAATACCGTACCGTACCGGCTGGTACGGCCGGTATTTTCCGTACCGGCCACCGGACCGGTACAGGTACACCCTGTGTTCCATACCGGCTGAAATACCGGTCGTACCGGCCGATATTTCAGCCTGTACCGGCCTGTGTACCGGTCTGTACCAGCCGATATTTCGGCCTTATCTTTTTTTTTCATATTTTCAAACTACAAGTTCATTTTTTTACCCTTAATGCAGATTAGGCTATTTATAATTTATATATCTATATATTTATATATAATTTATTTATATATAGACTATTATTTTGAAATATAATTTATATATATAATTTATTCATATACCGAAATGTTATCCCGAAACGGTAGACGAAACGGTACTGGTACCGGAATATTTTGTTCCAGTGGCTCGACCGGTACGGCATCCGGTACGGTATTCAAAACATTGAGACAAAGTACCAAAATTGTTTAATACAAATTCACTTAAATCAAAGCGTTTTAAAGAGCAATATAGTTATCTCATAAAAACATAATAATACCAAATACATAATTTAAAATGGGAAACAATTCCCAAACATGAGTAAGTGATCCCAAATCACTCCTCTGGCAGAGCTAAATCCTTAGATTCAACATCAACATCTGCATCAAAATATGCGATACCATAAAACGGTACCGCAGGGTAAGGAATACCATATGAGATGTGACTCTCAGTAAGTAACAATCCTAATAACACACGAGATAAAAATATATTGATGGAACTAATGATTATGCATGCATATGAAGAAATATGCGTGAGACGTAAAAACATCATTTTTCTCGAAAATGATTATTTTCCAACACATTCCCCATCATTTTTCTCGAAAATAGCCCAAAAATAAGTAATCCATCATTTTCTCAAAAAATGGTCCACATAAAATCTTTTTTATCAAGCCCACCATTTTTCCAGAAAATGGCCCAAATATCCAATTTAGCCATATACACCATGATCTCCCCTAGGGACCATCCACACACCCTGGCTCTGTTCATCACACCACAGGTAAGGACCGTGCGTGTAACTTCGTAACGAGCGATGCCCTGTTCCGCGACCAGCATTTTGTGGCCAAGCACCCTCTAACCCCCGCCAGCAAGAGGGGCCACAGAGTCGGCACGAAAGCTTTACCATCCAATCCGATCCCATTGTCAGTGACAACCCAAGAGACGTCACTCACTGTATTCCGCTCCCGAATGACCAAAGGAGCTCCATTGAGATAATACCCCATCTCGGCTTGGGGTCGTGATATACACGCACCCAAAAATCATTTCTCACATGAAACCCAGTTTCCAATTAAACACATGAACATACAAGCAATTATGCGAAAATTCAATTTTCATTTACAAACATGAACCTACATGCAATTATGCAATGATAAATGACACAACACAAATGTCCACAGCCAACAGATTCCAGCATAATCCAATTACACAAACAATTTCATCCTCCAATCCAACCGATCCTCCTTACTCCTCGGACTCAATCCGGTACAACCAACCAATTTACAATAAATACGGGTTAGCGTAAAAATATAATTAAATCTCAAAAGTTCTTTGAAAATATACTTACAGTGCGATAATATAATTTTTGAAAGATCAATGAGGTGTTAAAAGTGGCAGCACAACAACGCAACAGTGCAAAATGGACAAGGGCCATGGGTCTCAAAAATCCAACTTTTGGAGAGGACAAACGAAGACTTAGGGTGGCTAGGGAAGGGCTTAGGGGTGCAGGTGAAGCTACTGGTGGTGGCGGTTGGCCGTGGGTGGTGGTGTGAACGGCAGTCGAAAGTCAAAAAGCACAAATCGAAAAATAAAATGGATGGACTTCACCGGTGACGAATCGGAACTGAGGAAGGGTGGTTTGGGTGGCTGGAGGGCTGATGGTGGTATGGTGAAAAGATGGTGGCGGCACGGCGGCGCTGGAGTGAAAAAGGGCGGTGGCTTGGATTCCCTAGTGGCGGCACGAGAGGGGCTGAGAATGGAAGGGGAAGATCGTCGGCCGGAGGGGAAGAAGATGGGAGGGACAATGACGGCCATGCCAGCGCGCAGCGACGTGATGGGAGGAACAAAAAAACAACGGGGGAGAGGGGAAGAGAGGGTCGAGCGTAGGAGGAGGGAAGCAGAGGAAGGAAAGGAGAAAAAGAAAGAAGGTAAAAGAAAATGAGGAGAAAAAGAAAAATGGAAAAAGAAAAAGTGAGGGAAAGAAATGAGATCCAATCCTCATAACTTGGGTCACAAAATTGATCCAATAAAAGGAATTTCAAAACAGTAAGTTCAATTAAATAATTTAAACGCAGTGACTAGCTAAAATAAAATAATAATAAAAATCCAACAACAAAATAATTTTCAAGCCCACAAACAAACTAATTTAAATTAAAGAGCAATTTAAATGCAAAATAATAATTAATTTCAAGAAAGTATATCAAAACAAATTTCACAAATTAAAAAATCATAAAAATAAACCAACGAGAAATCCGATAAATTTAAAACAAGAGAATCAATATTTGAATTAATTAAAATACTCATTCAATTAAAATATACAAAAATGCGGGGTATCACAAAACTTGTCATTATCTGAATGTGGAATAAAGGTGTTGAGGACATTCTTGACTGTCACATTTGTTTAAAAGGTTTTTCAATGCACCTTTTATAACATCCTAAATTTTAGTGTATTTTTAATGAATGATTTATTTAATTTATTTAGTAATTGATTATTTTGTTTTAAAATTTTGAGAGTTTTTAAATATTATTTTATAATATTTTAAATTGTGAAAATTAATTTTTATGGTGTTTTCTTGATTTTATTTACTGTTTTGACATTTAAAATGATTTTTAATTTAAATGGGTTGGTTTATGGGTTTTAAAATAGTTATTGTTTTATTTAAATATTTCACTGCGTTTAGATTATTTTATTTAGCTTTCAGTTTTAAAATCCTCTTCGTTGGTTTATTTCGAGACCCAAGATAAAAGACTGGATCTCTCTTTTTCCCCTTCTCCTTTCCTTTTCTCTTTCCTTTTTCTCTTTTTCTTCTTTCTTCCTCCCTTTTCCCGCACGCAGCCGACTCCCTCTCTCTCTCCTCTCCCCCACGTTTCGGTCTCTTCCACGCAGCACCGCCGTCGACCGTCCGTGGTCGACACCGCCGGTACCACTGGACTCCCCGAGCGCCGGCGACCCTGCCCCACCAGTTTCAGCCCGAGCCGCGCCGCCGTTAGCCACCAGGAGCCATGCGAAGCCGGGGGCTTCTCTTCACCGTTCCGCCGCCGTCCGGCCACCTCCGGCCACCAGCTCTTAACCACTTCACCACCGGCCTCTTGCCGACCTAACCGACCCAACCCCGGCCCCAATCAGTCGCCGGAGCCGCCCCATCGAACACCAAACCCGATTCGAGTTTTCCGGCCTTCTACCGCCCATTCGGCCACCACCCACGGTCAACTTTCGATACCATTAGCTTCACCATATTTCATAGCCCTACCCTATCAATTTCAAGTCTTCGTTTGAGTCCGTTGAAATTTGGGTATACAGTGTATTCGGCCACAGTGTTTTTACACTGTTGTGTTGCCTTCCAGCCGCCTTTTGCACCTCCGCGATCCTCCTAAAAATATTATAAAGCGCTGTAATTATTTCTCCAAAAGACTTTTAAGATTTAAATATATTTTTGTAATTAACTGTTATATATATATACTGTATCCTGGTTGGTTCCGGACTGAGTCCGAAGAGTTCGGGGTGGATGGTTTGAGACAGAGTATTTTATTGAATTGTTTATATTGTGCTTTGTTTGGTATTTGATCGGTTTCATGGCATGGTGCACGCATGTGTGAGTTTGTATTTGGAAACTGTGTTTTATTGAAAAAGGCTTTTCGGGTGTGTGTGTATCACCCCCAAGCCGAGATGGGGTATTATCTCGGTGGAGCTCCTCTAGGCACTCGGGAGCAGAATATACTGAGTGTCGTCCCCTGGAGCTGTTGCTCGGGACTTGGACGAGATGGTAGAGCTCTCGATTCGACTCCGTGATCCCTTGGGCTGGCGGGGATCAGGGGATGCTTGGCTATGTACGCGGTGGGCGTGGAACTGGGCATCACTCATGTTGTGTCACTCGCACGGTCGCTACCTGTGGTGTGACGAAGGGAGCCAGTGTATGTGGATGGTCCCTAGGGGAGGCCATGGTGCATACGGATAAATTGAAATTAATGTAACTATTCCTGGATATTAATTTGTGTCAAATGGTGATTTTTGACGTGCATGGTAAAACTTGTGATTTTACGAGAAATTGTGTTTTTCTCGAGTTTTGACGTTTGGATCATCATGTGCATACATCGTGTTGGTTGCATTTATATATTTATGTCTTGGGGTATTTTTTGAGTTTTACTTACCTACGGTACCATTTTCTGGTACTGTAGATTTTGGTGTTGTTGATGCAGGTTGAGGAGGCTGAGCCTGAGGAGTTGGCTCCCCCGGAGGTGTGATCTGGGATCACTCGGGTTTATGTCTTTTCAACTCTTGTATTATTTTAGGGACATTTGGCTATATTTTATTTGTATTTTTATTTGGTGTTGTTGTGAACAAGAAAATTGTATTATGTTGACTTGTGGATTTCGGTACTATTTTGCATTGTATTCAACTCTGGTACTTAGTTATTTGACTTAACAATTCCACTGCGTATTATTTATTGTACACGTGTTGTTTGTTGCACACACTTGACACTTGTCGTTGGGATGCGTAACCGGGTTGTCATCATCCTGACGTCACGATTCCCGAGACTTTTTGTACGTGGAAGTCGGGGCGTCACACCTTTTATGGTATTAGCACTAGTAATATAGCTAGTTTTCTTTTCCTCTTGCAAGGACAACTAAGTCCTTGAAGATATATGAATTTTTTAGCACCCCTTAAGAGTAATGCAATATCAAGCACCTTGAAGGTTTTAATAGTAATTGCAGAAAAGTCAGAATGATTAGGTACAACTTAATTAAAATTAAAATACTTGCCCGTGGTTGCATTAATGTAAGATAAGTTTTGGGCTAAGATAATTTCTTGCAAATCTTCTTCTCTCTCCTATAATAGATTGAAGAATAAGAAAAGTTTGAGCAAGTAAGAAATAAAGATATATCATTACTTAGCTACTAAAACGTCATAGACTACATTTATTGCACAAAGCGTTTTTTTCTTTTAGCGCTTTTAATGCGATATTGGTGAAGTCTATAAATAAACTGATTGAATTTGTAATCTTATTTCTCAAATGGAGAAATGATACACTAAAATATGTTCTTGGGACATAGGATGATGGGTGTGAGACTTGACAAATTGAACATTTTTTTTGCTAATGAGATCCATCTCCTTTACTTAGCAAAGTTAATAAGAAAAGGTAATATGAGCATTTTCTACGTTAAATCCCTATATGCGCACACTAATATTTCTAAGGATATAAATAAAAAATTGCTTCATCACATAAATGAAATTCAAAAGACAAATTTCTTTTTCTTAAAATTTTTTAGTAAATATTTTTTCCCCGATTGCAATAGTATGAGTTATATGATAAGAGCAAATATCTTGCAATGTTATAACTTGCTGAGAGTGGAGCTATAAGTAAATTATGGCACAAAACAATTGTTACAATATCACACTTGGGCTGATGTATAATGGGGTTGCAGCTTTAATGCTAAAATGTCATTTGCAGATCAAGTTCATTCATCTTTTATTAAGGCCAAGTGATTGTGTGATTGTTTTGTACAAAGTGAATTCAATTAAGATGGAAATATAAAAGATCAAAGGTTGAATATTTCTTGTTAAATCAAGAAAATTACTCATATTTTTGGCAAGACTGGGGTATTGTCGATTTTATTAATGCTTGATTTGTTGATATAATGTTTTATTTTACATTACCTTAATATCAATATTTTCAAAATCTTAATAAAAGTTCATTGAAAACAGTGAGAGTAATTCATCAATTAGTGGGACGATACGTTTGCATGATGATATACCACTAGTTATAGTAATTCTAAAAAATTTACTAAAATACAAGATTCTCATAATTAGCATTGTAGTAATATAACAATATTTTCTCGTCATTTAGATACTAGAATGAAATATTTGTAATATGTGCTCTGCTAATAAACGTATTGAATTCACATAGTAGGCGTCCCAAGATAGAATATTTCTAAATTCATTTCACTTATATGATTCAACATGTGGCTGTCGATCTTATCAACAAAAGAAAATTGGAGTGGATAGAAGTATATCCATCTCTTTCCACTAATTGAGCTTACTTTAGATAAACATTGGTCGCAAATTATTTGCTGGAACTTTTATGGAATGAATTAAATAGTTGACTCTCATAAGACTGCAAAGTATTTTGAGCGCATGTTTGTTACAGCTTGTACTAATTTGGTTAAAAAAAAAAAATCTGAATGCTGCTAGTAGTATATATTTTCATGCGATCTAAACCAACCATTTATTCTGATAAGATATCAACTGGAAGCGATCCATGTATATCGCTATATATATAATTGATCGTACGTATTTCATGATGCCATTCATCAATTAATCCTTTTTTTATATTAAGAAATTGTAAAGAAAAAATGAAGTACGTAGGTCATGCATGAGTAATTAATACGTATCTTGAAGGAAGTGCTAGAGCATGTTAGGTACTGATTTTGTGTCTGCGCGCATCATGTGGTGATTAAGATATAGCATTCCTTTGTATATAATATTAATTACAATACCCTAAGAACTTTGCCGATTTGCTAATTAATTGTGGTGTTTCGGGTATGGGTAAAACAATATTATTAATTAATTAGAATCTCTCCGGAAAATGTGAGTACAATCTTTTCTCAAGACTCAAAATCACCATTTATATATATATATATAAGTCGATCGATATCTCTACATAGAGAAAAATATTCATACGCCATCTAATTGCCAGTTATTATAAGAATGGCCAGCCATAAATGCAACTATTTATAATTATTCTGTATGGTAATTAGCAACGATCATGGAATGGGGGATTCGGGAAGACTTCGAGGGAAAGCCTTTATGAGCAAAAATAACATTAACGTTCGGTGATTTTGCACATTTACTACGCCAGCTAATTCTCATTTACTTTTCACACCTCTTGGCTTTATAATAAGAAGACGTACATACTCATGCTTCATATTGCGCACACTAGTCAAGCTTGCAATCGAGTAAAGAAACCAAGCTGATGAACAACAACGACTTTCCAGACGACTTGTTGTTACAGGTTCTGCTATGGCTGCCCGTTATTTCTTTATCTCGATTCAAGTGCGTCTGCAAATCTTGGTACGCCTTCATTTCAGATCAAACCTTCGTCTATAAACACCTCCTCCACACTCAGTCCCCTTCCAACCGAAACAAGAATGCCCTTCTTCTCGTTAGCCGGCGTGATAAAATCACCTCCAAACTTGTCGTCTCCACACTTTCTTATGAAACTCTCCAAGTATCCCTCGCGCAGGTACCCCTACCTTCACCATATTCTGGAATTATGGACAAGAAAGGACAGATGTATATCGTGGGCTCTTGTAATGGTCTCGTTTGTCTTCATGATAACTGTGGTTGGAATAATACTCTATTATGGAACCCTGCAACTAAAGAAACAAAGGTTGTCCCCATATCAAATTACATGCCCCGCCTTTCTGCTGACTATGATCGTGTCATCCTTAACGGCATCGGGTTTGGTTTTGATGCCAAAACTCACGACTACAAGATAATCAAGAATTTCCAACTCTACGAACCCGACCCTTCCTTAGAACAATACTTTCCAATAATCATGTACCATAGTGAGGTATATAGCTTAAGAACCAATTCTTGGAGACAAATTGACAGCGTCCCTTGTCATATTTGGGATTCTACTAGAGGTATGAGGACAAACCAGAATGGGATAGGTACTTGGTGGGCATCGGGTGGTGATGATACAAATTGGGAAGGTACTTTGTCATTTGACATAACCAATGAGGTATTCCTAAAAACTCCGCTGCCGGATGGTAGCGATATAGGGTATTCCAATGATAAATATGTAGAATATTTCTTGTTGAATGAATTGGTTGCTTTGGGTACTTCTTGGAAAGTTATATACGGAGAGGGGTCGCAAATGTGGTGGGATATATGGTTGTTGCATGAATATGGGGTTACGGAGTCTTGGACAAAGCTGTTCAGGGTTGGCCCTCTTACTGGAGTTTTTCGACCATTAGAATATTGGAGGAATGACATTATATTCTGGGAAAAAGATGATTGACAACTGGCCTTGTATGACCCCTCTACCAAAGAGATGACAAATCTTCAAATTGATGGAGAATTACTCTCGTTGCAGATCATTCCTTACATGGAAAGCCTAGTTTCTATAAGCGGAGCAAATGATATAGTATGAATAACAGAACAGTTGTGAAAAGCGTTACAATATCTTTAAAGCAAACGTTGAACGTACCGGAGATAAGAGTGAAGAGAATTTTATGATTAAGGAATTAGCCTGAGCACAAGTACTGTTCTGCATGCACTTAAATCTTTCTTTTACATAATCTTCTTGTCTGCATGTGGTGTTTCTCATGTCTATGCATTAATAGCATTAATAGCATTAGTTGTATGACAGAACAAAACTACGTACAGAGAATGTTTTTCAGAACAGTACTATGGCATGCAAATTCTTCTCAATAAATTAGCAAATGCCGTCTTAAATGTTTTGGAAAATATATCTTTAAAATACAAACAATACACACAACATACGTATATATATTAGAGGGGGCATTAGGAAACTGAATCAAATTCCTTTATATATGTATATATATGTTAGAGGCATATACCTAAAGATTACTTATGCAAGTTATAGATAAAACGATGACCCATTCTACTATGAACAGGTAGAGTAAAAGGGTATATCATGTCAACAGTAAACCAAAATACGCAATCAAAGCAGCCTCATGCAGAGCGGGATCACCAATGCCCCTACGATTTTGTGGACAGACCGTGGATAGCAAAATATGTAAATGCCACACTTCCATTAATTTCACATTGGAGGATGATGATGATGATAATGAGAGCTTTATTTCACCATAGATCCATGGATCTGGCATGGCCGCATAATCGGAGTGGGTAATCTTAGGAGCATTCATGTACTTGAGGGCTCTAGCCTCTAGCCTCTAGATCTCTTTCATGTTTCCATCCTTTTAAAAACTTATATTTATTGATTATTGATTATTCTTCCTTTTTGTTTTAATTTCCTTCATCTCTTTTTGAAACAGGGATGGCCTTTCTAATGCACACACGTACGCATGGGCCATACGTTTTTTATTTTTTTATTTTGGGTTCAAATATCATGATGTTTTTGACTTGGTAGTATTTCTAACATCAATTGTGCTGATTGTATGATCAATTACCTCCTGCCCTCCACTCCTTTCAAGTAGATCTTTAATAATATATATATATATATATATATATATATATATATACAACTATTTATACAACCATATTTTAAAATAAAAATATTTATGTGAAGTAATGTTATTTTTATAAATTATTTTTCAAAATACCCCTAATTTAAAACATAATTATAATATAAAAAGTTGTAAAAATAATTGTATATCTATCATTTTTCATTCGGACTTCGATACATAGAGAACAAAACTCTCCGGTTCCCTTTAGCTGGTAAAGATCAAAATTAGTTAGTTTTGTTAACTGGAACGTTAACAGAGAACACAACCCTTCCGTATCCTTTTGCCACTGATAAATAATTATCATGCACCAATGAAGAAAAGAATACTGAATAGAATAGTAATGCTATTATTTATCTTTGATTTTATCATCTTCATAATTCACATTACATATTAAAATACATATTTTAAGTACTTTCATAAGTTAATTATTTTAAATCTAAAATAAAAACAATATTTCTTAAACATGGTCGACATCATTCTTTTAGATTATAATATTTTTCCATTACAATTTATTGACTAAGAACATGACAAGCTAGCTAGACCCACGTTAAGCTGAACCTATAATATAGCATAGAGTAAGAAAATTTTTTTATTTGTGACCAATTATTTCTAGTAAATTGATTATTTTCAGTTAAAATAAGTTTATTTTTGTTGTAAATAATCATTTTTATCGTAAAAAATAATCACAAATATCGGTTTTTATGATTTATATAAATTCCAAATATATAAGTTTTGTATAGTAAAAAATTATATCACGTAAATATTATATGATATAAAAATCTTAAATAAAATTATTCACAAGATATGTAGAAAACAAAATTGTACACCAACTCCTCCGCTTGCTATCCTATCCATTTTTTTGTAGATGAAGTTAGTGCTCACTTACCTCATCATCCTTTTTTGTAGATGAAGTTGCACTTGGCTTTTCATGAACACCAAGAATCATTTCGGTCCGATTCGATTATTTTTGTGCCGTGGGTAATACGTGGAACTGCACCCACTTTTTGAGTCATTTTGGTGTTTAGGTTGTTTGAATTTAGAAAGTATTTCATCTTATCTCATCTCATTATTATAAATTTTTTAAATTTTTACATAAAATATAACAAACAATCTAATTTTTTCAAATCTTAATTCAACTTTTTTAAATTCTAAAATAATAATAATAATAATATTAAAAATAATAATCTAAAAATATTTTTTTTCAATTTTTATCTTTCATCTAAAACCATTTCATCTCAAGCCTAAATCATCTCAATTTCATGGCATTCAATTAATATTTTTTCCCCATAAAAATTAATAGTTCGAAATCCAATCTATTTCAAAAAGTCCATTAATTTGTGTTCATGAAATTAATCTTTTGAATAATTTTTATCGATTTCATTTTCAAAAGATACTTTAAGTGACATAATTAAAGTTATTTGAGAGCAATACTTTTTTCATTCTAAAATTTAACATTTCCGATTGCATTGATTAATTAAAATAATTAATAAATAAAATTATTTAAATGTATAGCGCAATTGAGGTAAGGTATCATAAAATAAAATGTTATTGAGATAAGGTGGCATGAAAAATAACATTTTTTTTCCTGTCTAACGCCGCAGGACAAAACAAAAATTCTACTCAACCTCTTACTATTCACACCACACTTCACACTCTATCTTTTTTTTAATTTTTTTTATCAAATATATTTTTATATGAATAGTGAATAAAAAATTATAAATAGTTTAAAAAAAATAAATTCAAAAAAAATTTTAAAAAAATATTAAAAAATATTAAAAAATATGGAGCGTAGAGTATAGGAGGATGAATAGTAAAACCAGGACAAAAACATATCACGTGGCTCAATGTTCCCAACCTTAAAAAAGTCAAAGCCACGTCGTAATTAATTATTAAACATTCCCATCTGTCTCTGTCCCTCGTGTCGTGTTTATATTCTTTTCTTTGAGCTCCAATATTTTTCATTATTATATTCCTTCTGTTGTCGTAAATACTTTCCTCGATCATTAAACGAGCCAAATCATATAAGTTTCTTGATCACAGATCTCGCTCTCTTCGTCTCTTTGTCCCTGCGTCATGTCGGATAGTCGTAACGGTTCCGAAATTTCCGGTACCATGTCGGGAAGAAGCCTCGGTGGGATACCGGAAGTGGAAGCGATGCTAGTTGGGGTAGATCTCGTCTCAGCTGCCAGGCGAAATATCGAGTTCTTGAGGATTGTGGCTGATACTCGGTGGCTTCATGAGAAAGCGACAGTTGTTGAAGCTATAAGAAGGTCTCAACGGACGAGTGTAGGCTTTCTGTTGAAGTAATCTGATCGGTCGGTGGATTTTATAAGTGTTGATTTATTTTGCAGGTACAATGAGCGGTGGATGCCGTTGGTTTCTGATCTGACGGTGGTGGGGTCATCGCCTCCTTTGGTCCTTCCTCCTCTTGATGTCGAGTGGGTTTGGTTTTGCCACACTTTGAACCCGGTAAAGTAAAGTTCCGTTTGGTTCCTGAGAAAGCATGACAAAAGAAAATAAAGTTGGCTTTTTTATTTTAAGCGTTTTGTAAGTAACGCCAATATTTTGGACCCTCGAAACAACTTGGAATAAAAGAGAAAATAAGTAATTTATCTTAAACTGAGCTAAACATATCTTTGGCTTAAGAAACCACATGCACTAGTCACGGGAAAACAGTGTAAATCGAAAACAAGACAACATGGGATTTCACAAGCAACATATGGGACTTTTCTTTTCTTTAAATCTTCCAGTTACTCCATGTAAGATACTAAGATGTTTGAATTTCTTTAATTTCAAATTATATAGATATCAATAAGAAGTTGAAGTTAAAAACACCATTTTTCAGGTGAGTTACAGGCGATATTGTGAGTTAAGGTTCTCAAAACTCATTGGTAAACCGGCCATTTTTAATGAAGGGAACGAAGAGTATGCATTGATGAGATGCAAAGAAATTTGGAATCGTAAATACCCATCTGAGCCATTCGAGAATGAAATCGATTTAGATGTGCGAATCCCAGCTGTCACAGACGAAGAGTTATTGGCGGAAGTCACAAAACATAGATTCTTGTATTCCAAGTTTTCAGAGGCATATAGGTCTGAAATTGTGTACTTAATTGCAGCAAGGCAGAGGTACAAGGGATTTTTGCATATGGTGCAGAGATTTTCAGAAGAGTGTTCTCGTTTCGTGCCTGCATCAGACATCCTACTAATGTGGCTGACACATCAGGTTGGTTTTCCTTAACATGGGGTTTCTCTTTTGGTTTTACAGCAGTTTTATAGTCAACATGACACTATTTATTACTCAGGAGGTAAAGAATTGAGTCCCGGAGAAATTATTTTTATTTGGGTTAACTATATTTGCATTTAATTTTTTTTTTTTTTTAATTTTGGTACTGTCTAAATTATATCCGTACTTTCTTGATTTGTTTTAAAAATGCTCCATATAATCAAATTTCCGTGCCTTTTCTCAATCAAGTATACCGAGTAGGAGTACAGCTCTGATTTTTAATGGTGTGGAATATATCAGAGCTACCCAACACTATACGCAGAGGACTTGAAAGAAATGGAGGGTGATATGGGGAAGGTGGTGACTGTGTGGGAAAGTGTGAAGGAAAAAGAGGTGAAAGAGACAAAGATGTTGTGGGAGACGGCATTCGATCAGCCATATGGAAAAGCTGGTGGAGAGATAGCCTTGAAATCGGAGATAACTGCCTCAGTCAAATCGCCAGTTCACTGGGAGGTGTCTGATACAGATGTTAACACCAAGTACAAGTCCATGCTACCTAGGTTTTTACTTGAGGTTAGTTTGGCACTCTCTTTTTATTCTAGCGTTTTGTTTGACATTGTCTTGAAAATTATATCCCTGTTAAGGACCACAACTTGATGCCTACACCCACTTCAATTATTCTAAGTGTTTTGTTTGACATTGTCTTGAAAATTACATTCCTGTTAAGGACCACAACTTGATGCCTACACCCACTACAATTAGTACCTTTTAATCTATTTCATTTTGAGTTCCATCAATTCTGATAGTGGGAAGTGATAATTTTAGTTTGCGCCCTTTCAGTTCAAGCAAGATAACTTAGATTTTCGTTCTTATTAAAGATGTCTTTAGTTTCTTCTTTTCCGCCACCGTAACCCATACTTTTCATAGTTTACAGCGAAGCTTTAGCCGTTTGTGTAAGGTAGTTTCTGGCTTGAGAAATTTTTGGCATTTGCTGTTTGTTGAAGTCCTCTTGCAAGTTCTGTTGGGCACATTAACTGCAATTACAGTTTCTTTCCAGGGTGATTCTTTCCCCTCTTTGACCAAAGCTACTTGCTGGTTCTTTATAGTTCCTATATCTGAAAACAAGCCATGTAATGCTACAAGTTACGTGCTAGAGCAATGCTTCAACGATGAGGCAAACGTTCCTGATTAATCTTGTAATGTCTAACCCAGATTAGTAGTAGCCAGCAGGCAAGCTTAGATCTTTTAATTGGAAGAATATTTTAGGACAATACCAAAGTTTTTATCATCTTGTCTAGTGGATATGGGAAGGTGCTGTTAACCTTGCAAGCCCCATAACAAATTCAAGGGTAGAGAACATGGGAAGGTGCTTATAGAGTTCTTTAGATGAACGAATTCCTCATACTAGAGCATCAAATTAGTGGAAGCTTGAGCTAGAGGCAATATGTGAACTTCAACATTCTGGGAATAACAAAAGGATCGTAGTTTCTTTTGTACTGTGTAGATAATTGGAAAAGTCTACTTTTCGCCTAGTGACCTATAAAGAATTTACCTTCAAGAACACTGGAAAATAAGAGTATGGTTACTGATCAAAAAAATTATGTAAGAGGATTTCAGAGGTTCATAAATAGTTGGTGAAACTATTGATGCGTTGGGAGACAATGAAGTGATGAAGAACTTTTTCTCACTAATAAGTAAAACTATATCATAAAATTTTTAAGATTTTTAACTTATTTGGGGGACTTATGAGAACAGCTAATTACTTATCAAAAAAGACTTGTGACAAATAGCTAATTATTTTATATCAGAATGCTGCTTTTGAAAGTTCTTTCCTGTGGCTTTACATTCATGCAGTTGTGCTCCACTTCGTCATGCTGCTGTGGGTTCTAGATTGTGAATAAAGTCCAATGATAAGCAGTCTAATTAAACATGATTAGTTAGTTCATATGGGAGCTCTATTTATTGAATCATGGTTTCATGTGTGTGATAGATCAGGTTAATCAATGAGATTTAATTATTCAATTAGAGGTATTTCAATCTAATAATGTTAGTTTTTATACCAAGCATTGAAGAAGTGTCCTTTTGTTCCTCAACATACATAAATGGAGGTACTACTTGTCTACATTAGTGAAACCATTGCTGTTATTTTGAACACAGGTCTGTTTGTTTGTAAAGCTTAACTTGGTCACGCAACAGAATGTTACATGGGAATTTCTTCGTCTTAGAATGTTAAGAGGTCACAAGGAGTTGAAGCTTGATAAAAGCATGTCCAACTTCCACTATGATTCTTGGCAAAAGTCTTGGAATCTCTGTTGTGAGTTTGGAACCAAGGGAGTCGTACTTGAGATTTTTCGCCAAGGTGGCCACTGTTTTAAAGGAAGTAGCCTGCAAGGGACTGTTACATTCCATTGGAATGAATTATTAAGAGCACCGTCTCTAACTTTGGAACGAGAAGTCTCTCAACAAGTTAGAATCGTTGCTTCAATTACTCCACCAGTTCAAGCACCATACTTGTTGAAATGTGTCCCTGACAGAGTCACGGATGATTCAGGGGCAATGATATCCGACTTGATTCTCAGAATGAATAGGTATCGGCCTCAAGAAGGCCGTTGGTTGTCAAGAACTGTTCTTGATCATGCAAGAAGAGAGTGTTTTGTTGTGCGAATGAGGTGAACTTTCAAAACTTCTACCTGTATTCTTTGAATGGGGATTCCAATAGAGAATATAATGATGTCGTTGTCTTTTACTAATTAACACGATTTGAATACAAATTGTAGGGTGGGAGGAGGGTTTTGGAGAAGAGGAGGTGAAGTTCCCTCGCCTGTGAAATGGGAGGATAGGATTATAGAGATACGTGAAGGTTCATGGTCTTATGTTGCTGGTTCCATTGGTAGAGTTCCTGGTATGTTGTATATAAATAAATTAATGTACCATAAACATAAAAGTGTTTAAAAAATGATAGTTCCTATTATGTGTGTCACTTATGAAAATAGACCATAAAGATTTATGGTTTTTCTAATAAACAGAAGTCCATGAAGATGTTGGCTTCTTAATGGATCATAAACCTTAATTCCGCCTCTTCTGTCCACATCTCCTAATAATCAAATTTTAAACACTTTTATCATTGTTGCCATCTAGTACAGAGAAAGTGATTGCAACGGCAACACCAAAAGAACCACCAGAACGATGGAAAGCTGCATGGAACTTTTCGACAGGAGATGAACTAATGATTGGGTGGGAATCATCTACATCTACATCTATATCAAGCCTGTGTTTCTACCTGGGAAATCAAGCATCTCCTGAATCCTCGGTTGGGTGGAAATTTTCTCTCACTATCATGCGACTTTATACATTTTAGATTATTTGGCCCATAATTTAGGTCCTTACTCAATCATTTGTGGCAGGTGAAGCTATTGAAAGGGCGAAAAATGCAGTATCAGGTGAAGAACATCAAGTCAGAGAGCAAAGACGAAGAAATCCAAAATCAAAATGAGGAAGACAAAGATGGAGAGGTAGATGAAGAGGAGGAAGGGTTTGTAACGATTGTTAGGTTCACGGAGGAAAACCCAACTGGAAGAGCAACGATTCTTTTAAATTGGAAGCTATTGGTGGTTGAATTGTTGGCTGAAGAGGATGCAGCATTAGCCCTTCTTCTATGTCTTTCGATACTCATTAGTGTATCGAAGATGAAAAAGGAAGATCTGGGGTGCTTGTTAACTAGGAGAAGATTAAAGGAGGCAAAGCTTGGAGCTAGAGATTGGGGTTCTGTAACACTTCATCCTTCTTCACATTCCTCCTCTATTTCTTCACCTTATCTTCAACCTTGGTACTGGAATGCCAAGGCAGTACTGATGGGAACAGATGGAGCTGATCTCATCACAAGGCAACCAGCTCTGAATTACTCACCTGTGGAAGGCAGTGATGACTTGTACAAGCGAGGGATATTAACATGAGATCAAGATGAATTTATATTTTGTTTGTGTCAGTAATTTTACATTAATGAATAAAATCCATACAGATTCTCGCATTGATTTGCATGCAAGTTCTTGGTTTATTGTCCATAATCCTGCTGTTTTTTATTAAATTAGATGGGAAAAGATGGTATTAGGATTAATCTATGCCCCTTGGCTTCGGAAAATTTTTTACGTGCAAGTGTAAATTTCTCATATTCTAAAATCCATTGGACTCAATTATTTATTTTTTAGTGTGAGGAGTCAACACTTTTCTGTCAAAGTTTTTGACCAAACTGGTGTGCATACAACATATTCCAGGTAAACGGTTAAGACAGTGACTGATATGAGCAAAGTATTTGAAATTTGTGGAGACAAAACAATGGAAAAAATGGATTGTTGAAATAACGGAAATAAAACAGGGAATAAAGGCTTGAGAGGTTGTCTGGATTTTTCTTTCTTGGCTGTAAAATTTAGACCAGTAAGAATTTGACATTGAGCCCTCGTTTGGACAGTGATATGAAATGATTTTAGATGAAAATTGAATAAAATATTATTATAATATTTTTTTTTAATATTATTATTATTTTATAATTTAAAAATATTGAATTTTTTATTATATTTTATATAAAAATTTTAAAATAATTATAATAATTAGATAAAATGAAATTTGTATCCAAACGAATCTAAATTATCTACTTCTTTTCCTTTTGCGTTGCATTTTTTTAAAAAAAACAACAAAATAATTTTTGTAAAATACTAAGAACAATATTAAATTACTTTATTGATAATTGTTTTTTAGACCAATCTTTTTTTGTTTTTGGTAAAATATACTGGATTGGATGACGAGGAAATTCGAGATGCAACAGGCCATCTTGATTTTCTTTTAAAAAAAAAACGTAAATAATAAAATTTTCCCAAGATATTTCTCATTAATTTTTACTATTAAAAATATCTTGAGTGGGAACACAAATTCTAAAAAATCTATGGGACTTCGTTTCAAAAAAAACATTTTCAAACATTTTTTTCCCAATTCTCAACGTCCCAACAAGCGCTTATTAACCATTTGTTCCGAAACTGTCACAAATTGCGTTGAAAAATACGGAGGAGCAGGTGGCTGTGGTCCCTCCCATTCCAACCAATTGGATTTAACCACTTGTTCTTTTTCCACGCTCACCATAATCGAAGTAAGATAGGTACGGTTTTTGGTGGGACCCATGACCGGCACCGTACATAACAGTACTCCGTTACTTAACTTACTTTTTTAAACGCTCCGCTTTCGAGGAACTTACCGGACCGCTTCTTTAACCAATAGTTCTGTGCCACCTCACCAAAGTCAAACTAGTTTTTGCTTTTTTTTATAGGAGTTATTGCTTGTGTTTACATACATGTACAACCATGGCCAATTCCCACACCCAGCAATTTCTCAACGTTCCCTCCCTCTGTCTCTCTCTCTCTCTCAGCCAAAGCTCGGATTTTCTTCACCAACCCGGAACAAGCCGAGTGTCCCTGTTAATGAACCTGGATTGGTAGAAGCCGTCTCGGTCTGGTTCAGTTTCTCTCCGTAACTACTTACCGGGATCGATCTCCTCCTCCAGCCTCCTCCACCTCCACCTCTTCTTGCCGTTTTAATGTCGCCCATATCATTGCTTTCTGTGTTAACCGAAGACTTACTCGTCCGGGTTTATACCAGACTTGGCTCCGATTCTGACCGGAAGACGTGGAGAATCGTCTGCAAGGACTTCCTCCGAGTTGACTTGGTTACTCGTCGATCCCTCCGAATCCTCAGGTTCGAGTTTTTACAGCGCCTTCTCTTCAAGTACACGAACCTAGATTCCCTCGACCTTTCCGTCTGCCCACGCATCGAAGATGGGGCCATTTCGCTACTACTGAGCCGGACTGAATGGCTGAATTGGACTCGGTGCTTGACTCGGCTCACGCTTAGTCGCGCAACCGGGTTGAGACACTCGGGGTTGGAGCTGCTGTTGCGGGCGTGTCCGCGTCTTGAGGCGGTGGACGTGTCATACTGCTGGGGTTACGGTGACATGGAGGCCTCGGCGATATCGTGTGCCAAAGGGCTGAGGGAGCTGAGGATGGACAAGTGCTTGGGGGTCACCGATGTTGGGTTGGCAAAGATAGCGGTTGGGTGTGGGAAGCTGGAAAGGCTGAGCTTGAAGTGGTGCATGGAGATATCCGATCTGGGTGTGGATTTTTTGTGCAAGAAATGTCTGGACTTGAAGTCTCTTGATGTTTCGTATCTCAAGGTTTATTTTTATTTTTTTTATCTCTCTTTAATTGTTTGAATAGTTGGAAATGGGGGAAGATTTGAAAATGTGGATATTGGGACTGAAATTTGAGTTTTTATATGTGCTTGAGATTGATATTTCGAACTCTTTCGTAATCTGGGGGTACCTTGCCATTTTGATGTCCCTTTCTAGTTAGGAAAGTGAAACATTTGCTTTTCTCTTATTACTTTGTATTTTTTAAGTTTTTAGCTCTTTGTTTCTGATCAACTTTTTCTAGTTTGAAGTTTTCTTCATGTGTCATTCCAATGTATATCTCTCTTCAAGTATACAGAAGCTCGGGCCAAGTATTACTAGTTGCCTCTTTTTTATCCTTTTTTTAATTATTAAAAAAAAGCTTTAGTTTTTGAGCTATTTTTCCCAGTATCCTCTGTTTTTTCTTTTTTTCGGAAGTGTTCCTCCACTTCCTGTCTTCCACTTACTCAGCATCCTAACAAAGAACATGGAAGACGAATCTCAAACAAGTTGAAGAAATACTTAAATCTTATGGTTTATCTACCCAACCCAAGTGAGAACATCATATTTAGGTGATCAAACAGCATGCTAGAAGCAGACACAATAACATGTCGCATTGTTTATTTCGTTGACTTTTTTTGGCAAACTAATAGATATTTTTCAATCTAAATGCTACGTGTTTTATTTGTTTGTTTTTGGTTAAATTTGATTCTTAGTTCTTACCAAAGAAATATGATTCGTGGCGTGGTTTCAGCTTACAAGTGAATCTCTACGTTCAATTGCTTCTCTGCCGAAACTGGAGGTTTTAGCTATGTCGGGATGCCCTTTTGTAGATGATTTTGGTTTACAATTTCTCGAAAATAGATGCCCATTGCTGCAGGTGAGATACTTTATAATTGGGCACCATATTTTACAAATAGGTTTGACAATCGACAATTCAACTAAACAAACAATTAGAAAATAAATTAACTCGTAAATAACTTTTTTCTGGGCTGATATTCACAATTATGAGTATTAATTGTAACACATAGAGTTGAAAATAATTAATTTAATTGTAAACTATTTATTTTCCAAGGGCTGCAGGTGATTGACATATCTAGGTGTGAATTTCTTACTTCCTCTGGTTTACAATCTGTAGCAAGAGGACATAACGGTCTTCTGCAGCTCAATGCTGGATACTGTCTCTCGGTGAGTAATATTCTTAGCTATTTGATGCATGTATTTGGTTTCCCTAATATATATGTGTGTATGTATCTGTGTGTATTTTATTAATGCTTGAACCTTATGATTTCCTTCAGGGGCTTCCGGCAACAGTTCTCCACTGCTTGAAAGACATGAAGAATCTAAACACAATAAGAATTGATGGGGCTCGAGTCTCTGACTCAATTCTCGAGATCATCAGCTCCAATTGCAAGTCGTTGGTGGAAATTGGGTTGAGCAAATGTGTTGGGCTGACCGACATGGGCATCATGCAGCTAGTATCTGGCTGTGTGGATTTGAAGATTGTCAATCTAACATGTTGCCGTTCCATCACTGATGCAGCAATTTCGGCTTTAGCAAAATCTTGTTGGAAGCTTGTGTGCCTAAAGTTAGAGTCTTGTGATAAAGTCACTGAGAAGAGTCTCAATCAGCTTGGATCATGTTGTTTGGGACTTGAGGAGATTGATCTGACTGATTGCTCTGGTGTAGATGACAAAGGTAAGCTTTCAAAGTTTATCCTTTACGTATTGTCATATTAACCATGGTTAATCTGCCTTTATTTCTTAGTGCTTATACAAAAGGTAGTTAATATACATGCGGACCCTGAATCTGTTTCATTATCTTTTGCATGCATTAGTAATATACTTGTTCAAATACATTGTCACACTGTTCCAAATTATTTCAAGTTCTAATTATGTTTGAATTGTTTTTGAGTGTAATTCTCTTCTTATTTGCAGGACTCAAATTTTTGTCTGGATGCTCAGAACTTTTATGCTTAAAATTAGGACTGTGCACAAACATATCAGACAAAGGATTGGCTTATATCGCTTGTAACTGTACAAGAATTAGTGAACTCGATTTATACCGGTAATTTAAGCCCTGGATTCCTTTTATTTATGAATTGAGAGTAGAGAAAATAGTCTAGGTGAGTTCTCATTGATCTATCTATATATATATTTTGGGTTGCAGCTGTACAGGTATAGGAGACGATGGATTAGCTGCGTTAACAAATGGTTGCAAGAAATTGATGAAGCTGAACTTGTCCTACTGCAATGGAGTTACCGACAGGGGGATGCAGTATATTGGCCATCTTAAGGAACTCTCTGACCTAGAGATGCGTGGGCTCATCAACATCACAAGTGTGGGTTTGACAGCAGTTGCAGCTGGGTGTAAGAGACTGGCAGAATTGGATTTAAAACATTGTGAAAAGATTGATGACTCTGGTTTCTGGGCACTTGCCTACTACTCACGGAACATGCGACAGGTATGGCTCCTTTCTTTCAAATTTAAATGCAGTTTTATTCACAGAAAAATAAGGATGGAGACTAGTCCTGACTAACATAACCACCAAGAATGGTGAGACTAAATAATAAGAAACAATGTGTCAGAGAATTGCAGCAAACACTGCATGTGACAATGATATCAAGGATTTTGGGGGGGGGGGGGGGGGGAGGGTTGGGGAGTTGATCGGAATTCGAAACACAAATGGTGTGATAACATCGTAAGGCCTATGATAAATGCATAGCAAGTGTTCCATTATTTTGGTCTTGCATTTTTAAGGTGTTTTTAAGTGAATCTCATTTCCCATTATTTTCAATTGCTTTTATGTTTCTGTTGAAAACAAAACCTAGATATTGAAAGGACAAAGTAAAGATGAAGGGACATCAGAAAGAAATAGACTAATAGAACAGTTAACCTACCAGATCTGATGAGCAACTTTGTGTTAGCTTCCTTTCTGCAAAGTGTTGCAATATATTTTTAACATTTAACTTCTTCAGCAGTGCAGCTCTTGAAAGCCACTGGGGGATCCATGCTTTGATCCAATTGATTACATTCACATCCCACTACAAATTGAGATACTCGCTGCTAAACAACCCCCTTCTGCCTGTATTAAGTCCTTAACCTATATTTTTAAGTGAGAAATGTTTATAGACTACCGTTTCCCAGTGGAGTCTCCTCTCTTGACTTATCCGAACTTCAAAGAATTCAAATGAAATCATGCTCAGTAGCTAGCTTTAAGAATGGAATTCTAGTTTAATATGTTGCAAATTAATGTTGTATAAATTAAAATAATAAAAAGTAAATACTACAAAAGCATTTGCATCAAATAAAGCACCAACTTTCTGTATAAATTGCCTTTTTTAGAGCTGCAAATTAAATAGCATCCTTATAATTGCAATCGATTATGAGGTGACATATGTTTGTAGCATGTTTGCTGAGAACAAAAATAAAAAAAGTGAGAATTTGGAAGTTATTAGTGGTTACTATAAATCAAAGTCACCTGTTTTCTTTTTCCACTTAAACTCTATTGTCAAGATAGTCAGGGTGCTTATCTGTATCTAGATTCATAAAACACATGTCTGCCGATGTATATTGGCAAAATCCCTTGATTTTGGATTTTTGGGGAGGGGTTTTAACTGAACTATATTAATGGTGGCAGATAAATATGAGCTATTGTGCTGTGTCAGATGTGGGGCTGTGCATGGTGATGGGTAATCTAACACGGCTACAAGATGCCAAGCTAGTGCATCTCACTAAAGTCACGGTAAAGGGGTTTGAGCTTGCACTTAGGGCCTGCTCTGTCCGGATCAGAAAGCTCAAGTTAAATTCTCGTCTCAGACTTGTACTTTCTTCAGAGACACTTGAGACACTGCATGCGAGGGGTTGCATGTTTAGGTGGGATTAAGCTTTTCTTTTCTTTTTTTCTATCTCAAGGCATATTTGCAAGTCAGAAACAACCATTGGTCATCGGTTTTCTTGAAGATCATGGAGAAGTTTCAGTGAGTTTCACGAATCAGCTTCCCTGTTCCTCTCTTGAGAAAGGGGTCTTTCCAAAATAATTGATCTTTGACGTTTAAGTGACTAGAATAGACTATAATATAACTGAATAAAATTGTTTTTCTTTTTCTTTTTTCCACTTCTTTCACTTTTTTTAGGATCCCCTGCTCGATTGGATATTTCTTGTTTCTTTCTTTCCATGGTAGTATAGCTTGCCAAATGGCCAATTTGTAGCATATTTGTTTAGAAATGAGGTGAGATGCAAAACTTGTATATAAATATATATATATATATATATATATATATATATATATATTTCATATTCCCTGCTAGCTAAGTGCTCTCTGTGATGCTTTATATACCATAACAATGTGAATGAGGTCCTGGGCTTTAAGACTTTAGTGCTCGACTATGATTCTGGGAAAGGTAATCTTAGCAAGGATCACTTCATTGTGCAATACGCAGCAGGCGAAAGGGAATACCGGTTATAGAAGCATTCTTTTTTTTCTTTTTCTTTTTTATTTGAAAGCTATAGAAGCATTCTACTCAGCCATAGGACGGAATATTTAGGCCATGCCCTCGAAAGAAAGCATAAGAGGTTGAACTTTGTCTTGGGAAAAAGCATAAAAGAAGGTACAGCTTTAGAACTCAAAAGATAAACATTTCTTTGAAAGCAAACAATCCTTCATGCCTTCGTTTATAAATAATATATATGTTCTTTTGAATGAAAAAAGAACCATAAACATCCTCCTTTCTCCTCCCTTATCATAGCCAAAGTAACAGCATGGCCTTAGCCCATTTTCTTATAATTCTCGTCCTTTTGCCTCACCTTGAAGCTCTCTCCCATGGACCCTCCTCAAAAGAACCAGACCAAACCGTGCAAACCCTGATGATACAAGCTTGCACCAACGTTGACAATCATTCTTCATGCCTCACAAATTTGCAGGCCGAGCTGGAAACAGTAGGCTCTGAAAATCCTACTAATTCGATCCTGAGTGCTGCCCTTAGGAATACACTCAATGAAGCGAGGTTAGCCATCCAAAAGATGACTAGGTTCACTGCTTTGTCTTTCAGTTACCGTGAACAAATAGCAATCGAGGATTGCAAAGAACTTCTCGATTTTTCGGTCTCCGAATTGGCATGGTCTTTATCTGAGATGAAGAACATTCGAGCGGGATTAAAGAGCGATCATTATGAAGGAAATCTAAAAGCTTGGCTGAGTGCTGCACTGAGCAACCAGGACACCTGCATCGAAGGCTTTGAAGGCACAGACAGACACCTCGAACGTTTCATAAGCGGAAGCTTGCAACAAGTGACGCAGCTTATTGGCAATGTTTTGGCTTTGTACACTCAACTACATAGCTTACCATTCAAACCACCTAGAAATAACACGACCAAGAAAAGTTCGGGTTTCCCGAATTGGATGACAGAAGGAGATCAAGAACTTCTCAAGTCTCACCCACATGCCATGCATTTTGATGCCATTGTCTCATTGGACGGAACTGGTCATTATCGTACAATTGGAGAAGCCATCAACACAGCTCCAAGCTATAGTAATAGGAGGTTTTTAATATACGTGAAGAAGGGAGTTTATAGGGAGAACATAGATATGAAGAAGAAGAAAACCAATATTATGTTTGTCGGGGATGGGATTGGACAGACAATTGTGACAGGCAATCGGCATTTCATGCAAGGATGGACAACATTTCGAACTGCCACTGTTGGTACGTACCTAGCTCTAATGCCTTTTTATTTGTTATTCTTTTCATGTATTGGCCTAATATGGCACATAAAACACAAAAACTTCATGTTCCAAAAGCTTTTCTTTCCTGGCATGCAAAATGATTGATTGTACTTAATTTGTTCGTGGTTTTATATGCTTGTAGCCGTCTCCGGGAAGGGATTTATTGCCAGGGACATGACATTCCAAAACACAGCTGGACCGGAAAACCATCAAGCTGTTGCACTCCGTGTCGACTCCGACCAATCTGCCTTCTACCGCTGCAGCGTGGAAGGTTACCAAGACACCCTCTATGCTCACTCTCTCCGCCAATTCTACCGTGAATGCAGCATCTATGGGACCATAGACTTCATTTTTGGCAATGGGGCAGCCGTCCTCCAAAATTGCAAAATATTCACTAGAGTACCCCTACCACTACAAAAGGTCACAATCACGGCCCAAGGCAGGAAGAACCCACATCAGAGCACTGGGTTTTCAATCCAAGATAGCTCTATTTTTGCTACCCAACCAACTTATCTAGGGCGGCCATGGAAGCAATATTCTAGGACTGTTTACATGAACACTTATATGGGCGGTCTAGTCCAGCCAAGGGGGTGGCTCGAGTGGTATGGGAACTTTGCCCTGGACACTCTGTGGTACGGTGAGTACAAGAACTATGGGCCTGGGGCATCGCTTTCCGGGCGGATCAAATGGCCGGGTTATCACGTTATTCGGGATGCTGCCACAGCTAGTTACTTTACTGCCGGGAGGTTCATCGACGGGCGATCATGGCTGCCGGCTACAGGCGTTAGGTTCACAGCGGGTTTGAGCAATTAAGTCATTGTAAATGTTGTTAGTCCTTTTATCATATGTGTTAATTATTTTCACAATTAAGTCATTGTAAATGTTGTTAGTCCTTTTGTCATATGTGTTAACTATTTCCATGGTTTTGTAATGGAAAAGAATAACAAAAGAATTAAGGTACTGATTATTAGATTAATGCACAGATCATTATGTCTACGGCCATTTGCTCAAATCACAACACATAATTAACAACATTAATGTCGCTTTCTGAATGCTAATTTGGAATTAAGTATAGAAATTAATCTAGCCCAAGCCAACCTTATCGATCTGATCTGAGCATCTGATTGATTTGATCCATCCTACTTGAAACAAGCCCAATATACGGTCAGACCAAATTAATTAATACGATCATATCATTAATTGGAAGGATATCCATTTAAGAACCAAAAAAGGGTGGCTGTATATAAATGCAATAAAGATTTCGTGGTCATGGAGTCTGACTTTTTGGTATTCATATTTTCGTTTACGTACGTTCTTGATAATTAACAGCGTGAACCATTAGTTTGGCCAGGTCAAGACCACAATGAACAACTGCTAGGCTCTTATCTATTCGGGTCAGGAGGTGTTGGTATAATTTGAGAGTAATATTATATATAGTCGTAAAATGTGTAAGTGTTGTGTAATTATTTTGAAAAAGAGATGAATTCATTATTAAAAAATTAATTTTTTTCATATGAATCTTATATTTATTTATCTTTTTCAAAAAGATTACGCGATGCTTGCATATTTTACGATTGCAAATATTATATCTCATAGCGACATGCATGGTTTTTTTTTTTTAATTAGTTTATTTATAGCCAGAAGTTACTGGACTTTAAATAAAGAAAAAAAAAAGATGCTTGCCATAAAAAATAAAGTAGGGCCCATCCTGCACTTGATTGTGTTATTGTTTTTAATTCAATAAAGGGAAAAAAAAACATATATTATGTAAATTATAAACCCAATGACTAGGCCATGATCTTATTAATTTGCATTGCTAACTGCATGCTATATTCCTGATCATGTACATACATAATTAATCAACCATATATATATATGTATGTATGTATGTATGTGTGTATGTTGCTTGTATAGTGCTGAGATTGGCAAGCTGTGTGGTTATAATTTGGTACGTACCTGCCGGTTGGTGTACTGCACGTACATAAATATTATAAAGACATTAATTACCTCTTAAGAAATGGCCGTGCAAAGCTGCTTTTATTACCGACAATTATATGCCTTTACCATCGATCGAGCTTTGTTATTGGTACGTAGTATTAGTAAGCTCGATGATGATTCTGATTCCTTTTAAATATTACAAGTTATGCTGCGATCATGACATTCCCGCAAGGACTGCATATTATAATATCCTTGGAATTATGAACTACTCAACAATTCGAAAGTCACCACTTGTAAGGAAGCATCAAGAACTAGACAAAAGTTTAAGATCAGAACTATGCCAAATCAAATTTGATGTCCCGATTAATATAAATAAGAACACAAATTAATCCTTCACATCATGATGTGCTATTCTCCACAAATACTTAGATGACAACGGCTTTCAAGCTATCCACATTATGCACCGTTTTTCTCCTGCGCATGCTTTTCTTCTCCTACTGATCTCCATCTCTCCCAAGTTCCTCTACCATCCAAGATACCATTTGCAACTCCCCACCCTACCCATCTTTCTGCAAATCCAATTTACCACCCAATGAATCCGGAACCATATAACAGGATTATCATGGAGACAGATCTTAAAGTATCGGAAAAAAAAGTACATGAAGAGATCTTTGTAATAAAGAGCTAGTATGTGAATTTTTTTTAATCCCAAATATGTTTTATTTTCCATAAATCATATATATATATATATATATATGTATGTGTGTTTATGTGTGCGCGCGCGCACGCACTCATCGATTCATCAAGTACACCAAATTTTTTTAAATTATTATGTTATATATATGTTTAAATTAGTTTTGAATATCATAATATGACCCTCATTATATGGATCATTTTCTTTGCCTTTTTATTTTGAAAGCTTAAGTTGAACGAATATCGACAAGTCAAAAAATTTTAATCATAAACATCGTTAAGATTAATTAGGTTTCAAAATAAAAATAAATTGAATGAACTTTTTCAATTTTTGATATTGTTGAGACAAGGTTTCAAAACAAAATAAATGACGATTTTCTTATAAATTATTTACTAGTCTATATTGAGAATGAATTATGTGATAATTAATAACCCTTATTTGTTAGAAGAACATTGAGATCAAGTGGCATGTTATATGTTTTTGTTTTTTATTTTACATTCAAACTTGAAACTTACCATATACTAATTAATGCACGCTTTTAAGTAATTTTTTAATTTTTGTTATATAAAATTTTTATATATCTTTCGGCTCCCTTTACAAAAATCGTGAGTCCCCTATCTTGATTGTGCAAATTAAAAAAGAGGTGATGGTTGTTGAAATAAATGTTTGAAATAAGATATTTAGATAATAGGTCCTTGTGTGTATATATATATATATATATATATATATACCCGTTAAAAGTTGATATAATTATTTATCACAATAATCTTGTGGATGCGAAGAAAAGCAGCTTATAGCCTTGCTCGATTGCCTAAATCGAGAGAAAGGTGAAAAGTTAATGGAATATAGCAAAAAGCCAATTACAAGGCTCCTCCATGTAATTACTTCTAGATATGACCATTCATTTTTTAGAAGAAAAACAGTATAGAAACCATCCGACTTCCCTTTGACTCTGCCCTTTCCCTCCAAGCCTCATGTTTTTGCGACACTATTAACCAACTTTTAAACAAAAAGGGTTTGTTTCTTCTCCATTATAAGTCATCCCTCGAAAGAATTCCCAAGAACTACACTCCGAAGTGGGTTTGGGAAGGCCACCAGCTAGCTTTGCATGAGATCCTTCCCTTGATGCATTTTTTAGCAGCTCTTCAATATTGAAGTTTGCAAAAAATTACAGAAAGTTTAAAAAAACTAAAATTCTAAATTTGTTTATTTGTTCTAGTTTTTTCCACTTCTTTGTGTTTATTTCTGAAGAGCTGCAATATTCAAAATGCCACAAGAGTATGATCATGGAAGGACCAGGAGAATTACCATTATCAGTTTGTGTTCCATACTGCTGGTGTCCATGGTTGTTGCTGTGACTGTTGGTGTTAACCTAAATCGTCTTGAATCCAGCGACCCTAAAAATGGCAACAAGTTTCATGAAGTATCCGACACCATGAAAGCTGTCGAATCCATCTGCCAGCCCACTGATTACAAACAAGATTGCGTCAAGGCCCTTTACGCTGATGCAGGACAAACCACAGATCCTAAAGAACTCATTCAGGCTGCATTTAAGGTGGCAATGAAACGTATCAGCGAGGGTGCCAAGAAATCCACTGTCTTGCATGAGCTGGAGAAGGACCCTAGAGCCAAGCAGGCCCTTAATAATTGCAAAGAGCTCTTGGACTCCGCCATTGCTGAGCTTAAGCACTCTTTTGCAGAAGTGGGAGAGTTTGATCTCTCCCAAGTAGAAAAAGTGCTTATTGATTTGAAGATTTGGCTCAGCGCTGTCATTACATACCAAGAAACTTGCTTGGATGGCTTTCAGAACACGACCAGCCACGCTGGGCAGAAAATGAAGGAGGCTTTGAAGAGTGCCATGAGGCTCAGCAGCAATGGCCTTGCCATTGTCTCTGATATATCTAGTGTGCTCACAGGGTTGGAGATACCAGGCCTGCGTGGACACCGTCGTCTTCTTCAAGACCTCCCCGTTATTGGTCATCATGACGATTCCGACGCCGAGAAGTGGATCAACAGTCCCGGAGTTCGGAGACTTCTCGAGGCACATCCAGCCAACAACATTAGGCACGACCTTGTTGTGGCTAAGGATGGGAGTGGAGATTTCAAGACCATCAATGAGGCATTGTTTCACGTCCCCAAGAATGGAAACAAGACCTTTGTTCTCTACATCAAGGAAGGAGTTTATCATGAGTACGTCCAGATCAACAAGTCCATGACCCATTTGATGATGCTTGGTGATGGAGCTCAAAAGACAAAGATCACCGGAAACAAGAACTTCGTCGATGGCACGCCCACCTTCAAAACCTCAACAGTTGGTACGTACGAAATCCTAACCTCGACAATCCATATCTCTATACATGCCAATAGTTTGAGCTGGTAAAAGAAGCAGTTTTCTATGTATGTTTTTCTTGATCAGACTAACAATTTTGAATCATGCATGCAGCTGTTTCCGGGGATAACTTCATTGCCATGAATATTGGGTTCGAGAACACTGCTGGCCCTGAGAAACATCAGGCTGTGGCATTAAGAGTCCAAGCCGATATGTCCATCTTCTACAACTGCTCCATGGATGGATACCAAGACACGCTTTACGCGCACACCAAACGCCAATTCTACCGCGACTGCACCGTCTCTGGCACAATCGACTTCGTCTTCGGCGATGCTGCTGCAGTCTTCCAAAACTGTACCTTCGTTGTCCGCAAGCCATTGGAAAACCAGCAATGCATTGTGACAGCACAGGGCAGGAAAGAGAGGCGCCAGCCAACAGCACTGATCCTCCAAGACTGCACCATCGTCGCGGATCCCGCATTCTACCCTGTGAGATTCGATCGCGGGGCGTATCTCGGGAGGCCTTGGAAGGAGTTCTCGAGGACCATCATCATGGAATCCTACATGGACGACTTGATCCAACCTCAAGGTTGGCTGCCTTGGATGGGCGATTTCGCCCTCAGGACATGCTTCTACGCCGAATTCAACAACCGAGGCCCCGGTGCAAGCTTGAAAGATCGTGTAAAATGGCGAGGAATCAAGAACATCACGCGCGCACATGCACTAGACTTTTCTCCGGGAAGGTTCGTCTGGGGCGATACGTGGATTAAGCCCATCGGATTGCCTTACACCTCGGGCTTCACCACCAGCGAGACACAAATCATAGGAAAACCTTGAAATATTTGTTCTGATTTCTAGAATGCTTTTTCTGCTTTTTCTTTTTTCGATCCCGGCCTTCTGCATGCATGTCCAGTTTCAAATTAAGCCGTCCAACATTGGATTGTAACTATACTTAATTTGAATGATCGACGATTAACATATAAATAATCCAACCAATAGATCAGTACTATTTAGAAATTGTAAGTATATATATCGATCGATCCAGTTTATGTAACCATCATCATGTACAAATTATAATTTTTTTTTTTTTATGGTAACATACTCATGTCATTAATGAACTGAAGTTTACAATTTTGACTTATCAATACATAAAAAATTTAGACTATAAACCAAACTATGCATCAGCTCTGAGGCTTCCTCACATACAAATTCTTTTGTGGCAGACATTGTCTTAACTTCTCAACAAACACTCTCCTAACAGAGAAAATACTCTATAAAACAGAACTTAAAGACCCCCTCTGTCCTCCAGGGAGGAAGAGTATAGGACACTACTATAGACATCAAATCCAATAGCCTATTTCTATTTTATTAATAACTAAAATAACAACAAAAATAACTACAAACAAAACACATTAACAACTACAAAACCACAAGCACCGGCGTGAACCCAGACGTCAAACCCACCACAAGTATCGGCATCTCGAGCCCCGACAGCACAAGCACTCAGCTCATGCACGGACAAACAGTCTCCCATTGACCAACAAAATAGAGGGAAGAAGAAAAAAGAAATAGATTAATGCTTATAGTACTGCATGTGAATAATGCATTCACAATTAGCAAAAATGATATTTCAAGAGAAATGCATGCTTTAGTCACAAATAGATCTCATAAAATAAATTCATAAACTGACGTAACTTAATGTAATACGTTAGATTATAAATTTATTCTTATTATATATAAAGCAAATATAATCGTGTATCATATGAAATCGTATTAATTTGTAAATTTAATTTTATATAATCTCTTTATAACTGTAACACTCTTTTTATTTCAAATGATAATCAGTTTGTGTTACTTAGAATGATGCATCATCGTTTTTGCCGTATATATGGTCAATAAGTAAGCTTCAGTACTGCTGATTAGAAGCTAGCATATATATCTTAAGGCTCATTAATATTGTGCTAATTAGATGGGACATTAATTAATGTAACTATTTTATACTTTCATTCATGTATAACTGGATTACAATGTGTTGGAATGGTAGTTTGATTTTCTGTTAAAAATGTTATTCTAGAGATTTGGTTTGGCCGTGGCTTGACTATGGCTCGATCTTGACTCGAGCAAACTTCAAACAGATTGTTCACTTGACATCCACTCGAGTAAATGTTCAGAAAACTTAATTCATATGCCGTTTTATATATAATATATAAACATATTCTTGTATAGAGAAAAAGTATGAGTTGGGACTAGAAAGAAAGCGAATTCCTTTTATGAGATTTTGAGAGCTCATTGGGTGTACTAGGGCTTTTGGAATTGAGGAGTGATTTATGATTTCTCTCTTGTACTCCATCTTTGTGATAATAAATCCCTTGAGATCGACTCCGCCAGTGAATGTAGGCTATTGCTTAAGATAAACCACTTAAATCTTGATGTTCTTTGTGTGGTTTTCAAATTTTTGTTATTTGATTCCACTAATGTATTTCAAAATTGTCTCTAAATATTCAGTAATCCTAACAAACTGGTATCAGAGCGCTAGACTCTATGGAAGATCTTGAGATATGGTTATGGCAAAATTCGAAATAGAGAAATTTGATGGTCAAAATAGTTTTAGTCTATGGTGCATCAAGATGGGGGCTTTGCTATGACAACAAGGCTTGTCAGAAGTTTTAAAAGAGAAGATGTCAAATAAGCCTTCTACATCAACAAAGGAAGATGAAGAGAAAGTACATAATTCTATTTTGTTGTCTCTCTCTAATAGAGTATTGCAAAAGGTCGTTGATGAAGATACCACTACCGATCTTTGGAAGAAACTTGAGAGTTTGTACATGAAGAAGTTGCTCACCAATCATTTGTATTTGAAGCAATGATTATACACTCTCAAGATGAGGGAAGACACTTCTATTTTCGACCATCTAGATGAATTTAATAAAATCATTATGGATCTGAGGAATATTGATATTAAGCTTAATGATGAAGATCAAGCCTTAATTGTGTTGTGTTCGTTGCCGGTTTCATTTGATAGTTTTGTGAACTCGATGCTATATGGTAGAGATACCATCTCCTTGGTAGATGTAAAATCTGCTTTGAATTCTAAAGAGTTGAAAACAAAATTGGATGTTCAAGGCACGGATAATCAAGCAGATGACTTGTTTGTGAATGTTCTACTGGTGGTAGATCCAGAGAAAGAAGTTTAGAAAATAGTAGGGGTAATTCCAATGGCAGCTCAAAATTTAATAAGAAAAATGTTAAATGCCATTACTGTTATATGTTTGGTCATTACAAGAATGAGTGTCCCAGATTGAAGAACAAGGAAGAAGGTACAAGTTCCTCCAATGTTGTTAATGTTGAAGAACAGTCTAACAGCTCTAATGTTATCCTAGCAGTCAGCGACTCTAGCGGTTGTTTTGGTGACAAGTGGGTTATGGACTCAACTTACACGTTCCATACGTGTCCTAAAAAAGATTAGTTCATTACCTATGAATCAATCAATGGGTGATTCCATTTTGGTTGGGAATGATATGGCCTGTGAGATTGTTGAGATTGGTTTAATCAAGATTAAGATGTATAATGGAATTGTTAGAACTTAGTCTAACATTCGGCATATTCCATCTTTGAAGAATATCTTATATCTTTAGGCACTCTTGACTATTTTTAGATGATCCTAATTCTGACAACACTCGGATGTGAGTGAGAAGGGTATGATTATCTTGAGTAAGCAAGTTTACTAACTTTGGGGTATCTTTTGTTATCCATCTAGAGGTGGCATTCAATATTTACTCATGTTGACCATTTGAGAAAAAAGTTTGGGTTTATTTTTTTGAAGTTTTTGGAGTGACACATTTGATACTCTTCAAACATTGAAAGGCTTTGATTGAGAATTTGACAGTAAAGAAGGTAAAGCTACTTTATACTGACATTTGGGATGAAATTTTGGTATTGTCAAGTACCGTACACTTGGATCACTCCACAACAAAATGAAATAGCTGGGCGGATGTATGCTTTCGAAATGCCAGCTTGTCTAAAAGTTGGGTGAAATTGTCAACACAACTTGTTAATTGGGTGAACCTTTCTCCTTACACAACTTTTGAGTTGTTGTTTCCACAGGAGATGAGAACAGGGTTATGGTAGAAGGTAGAGTTGCTGGGAGAGCTTCACAAAAGAAGTGCATGTGGCACTCTAGATCATGCTATTGGAAATGAGCATGTTCTAATTTTGGCATTGGCGCACAATGAAAGCAAGTCTACAGTTTCGTCTCGTAGATAGAGGAGGCCACTTTCAGAATACGCTAATGCAGACTTTGTGGTGCACTTACTTTGGTAGAGAATATTTGTTATTAGCCTTCCACGCACATGTATTCAGAAGTCGTTATTCAAGTAAGCAGTCTATATAACAGTGTGTTGCTTTTGTATGAAGAGGTTGAATCTTCTCATTAGGACCAAACTTGTACTTTGGTTAAATTGTCTATGGAGATGAAGATTTTTAAATGGAAATGGATTTTTCAAGAGATAAGCGTTGTGCGTCCCATTTGGGATTTGTGGAGGAGTGATCTTTGGTGGACATCTTTGATGTCTTTGTTGTCAAATGGTGAAAGTCTACTTTGGTGGAATTCATTTTGTTTAGGCTTGACGAAATTCAAACCATGGTAGAGATTTGTTGGAATTGTAGCTTGATTTTCTGTTGAAAATGTATTCCAGAGACTTGGTTTGACTGTGACTCAACTGTAGTTCGACCTTGGCTAGCTCGAGTAAACTTCAAACATATTGTTTACTCGGCATCCACTCGACAGTCCTCTCAAGTGCATATTCAAAAAACCAAGTTCCTGCACCATTTTATATAAAAACATATTTTTGTAAACGGAAAAAGTGTGAGTTGCGACCAGAAAGGGAGAGAACTCATTTTGTGAGATCTTAAGAGCTCATTGGGTGTATTGGAGTTTTGAGATTGAAGACTAATTTGTGATTTCTTTGTTGTACACATCTTTGTGATAGTGAGTTTCTTGAGATCGGGGAACATGGTACATATATATAGGTATATAAGAAAATAGAAAAAAATTAATGATCAATGAAGAGATCAAAAGGATAGAAAATGCGAAGCAACTCTATTGCCTTCATCATCTAAGTATTGGCATTAGTTTCATCAAAGTCATTTCTAAAATTTAGCTAAAAGTACATGTTTTCCAAGAATAAAAAATGATTCAAGCCATAAATCCACACAGGATTAGTCAAAATAATAATATAATATTAATTTTTTTAATTATAATTTTTTTAAATTTTTTTTCATATTTTGCAACTATACTAACCATATGTTAATTAATAATTTAATTTTTACTTAAATTACTATTTTCCAACTAATTATTTTCCACAACCTAATTATTCAACAAACACATTTTGATAACTCTTCTTCTACCCAACAATCACATAAAAAATTTATGTGAAAGGGAGTTGTTTGTCTGTGACTGTTTGACATTAACGAGGCCCATCATTATCTTTGCGCGGGAAGAAAGCGAAGAAGCGTAATGACAAAGACTTCCCTTTATAAAGAGTTTTGATATATCATAGGATTTTTGTACCCGAAACATCTAGCTTTTCGCTTTCCTCCCTCCCTTCCTTTCTTTCTTTCTTTCGTTTCCTTTCTTTCAGTGTTTCATCTCCCTCTCTCTTTCAATTGCTATCTGCAAATTCTTTTGCCATGACAATTAGTATTTTCGATCACAAACTACCCTTCGACACCCATAACCTCTACGATGTGTCCTACTCTAACCAAATCCAAACCCTTCTTACTCACTCCCCTTCCTTGGTCGACTCCTAGATTTTCGATATCTACTGTATCCATCGCCAACGCCTTCACCGTCTCATCATTGAACTTGACCTTGAGTGGCACCCCAGCTTCAATCGCCACGTCCATAACCTTGTTACCACTCTGCAATCATAATTGTTCCTCAGCCAAGAGAGAAGACTTTGAGGACCTTAGGACAACAAGAGATGAAATGAAAAAAAAAAATGAGAAGGGGAGAGAGGGAGTGTTTGGCGAGGAAAGAGAGAAAGAGGGAGAAAGATAAGGGAGGAAGAAAATCGACATGATGAATAAAATGGGGTGTTCGGCAAGGGAGAAAGGGAGAGAAAATGAAAGGGGGTGTTTAGGGGAACTGAAAAATGTGAGAAACGTTATGAGCAATTGGGTCTGATATTTTGGAATAAAATATCACTTTTAAAGATGAATAGTACATCCTCAAATATGAAGAAAGACTTAGAAATATTGTAGCTCCTATTTGAAGTTCCCACTATTTGACTACTCCAATATAAATCATTTTATCTATATTCTTTCAAATTTTGAAGATATATTGACAGTTGGCTAATCCAATGGAGTGTTAGAATAAAAAAAAAAATCCAATGGAATGTTCTAACATCTCTATAAACTCAGTCTGTGTAATAAATTCAGGTCCTGATCTATTGTTGTTTTGGCCAAAATATTATTTTAAAATATCATATTATCATCGTAATACAACATCTAAGACTTTTTTTTAACCATTAAAATCGTCTAAAAAATATTAAAAATTATTAAATAAAACTTTCCGACAAATTTTAATAGCCATCAAGTGGTCGCAAATCATCATGTCTCGCCATAAAATCAGTTGTTACATTAGTTGGCATGAAATGAGTTACAAAATAATTGTGTGTGCATCATTATTATTTCCACTATGTTTGTCCTTTTAGTGAGATTCAAGAATATTAGCTGAGTGAACAATAGACTAAAATATATATGTTTCTTACATGCTCAAAAAATAGGCATTAATTATAAATGAGTTTGACACCAATTTTCAAATGTCAAAAGATTTGTCTATTGTTAAATTATTAATCATCAAAATCTTTTCTATAAGAAAAAGAAAAACATTTTTGCTATTTTCCTTTTTAACATGAAAAATTCTATTCATCATTCCTCACACCACACATCATACATAATTTTCTTATTTTTTATTTATTTTTTTTCTCTTACTAAATATGTGGTGTATGGATGATGAGTAGAAGAAATCAATTAGTTTATGAAGAATAAAACAAAAACAAAATTAAAAAAATTAAAAATTAAAAATTAAAAATAAGTAGTGTATAAGATGATAAGTAACAAAACTCTTTTAACATTGCTATTATTTTTACTAAAAGAAATGTTCTTCAAATTAAATTTTATCATTTTAATATATTATATCTTAAATATTTTTTTATTTAAATATTTGAATAATTATAAATGGATTAAGGTCCCCTCAAGCTAATGTCTTTAGTAGCATAGAAATAAATACTTAAAGGAGTCATATATCATTTAGCTATTTAATGTCATCTGAAACACTTTATATTTGCCGTAGGCCTCACTTAATGGATCTTTCTTTTGAATATATAGTTATTAGGTATTCTCATAATAAATGGTACTATCATTCTATTGTGATAATTTCATCCTATTATATAATATCATGTCAATCAAAATTAATATTTATATAAATAACTTTAATTACATAATATATTATAATAGAGAGAGAACATCACATCATTCATATTTCACAAGCAATACCAAATACAAGCTTTGAATGTATTAATCTTGTACAATTATTTTAAAAAATTGTGGGTTCACCACCAAGAGGCAAGAAGTCACTTAATTATGATGGAACTTTTTGTTTTTTAAAGAATCTACAAGAAATTTATATGTCCTAAAGCTACACAAATCATTTTTGTTTCGAAGCACTTAAAATTTTTTTTCTCTTCCTCGACAAAAATTTTAGGAGATCTGTTTATGTTAAAAATGAAAAATTCTATACATCATATCATCATCTCAATTTTATTTTATCATATAAGATATGATATATTTATCACTATTAGATGATCATCTATTGGATGATCTTATCCGATAGTAATAAATGTGTAATATCTTACATAGTGAGATAAAAATAAGATGGATTTGTGATGTATACATTACTAGTTAAAAATATCTAACATACAGTCCGTCATGTGTGACACTTGACACTTAGAATTATCAAAATTTCTCATAATTTTATTTTCAAGTATCACTTAAATACAAAAAACTTTTAAAATTTAAACTTTTTCATTTAATCATTACCTAATCATTATTCAAATACAAAAACTAATACAACTTTTATAAATTTCAAAACAAAACTTAAAAATTAATACAACTTTTAAAAACTTTAAAATAAAATTATATTAAAATAAATTTTTAATATTTTTTTTTAAACCCAATAAAATCACGTGGATATATAATTTTTTTATACTCTTCACACAAATTAGTTCAATACTCTCCGTTAAATAAAATTAGAGTAATATTTCATACAATTGTAAAATATGTAAATACTATATAATTATTTTAAAAAAGAATAGAATTTATTATTAAAAAATTTAATTTTTTTAATATAAATTTTATATTTATTTATTTATTTAAAAAAATTACGTGAGAATTACACGGTAAATATCATTTCTCGTGAAATTATACTCGGAGAGTCGGAAGTTTCAAACAAATCCCTAACGCGTCGGAACTTAGGACCCCACTCTCTGCCGTCTTCATGTGCCAATTGGCTGCTTCATCCTCTTCTTCCTCCTCGTAGTCAGGGTCCGATTCCACGTTATCTTCTTCTCACCGTCGCCTTCGCCGTCACCACCGTATCCACATAGACCATCACCACTCCGATGTCTCCAGGTCCCATATATAGTTATAATTCTAGTTAGGGTTTTCCCAGTTCGAATTTTTAGCTTTGTAAATCTTTGTTGGCTTTGTAATTACTATATTTATGCATTTCTCTTATTTTTTAGGTTTTAGATTATAATTTTTCTATCTCAATTCTCGACTAAAGCGATTGAGTTTCTTGCTCTAATTTTAATTTTTTTGGTGTCAATGTTTATGATTTTGTAATTTATATAATTAGTACGATTTGTTTGGATTAATTAACCGTTTGGTTCTTGAGAAAGATCATGAAAGAGAAATAAAATTATATCTTTTGGCTTTTATGGCTTGCTTTTAGAGGACTATTTCTTCAAGTTTTTTTTAGATGGTTAATTTTCATTGTGGATTACGAAAGTAACAGTTTACGCGGTCTTAGTGCCAGCTGTTTCTTTGATGATTATCGGTGTAGACTCTTGACAATAAGACCTTAGTAATTTCAAAAAACATCAGTAGTTTTTGTTAATTAGCTTTCCAGGCATTTTCCATTCTTTTTTAAAAATAATAGAAAGATGATCACCTTTCCTGATGTCTATCTATTGCTGAGTTCTTGTAGAAGTGACAGTTCTTCTCACAGTGAGCATGAAGCGTCTAATCATTCAAAGAGGCACAAGAAGAATGACAGGCCAAAGAAGGTGGTAGTTTAATTCCTTTCGTACTTCCCTGTTTGCTTGCTCTGCTTGTCTTCTTTTCCCCTTCCTTTTCCCCTTCATGTCTAGAACAAGGAAAAGGAACGAAACTAGAGTAAATACCATAAACAGCATAGCCAAAAACTTAAAGTGGTAGGCCACTACACTCTCTATAGCTTAATAGGATCTACAAGATTGTTTTTATGCTAGTGATGAACTTTTATGGCGCAAAAGCATATATTTATAGCCCAATAAAATAGCAAACACATTGAGTGGAAGGATGGTGGCCACTCTTCTTTGATGAAAGAGATATAGCATTGCCTGGTATTTTGAGTGTAGAACAGCTCCATGATATGTGTATATATGAAGTGTGTGTGTGTGCGTGCGCGCGCACCGGTGGTTATTAATTCATATATACTGCAGTCCTAATTTGTTATTATTGCTTCAACATCAGGAGTCTATGCATGTATATAAAACAAACGGAAGAAAATAGTGCAAAGTCAGGTTTCTAGAATGTAATTAGGTGCTTCTTTTGTATACTTCCTGTGTACATGGGCTTCATATAGTTTCATTAAATTAAATTTCTTACTTATCAAAAATAAATAAAAATAGTGCAAAGTCATTTGAAGCTATAATAAATATTATTTAAGTCCATTGGATTCAGTCAATTTCCCAAGCTAGCTCAGAGGTCATTACTCGATTTCCAGAGATTACAAACCAGTATCAGACTATTTCTATCTGCTATGTTTTTAAACTGCAACCGAATCTTTAACTTTAAAGCTGCAAAGATTTGCTGTAAATTTTCTAATGGAGTCAATGGCCCTCCACTTGGCCCACCAGCTAGGCCAATAATCCAAGGCATGCTAGGAAATTTTCTTCACCCACTCTCTCACTCTGCTCTCTCTCTAGTTTATCTTTATGAATTAAGTACTCAGCTATGGCAAATAGTTTTGAGCTCTGTAAGGCATCTAAACAAAGTTTTGAACTCCGTTCCGGTTGAAGCACCGGAATAGAATATTTTGGTACCAGTACGTATGCTTGTTATTGATTAATATGTATGTGATTGATTAATAGTAAGTGAAGCTTGCTTGTGATTGAATTACTTTATTTTTTAATTATTGTAGTAAGTAAGCATTATTAAATAAATCACGGGAATGAACAGTACTGTTTTCATTGGTTTTCTTAACCTAGAATTGATTAATGAATAATGATATTTGCTTTTGTTATTTTATCTTGAAAATGCAGTTGAGCCTTATGGAATTTAGTGGTACTATACCTTCGTCAAGTTCTGAATCAAACGCCGATGCAATGCATTTGGATAGCATTGTGCCTCCAATTGGAGCTTGGAAGAATGATGATGGGGATGGCTCAAGTAATGGTCCTAGTGTTGGAGTTGTCGAGTATAATGAGAAGAAAATAAGGTTGGCAGTAGCTAAGATGATAATTGTGGATGAGTTGCTGTTTAGATTTGTAGAAAAACAGGGATTTAAAGATTTAATGGCCATAGTTGAGCCTAGATTTCCAATACCCTCTCGCATTACTGTTATGCGAGATTGTTTGAAGATATACTTTTTAGAAAAGGACAAGTTAAGGGACATATTCATGGCATCCAGTTATAAGATTTGCATCACTATTAATATGTGGACATCAGTGCAAAATCTTAACTATATGTGCATAACAACCCATTTTATTGATAATGATTTGATCTTACATAAAAGAATAATAGATTTTATGAATGTTTCTGATTGTAAAGGAATGACAATAGGAAGAGAGATAGAGTCATCCGTACTTGGGTGGGGTATAAAGAAGATATTTACGATCATAGTTGACAATGCATCTTCTAATACTACGATCATCGATTATTTGAGGAAAAATTCCAAAGTTAGGGATTGTATGGTATTAGACAGCGAGCTTATGCACATATGATGTTGTGCACATATTTTGAATCTCATTGTCCATGATGGATTGAAAGAAATTGATGGATTGATTGTGAAGATTTGAAATGCAGTGAAGTATGTGAAGTCTTCCCTACAAGACTCGATAAGTTCAAGTCATGCGTGGAGAGACAAAATATCTTGGGTGGTGGGCTTCTTTCTCTTGATGTTCCAGTCAGGTGGAACTCAACATATCTAATGTTGAGTGTAGCTCTAAAGTATCATGCGGCGTTTGAAGTGATGCAAGATGAAGACGATCAGTTTGGACCATATTTATGTGAGGTTGGACGAGGAGGGCCACCAACTTTAAAGGATTGGGAAACCATCAAGGTTTTTGTAGGATTTTTGAAGATTTTTTACAATGTCACCTTGCAGATTTCCAGCTCAAATGCAACTTCGAATTTGTTCTTTAAAGAAATAGCTACAATTTATAACCATTTGGAAAATTTTTCTATGAGTGAGGATTTTATGCTAAAAATCATGTCAGAGAGGATGATGTTGAAGTATGGTAAATATTGGGGGGATTTTGAGAAAGTGGACAAAATCTTATTTATTTCGGCTATGCTTGATCCATGCTGCAAGTTGGAAGTTTTGGAGTTTTGGTTTACAAAATTTCTGGGCCCCGAGCGAGCATCCGAACTTGTTACAAAGTTAAGGAAAATGATTGAGCAGATGTATAAGCAATATTCAAAACCCAATGTAGTTTCAAGTAGTTTTGGTGAGACCCAAAGCAACACATCATCTTATGATGATGAGGATGATCTTTTGATTAGGTATCACCAGTATAAAGCATCAAAAGGTGTTGTGGAGTCTTGAAGAATTGATGCCTAACTTTGATATTTTGATGTGGTGGAGGTTAATTCAACCAAATTTTCAATTCTTGCCAATATAGCTCGAGATGTGTTAGCTATTCCCATATCTACTATTGCTCCTGGGTCAGCATTTAACATTGAGGGTCCCGTGTTAGATTCATTTCGTAGCTCATTAGCCCCAATAACAATTGAAGCTCTTATTTGCACACAAAATTGGTTGGAGGCTCCCTCCATTAATTATGACTCTCAAGATGTAATGGAAGATGCTGAAAGCTACAAGTTAGAGGCTGGTAAGATTCCTATTTGAAGAACATTTTTATAGTCCTTTCTAACAATTATATTTTAACATAACTTTTTTTTCCATGTAGAATTTGAAGAATATTTGGAATGAGGATGATTGAAGAATACTTGATTTTTCCTTACTTGGACTTATGGTGATTATGAAGTTTCTTATGGCATTTCAGAAGTTTATTTAGAACTTTATTTGGCTGGCTAACTTATTTAACTTGATAATTTTTTTCAGGTAAATATGGATTTCTGCTTCTTATGATCTTATCCTTTTGGTTCAAAACTAGCTAATCCAAGGGTAAGACCAAATCTCTAAACCGCTTTCTATATGGCCGGATTATTCTACTGATCTTTCCAATCAAAGTTGGTTCCTACGTGCCATTTGTGTCCCTAAGTTGGTGGCAAAGCTTTCTGAATGACTGCAACCTTCCTCCCATCTTTTATTTTTCTATTGCTTCATCTTGTCAGAAACTATTCTGCTCCTTGTTACATACCTTAATTTCTCCAGTCATATGAAAGTAGTAGAGCTAGGTTGCTCTGATTTCTTAGAACCCTACATTATATGTCTGGCCTTTTGTTTTTGGTATTTTCAGGTTGGCTTTTAACTTCAAGATGGTCCAGAGAAGATAATTATTAAAATCGATGCTTGATCTTGTCTGATGTTCCCTTAGCATAAGGCGCTAGTGATTAGGTTGTCTGAACTGACAAATATAATACATGGTATTGGATATGTCAAGTAATGTGATCAATGGTGCATTTAAGCGGTACTAAGTTACTGACTGCTACTTTCAAAAAAAAAAAAAAAAAGTTACTGACTGCTAGAGTTGGAATGCTACAAAACATGTGGGAGATGAGAAAAGGAAAGAAATATTTGAATTTAGTCATAATGGAAGGCATTCGAAGTCAAATTCGTATCTGTGATCAGACAAAATTATCATTTTACATTTTTGTGTTTGACATTCTTGGTGTCATTACATTCCTTATCCATTTAACCTGACCCATAACATTTGATATTTTTTCTTGCAGGATGGTTTTTTTCAAAATATATGCAAACTGGATTATCTCAAAAACTTTTGTCTTGAAAGAGTCTAATATTCTGTGGGTTTTTTGGCGGCAATGGTTCCCTTCTTTTCGTGTTTTTTTTTGTTAGTTTGTATTTGTGTTTGTACAGGATGAATATTATCGATTTTGGTGGTGAGATGGCTACTGAACTCGATGTTCGTTTTGTTTCTAGTTAGGATTTTGCTAATTGTGCTTGTAGTGATAAGAATTATGGCTATTTTTTTCTTTTATCTTTTTTGTAGTTTTTATCCTTTTAATACCTTGGGTTTTGGGCTTTATTGATACTTTATTGTAACCCTCAAGGTATTCAACCAAGGTACTCATTTTGAAACCACAGTATTCATATGCCACGAGTGATGGTTTATTTATAAAATATGGGGTACTATCTTTCTTTTTTAGTAGACATTAATTAATAATAAAAAAAATTATAATATATTTGGATCTACCAATCATAGAACATGCAATTGGAAATAAAAACACAAAATAAATATTTAAATATTTTAGGCAATATATAAATTTTAAACATTTTGACGTCAAACTGGGAAAAAAAAAAAAAGGAAAGAAAACCAAAAGAGAATATAATTTGAGTTGGAAATTTGGCCAAAAAAGTGGATCTGGTTGGAATAATGGCCAAAAACTCAAGGCCCTTTTTGTAATTTTAAGAGGTAAGCCCCTCCCTAGTTCCCACCAGCTTTCTTCTATAAATACGGTTCAGAAAATTAGGGTTTTAGAACTTTCAATGGTTTTCCTCTGGATCTGAGGCTCTGCGCCTACCGTCACTATCGATGATGGCTTTCTCTATTTTCTAATCTTTGGGGTATTTTTTCTGTGTTCAATCTTGCTGTGTCTTAAACTTCGCACATAGTTCTTCTTGGTAATCCGTTTTCCGAGGAAATGGTTTCCAGGATTTTATCTGTGCGTAAAGCAAATCAAAGTCCTTTCTGCTTGAGCTTTCTCCTTTTTCAGTCCATGGAGATGTGCTCCAATGTTATTGGATTACATTTTTCTTTAAAACCCATGATTGGTTCAACCATTTATGGGAAGTGTTTGGTTGCTTGTGTGAGAAATTCTTGGCCTAGGAAAATCAATGTGAATCAATCTAATGGTCTGGTCACTAATATAACACGAACGGAAAGCAAGAACAAAAGGGATATAATTTATTTGCAGTGTGTATTTAGCTTATTTTCGATGAAGCATTTTGTGGAGGGAATTAAGCTTCTGTACGTAAAATTTCGTCTTCAACTTACTTCGTGCTATTCAGGGTTAGTTAAAGACATTATATGGGTCATAAGGAATGAAATCTGCTATTACACGTGAAAGACATGAAACACGGTTCTGGAAGGGAGATTCTTTGAATCGAATGATCGTAGAAAAACGTATTTGGAATCAAAGTAAAACCATTTCATTGTACATGTGTTATCGATACTGCAGATTTCAGACTACAATGACGTTTTACCGGCAGGATCCAAAGCTTTATATGATAAAAATTTAATTTCAAACACGAATGCAAGCTGCGTTCAAAGGATTCGATGGACAATGACAGCATCTGAAGATTTAGCTAGTGGCCGTTCAGTTGATTGGTAAAGGCCAAGGCGATGCTGCAGAGCTGGTTGAATGTCGTGCTTGATTTAGCAATTGGGTAGTTTCTTTTCAGGTCCTTGAAACCTTCCTCACAAGAATCGACTCCGGTCATGGCAGCACTCACCCATATATTAACATCACCATAACTCTTAGATTTCAAGGCCTTGATGGAGTAACTGATTTGTTGAGTTGCACTTTGGAAGTTCTCAGCGCAATCTTTGAGGGCTGCAGATGCATCCTTCAGTTTGCTGATTTGGGTTTCTACTTGCTTAGCACTGGCTACTGCGTACTTCAGGGCAACTCTGGCTAGGACGCGAAGTTCAGTGGTCTTACGGGCCTTGGGGTGATTTAACAAAACTGTTCTGCACAGATCTTTGTACAGAGTGCGATCACAAGCTGTGGTGATCAAATTAAGGTCTTTGTTGTGAGCAAAAATGGTGTATGGGCGGAGAGTGAAAAGCAACCCAAAGAATAGCTTTAAGATAGGCTTCATGTTGTCAAGACAGAAAATTTTTCTCTGTAAAAAACAAAGATATTTTCTGCTGACAAATGGGAGAAAGTAGAAGAATTGGAATGTTGTGATTTACTACCCATTGCGGAAGTACATTATATAAGGAGAAGATTTTTTGAGAAAAGCTCATGACCACACATAAATGTATCTGTTTAAGCGATTTCTTTGGGGTCTTCATTTCTCTTTTTATGGAAAACATGAGTTTGGTTGAACCTGAATTAGGAGTTTCGGCAATCTATTCCAATGTTTCTGTAGTTGTCTGCATTATCTATTCCCATGTTTGTAGCAAGACTTGTTCAACTTTTGTTGTTGAGTTTTGATATGGCTTGAAGTACCATAACAGATTATTAGATCCTGATCTGTAATTTGGCTGGCTCCAATAGGCAACCGGGGAGAGAAAGAAAGAGGGTATGGAGTTTTCTGTCTCTAGATTGTCCATGCAATCCGGGCAAAGGGATCCCAATTCCAGAACAGCAATGCATTACAAGAATAGGTAGTAAAAGATTGATTATTCATCATAATTCATTCCCATAACAACGTTAAACACATGACAGGTAAATGCTCATTGCCAAAACTTTTCCCAAATTAAACTGTCGCACAATTCATAATTCACAGATGAAATTGAAACATGACTCATAACTCATGCTTTACAACTATTTTACGACCAATTTTACAACTAAAAAATACATTCATGTATATTCATTATAAATACGTTTCAATTTTACAAAACTACCCTCTTTCCTATTGAGTTTTACACAGTTTCCCTCAATTTCATATCAAGTTTAAAAATAGCGGTAAAAAGCTGTAACTTGATCATTTTCTATATTTTGAAAAGATTTAATTCACTAAGAGATGTCACAAAGGTATATTAAAAAAAAAAAACTCGCAAATTGATATGATTTGTTTTCGTACATTAGATTGTAATGTTCTTTTTACTATAATATAAATCTAACATATCATATTTAGGTACATCAAATTGTAATGCTCTTTTTACCCTAACATAGATCTAACATATCAATATAGTTTGAGTTTTATTTTCGTAAGATGGTTTTATGAACTCTCACACTTCTCGTAATATTTTACTCTGATTTAGTGCTCGTATAAACCATTTAGTGCTTATTCTATTCACACCACCTGCCCTTAATACCTCTCGTCATAGTCCTCTAAAAGAGAGATACCTTTCGTCCCATTCCAAGTTTCACTGTCCAGTATCCATGAAGCAATCACAAGAGAGAGCGAGGATCAGAGCAAACTTTCTTTGGGGGAAGGGGGGAGGGGGTAACATGGAGGGGATTGAGCACAGGACAAGTTTCAATCACATTAGAACGCATTGCGATAGAGCAGAAAAAAGGAAATGGTTCGTTTCCAGAACATTAATATCTGTGCCTAAATCAAATTCCTTGCTGCTCGAGCTTTCTCACTTTTTACATGGAGCGTTATTGGATAAACTTTTTTTTTTCTCCTAAATGATAGTTACAGTCACAAGTGCGCAAGCGCTGCAGAATTACTTTAAAAAAAGTGAATACATACGGAATTTACATAAAAAATAATTTTTCAATAATAGATCTTATTATTTTTCAAAACAACTGCACGATAATTGCGCACTCCATGACTACATATAACATTATTCGAAATTCTTAACATTAGGAAAATCAAGTGGTTTGTGCAGGCATGGTCGTTCTGTTTCATATTGAACTTTGATTTCAATTTTTTCTTTTTGGAGGTACCGCCCTCCTCCTTTCAAAAAGTCTTTTTCTTTTCGTCTAATTTGTTCTTCTTTTACAAAGAATTTTTGTCTGTAAAGCTGTAGTTGCTTACTGAGCGATCAATGCGAATCAATGGTCTTGCTCTAGGAAGGCAAGAAAAGGAAATGAAAACAAATAGGTCTGTGTTAGTTTCTTTGCAATAATTAAGAGGTTCATTGAAGGTCTGTGTTAATCTTTGTAACCAAAATTTAAAACAATTTCTGGATTCAATTTAATTTCCAGGGAATGGCTTGTGCCAAGACAAACGAAAGCATGACATGGGATATGATCAAAGATGTTTGGAGTCGGGTAAAATCACACAAACCAGAAAATGGTATTGATGCTTTGGAAAACAATGAAAATTTACAAACCAAATAATTAATTTTTATTGCGCAAGGCTAAGCTTTATATGGTAAAGAGCTTGAGAGAAAGATCAGTGCTTCAGTTGATTGTTAAGGCTCAAGGCAATGCTACATAGCGGATCGAATAAGTTTCTCAAATCAGCGAGTGGAGACTGGCGGCCTTGATCCTTGAAACCTTCATCACACGTAAGAGCATCGTTCATGGCGGCCGTGACCCATGTTTCAACATCTTCATACCCTTTAGACTCCAAGGCACTGAGGGAATCATCAAGCTGATCAATTGCATCTTCGTAGTTCTGAAAGCAATCCGACAGACATTGGTGAACAACCTCGTCAGATGTTTCCTCGTCCAGCTTGGTGATGTAGTCACGTATGCTGGTGGCATTGAGTGCTGCCTGTTTTATTGCCACAAGGGCAAGGCCATGAACATCAGCAGCCTCGATGCCCTCGGCGTCCGATTCAAGGTTGGATATGCAAAGATCTTTGTGTAAAGTTTGATCACAAGCTATGGGGATTAAATCTGGTATTTCACTGTGAGCAGCTAGAATTTTGTGTAGGCAGAGAGTAAAAAACAGCAAAAAGAAAAGCTTTGAAATGGGTTTCATGTTCCCACTAGCCAGAAAGAATGCTTCTTTTTTTTTTTTTTACGTTGCAGATAGACGAGGATAATGAATGTGAGTTATGACAGTAGGAAATTAACAGTAGGGAGAATGTTATGGTCTTTCTTAGTAGCTATTGTCAAAGGATATATATATATATAAAGAAGAAAAGAGGTAGATTAGTGCATGACCACATATTAAGAACAGTACTACTGTTTAAGCGGTCTCTTTGGGCTTCCTGTGGACAGTAGGAGTTGGCTTAAATTAGGGGTTTGAACCATCCACTCCCGTGTAAGTGCCAAGACTTTTTCAACTTCAGTTTATCATTAGTTGCAGCTCGATGGAACATTCTTTTTAATTTGCTCTTTTGTACAATATCCACACCACCGTCTTCAAATTATCATATCATTAATTAGAATCATCTATAAGTTTTCATGAGTTTTGGATCAGATCACCTCCCAAGCTGTTCGAAAAACAATTATGAGTTATCCCCTTTTTCTTTTCAAAAGTAAAACATTGCACATTATTGGTACGTGTTTTGGCATTGCAAAACATGCATGGATAAGCGTATTGCAGCATTTTTAAAACATCATCAAGGACCACAATAATATATCTTACTTGAATCAGAATGTCAACAAGGGATCTCCCAATTAAAACCACAAATGTGAAACCCAAATCTGCAAAAAAGATGAAATCTCGAGCTTGAAAAGAGTGCGGACTCTACAAGAGCATCAAGCAATGGCGAGTGAGAACACGGCTATAGCGTCCGAGTGAGATAAGTTTGTGACTTTGATATTGTAGAAATTAGCAGTGGTATATTTTGTCACAGAGGATCTGGGTCGACGGCAGCTTGTAATTGAGGCTTCAAAGAGTTCATTTGGAGTACCAAAGAAGTACCTTCCTTTATCTGTGTCAGAAAATAGTGACTGAAATAATGCGAGATGATCAACGATGAGGTGGCGGCATGTTTGATTGCCCAGATCCAAGCATCATCCCTATTCATCACATGTTGTCCCATTTTATTATTATAATTTTTTAAAAATTTTTACACAAAATTAACTGTTAATTTCAAAACAATAACATACAAATAAACTGTTATTATTGTTACTAAGAAACAATAATAATATTTAAAAATAATATTATAATAATATTTTATTCAACATTTAACTTTTATCTAAAACTATCTTATCTCATCTCACAATCCAAATCTCACCTTAGTTGTGTAAAGTGTTTTTTTTTTAAAGAGGAGGTTTATTATTAAAATATTAATTTTTTATGTAGATCTCATATTTATTTTTTTTTAAAAGAAATACACAGTACTTACGTACTTTATAATTGCAAATATCATTTATCAGAAAGATGAGAGTGGCATAAGTACGTTCTTTTTCAAAATTTAGAGCATCATCTCGTATGTTTTACATGTGATAAATGATTTAGGGCGTTTGGTTACATAGAATATTCTTTCAGTATATTTATGAATAATAGTGAAATAATTTGAATTAAGATATTTTATTAGATTTTAAGAAAGAGTAATACTACATAAAGCTACCGAAAGTTCCTACCAACATGAAAAAAAAAAATTCCAAACATTTTTTTAAACCCCTTAAAACATTTTTTCAAAAAAAAAATATATATAAATTCATTAAAAAAGACTTTCTTAACCATTAAGTAAAAATACAATTGATAGGTTTTGTCCGTGACTTTTATTGATGGAAATATCATTTCCCTTTAGAAAATAAGAAAGAAAAAGTTGAATAAAAATATTATAAAATTAAAAAATATTTTTGGTATTTTGTTTAAGAATTTATGAAAGTTATAATAATTAAGCAATAATTATATGAAAATTTTGAAAATTTGAAATTGAAAATGTTTTATGTTTAAGTGATGTTTAGGAAAAAAAAATCTGAGAATACTTGAGAACAATTATATTATCAAACGAACCCTCACTAAGAGGTTCTATAAAAGTAAACATACAAATTATCGTATTTTGATGTGTTCTATTAGATTGTAAAACTACTTTTATTATAAAAATTAATCTAACGTATCCTATGAAATTGTATTAATTTATAAATTTATTTTTATAGAATCTCTTTGCGACTATAGCTCTTATATTTACATACTATATGGTACAAAATTAAAGGCTGACGTGTTGACATCTTATTGGATGGTACAAAGCTAAATTTAGGATATGCTTGAGAATAAGATGAGATGAGAAATCTATAAATAGTGGTGAAGTAATTTGTAAATAATAGTAAACTCATTTGAGTTATGATAATTTTATGGGATTTTTTTTTAAAAAAGAAAAAAATTAAAAAAATATATTATAAAGTTAAAATATAATTTATTATTATTATATTTGTTTTGAGATTTGTAATGTTTTAAAATATGTATTTATTCTATTAGTTGTTAGTTTATATATACATATAAAAATTTTTATATAATATATAATTAATCCCGAAACGGTACACCGGAATATACTGATACCAAAATATTCCATTCCAGTACTTAAACCGGAATGATCACCGAAACGGAATTCAAAACATTGGTTCGAATATTGCTAGGGTAAAAAGGTAATTGGTGAGCCTTAGCTATGGGGCAGTCGAAACAACAGAAATTTGAATCTCTTTGTATAAAAGGCAAATGGTTGGTATGAGTGATGCGAGACACCAAAGGGAGAGCAACAAGGCCTTAATGCTTAGCTACTTATCTCGTAATGCTAATCCAATATTTCTGGAGTGAAGCTAATTTACTATAGAATAAACAAGCAATTTTTATAAAGAATTTAAACACAGTCTCCTTCAAAATTTAGTTCTGTACAAAATAAAGAGTATCAAGTCTTTATGGTATTATTGGTAATTTTATGGAAAGTCTGAACATGTTTATGATTTATAGGGCTACAATAATTTCTTTCCCACCAAACAAGCATGGTATGACTTAGGTGTAAAAATCGATGGGATCGGTCCGTTTTTAGTGCCAAACCGATGTTACACCGACGTCGTTGGGTGATACTTAGAACTGGACAAAACTAGTCAATTGGGGGGAGAGAAAACCGATAGTCAGTTTTTGAGTTTGTCATCGACGTTTTTATGACGAAGGAGGGAAGCCGCGTCGTCTGCCATGAGTGTGGTAAGAAGAGTTGTAGAGTAGTACTAAGGAAGAAGAAGACGGGAAAGCAGAAGGGAGTGTTTATTAATCCCATTTTGAAACGGTCGTTTCATTAATTTTTTTTTTTTTTATGTTTCCAAGTCCTAAAACGACATCGTTTTTAGTATAAGTATAAAATTAAAAGAAAATAGAAAAGCCGATGTATGTTAGTTCAACGATTTATCTCTGGTTTGAACTGACACCGAACCGGTCTGCATCGATTTTGATAAAATACTGCCGCTCGCCGATCGGTTTTGTTAGTTTTTATCATTATATTTTTTAATATTATTTTTATTTAAAAATTTAAAAAAATTAAATTATTTATTTTATTTTGTATTAAAATTTAAAAAAATATAATGACAATTAAGATGAGATTAGATATTTTCTGAAAACAAACAAGACCATGATTTTTTTCGAAATAACACGAAAAGAAAAAATATTTATAAAAAAATTTAGAAGAGTGCCAACAAGTTCGATTAATATATGTAGTAACATTAACTTGCTGAAAACTTGGTCGTGATCATTCAAGAGAATTTGAAATTTAATAACATTATCTATAAATTCATTGAACACGAAACTTTGAAAACTTTTCTAAGTTTTGTATCTCTAAAAATAAACACTTATTTTTTATCTAATTATATCTCATTTCATCTCATCTATGATTAACTTATTTATTATTTATAAAGTGTATTATACTGCAAATAAAAAAAAACAGGGCTGACGTGATTAGGAAAAAGTCGGTCTGTTCTGTACGGTTAAATCATTAGATTAGGACACGCACAAGAACTGCTTTGTTACTGTTACTGTTCATACCTTACTGTTCACGCACGTCAATATTTTATTATAAAAATTAATATAATTAAAGATGGGTCCCACGCACACATTAAATAAAAATGTGTGAAATTAAAAAAAAAAAAGAAAAAAAAAAGAAAGCAAAACGCAAAGTAGTTCGGAGAACGCTGAAATGTTAAGGAAATAATATTCGTCCTATTGTGGAGCCCACAATCTTAAATATTTTATAAAAAAAATCAAACTAATCTCATCTCAATAAATAAATACATATTTTATCTTATCTCATTTTATCTCATATATACTCAACATATCTCTATACTATTTACACATTTCAAAAAATCTTATCTCATCTTATCTTATATCTGAAAACGAACGAGACCAGATTGACAATAACTGAATCTGCATATAAAACTTAATAAGTAACAATTTTAAGTTGAAATAAGTTTATTATAGCCGATTTTTAAATTTTAAATAGAATTTAACCTAGTTATTGAACTTCATTAAAATTCATAATCAATCTCAACAATTTATATTTCGTGGACTTATCCAATATGACTCATAAAACATAATTCTAAGCACAATAATTTTTTGGGTATGCTTGTAACGATCATTATTGAGAAGCACATACTTGCCTTATCAATGCCAGTTGGATTCCCCAGGACGCCAGTGCCCCCCAAAGACCTAATAAAGCAAGCAGGACTAGGGGAACTCTAGTTACATGAAGTAAAGAAGAGGGCTCAAAATCAGATGGTAGCAAGTGACCAAACAAAAATATCTAACAATAATTAACTATTCCGCACCAAATACGGTCGGGATTGATTATGACCTGCAAGGGACATCCCGACTGTGATCAATCATTATTTCTGAAATGTATTGAACCAAACGTGAATATCCAAGATAAAACTGTCTTACTAATAAAAAAAACGTAATATCCAAGATGCCCTATCTTGATACATTTGAGACAAGACAGTGTAAAACAAGATAAGTCTTCAAGTACCAAGCATTGAAAGATCATATCCATAGTGCATATCAAAATAACGATGCCAAACAACCGCCACAACACAGGTACCTAATAGTCAAGCAAAAATTTGAATTATCATAGTAAGAAATAACATTTCTTCCCCAACAACTACAAAAATTAACTCAAACCCTAAATCCCTTGCTGTTCCTCTTTCCTCTGGCCCTCTCAAACTTCCTCCCCTTTGATCGGACATAGGGCTTGGAGTGGCTGTGTGGCACACCAGGAGCAGGACCAAAGTGTTTCACAGCTTCACGCGCATTCTTTGGACCTCTGAGAAGAATCTGCATCAAAGATTATGTTTAAATACAATAGGAGTAGACCTCTCAAACATTGTTCTGACTGACTTGGAAGAACTTAAAAGTAATCACATAATCTCCCTACAAAGAATAATGTTTCTCATGCACACACAACCCCCCCCCCCACCCCCCCTTTTTTCTGTACTTGGGCAATACTCATCTGTTATTTTCCCATTATGTAAATGATGACTACCTTGAACAATAGACTCTTGTATATATGTAGTATTATGTATGTATGGTTGAATGTCATAAAGCCGTCGTTTGTTAAGACTCCACAATTTTCCAACATAATGGATGGGATATCAAATTGTGATTGTTAAAAGGCACGACTAGAGAATCAATGCAAAAGGGGACAATTCGCAATTTCAAATTGTCTCAGCAAACTTTTAGAACATTTGTTAATCCTTGAACTTTAATAACAAGATTCTATGCTATATCCAAGCACGGGAGCAGCGACAGCCTAAACTAATTCAAAATGTAGCAACTAATAATGGCATCAAAGTCAATACCGTGTTCTGGCCCAGTGGAGCCCTCAGAGCCAATTGGTCAAACGTCAAGCACTCACCACCAGCCTTCTCAATTCTTGCCCTAGCCGTCTCAGTAAATCTCAGTGCTGTAACCTTCAAGCAAGGAACTTCATAAACCCGAATATCATCTGTCACAGTCCCCACAACCACAGCAATCTTACCCTCCTATAAGGCAAACCACAGATGCAACAAAATTAAAACCCATGATTCATGTTTTCTAACTAAAGTGGATAAGTAAAGTACAAACCTTTCCCTTCATGAAACGGATCAACCTAGACAGAGAAAGTGGTGGCTTGTTGACTTTGCTCATGAACAACCGCTTGAGAATCACTGCATTGAACTTGCTGCCGGTTCTCCGAACAAGGAACCGGTAAAGCTAATCATGTAGCATCAAGTCAGAAAGACTATAAACTTATGCAAAAAGATACACACATTCATACAGGAACATTACAGGCGCAAGCATTTGGCTTGGAGGTCACTTTTTGAACATTTCAAGAGAACAACTTTATAAGGAAACATAATTTTTTCTGATAAGTAAAAAAAAATACGGCTGAGAGTCAAATCCACGGATTTGACAATATTCCAACTCTTAGCTCAGAAAATTATAAGTCGAAAAGACAAACGCGCCCACTGCGATGCCTCACTCTTAAGAGTCCCATATTGGGTAAGAGAAGTTTGAAAGAGAATAATTATCATTTTTTTTTTACAAGTAAATGTAGGGCAATCCTATCGCTTAAGCTGCACAAAATTAGAGCAGCAAAGCGGCCGTAGTAGCCCCCATAATTGCTAATGTGCGCCTATCACACTATTGTGCGCCACGATTTGTAACAGAAACCTCTCCCGTGGAATACCACGCCACCCCTTCCTCAAGAGGGAAGCGCTCGGCCTTAGGCGTTGTTAAAAGTGCACATAACTAAAAAAGAACTCAAATTATGATGTCTATGCCAGAGTTTGCTCTCCGAACGCAAACAACATTGGGTCTGCTTTAATGCTTTCCGAACACATCAAAACTACATCATGGGACATCATCCGTTCGTAAGAAACTAAAACACACATATACATGTTACAGACGATCATATGCACACTCATACTGAAATCAACAAGTGAGCATGCGTGCGAGAGCGTATAGGTAGGGTTCGGAGAGACCTTGACGAGAAGTTTAAGATATATATCATCGGATTTCGGAGCGGTACGCTTGGATTTCTTGCTCTTACCTCCTGCGACTAGATCGATACCCTACCCGGAAATGAAACACCCACGCAGTCAGATTAGTATTATAAGAATTAGAATCAGAGAGAGAGAGAGAGAGAGAGATTACCATTAGAGCTTGCTTCGGCAGACGATGGTGTGGTGTCTCTCTTGGGCAACGCCGCGACTGATGCGAGGAACTCAAAAAATGAAAGCTAGGGTTTTGAGAGGCTTTTATCGCGTGTTATCGGACTAGGGAGCAGTATTGGTCCTCATAGAGCATCAGATCTTTGAACGACACGTGTCTGTGGAGAAAAATAGTAAAAGACATTGTTTGGGGATTTACAAGGAGTCCAACCCTAGGAAGTTTAACAGACTGGCCCCTTTTTACTTTCGAGTTCTCATTTTACTCCCCAAAAAAGAGAAGTAATTTTTTTTAGGGCTTTTGTTATAACTTTAATATTTAATATATATGAAAAGAATCCTATGATTTATGTGAATTTCTCAAACAATATTGATAATCAAATCCACATTTTTGTGTTTATTTTTATTATTTTAAGTAAATCTTAAAAATTAAGATCTCCGACTTTTGAAAAGCTGAAAAAATAGAGGCAAATAATTGTTGAGAAGATTATGTGTTTTTTTTTTTCTTGGAAAGTTCCTCCTCAAGGTAAGATGAAGCTTAATTTTGATGGTACATTATTTCATTCTTCTATATCGGTTGGTATTAGTGTTATTCTATGAGATGATCATGGAGTTGTTTTGATGGACGCTACAAGCCATAAGAAGTTTGGTATTTTTGAAGTTGATGATATAGAAGTTTTAACAGCTCTAAGGGGTTTACAATTAATATTGCATATGGGTGTATCTCATATGATTTTGGAAGGAGATTTGTCAACTATTGTTGAAACAATTCGTTCAAGAGATATTAATCTATCTAAGCAGGCCTGTGTTAGTTGAAATTTAATGTCTTCTTCATTGTTTTAACTCATATGAAGTACTTCACATTGGTCAACAAGTAAATGAAGCTGCTCATCTTCTTGCTAGACATGCTTATTTTATCGATGATACGTTACAATGGTGGTATTCATGTCTAGAATTTATTCATTCTATAGTCTCTATAGATGCTGTCATGTAATTGTCCTGTGATGGATTATGTACTTCTCTTCTTTATAAATGAAGGTCTACTGTTATATTCCAAAAAAAAAAAAATTTGATTGTATAAGCAATACGTGCTTCAACGTTTAGGCATGACTGGCTTTGCATTACTAAGCATGAACGATAATGTTTATTCCAATTTAGAATATTTTTTTTATGTTTTTTTGTTTCTTTATATCAATGGAGAAAAGCTTTTAATAATCAACGAAATTTTCCAGAAAAAGATTGAAACCAACTTATGCTCTCCTAAACCATAAGCGCTCTGTAAGGTTCTAAGACCAAGCATATACGACTGGTTTTTGTCATACTACGTTGGTTTCGGAAAGATGTTTTATGCAAATCAAATATGATTATGTTTGTTATGGAAAATTTTTATTGTTTATTGGGTTTTAGAAGAGAGAGAGAATATTGAATAAATAATTTTATTGTCATTTCCATGATGCTACAAGTAAGCATTATTAAACTTTTTAGGATCCTAAACAAATTATTTTCTATTATTTTTTAGAAAGTATTTATACCAAGAAGATTCCGTTTGACTTGGTCTTCCACGTTGGCCTTCTTTATTTATTTTTTCCCCCACATTGGCCGAAACACATCCCCCCCCGAGCTTGGCATTATCCTCCTTTATTTTACTTTTGTTTCTCATTGACATCTCCCTTCTCGCAGTGCAATTTCTCCGTCAAACCCCTCAATTTCTCCATCGAGTTCGTCCATTCTCAGCCCCATCGAGTTCTTCATTTCCATCTCCATCGAGTTCGTCTCCCCTCCCCTCCATCAAACTATTCTACAATCAATTAACTTTGTTAACTGCAGCATACATTGAGGCCCATAAAAATAATAAACTAATTTTTTTATGAGGTACCTTAGTTCTATCGTACTGATTTGAACCCCTTTCTTCTAGGAAAAATGATGGTTATCAAAAAGCAAAAAACACCCAAGTCCAAAATTAAATGTTTGTGAAAATCAAACTTCGTAAAATCTAAATGCCGCGTTTCACCATTTCACTTTTATAAGCTGAAGTAATGTATTTCGTTCGCCCTCTTTTTGTTTATGAGCAAAAGAATGCTTAGCAAATTTTCAAACATTTCTATTCCTTAACTCTGTCCAACATTTTCGGAGCAACCAACCCAAACTCAAACAATCCAAAACCGCCATTTTTTTTACTCGACTAACCTTGTGAAAACTCATGTCTCTGATGTAACCCAGATTCTTAATCCCTGACGCGATGTCTGAACACATCTTGACCTGGGTGGCCATGGATCCATCAGGAAGAAAGGTGGGAAAGGATTGTGTGTGATCGAGCAAGTTAAGGCACTGGGCGCAAATGGAGACCAAAGTGTTGGGGTCAAGGTCTCGGAGGGAAGAAACGCTTGGTGGGATCAAAATACTGGACCTCTCCAGCTAGTTCATGAGTATCTCCTACGACTTGTCCATTGTATTTTTCTTCAAAGAACTTGAAAATTCGTCCAGGGAGCTGTGTTTGTGTAGAGTGTGTTCTGTATTGTGCGTCTTTGTTCTCGTTGATTTTTGAGTTACGGTAGCAACGAATCATATTTGGCCTGGCCTCCGACAAAATAAGTACAATATTGATAATCCTTTCAGTAATTAAGTTAATTTCAATTAAAGAAGGCCAACGTGGAGGATCCAAGTCAAACGGGAAGAGAAAACGGGATCCCACAACAGGGTCCCTAGCATTTTTCCTAATTCCAAAGGTCTCATGACTTAATTTGATTAAACATATGACTGGTTCTCTGCAAGGGTAATTCTGGCAGCAGATATAGATATATAGCTATACATTGTTTCTCAAGTGAACGAACATCTCACTCAATTAACCCATTTTGTGTTTATGGATATTTACCAAAACAAAAAGGAAGTCAAAGTGACTCCTTCAAACAAGATGTTATTCAAACTCAACAAGTCCAGAATTTAATTACAAAAAAGCAGCAAACCTGCGGGGGCACGAAAGGAAGCAGCAAGGAATTCAAAATGTAATATTTCTAGCGACCGCCAAAACAAAACCCATTAATAAAATGATTGATCATATATATTAGAACTAATTTCTTCACTGTATACAGTGACAAATGAAGAAACTACATGGGAAGTGGTACACATCATCATCCCTTCAACGGGTCACTATCATTTTTCATAGACAAAGAGATAACAAAGTTATTTCTTTATCCCAAGGATGTTAATGTTGTGGCTCTTGAAAACCACCTCAATCAAGCCGCTCCATCTGCAGAGTAAGTAGGAAAATCAAGATGATCGCATTGTTGGAACTTAATATATCATATACAGTCAAATTATTATTATTTTTTTATGTCTGTGACAGCCATATTATAGAAACAGTCACATGGTTTTTAACATGAGAATGGCAATTGGGGCTATAACAATAAAGTGTGTACAAACAAAGAGGTAAGGATTTAACCATGGCATACCTTCCAAAGACCATCATTAAGATAATGCATATTGTCCACTCCAATGCCCTTGTTGATTGCTTTTCTGGAAGACAAGCAAATAGATCAACTTATTAAATATGCCAACGAGCAAAGGAATAACCTCTATTCTGACTAGTGACATCGTGCATGTGATATATAAATAATTGAACGAGTGAACTTAATATGCTAATAGGGATATGCTGCTTTTTTCTCTTTTGCTTTAGAATCGAAAATACTGAAGCCCTAATTTTGGCTCCATGCAATGTAAACCAAATCTTTTAGGCCTGTGCTTCTAACATTTGACATAGTCGCATATTGCTCCACTACCCTTCCGGGAAGAAGACGAGGGAGAGAGAAAACCTAGGTACTTAGCTACCCTCTACTTCCAGATTGGCACTCCGATTAATAGAAATTGCAATATGCCATACTAACTTACATGTCCTTTGCTGACATTTTTGTAAATCCAATTGCAAGGGCATGTTCCTTTCCTTCAGCCATAATGGCCTGAGAGCATTCAGGTCTACAAATCAGAAATATATATATATATATATAGTAAAAACAAAACTTCAACACTTTTAACATGATATGATTAGTACCCACCAAAAAACATATATGCCGAGTACAACATGTATGATCGCAGCCATTGAAAAAAGTGCAGAATTCATACCACTGGAGTTTCTGCCTCCACATCTATATCCAAAGCACCACCAGGAGATGTAAGACCAGGACACATTATGTTGGCACCAGCAAGGACAAATTTTATTGCACCTCTGTCAACTTGTAATTTTTTCATTATATTTGGATCTGTAAATCCAATAAAAGAAAACCATATCAAGGGCCTTGAATTTTAGGATAATATTTCAATAGACAACAAAAACATACAGTGATGATTACATGAGTGAAAGACAATGCGTACTTCCCATCCAATTAGATATAGAAGAAGATTAAAAAAATTCAAAGAAAATTTTAAATAAAAGAGGAAGAAATCTTTTTGAAACCAGTCCTATGTTGATATCAGCCTCTAAATTGGTGGATACAAAAATTGAAGAGACAGTAATCTAATGATAAAGGGCAAGGTATAGTCCGCTATTAATGAGCCTCTAAATTGCTAAAAAATGAATGTTTCTATGAAAATAGTGTCTCCCTTGGCTCCCAACTAGAATGCAATACAACCCCACATTGAAAGCATCGTTCATATGCCACTTTAAGACAAGATTCCTAGAAAGTGAAGAATCTAAGTCAGTTGGTAACTACCCATGAACCCTTGTCATTCCATTCACCAAATGGTTTTTTATAATTGCTTATAAGGTGTATGGATACGAAACCAACTGAATCTTTTATTTTCCTCTGATTGATAACACATACAGGTGGGTCTTGAACCACAACAATCACACCTCCCATCCTATTCTAAGATGCTATTTGAGTTAGAGCTCATGAACCCAATTTTCTATTTTTTTTGTTGATTGGTAAACAAAAATTTTCAAATACATATAAATCAAATAGAAGATACAACTTCAAGACAAGCAAATCAAATTAAGAAAATCCAGGAAAAAACGCAGACATTGCAGCAGAAACATTTTCATGCAAAACATTTTCACTGTTAAAGTAGATAAAATAATTAGATGCAAAACAACTTTAAATGGGAAAAAAGGAAGGAAATACATTACACTGATGGAGGAGTCGCAAGGTAGGCATGTATGGTCCATCACGAATGTTGAAGAATAGAGGCACATTGTTCACCAAAACCAGATTTAAGTGGTTTTGACTATAAGGAGAAGATACGGAAAAACAATTTGTCAGAAATAGGAGTTGGATATACAGGGTAATACAGTTTCCATGAAAACAATATGTGCATGGAAAATATCTCAAGCAAATCACAAACCATTTGGCAACAATGAGAGGGGACTTCTTCGGAAGCAAGTCATCCAGCACCGGTTCAAGCCCTGGATACTGCAAAAGATAGGAGATCTTATCTAAATTTCTAAACAATTCTTCAAACATTTGTTTAAAAGCAAAGAAAATAAAAAAATCCACTGGTAGCTGCACCTCCTCTGCAATACTTTGTCGAATTTTGCGTTGCACAGACGCCTTGACTTGATTTTGTGCAGAGACTTCTTCAGAGGAAAACCTAGTAGAAAACAAAACATGCATTGATCGTGGAGAAAATTTTGCATTATTTATAAATGCAATAATACCTGCCTATCAAAATTAAATGCAAGGCGTAACAGGTATTGAGTGCCAAAGGCTAAAAACCATAGAGTTGTGGTGCATGAAGATTAACGCATAGCCCACCCCAAAAGCCAATACACTAAACCTTAATAGTACACTAGCAAGCCAAAGATCCATTCGCTTCAATAATTATTCCCCAATTCCTTTGAAAGAAAATTAAATATATACCACAACTGCACAACACAACCCATTCTAGAAATTTCCAACCACCAATATTTTTCAAAATTTTAAAATTTATTTTCCAGTTCAAATTATGCCATGTATATGGTGTGTGGTTTAAAAACCTTCAAATAGGATTATTCTTTTTTAATATGTAGATTTCCTACCACCATTATTCCATGTGCAGACACATCATGAAATCCCAGAAGAGCCTACAACAAGGTGATCCCCAGAGTCCACAAATCCATGATCTCCCGCAGCAAGCCCATATTTGTTTCCCCTACTATTACCGTTCTTAGTTAGTTAGGCCTGGCCAATCGAGCTTCAAATGCTTTTCCACAAACATAAAAAGTTTGCACCTCCAAATCCAAAGATAAACAATCTCCATCGATCACTCACGTGCCAAACAAAACACTGTCCATAAAACCCACTTCCTCAGTTTCTCTCATTCACTCCCAACCATGGCCAACTTCATGGTGCACAAAAACGAAAGCACTACATCATTGTGACATTCATTTGTGACCTCCATTACAAATTGGACCAAACCCATTACAACTCGCTAAACTAATAAATAAATAAAACACAAATACTAGTATAAACGGAGAGAGGGATTACTTTTTGAACATTTTGCCGTCGGTGAAAGAGCGAAATATCTCAAGGATCTTAAGAAGTGATTTGAGATTGCTGCAGGCACGCCATAGAAATAAATTAGAAATTTGACCATTATTCTATAATCTTGTTCTAGAAATGGACTAAATCCAAAGATTGCCAAAAGTTGTATAAATCAATGAAATGAAAGTTTTAAATCAAAATGAGATCTTAGTATATGGCTGTCTATTGCGCTCAAACAATTTCCATTGACTGTTACGACATACTATCGTACTAATGCAATAAAATCACCAATGACGAAATTAATAATAAATTTGCAAAATTGAATTGGTGGAAGTGATCATGTTAAGGATAATGAAGCTAACGTTAGATTCAAAAGCCCGGAGTGTTTGGGGAAAGATTTAAAAATTCAAGCCCTAAACCAAAAAAAGAAAAGGAAAAGAATCACAAAAGTATTATATATGAAGTAGAGCAAAATATATATCAGTGTGTCTCTATCTATCTATCTATGCGGCGAGAGAGAGAGAGAGAGAGAGAACCATTAGAGCAACCATTAGAGCTTGCTTCGCGACTGATACGAGGAACTGGTACAGGTAAAAGCTAGGGTTTTGAGGGTGCTTTAAGCCCGCGTGGTAATTAAGCAACTCGATCGGTGTAGCCTGCACCGATTCATTTGGGTAATATGGGTTTGGCGGTTTGAAATGGGACACCTTTTTTTGTGGGTTGTTGTTGGGCTTTGCAAAGTGGGCAATGATTCGCTTATACGGGCCTAAGACTCGACAAACCCCTAGCATATAAATCATTTTTCCAACTAATTCTATGTTTTCACACCACTTAAACCTGATCATGAATTCAAATCCGACTTTGATCTAATTTTATACATTTAAAGTCGTCAGATAAAAAACATAAAATATTGATGCATTAAAGACCATTTTTTTTTTCAGGCATATGAATCATGACATGAACAACCAATTAGTAATCTCAATATAATTCATCTCATGAACATTTTGTCAAATTTTTTTTTTTTATACTGGGTCTTTAGAACGGGCTTTTGTAGTTAAGGTGACAGAGATGAGTTTAAAGAGATAGAAAATACATTTTAAGCTCGTGATGTTAATTCATTAGGTTCGTATGGATATAATACAGTTCTTGTCACAGCTTGCTAAATGTTTCAAGGAATAAAAGATATGACTGTTCATTCAGGTTCCGGCCCGGGAATCCGGATCGAGTTAGCTCAGGTCAGACCTGGGCTGCTAACCCGGTCTGGAACCCGGATGAATTGAGTTTTTTAAAACTCAGATTCCGGATTATGGGTTGAACTTCCTTTTTTTTTTTATACATAAAAGCCTACATTGTTTATATGATATTGATATAGTATTAGAATGATTTTATAAAATACAACAAAATCAAAATGCATGTGACATACACAATACAATCCACTACACATTATATTGTTTGAATTAATTTGCTAAGAATATTACAAAACACATACATTGCTATGATCACAAACTAATAAAAGAAAACATTTCTTTAGAGAATCTAATATAAACTTGTATTCTTTAACTGAGATTTGAAGAGAGGAATTCCGATTGGTAAGTGATAAAGAACTAAAAGAAATGAGTATAAATTTTTGGAGAAGTAATAGGCAGGCCAAGCATTGATACGGTATTCTGGATAGACGTAGTATTTTTCAACAATATTAGTCATTCCCATAAAAAGTTGTAGTTAATTAATTGGTAGCTAGGATATTATTGTAACTATAGATCAATACTATTTTCATAATCTTCCATGCAACTATTATTGAACTAAAATCAATTAGTAGGATCAAGCTTTATTTTATATACATATACATATCCATATACATATAGTAGGATCAAGGGGAAGTCGATGGGATGGGGACCAAAAATGTAGGAAAAGAAAATGTTATGATTCGCCCCTAGTTTTGGTCTGACCCTCCAGTTGGCAAAGCTTCTACTCGCTTGTGTGGGTTTAGGTAGTTTGACAGGTTTGGAATAAAATGCCTTTAATGCTACATATTTAATTTGCACAAAGGGTTAAATGTTTCCTTCAAAAAAAGGGAATTAATGATATTCGAATAATTCTATTTGGAAGTAATGCATATATGAAACGATACTTATTAAGACAAATCAAACTTTAAACAAATGATGAATGACGATTGCAATTTTGGCATTTAATGGTTCAAAAATAATTATTTTTTGTATCGGACTATGACAATTTCCTCATTGCCTAAAATATACGTTCATAGCAACAAACATGCATGCATGCAAGTACTGTTCACCACAAGATAGATAATCATAAGAACAAGTAGTGAAACATACTCAATAAATTTAGTGTAGTTTATGAGTACTATGTGTGTATATATATATATATATTATATTAATATACCTTTCTTCCCCCCATAGATCTCATTTCCCAAACCAAACATGCAAGCATTAATATATAAAACACCTTAGTAGAAACAGAGGTACTACAACAATGGGTTCTCTTCCTCATGTGGTTGAAGATTGCTTCAGTCTCGTGAAGCTCTATAGCGATGGCTCTGTTTCACGCTCAACCAACATAGACTCCAACATCACCATCATCCATGATGGCTCGGTTCACTGGAAAGACTATCTTTTTGACAAACACCACAACCTTCATGATCTACTCATGTACAAGCCTACAGTTGCACTGCCTTCGTTCGCCGCACTTCCCGTCCTATACTACTTTCATGGCGGCGGCTTCTGCATCGGTTTGCTTGTTGATGCCATCTTCCACAATGTATGTCACAGCCTTGCATCTACGCTCAGGGTCCTTGTCGTTGAATATGCTCTCTAAGATGGTTACAAAATCGAGCCATGGGAATGATAAGGATGATCAAAAGTGTTTAGGTGATGGGATATTAGTAGACTTTGATAAGGTATTTGTGTTGGGCGACTCGTTTGGTGGGAACATAGTGCGTCATATAGCAATTAGGCTTGGGGGCAAGGGTTCGGTCGAGTTGCAGCCAATTCGGGTGCGGGGTTATGTGCTATTGTCTCCATTTTTTGGCAGAAGTGTGAGGACTAGGTCCGAGGAAGGGAGGCCATGTGAAGCATTTTGGAGTTTGGATATGTATGACAGGTATGCATGGCGCATGACATGCATGCTAGCTAGTAATGGTATGAAGTAATGCAAGAAATTAGTGCAAACTCTGAGCGTATAAAAAATCTTTTGATAAAAAACATACCCATCATAAAAAATAAAATAAAATAAAATAAAATAAAAATCAATTTTTTTTAAAAAAAAACTTCTATGAAATTTGCCCAAATCAATTTTCATATTATACATATACATATATATATATATATATATATATATATATAAGCATGATATATAGGAGTATAGAGACACTCACTAAGCATGATATACAGAGACATGCCATGTTTTAGTACTAAGAATTGGCCTTGGTAAATAGTGAAAACAGTTCATGTTAAATGAATCTTATTAGTTGATCTTGGTGAAGATCATAGCTAACAAGATCTCAATGACATATGTTAACTAGGAAAAACATGATGGTAATATATGTTCATGTTTTGTAATTTTTCAGAATTGTTAATTTTCTCAATTTAGTAAAACATGATATGGAATTCATTAATTTGTAAACATGTATATAATCATGAGCATCTGCCGGCCAAACATTTAGTAAACCCTATAGATGGAGAATATATACATTTATATATGTGTGTATGGTTTAGCATGCACGTGTTAGGAACTCTTATGTATATAATAACATTATCATATTGAGAACAAGTGGGCGATTGTAAGGGGGAAAAACTATTACCTTCTATACATGCTGTCATCTACCATTAGTACTCAAATATCAATTATTTTGTCCTTTATCTTTTGCAAGTTGTAGTTGAACTTTTCTCGCAATAATGAAGACAAAATTAAATGTTTATGCATTCGAGACCTGTTTGTTTTGCTCAACATCATGTTAATCTATCAATGTTTTGTTATATAAGAAATTCTATTATCAAGTCGGTATGTAAAGCACACCTAACTAGTAAAGTATATGCCATAATTTGATTTGAAATATACATTTTTGAATTTGAATCTTACAAATAAAATTTTACTATTTAAGTGATGTAAATGATGTACTATATATACCAACTTGATAATAAAATAGTTATTGACAATAGGTTTTGGAGATTGTCTGTTCCACTCAGAGGAACTATAGACCACCCGTTAGCGAACTCCTTTGGACCCTCTAGTCCCAACCTAGCATAAGTGGCCCTCGATCCGATTTTGGTGGTTGTAGGCGGCGATGAAATTTTGAAGGATAGGGTGGAGAACTATGCAAAAAGGTTGAAAGAGCTAAAAAAGAAGATTTTGTTCGTAGAGTTTGAAGGAAAGCAACATGGTTTCTTCTCCAAACATCCATCAGCACAAGTGGCTGAGAGAGTCATACAAATTATCAAAGGATTCATTGCTGAAAACGTTGAGTAAGACATGGCCGGATGATCAACTCGAATCTGGCCTGTCATTCATGTATATGTTAAATAATGTTATATGCTAGGCGATGATTTTAAATGACTGAAACGTATCAATCTAGCAAGCTATTGGCTAATGTCTATATCTAATACATGAGATCAGTCCGGTGGCTATCCTTTTTTTTGGCCTTATATGTGATCTCTGGTCATGGTGCGCTTGGAATCTCTTTGCCCTATTCTTTATGATTACAAATAGCTATGCATGAAATTATGGCCACTACAAGAAAAACAAATATTTCTAATGAGAATAACTATTTGCTATAAGAATAAACTCATTTTAATAAAAAATTTATTTTTACAACAAATAATTAACTACAAATAATTTTTATTGTAGTAAGTGACCATATATATAAATATATATATATATATATATATTCAAACTATTTTTTTATAACGATTGGAAAAATAACCATTCAAACACGTTTATCTGTGACAAATTAAAGCGTCTCAAAAAGATTTTTCCATTCAAACGGTCAAAAAACCATTTAAACAGAAAAATTTTGGCGGTGAAGTAATTTATTATGGCGGGGAAAGTTCAAAACCGTTCGAACGCTAATTATTTGTGTTCGAATGAAAAATATTTGGTGACAAAACCTGGCAGGAAGATTTATAAACCGTTCGAACAAAATATATTTAGTACTAACATATTCAAGCACCACGTTTATACATTCGAACGTATAATATTAATCTCGGTACGTAACTTGAAATATAAAAAATATATATATCATATATACAAATTCATTAATTAATTTCGTCTAATTAATTTTAAAATATTTTAATGATTTATTTTATGTTAATTAAGATTTTTAGTTAAATAAATATTATCAATCATACACCACATAATATTAATCAATAATTACTCAAGAAAAGATCAAATATTTAATTTATAACTAAAGCAAATTAAATACAACACCATACATATTGTACATAATTATAACAAAAAAATATATAAATAAAAAATAGAAACTCCGACTATGATGCGAGGTCTCTACACACATCCTCAACTACAGCTAATTGTCTCTTTACCTGTGCCAGTCGAGTACTAAGAGTGACCTGAGTTGCATTATTGACATTAATCTGTGTACGTAACTCATTAACCTCTGTATGTAACTCAGATACACTAGCCATAATCTCTGTACGCAACTCAGTTATGGCAGCATGCACTGCATCGATCATTGCTGATGTGTATATGCCGATCTCAGCACATAGTATGTCGGCCATCTCCTCCTGAGTAGATGTGCATGATGCTTCGACCTGTGTAGATGTCTCGTCAGCCGATACGCTAATATCTCCTAGCTGTGCATCTATCTGAATATCAGCCCTGTCGTCAGGAACAGGTCTACGTAAATGGAATCTCGAGTGTCCTGTGCTCCGTGACAGGGTGATGCTGTTGATCGGTCCCATCGGCTGTCGTGAATGCTCGAAAATGTCTGGCACGACCCCGGAATGTAGCAAAAATCGAGTGATCAAGATCCCAAACAGCGGTATATATGTCATAATGTACCGAACCTGATCCTCTAAAAAATATATTCCACGAGGTCGATCGAATTGCCCCGAACGACCTGTATCATAAATCTAGCTCGATCCATGCCAACCTCGGTTTTGTGCTGCCGAGGGTCGATATTGTTCGCGATGATTAGATTCATGATCTTAAAGAAAAAAGATAAATCTGCCTGCTTAATGCTTTTTGTCCCATCATACACTGGGGCATCTGGACTAACAACCAAGTCTCTGATCTCGTGATCAGCAAGTGTATCGATCTCATCTGTGTAAGGCGGTCTATCATCCTGAGACTCTGCATCATCTAAAGGATCAGACTCTCTAGGCGGTAGGTTTGGATAGGCATCAACTAGCTTAGGGATACCGAGATAAGTAGCAAGTTCATCCGCTGAAAAGATAACAGGTGCTCCTCGGACACTGATCCTATATGCTCCTTCATTATCTAGGCTGGCACCACTAAGCTCTTTATAGAACTCAACAACGATCTCAATTTAAGAAATTAGATCCGTTCCTTCTTCTCGCTGATCTAAGATTGGTGCCCAACCACAATCATTAAATATTGATGGGAGGGAATGACCCTCCCATATAAGAGCCACAAAATCAGATAGTTTTACCTCCCGCTCAAGTAAAACAGCCCGCTCTCAAATTGTTTGGATGGAAGGTTCTCCTGATCTCCCACGTTTACAGCCCCTATAAAACATTTTAATGAACCTGAAATTTGAAAAATAAAATACATATTCAACATTAGTAACAAAATTTAATATGAGAAAAGATTTACAAAATTATATACTAATAGTAATTTAATAAATTAATTGATAGAACAATTTAATGAAACGATGAAAACAATTTAATAAGTTAAATACAAATTAAATGTTAACGTTCGAATGCTCTAAAATTGCGGTCGAACGTAATGGTTCAAACGTTCGAAAGGCTAATAAGTGGTTCGAACGCTTTATAATGCGTTCGAACTGAAAACAGATCTGACTAGCCCATGGCTGAGTTAACTCAGCGGGCATGGAAATGCTTAAAAATCCTTCGTTTCCATGGATTTCTTCGACAAAATACATAATACACTTCATTTCTAAACATCTTACGATGGATTTGTGATGTTCTATGGTGATTATTGATGAAAAAATACAATTTTTATTGAAAAAACGAATAAAACCATAAAACCAACAAAATAAACAGTAAAATAATGTTTAAAGTGCATACTTTCGCTTAGGAGGAAGAGTGCTTGAAGTAGGTTGTGATTACGGCGGCGATTGGACGGCGTTCAAATGCTTGGAAGTCGTTTCCGAACGGGAGAGACGGTGGCGTAATGGTGGTTCTGCTCGACTAAATGTAATTATATGTGCATAAACGTTTAAACGTTATATGTAAACGTTCGAACATTTTAATTAACCGTTTGAACGTTATTATTTATAGTTCGAACGGTATTTGTTTCAAGTTTAGTAAAAATTTATTTTATATTTATAATCCAATATTTTAATATAATATATATACTATTAATTTTATATATATTATATTAGGACTATATTAGTATATAATATATTAATTAGTATATTATAATCCAATAGTACTATTAGTATATGATATTAATATATACTAATAGTACTATTGGATTATATATATTATATCATATAGTTTACAATTAACTAATATATATCATAATAGTATATAATATATAATATATTAACAAATATATATATATATATATATATATATATATATATATGATAGTAATGGTATATAGTACTATATACTATGAGTTTATACTTATATTATTTATATCATAATACGTTATATAACACTATATGTTCATGTCAGATTATTGTCTCTGTTTAAAATTATTGTCAAAAAAATGACAAATGGCTTTATACATATTGTTGACTTTCACGTGTTGTTACTATTTATTGATACTGTATGAGTTTATACTTAACTAATATATATCATAATATATTATATGACACTATATAGTACTAGATTAGTATATAATATAATATATTATATCATATTAGTTTATACTTAACTAATATATAGTAATAGTATATATTCTCATATACTATGCATTTATACTTAACTAATATATATCATATTATATTATATAGTATGAATGATGGAAGGGTCACATCCTCTAACAGTAGTATATAGGATTCATTATAAATTAATAAAAACAACATTAGAACCACAAGCTCTTATTACCAGTCCAAAAGGGTACACATTATTATTACAAGCCAGTACAGAAAATTCTAGCATACAAATTCTCAGACATATTAACTGGAATCAAATTACTCTTCCTAATGAATGACAATTAGAAAACATCACTCCATTACCAAGAGTAGAAAATAAGATTAAAAAGGCAAATAGAGAAAGAAAAGAAAGAGAAAAAAAATAAAAAATCACTGATACAGAAAAAGATAACCCATGACAAAGAAAATGAAGTATATTGGGAGATTTGTGTTGGTAAGCCATGAAATCCGTTGGTCAGCCCATTTATGCTGAAAGGCTTTTAAGGGTGGTCCCGGTGGTGTTCCCTCAAGCTCTTGATCTACTTAATTATCTTTGGATATAGGAAATCTTTATTCTGTCTCAATGAATTTGAACTCTTTATTTAAACCTAATGAATCTACTACTAGTATCCACATAGAAACTTAAAATATTAATCAAGAAGATTATAATATAATAGATATAAAAAGAAATTTACAAGATTGGACGATTCCTAATGTTCCAAAAAATCATATAAGTATTCTACTTTCTCTTCTAAATTATCATTCCTTACTAATTATACAATTAAAATAGTAGAAAAAACTATTAGTTTAAATAATGAGTATGAATCATTACAATTATTAATAAGAGAAGCTATCAGACATCACAAAGAACAGAAATACTCTTTCATGCATATTGGATTAGTACAAGTTGCTATAAAACCACTCACTAGAAATGGATTAAACACCTCAATATTACTCTGTCTAAGAGATGGAAGACATTTAAATTTTCATGTAAAATATCCTGAGAATTTTTACATGATTTTCCCTGTAAAAATTCTCAGGATAGAAAATTAGGAAGAGAATTAGAATCTCCTTTAATATGTTCAATATCAAAATAAAAAATATTTAATATAACTTTCCATCTGGCAAATATTTGCTTAGCAGCCAGGTTTTTCACATCTTTAATCAAAACTTCCTTAGCTGACTTACAATCTATCCTAAATAAAAATTTTTGATTTAACAAATCATTTTGAAATTTAGAAATACATAATACAATAGCTAAAATTTCTTTTTTAATGGTACTATAATTCTTTTGGGCAGAATTCCAACATCCTGAATGAAATCGAACAATCTGTTCAGAATTATCTAATAATCTTTGTTTCATAATTCCTCCATAACCAAGATCAGAGGCATCTGTTTCAACAATTTTAAAAGTATGAGGGGATGGTAATCCTAAACATGGTAATTTCTTAACATGTGTTTTAATTTGTTTTATAATATTTGTATGCTTTCTGTCCATAGTGGTGGATTCTTTTTTAATCTCTTAAATAATGGTTTGCATAATGGCTTAAGAGATTGGTAAAAATCTGTAATATAATTGAGATTTCCCAGAAATTTCTGTAATGTTGCTTCTCTTTTATCTCATCTGAAAATTTATCAGCAAACTCTATGGCTCTACTAATTGGAGTAATAGTTCTTTGATAAATGTCGTGTCCAATGAATCTAATTTTGTTTTGAAATAGTTTTATTTTTGGTGATGAAACAACTAATCCATTTTGTTTAATAATTTGTACAAAAGTATTTAAATGCTTCCAGTGTTGTTCAATAGATGAGGAGAATATTAATACGTCATCTATATAGACTATTGAAAAATGAGTATAAGGAGTAAATATTTCATTCATAATATTTTGAAATTCACTTGGAGCGTTTTTTAATCCGAATGGCATAACATTTCATTCATAATGTCCAAATGGGACTGTAAAAGCTGTTTTATATCGATCTTTTTCAGCAATTTAAATTTGCCAGAATCCACTTTTCATATCAAATTTTGAAAATACTGTGGCGTCATATAATCTAGATAATAAATCTTTCTTATTAGGAATTGGATACCTAATCCATTGTAATACTTTATTTAAAGGTTTATAATTAATAACTAGCCAAGGAACTCCTCTTTCTAGTTATGCCTGTTTTTGAACATAAAAAACAGCACAACTCCAAGGTGATTTACTTTTCCTAATTAATTCTTTTGTTAATAATTCATTAATTTCCTTTTTGCATTGATTCTACCATCCCAAGTAATGAATCATGAAAATTTAAATGTCTTCCATCTCTTAGACAGAGTAATACTGAGGTGTTTAATCCATTTCTAGTGAGTGGTTTTATAGCAACTTGTACTAATCCAATATGCATGAAAAAGTATTTCTGTTCTTTGTGATGTCTGATAGCTTCTCTTGTTAATAATTGTAATGATTCATACTCATTATTTAAACTAATAGTTTTTTCTACTATTTTAATTGTATAATTAGTAAGGAATGATAATTTAGAAGAGAAAGTAGAATACTTATATATCTGATTTTTTGGAACATTAGGAATCGTCCAATCTTGTAAATTCCTTTCTATATCTATTTTATTGTAATCTTCTTGATTAATATTTTCAGTTTTTATGGGGATACTAGTAGTAGATTCATTAGGTTTAAATAAAAAGTTCAAATTCATTGAGACAGAATAAAGATTTCCTATATCCAAAGAGAATTAAGTAGATCAAGAGTTTGAGAGAATACCACCAGGACCACCCTTAAAAACCTTTCAGCATAAATGGGTTGACCAACAGATTTCATGGCTTACCAACACAAATCTCCCAATATACTTCATTTTCTTTGTTATGGGTTATATTTTTCTGTATCAGTGATTTTTTACTTTTTTTTTTTTTTTTTTACAATGCAAGGATACTCAAATGATATCTTATACTTTTAATTTCATTTATAAGCCAATTACGATGTTCTTTCAGTGTTCTAATAACTATATTCTTCTTTTATATAATTGGTAGTTCGTAATCATTGATTCTTTATATTGCTTCATTAATGAAAATTTTTCTTTAAGACCTTTTATATGATCCATATGTATTTTTAATTCAAGTCTCAGTTTATAATCCATACACTTTAAATCATACAGATCTCGATAACCAGCACCAGGAGCAAAATAATATTCTATAAAATTAAATGCAAAATAAAATGACAGTAAAATAACAATACTAATAACAATATATAAAATAACAATAACAATATAATACAATCGCCAATGGCTCTGATACCAAAGACGTAAATCCCAGGTAATATAAATATGATAATATAATTAGTATAATATATAGAAAGTTAGTGATATAAGCAGTAAATAATATTATATATATATATATATATATGATAGTAATAGTAATAGTATATAGTACAATATACTTAACTAATATATATCATATTATATTATATAGTATATAGTACTATATTAGAATATAATATATAAGTTTTTACTAGTTTATACTTAACTAATATTAACACTATATATTAGTATATATATGATAGTATATACTAGTAATACATATGATCTTATGGTTTTCATATAATGATGAAAAAATATATATATTTAAACATTAAGGTGATGTGTTCAAACGGTACTTGTAAACCATTCGAATGTTTATTTTTTCGTTTGAACGTTTAAATAAACATTCGAACGGGTTATTTGCAGTGGAGGAAAAATATCCCACCAATTAATGACCATGGATTACTGTTCAAATAACAATTTTACGTTCGAACAAAAATTTGTACTGGTGGGAAATTTTGCGCTTTGAACAATTTCACGTTCGATTGGTACTTTATTTACGTTCGAACGGTGTGTCAGAACTTAAAAAGTTCCCGCACGCCCTCAGTCCCTCATTTTTCTCTCATCTCTTCCTTTCTTCTCCGTTTTCTCTCCAAATTCTTCTATTTTATTTACACAATCATTCACTCTATCATCTTACAAAGAGGATTGCACACTTATTTTGCTTAAAGGTATGACTTTCTTTTTCATTTAACTTCCAATTCTATTATTGATTCTTTATATATATATATATATATATATATATATATATTGTGTAGTTGTTTATTAGATTAAACACAAAATATATAGTTTGTAGTTGTTTATAGTTTGCATATAAATATATATATATATATATATATATATTGTGTAGGTATTTATTAGATTAAATACAAAATATGTTTGTTAAAGGTTATGATTCGAAATTTATATATTGTAGGTTTGTAGTATTTGCTGAATATGAGTTTGTAATGTTTTCTGAGAGTGTGTCTCGTATGAACTGATTGGTGTTTGGTACTTGGGTTTAAACCATTCGAACTCGATAGTATTCCGTTCGAACGCATATACATGTTCGAACCAGTCATTTAAGTGTTCGAACGGTTTTCCTCATATTCACTAATATAAACGCCGTATAAGAACAAAATTTTTAAGTTAATACTTAAACTCAATAATTAATAAATAAACATTGAAAATTAATAAATCTTACAATTAACTTAAAAATTAATAAAATTATATTATATTATAGTATAAGAACAAACATAAGAATTATTTAATACTTAAATTTATATTAATACTTGAAAGATAATTGTTGTAAAAACTATCTTACAATTAACTTAAAAATTAATAAAATTAATTTATATTACAATATAAGAACAAAAATAAGAATTATTTAATACTTAAATTTATATTAATACTTGAAAGATAATTGTTGTAAAAACTATCTTACAATTAACTTAAAAATTAATAAAATTAATTTATATTACAAGATAAGAACAAACATAAGAATTATTTAATACTTAAATTTATATTAATACTTGAAAGATAATTGTTGTAAAAACTATCTTACAATTAACTTAAAAATTAATAAAATTAATTTATATTATAGTATAAGAACAAACAAAAGAATTATTTAATACTTAAATTTTTATTAATACTTTAAAGATAATTATTGTAAAACTATCTTACAATTAACTTAAAAATTAATAAAATTAATTTATATTACAAGATAAGAACAAACATAAGAATTATTTAATACTTAAATTTATATTAATACTTGAAAGATAATTGTTATAAATGCTATCTTACAATTAACTTAAAAATTAATAAAATTAATTTATATTATAAGATAAGAACAAACATAAAAGAATTATTTCATACTTAAACTCATATTAATACTTAAAAGATAATTGGAGAATCTTGTATATTCTATTCTAGACTCATCTTGTATTCCGATATTTTTTATTATTGTTGTGTTTTAATATTGTATCTTTTACTTTCCATTGAAATAAACCTTAGACCCATTCGAGAGTTATCAATCATGTTGAACGACTGATTGATAACTTTTGAATTGTTCAGAGTGGACAATTTGAGATTGTAAGATCATTATCACAAACTATCAAATTATATCTGTTGCATCCGACATTATGATTTTGGTAGAGTCATCCCTTATTGTTATCTGGATATGCAATTTCGGTGATGGTGTATCGATATATTACTCGTCGATGTGCATGACTAAACGAGCATAGTTGGAGAACTATGGGGAGATGCTGACAAAATTTTGTTGGACATGAAAGATAATAGTTGGTAGGTTGGCGATTATGATCTTACAATCCCGAATGGGATAAGACCAACTACCCGATAAAATGAAAAAATTGTACAATATGTTAAATAATTGATTATTTGTTGATGCACGTGACTGCTTGCAGTAGGATATTAGACATAGATATGAGTTGGATGCGAGTTAGAGATCGGTTGGGTGAGAATTACAATGTATATGCTAAAGGAGTTAAAAAAAATTTTAGAGTTCGCATCCTATACAATTAGTAGTGACAGTCGTATTAGATGTCCATGTCGACTTTGCAATAATTTGCGTTCTCATAAGATAGAGTTGGTGAGGGAGCATCCATTTGTCAAAGGTATTGACTAAGGTTATACCGATTGAGTCTTACATGGAGAACCGTATCCAACGTCATTTGAACTTCGAGATGAAGAAGAAGACATCGATGAAAATGTACATCCTGAAGTTGTTGGTGACGATCCCGAAGAGGATATGGAGTAAATGCTAGATGGCATTGGTGCGGGAATGTTTATGGATGAAAGTGGAACAGATCCATCAAATTCAAATGATCCGTGCCATAACACTTTTACTCACTTGTGGAATGATTCACAGCGTGAGTTATATCTAAGGTGTAGAAGGCATAGTAAGCTGTCATTTACAGTTAGACTGCTTTCTATAAAATTCATGTGCCGAATATCTATTAAGGCCGTCAATATGTTGCTCGAGTTGTTTAAAGAGGCACTTTCATCAGATAATATTTTACCCCACAACTTCTACAAAACAAAACAGTTGAAAAGAGGACTCGGGTTTGATTACAATATAATACATGCATGTAAGAATCATTGTGTATTATTTTGGCAAGAGAATGAGCAGTTGAACGAGTGCCCCATTTGCCACGAATCAAGATGGACAAGTGCGAAGCAGAATGTGCTGCAGAAGGTTGTACATCACTTTCTATTGATACCTAGATTACAACGATTATTCATGTCACTTTCAACGATTATGGATATGACATGGCACTCATCATCTAGAGTCAAGAATGATAAAGTTTTGTCACATCCTGCAAACTCTCAAGTTTGAAAGGAATTTGATTTGGAACACCCATGGTTTGCTAAAGAACCTCGTAATGTTCGACTTGGGTTAGCAACAGATGGATTTAATCTGTTTGGGAACATGAGTATTAGTCATAGTACTTAGCCAATTGTACTTATGCCGTATAATCTACCATCGTAGAAGTGTATAAAAGATCCATATTTCATGATGAGTTTACTCATTCCAAGTCCGATATCACTGAGAAATGATATAGACATACACTTATAGCCACTGATAGTAGAATTGAAAGATTTGTGGGAAAATGAAGTATTAACATTTGATTCATCAACAGTCAAGTCGTTCAAGATGCATGATGCGGTGTTATGGACAATAAATAATTTTTCTGCTTATGGAACTTGTCAGATTGGAGCACTAAGGAGAAATTAGCATGTCCGACTTGTAATAAACATACCCAATCTGAATGACTTACGTATGGGAAGAAACTATACTTCATGGGTCATCGTCGATTTTTACCTGTGACCATAGATGGTGTGGAAATGGTAGGATGTTTGATGGCACTTCGGAATGGGAGCACCCTCCACCATTTTTGTCTGGCGAAGATGTTATTGCACAGTTTGTGAATATCAGTTTGTGAATAACGGAAGAGAAAACGAAGTGCGAATGAGTTAAATTGGACTTAAAAGTCATGATTGTTATATATTTTTACAACGTATCTTGCTTGTTGGTATCCGCGGGTAGGGCTGTACAGAAACCGACGCCACCGGCGGCCACCGACGCAAACCGACCGGCCGCGTCAGGAACCGGCCGGAACCTGTGGAGAACCGGTCGGCGTGTGGTGGAAATATGAAGAAACCGACGTTCAGCGATTCGGTCCCGGTTCGAGGCTGGACCGGACTGCTGAACCGACTGATATAATAAAACTTATTTTTTTAAATATGCCTTTACTTAAACGACGTCGTTCCACTTAAACTTAAGTGGAATGGCGTCGTTTTAGCTAATAAGTATTACAACAGATATAGAAACGACGCCGTTTGGCATTAAACCAAACGGCGTCGTTTTAATAAGGACGTAAGAAAAAAAAAAGTCTGAAACGATGCCGTTCAACTTAAAGTTGAACGGCGTCGTTTCGATATTAGTCTTCTTCTTCCCATCCCCTCTTCTTCTCGAATCTAATTCTGCAACTCTCTCTCTCTCCTCTGTAACTCTCTCTCTCTCTCTCTCCTGTGCAACTCTCTCTCTCTCAGTCTCTCTAAGTGGATAATGCTGACCGAGAACTGCCAGAGAACCGCCTCAATCGGTTTCTCCTCCCCATCGACCGGTTACGGTCGGTGGCTCCCCCATTTTTTCAGACGTCGGTCGGCGTCGGTTTTGTCCAAAAACAGCGCCGACGAAGTCGGTTTTCACCCCTATCCGCGGGTTCTTGACCAGAGATGTGCGGGTTGCGTTAATTGAGTTGGGTGCATTTTTTAAAGATTTATGTGCTAGAACATTGAATATTGAAGCTTTGAATCGTATGGAACGAGAAATTGCACTAATATTGTGTAAATTGGAGAGTATTTACCCACCATCATTATTCGACATAATGGTTCACTTAACTATTCATTTGCCACGTGAGGCTCAACTTGCAGGACCGGTTCAGTATAGGTGGATGTATCCCATTGAACGGTTTCTTGAAAAGTTGAAACGCACAGTGGGTAATAAGGCCCATTCAGAATGATCAATTGCAGAAATATATATTGATGATAAGTAGTATACATTCTGTTCCAAATACTTCCACGGTGTTGACACAAGGTTTGATCGGCCGAAAAAAAACTTTGATGTTGACCAAACAAGACAACGGAACGGATTTTTCATATTTTTCCAACAAGTACTTCTACTTGGCGCTCATGGTGGTTATGATTAGTGTGAAAGGGAGTTCGAGAAAGCTAAGTGGTACGTGCTAAATAATTGTCCAGAGATAGAGAGCCACTTGAAGTAAGTTCAACTTAATTGTTAATTAATTATTGAATTTACTTATTAAACAATTAAACAAATATACTTATTGTTGATAATTTTTAATTTCAGTGATCATATTAACGTGCTCAAAGAACTGGGAGTAAATGATATAGACCAGAGACATGAACAAGAGTTTCCAAAATGGTTTGAACAACGAGTAATTACATTAATAGTTTTGCAAGTTCGCACTAACATTAGTATAAATAGAGGGGATTGTTAACGGTTAAATGCTTATACTTTATTTAATATGTAGGTTGTACAAATGCATGCCTCTAATCCGAATGATATATCAGACGAACTATATGCAATGGTGCGTGGCCCATTGAGACGCGCTGCTCGATATTTTACTTGTATTTCTGGAGGAAGTAGGTATAACACAATTGGTCGAGAACTTTATAGGAAAACAAAAAATAGTGGTGTTATTGTCAAAAGGAATCATGATGGAGACATTGTTGATTTTTATGGAGTTATCGTAGATATAATTAGATTGAGATATGTGGGGAGTTTGTGGTTTATATATTTAAGTGTGATTGGTGGGATTTAAGTAATCCTCGAAGGGAAAAATGCCTGAATGAATATTTTCTGAGTATTAATACATCTAAAAAATGGTATGAAGATGATCATTTTATTTTGGCTTCCCAAGCATCTCAAGTATTTTATTTAGACGATTCTCAATTAGGAAATCAATGGCAAGTAGTACAAAAGTTTTCTCCTAAAAATATTTATGACGTTATCCCTGAGGCGGAGGGACAAGAAGAAGAAGAAGATCTATTTACTCAAGAAGTATACCAAGAGAGTCAATCTGTTTTTAACTTATTTTTAGATTTGAGTCAGTATGAGATGATCCCATTATATAGGGAAGATATTGAGACTGAAATAGTTGAGGCGACAGTTGATGAAAGTATTGAGTCATTTAAAGTATCTACAGATGATGAGACTGAATCTATTGATGAAACTGATACAGATGATTGACCAGTTTTATGTTCACATTATACAGTATCTTGCAATTATGCCACCAAAGAGGAAGGAAGTTCGCATCCCATCTTCACCTGTTTCTAACTCTCCGTCTGACTCACCATTAGAGACCAACTCTACTAAATAAGGCAAATAGCTAATACTCATTTGTTTTAAAATTAAGATATATGACAATTAATACGGGGTACTTAAACTAATATTTTTTTATAGAGATAACAGTACAATCTCATCATAGACGAGGCACTACTAGAGGTGTGACGTTGGAGAAATATCGTAAAGTAGGTAAGATTAAAGTTAACATTCATGACGAACATACCGGAGGCGAGGGATAACAAGCAGCTTGGCTTACATCGCATGTGGGTACTCTTACACGGACTTATGGACCTTTGGTTACAAATTCATGGCATAAAGTCCCGCAAGATATGAAAGAGCTTATAAAGAAGTGTTGTTTGGTACGTAATATTTAAATAATAAATTTATATTGATATTATTTAATATTTTACATGATAATATCTTTGTGTATATATTTTTTTAAGAATGATTTCGAACTAAATTTTGGTTGAAGAGAGGAGCGTAGGACTGTCGAAGAGTTGATGTGTAATACATTTTGTAAGTATAAGGTGAGGTGTCACGAGCATTACAAGAAGTACGAGAACAAGGAAGATGCACGCCAGCATCCTTTTCAAGATGTCCGACCTGAAGAATAGAAAAAATTTTGCGACATGTTTGATGATCCATCATATAAGGTAAAGTAAATGAATTATTTGTATCATATTTGTAATTTTCACTTACTAACTTTTGCAACTTCTATGCAAGAGCGAAATTCTATAAACAAAACGAATAGATCAAAGTTGAAGATTCATCATCATGCAAGTTCAAGATCTTTCCATCGTCTCTCTCAAAAATTGGTAATATATTTTTTTTCTATATAGTTTGTTTTTAATATTAACTTTATATCTTAACAATGTCTCTTATAGAAAGAGTCAGACACCAATTATGATCTGAAAAAATTATATGATGCATCACATACTAATAGCAATGGAGAGTGGACTCATCCCGATGCTAGTGAGAATTATGTAAGCATTATAATTTCTTTTAATTAAACATATTTAAATTATTGTGTCAATATTAATTTTATATGTTGTGTGGAGGATAAAATGGTTGTCCTTTGTGCTGAAACTGCATCAAATCAGAATTTATCAACAAATGATGTTGAAATTTTTACACAAGTTCTAGGTCAACGTTCAGAAAATTTGAGGAGTTTGGGTCGCTGTGTAAAGCTTTCAGGCTCTTCATCCACATCAAGCACTACTTCCATTACGTTAGAGAATGCAAATTCTAGAATCGAAGAATTGATTGCAAAACAGCATGAGTTAGAAGCTCAATTGACGAAACAAGCAGACATGAAAATGCGCATAAAACAGCAAGAGGATCAACAAAGAGAGATGCAACTCCAAATGCAAGAACAACAAAGACAGATGCAGCTTCAAATGTATATGCTTATGCAATTCAGCCCTCCAAGCAATTAATTTTTTTAGAAGTGTTTTTACATAGTGAACAATTATATATCATGTACTGATAATTTTATTAGTATTATTAGTATTTTATTTTATTTAGTTATGACTTATTAGATTAGTTTTATTTATATTGAACAATTTGTAATGTATTCTTGAAATATAAATATCTATTTAGTTTTAAATTATTATTATCCATAAAAATAAAAACCGTTCGAACTTTCAGCAAACGTTCAAACATCAAATGTTAAAGTTCAAACGGTAAAAAAGTTGCGCACCGTTTGAACGCGTTCCAACCGGCAACTCATTATGGCCGTTCGATCGCGAATTTTTTTGTTCAAACGTTTCTTCATGTGTATTCGACCGAACAGACTGTAATCGATCGACTGGCCATTAAATACCAGTCCGAATAGTACATACTTATTCGAACGGTATTTTACACGTTCGAACGACTTTCCAAGATGAATTTAAATTGTCCTAGAAAAAAAAATCCCTTCGAATCCGATCGAACAGTCCAGCTTAATTTCGTCCAAAAAAATATTTTTTGGGACGAATTTGTGATTTTCATCCCAAAATACCTTCTGGGACAGTTTTATTGGGATGACTTTGGGACAGTTTTATTGGGATGACTTTGGGACACTTTTTTTTCGTCCCAAAATATTTTTTGAGATGAAATCTCAAAATTTTGGGACGAAAATTTTTGTTCCAAAAAACCTTTTTTGTTGTAGTGTGTTAGGCGTGTTCTTAATGTAATTTTAATTTTTTTTTCTTTTTTCTTTTAAGTATTTTTAAAAATACATATAAATTCATTATTAATCACATTTTTAATCATTAAAAAAAATTAAAATAGAGAGTCAAACTAGAAACTAAGGAACAACTCGATCTTTATAATTATTAACTTTCGTGTGATCTGTGCACGACAAATAGCATTTAAATCTCATTTATTTTGATAGATGAGATGAGATGAGATGAGTTGAGATTAAAGTTAAAAGTTGAATAAAATATTATTAAAATATATTTTTTAATATTATTTTAGTTTTAAAATTTGAAAAAGTTGAATTGCTTATTTTATTTTGTATGAGAATTTGAAAAAATTATAATGATTAGATGAGATGAGATGAGTTGAGAAATTTCCTGAAAACAAAAGAGTTAAGCTCAGTTAAAGTTATTGAACAAAAAACAATATATTTAATTAGGTCATTCATAATTTTTATTTAAAATAATTAGTTGACTTTAGTTCTCCTAAGGTGTCTTTCTTATTTACATATGAATTTTTTTTAGAGAATTACTATAGATATAAAGAGATTATACTGGACATAGGGTCTTGACTTAAAAAAAGAAAAAAAAAAGAGAAAAGAAAAAGAGATTATACAAAGTAAACCCATAAATTGATCATGTGTTTTTATGGAATCCGTTCGATCTACTTTATAATAAAAATAATTTTACAATCTGTCGTACCACATCAAGTCACATCAATTTATAGATTTTATTTATATGTAATCACTTTGTAGCTAAAGTATTACCCCTTTTTTTATAACCAATTAATTAATAATAACAACAATATTAATAGTTCAAGTATCTAAATTTTAAATTTCATGCCTACAAGTCATGAATGTGTCTTTTGTATAAATATTACAGCTTTTTGTTTTTGTGTTTATTTTTTACGGGAACCATTAATATCGTTATTGTCCAATCAATTGCTAATTTGCTAGTACTGCAACACATTATCTACGACCATTGGACAGTACTCGATCGTCGTTAACATCGATCACCATCATAATTATTAGTACTGTCACCCATCATTAATGTAAATCTCACGGCCACCATCGAATAAACATCATTATGCATGATTAATGCTGGAATTAATACACACATTAATTCTGCTTTATAGAATTAGACGTTGTTTAACGCATGATATAATAATGAAAACTCCAAATGATATATAGTCCGGTATATTAATATCAATTTAGAAGTATGAGAATGCTTCTATTGAAAACACAAACTCAGCGATGAAAAGTCAAGTACCAAAACTAACGTCGATCGTCGTATAATGTGATCCACAGGTTTTGATGCGCGTTAGCTATACCATCTTTCCTTTTCGTTTTAATTTTTTAATTTCTGGAGGAGAGGTGGGGCTTGTTCATTTCATACATGATTGAATGGTTCTCCGCTGTTCTGTCCCACTTGTTTTATTGAAGTTAGGCCGTGCAATAGATGTTGATGCGCAAGGATGCTGCTGCATGTCTGGTTTTGCCAACTTCATTTTCATATATATATTTTATATTTTGCTGATATATATGGTTGGATTTGCATGTACTCAATCACTCTTTACCTGCAATCTTATCATTCATCTCGAATTTGGATGTGCATGCCATGTCAATGCGAGGAACTTTCAGCTCAGATAAGATTTTTTGAACGAGAAATTTTCACAGCCGCATGTTACAAAATAAATTTATAAATGGATCTAACTAGATGTAATATGTTAAATTATAAAATTATTTTTATTATAAAATAAATTTAATATATTACATAAAATTATATCAATTTATAATTTTATTTTTGTAGAATATATTTACAGCTTTAGTAATTCTCTTTTTTAACCTGGCGATGAAGTATCAGAGAGAACGTGACTGCTTTTTAGTAAAATCATTTGATTGGTTTAAAAGGAAAGAGAGAGAACAAAGATCAAAGAGTAAAACATCGTATGAGAAGTTGAGTACATGTCTTAGAAAGGACAAACCAGCAAAAACCTTGGTTTTTGACGGCTTAGACTGAAGTAGTGGCAGTACTACTGTTACAGATCAGATCCAATCTTTGCTTCTTTGTTGGAGTACTGAAACTAATCTTTCTCAGCATGATAAGCTTAGTTTACTTTACTGGAGTGCTAGGTAACAACAACATCCCATCTCTTTTCTTAATTTATACAGCCTTTATAATTAAATTACTTTGGTTCTTTTTCAGTTTGTTTCGATTGATTTTCTTGCTTGTATAATATGTTTCAGGCAATATTATGTCGGGGCTAGTCTACCTCTCACCCACGTAAGTATTCTCATGATCTAGATCTAGTTTTTATTTATTTTTTGTTAATACTTTGTTTGTTTTGTTTTCTTTCTAATGGCACTTACAAATTAATTGTACGTAGACCAACATTTTGGAGAATTGCGAAGCGTAGATCAACCGAGGAATTTGAGAGCCTTCCTTACATTTGCAAGTTGTTGAATGCATATTTTTGGGTTTACTATGGACTTATTAAGCCCGATAGCTTGCTCGTTGCCACAGTTAATATGTTCGGTGCTGTTGTAGAGATCATTTTTCTTTTCATATTTCTGCTTTACGCCGCTCCTGGAATGAAGGTATATATATGATTTTTGTTTCTCGATCTCAGCTTTCTGCAAAATGAGTTTAAGTCTCCATTGAATTATATCATCACATCTGCAGTGTTGCTGTATATGTATTTCAGGCTAGAACCGCCATACTTGTTGCAATTCTGGATGTGGGGTTTCCAGCAGCAGCAATTTTGTTGACACAATTCTTGCTACATGGTGATGTGCGGATTGATGTTGCAGGTTTACTGTGCGTAGGCTTCAGCATGATTGCATATGCTTCACCTCTCTCGGCTATGGTAAGATGATCATGATCAGGTTCATGATATATATAGATCTGTCAATGGAAAACAAAAGGCGATTATAATTCAAACTTATCATGTAATCTTATATATGTCAAAGCTGCTGTTAAAACTTTTTGTAGAAAACAGTGGTGACCACGAAGAGTGTGGAGTACATGCCTTTTCTTCTCTCATTCATCCTTTTCTTGAACGGAGGAGTTTGGGCTTTCTATGCCATTCTCACAAAAGACTGGTTTGTAGGAGTAAGTAATCCTTGGAGGAAATTAAACAAATGATCAGCTAATAAATAATTATGTCATGCAAGTAATTGCTAGATCAGTTCTCATAATTGAAATGGGGATGGTTTGATCTTGTAGACGCCAAATGGGACTGGATTTTTTCTTGGAACAGCTCAGCTGATTCTCTATGCAATTTATTGGAAACCTAAGCCATCCAAGCAGCAAGTCTTGAACAACGAGGATTTAGAGGATCATAATGACAGGCAACGTGAGCCGCTCATCATCCCGGCGGCCGGCTCCCAATCCGTTGATGCAGAGGCCGAAACGTGACCTGATAGAATTAAGTTACCCAAGTTGATATATATATATATCCCTCGGGTGCATAATCAGGACTAGCTGAAGAAAACTTGGAGATCAGATGGATTTTGTTACAGCTGCAAAAAATCAGATCGAAGGCCAGCCGGAAGATCAGCTAGCAATTTCAGGAGAGATTTGAGTTTATTTAGAGGTTGCTAATTAGGAGTAGTACTACTCCTGATCCTCATCATCATGTAATTTTGTAATTCCACATGAGTATTAGGAGTCCTCATGTTTTGAATAGGAGCGTGTAATCATGATATATAGCTTGTTTCGGTGAAAAATAGATAAGAAAATGTTCGTTTTCCTAGCTAGAGGAAAGGAGCTGGCCTGCATCAAACCCTACTCATCATATATGATTGCCTTAATGAACGTACTGTTCTTGCTACTTTTCTTTCACATGATCAAACCCTAATCGTCATAATTTTTTTATTTTTATCAACTCGATCGTCGATCCAACTAGCAATAATCATAATGACATTTTGGACTATTATAGCTGATAATGGTAAATTATAGAGAAGGGTGGCGTACATGAGTGGTTGTTGTTGACGTTGTTGACTTACGAGCAGGCTACGACTGGTAGACAGATCATAGAGACAACGTTCAATTTGTGGCCACCCAATACGAATATCCACATTAATTACTCTTTCTCTCTCATATATATGGAAGATCATCTATGTTGTGGCATGGAAGTGGAAGGATATATAAGAAATTTATGATAATTTATGATATATTTACATTTTTGTATAATTTTTTTATTATTTATTTGGGATCATGATAGAGCTGACACGTACTGTCTCTGCATACAGACCGATCGAGATTCGTTAATAGTATTTTAATTGTTTGTATATACATGGAATATAATTGTAGCTCCAGTAATATGATCGCCTTTGTTGAGTACTCTTGCTACTAAAATTTAGTTAATTTCTCGTATATTTTTATTGTTTATTGGTCAATCAGAGATCTGATCTCGATCAGTACTTCTTTTAACTCTTGTTTTATTTTAATAAATATAATATCATATAATTGGCGATAAAAAAAAAAAAAAAAAAGGTGGGTGGCGGCTTGCATGACATGTCATATTCAAAAGATACCTTATATATTGTCGCGATCGAGTGGAATCATGTGATCGAATTTTAGCCTAGACAATTGTCTGAATAACGTTAGATATAAGTTTTACATATACAAGTGTCATGTAGGTCATCCGTCATTTATTTTAAAAAAAAAAAAAAAGACTATACAAGAAAAAAGTTATTTTTTAAAATAATTTTACGGCCTAAATTTTTACAAAGAGTGCAAATCTAGCTTGTATATTTAAAATTTATACAAATAATTATTCCGAGTATTTTTCCTTTCTTTACCTTTTAACTCCACATAAATACTATTAAACACATATCTTAAATGAATATAAGAACCAATTATCCTCTTTGAGAAGACACAAAATATATAAGATTATCTAAAACTTTTCTCTAAAATTTAGGGTACAAAATGAGATATATATATATATATATACACAAAAAAATGATAATTAAAATATTTATAATTAGTTTAATAAATTTTTTAATAATATGAAATATTCAATAAATATTATAAGTTTCGATTAGCCATCAGTCCCTCTTACTTTAACTTTTAAAATTCGAGAAACAATTTTAAGAAAAATATAAATATCAATAATATTTTACTTTAAAGATGAGCTCGGAAGGGGAGACAAAATAAGTACATCAGAAAAAAGCGTCTTGAAGATAAGCTCGATGATGATAGCAATAAAGTAATAATAATGACAAAAAAAAAAAAATGACGTTATAAGAGCACATGAAGCAAAAAAACTGGACCTTTGGGAAATTGGAAAATGCTGGAAAAACAAATTAAAACAGTTTCAAGTCTTGTGGGTATATATAGTCTGGTAAGTTTATATAGCTAGCATGGGGTCACCTACAACAACATTTATTGGAAGAGCAGTCCCATTTCACCTAACTTCGCTGCACATCTTCAGCTACAATTCTTTGGCATGTTTGTTGTATTCATTTTCCCAAAAAAAAAAAGTTAATAATAATAATAATAATAAGGTCTCAACATTTGGCGAGGAAGAGAAAAAACAAAAGGGACTAAAATCTTTGGGTTGTGCATGCAGGCTTGTTCAATAATTCTAGGCCTAGCTGCTGGCCCATCCAGGCATAAATGTTCTGGTCTGGGCTACCACATGTCCGGCAGTAACTCGACTTGTGATAATGCTACTATCGTTACATACTCCATTGCATTCTGAGCACAGAACTCCTAAAAATGAGGGTTAGCTTTGCCGGATAATCTTCAATATTATCCAAGTTTTTTTTTTTTTTCTTGCAACTAATTTTCGATAATCATTCCCGTATTATCATCTCATGTGACATCAAATAAAAAATTTATTAATCTATCATTTACTTATATATCTTCTAATAATTTATTATTACATAAGGAAATATTTTGTGCCACGACCAAGAATACCACGAGGTGGTCCTTATTCCTCGCTGACCACAGCCCCACAAAGGTCACCCTTGAAGTGCGAGGATATTAAAAACCATACAAAATCATAGCCTTTTCTTGTTTTATTTTTTAGGAGGAACTCTTTATACAACCGTCACTTGCAACCGTGGGTACTCATCACATTATTTAAAATAAAACTCACTGTTTTATTTAAAGTTTTCAACGGGCTAGGATGAAAATCACAGATTCACATATATGAAAATTTTATCTTTAATAAAATTGTGTGTTTCATTTAAAGTCCTTCTCTGATTTGAGACTTCTTTCGCGTCCCTTCTCCCAAACCCTAACCATTGACGTCCCTCCTCCTTCCCTAACCTAGAGACTTATGTTAATGCATAACCATTTCAATTTTATTTTTTAAGGAAATGTATAGAGTAGTTGTTGATCTATCTAGGAAATGTATAGAGCAGTTGTTGAAAATTTCTTTGCCCAAAACTATTGTTGAACCAAAATCCCACTTACAGAGGATAACAAGCTTGTGAATCAAACTAGTGAATCAAATTAGTAGAGAAAAAAAAAATTGAACTACCACATTAACCTAAAAATCTATTTCTCCGTCTTTTTGTTTTGAGTTAACAAAGTAAATTGGTAAATAAGGTAAAAGAGGGAAAAATGAAAATATGACAAGCAAGAACATCAAAATGAAATGAGAAGAACCTTGAAAAAATTGGAAACCCCAGATCTCATTTTGCTCTCAGATCCCTCAATGCGTTATCCATGTCTTCTTCCTTGATTATGGTCTCAAATCACTCTCAAAAGCAGCTTAGTGAGCACTACTTCTACCTAATTTAAGGTGAGAGAGAGAGAGAGAGAGTAGAATGTCTAAAGTGTAGAAAAGGGAGAAGACAAATGCATCAAAAACAATCCCAGATTCCCATGAGCTTCTCTCAATTTTCATTTAATTTTTTATATTTTTTTAAATTTTTGTTAGTCGGTTACACGACGATTCTGCATGACAGTTGTACATAGCACCACTAATTTTTTAGATGTGTGGGGCTAGACGTGGTGTTAATATAGGATTTACACCCTCCAATTGATGCTTGTAACACATACTCTATCTAACAATGAACGATAGAACCAAGTGCATGTAAATAAATCCAATACAACTCCCCACAGTCTCTCTCTCTCTCTCCTCAAGTTGAAGCTCTCACTTTCTCTCACCCCCCTTGGTCGCTCTCCCTCTCTCTCCCCTCAAGCCCCTCGACAAATCTGAGATGGGGATATATTGGAATTTATTTGAAGATCTTTGTCGGCCTGTTGCTCTATAAGTAAGCCATATATTTGTTGCTTCAAATAGAAAAAATATTGTTGTGTATCTGGTGTATTTGTTGTGAATCTGAAAAAATATATGGGCTTGATATAAGGGTTGATGTCATGTTACGGGTTTGAGATGAGAGAGAGCGACTGGTAGAAAGAGAGAGGAGAGCTGAGGGGGGAGAAAGAGAGAGATCAGAGGAGCTTTTGGAGAATTAATGGAGAGAGCAAAAGGGAGAAATTATTTCCTCAAATCGATTCCACTATGAATAAACGTAGATCACCTAGGTGTTCTTTTTTTGTTAGAGGATGTAAAATAACACTTCACGTCGCATCCAGTTTGAATGTTTGCTCTTTATTTTTTATTCACTACTTTACTTTTTATTTTTTTATTAAATTTTAGTGGGATAATTAGACAATTTTCTAAAAACTCTGGAGTCCTATAAATGATATCTATAAGAATAAAGAATGTTGTGCAAGAATGGAAAATAATCTAATGATTTTCTCATTGTATCTTTCAGTACATTGATGGTATTTATAAGCAGAAAATAGAATATTTTTTATAACAAAATTTATAGGAAATGATGGGAGAGAGTGACATGTGGATTGCTGGGACCATTCTCGAGTGTTCTTGATTCGGATTCAGTGCAGAATGGTGCTTGAGGTGAATTCTCTGAGGTGGTTGATGTTGCAGGCTTGATATTGTTAACATGCCCTTGCGAGCCAAGTAGTTTTGGAAGGACAGTGAGACTTGATCTTAAGGTATAGAATTTGAAAATTGATAAGGGCTTTGTGAAGATGTTGGCAAGTTGGCTCTTGCTGAAAAGAAAAGAAGCTTGAAGAGCTTTTGCATGAATCCGATCCCATACAAAATGATAGTCGATGTCAAGATGTTTTGTGCGAGAGTGCATCACATGATTTATGGATAGATACGTGGCTCCCAAATTATCACAATAAAGAATAGGAGGCTTGGATAGAAAAATTTTCAATTCAGATAAAAGACCCTGCAACCATATTACTTCACATGTAGGATGAGCCAAAGCTTTGTATTCAGCTTCGGTACTAGATCGGACAATGGTAGGTTGCTTCTTGGAACTCCAACAAACTAGTTTTTTACCATAGAAAACATAATATCCACTAGTAGATAGCGTAAAATACGCTTAACGGCTTGCCAATGAGACAAACAAGGGGCATGCATAAACTGACATACTCTATTCACAGAAAAAGCCAAGCCTAGTCTGGTAAACAGTCGATATTGTAAGCTCTCAACTACACATCTATAAAGAGTCAAATCTTTCGTAGAGGTGGATGTGGAGTGTGACATAGGGCTACTCACAGGTTTACAGTTGCTCATATTAGTTTTTTTTTTAGCAAATCTAGGATGTATTTACACTGTAATAATGTGATGCCAATAGAGTCTCGATGACACTCAATGCCCAAAAAATAGTGTAAGGCTCCTAAATCTTTGAAAGGAAAATCCGCTCTCAACAACTCAAGAAGTTGAGCGAAAGCAGTAAGATGTGACCCCGTGAGAATAACATCACCCACATAGACTAAAAATTAGATGGTCACAGAATTATGATGATAAATGAACAAATATATGTCTAATTTGGAGAGACTGAGCCCGAGTTCCAGAAGACGGGAACTAAATCACGCATACTAGGCACGAGGTGCCTGTTTAAGACCGTATAGAGATTTATTGAGGTTGCAAACATAGAGTGGAAATTATAGATGAACAAATCCCAGTGGTTATGACATATATACGTGTTCGTCCAAGATACCGTGCAAAAATGCATTTTGCACATCTAACTGATGAATATTCCATCCAAAAGACACAACAATAGAGAGAACCAACTTGATGGATGTGGGTTTTATAACTAGATTGAAGGCCTCTAAATAGTCAATCCCTTTAAGCTGGCTGTAGCCCTTGGCTACAAGTCTAGCTTTTCTTCGTTCTATCGAGCCATCCGAAAAATGCTTAGTCTTGAATATCCATCGACAACCTACAAGATTTTGGTTAGAAGATGGTGGAACCAAACTCCAAGTATTATTAGTCAAAACAGCATCAAACTCTAGTTGCATAGCCATGCGCCATTCCTGATGTTTTGTGGCTACGGTCACAGAAGTGGGCTTTTCAGGTATCTCGACAGAGGTAGCATGAGCTTGAGGAGAAGGCCATGCAATGGTGCCATCGGTTCAAAACTTAGGAAAGTGAAGGTTTGATTTGGAACGAGTTTGCATTGGATGGACATTGAGTGGAGGTGTCGGGATGGGGGGGATTGGGGAAGGAGAAGACGATGCCCTAGGTAGGATATTCATTTGAGAGTGTGGGCCGGATGTTGGCGTTAATGTGTTGGGCTAGAAGTAAAAAGACTCGTAGAAGTTGGATGGGCTGGATGTAGATGAATGAGATGGGCTTGATGTGGCTGATTGTGAAATGGTGATTCTTGGTGAATGAGTTTGTTGGGTTTGGGAGGCTTGTGGTGAGTTGGGTTGAGAATGTAATGATAGTGACCCAATAGAGCTAGTGTATTAGGAGACAATGTTGGAAGTAAAGTTTTGCGCAGAATGGGCTAGAAATTGGCATTCTCACTGGGTGCATAAGTAGGAAAGTAAAATTTGGATTCATCAAACAATACATCTCTAGAGATGTACATTCGTGTAGTTGGTAAGTGGAAATAGAGGTACCCATGGTGATCCGAACTATATCCTAGAAAAATGCAAGGAAATGAACGATAATCCATTTTTTGTTTGTTGTAAAGTCTAAAATTAGGCCAACAAATGCAACCAAATGATTTTAAGAATTTATAATAAGGTGTTTTTTTGAATAATATTTCAACTGGGGATTTAAAATGTAAAACAGAGGAGGAAAGTCTATTAATCAGAAAAACCGTATTAATAAAGGCATCAGGCCAATACAAATTTGGAGTGAATGAGTGAGCAAGTTAAGCCAAGCCAGTCTCAACAATGTGTCGGTGCTTACATTCAACCAACCCATTTTGATAGTGAGCATATGGACAAGAAAGACGATGGGAAATACCAAAAGAGTGCAAACAATATTTAAAGATCTATATACGCCACCCCAGTCAAATTGTAATGCACAGATTTTAGTATTAAAAAGGGTCTCTACATGAAGCTTGAAAGATAAAAAGATAGATGTTACATCAGATTTACATTTCAAAGGCAATAGCCAAGTAAATTTGCTATAGTCATCTACAGAAGATAGATAGTAGCGAAAACTACCACGGGAAAGAATTGGTGCAGGACCCCAAACATCTAAAAATAAAAGTTGAAGTGGAGCAATGGAACGAGAAGTGGACTGATTATATGGAAGTTGATGGAGCTTTGCTTGACAACAAGAGGAACATAAGTCAGGCGTGGAGGAAGACTTCACTGGGAGAGAACCTTTTGAAATGATCCTACGAACAAGTTGCATAGAATGATGTCCAAGCAGTATGTGCCATTGTTGAGGTGAAACTTGAGTATCCGTGTAAGCTTGAGTGGAATAGGGTACTAAAGGAAACACATACATGCCATTCTTAATGTTGCCTTGGAGCAAAGTTTGGTGAGTAAGGGAGTCCTTCACACAAAAAAAGTTGGAATGAAATTTAAAGTAGACATTATTATCAACACAAAATTTTCTCATCGAAATTAAATTTTTAGAAATGAAATGAATATGATAAAGTTTAGAGAGAAGAAAATTGCCATTGCTTGAGGGTACTGTGGAGCTGCCGACATGCTGAATAGGAAGGGAGGTGCCATCACCGATCCACACTTGATCTTTTCCTCTATATTCTATTGGGCTTATAGAAAGATTAGAGAATTCATGTGTGAAGTGGTGTGTTGCAGCTGAGTCAGGGTACCAACTAGAGTCAACAGATGAAACCAAAGCAAGAGGGAGAGGAACAACAGTGAAGTTGGCTAAGAGAGAAGAGGGTGGAGGAGATTGATAACCATGATTAAATCTATGATAACAAGTGAGTGTTGTAATGCCAGATCTGAGACATACTTGACAAGTGGGACGATTGGGAGAGAAATGAGTGGGAGAAAACCGACCTCCATTACAATCTCTACCTCGACCTCAATAGTTACCTCTGCCTCAAGACATCCCACGGCCACGATTGGAAGAATCTTGTTGGTTGTTGTAGGTGCATTGGCAGAAAATTCTGTAGCAGCAGTCAAACCAACATGTTGATGAGATAGTCGTGCTTCATGTGTAAGTAGGTGGCTGTACACCTAAGGGGGACTAAGAACATCCACTCGAGTAATTATAAAAGTAACCATGGACTCATAATCTAACCCCAAGCCAGTTAAGAGAAATGTGATAAAATCAGAGGGTGAAAAAAGTTTACTACTAGCAGAAAGTGTATCACGAAGTAGCTTGGCTTTTTGGTAGTAAGTAGCAACGGAGTCAGATCCCTACTTGAGCGTTGCCAGTTGATATTGTACATGCATGGTCTGAGCTTGAGATTTTGCAGCAAATAGATCTTCAAGAATGACCCAAATCTGACGAGATGTAGTTGCATCTAAAACATGAGTAATCAAATTTTCAAATAACGATGAAATAAGGACACTCATAATGGCTTGGTCTTGTTGCTGCCAAATTAGAAAATCAGGATTGGGTTTTGTAGAACTTTCAACAAACAGGTGGGGGAAATCAATGGTTCCATCTACAAAACCAAATAAATTTTACCCTCTGAGATAAGGCATGATCTAACCCTTCCACATGATTTAGCTTTACAATAACTAAGTGTGAAGAGGACGGAAGTGGAATAATGGAAGGTTGTGGTGGAGGAGTGGAGGAGGTTGCGGGTTTGAGGTTGCCATTTTAGACGTTAGTCTTTAACCTGGCACTCTTTGGATACCATATCAGAGAAAAGAATGTTGTGCAAGAATGGAAAATAATCTGATGATTCTCATTGTATCTTTCAATACATTGATGTATTTATAAGTAGAAAACAAAATATTCTTTATAACAAAATTTACAGGAAATGATGGGAGAGAGTGACATGTGGATTGCTGGGACCATTCTCGAGTGTTCTTGATTCGGATTCAGTGTAGGATCTTGTGCAAGATAGTGCTCGAGGTGCATATGTGGTGCAGGACAATGCTTGAGGTGAATTCTCTGAGGTGGTGATGCCGCAAGCTTGAAATTGTTAACAATATCTAACTAGTTGATTGTACAAAGAGTGTAAATTAAAAAGAGAAGTTTGATGTTCAAATTGTTGATTTTGATATTTGAACTATTTTGAAGTACTGCAAAATACATGCAATTTTGGTGTTCATTAAAAACACGATGAAATAGAACGGTTTTGGAGTAAGGTCAACCTCTAACAATACATGAGATGTTGTATTTTATATATATGAAAGTGGCTCGTGTCATCAATTTCTTTTTCTATCTGCCCAAAAGATATGGGGCACCATATCAAGCTAAATAGATTTTGATTTGTTTTATATTGTAAAATATAGGAAATAAGATTAGCAAAATAAGCAAGTGAAGCACGGGATCATTATTCAATATTTTTACTTGGGTCCTCGATCGATTTCCCAATATTGTTCTTATCCAATAGTATGCTCTATTTTTTCGTTAAGTGAACAATTATATATAATATACACGCTCTTGATGCGACATTTCAACCATTTTGAATTTCATTCACATGTTTAATTAATACTTTAATAGTATGGTTCTTGTCATATATATTAAATATTAGAATATTGTAGAGAACTATAATAAATTAGTTATGCTATTTATAAGTCTGACGTGTATACACCGCTTACTATAATACTAGTTATATATGTTTATAAAAAATGTTAACATGCGTTGGGCATGTTATAAATAAATAACGTTACAAATATGAAATATATCATTGCAATATTGAATGTATTATTATCCTAAATTAAGTGGAGAATTCAAAATTTGAAGTGATATTTACTACTACTGCGTCCTAATTAAGAAAGAAAAAAAAAATAGAGATGAAGAAGAACTGGTTAGCTAGATAATTCATTAGCTAAACGTGTCTAGCTATGATCAAGTACGCATGATGATGATTCTAATTTATCAGTGCGCCAATATTCAACTAAAAGATTGCATTCAAGAAAAAGTCATATCTAGAATTGCTAATTAATTATAAATTGCCCAGATGATCCACGAATTTTATATAATACATATATAATATGATTAGTTAACAAGAGCTAGCGAGGGTAATAATTATTAAGTAAGAGATGTCTTAAATTAGTACGTACAAAAACAACGATAACTAGCTTGATGTTGAATGACTAACCATTGATCAGGAAGGTACTTCAAATTGAAATCCCAAATTTAGAAAAGCAGCTTCTTTGTTCAAACCATACGCAAACGTCCCTCTAGCTAGCCAGCCAGTACTTCCAATTTTTTCTTTCAGAGTTCTTCTTTTCTTTTCGTTTCTTTTTCTGTAAACATGGCTACCCTAAGTTTCTTTGTTGGAGTTATAGGTAATAAACAATTAATTCATTCTCACATACATGCATGTGTTTTTTAGCGGTACTGCGTATGTTGATTCAAGGTAATTCTCGATTCAGGTTGCAAACATGCAGGCAACTAGCTAACAATAATCTCTTTGATCACTTGGTTTTTCACAGGCAACATCATCTCAGTGCTACTCTTTCTTTCTCCCTTGTAAGTTATTATATATAAGCTCATCCAGATTACATCCGCGATATCCCATCGTTTTTAATTTCCATATCAAATGATCAGATCAGAATTATTACTTAATAATATTGTCATTTTTTGCAGAGGAACATTTTGTCGAATT